>CM053031.1:306464286-307164286 GCA_028564925.1 Lithobates sylvaticus
GTCAGTAGAGCAGTGGATGGTGTCAGTCAGGTAGTGGACGGTGTCAGTAGAGCAGTGGACAGTGTCAGTAGGGCAGCGGATTGTATCAGGAGGGCAGCGGATTGTGTCAGTAGAGCAGTGGAAGGTGTCAGTACAGCAGTGGATGGTGTCAATAGGGCAGTGGACGATGTCAATAGGGCAGTGGATGGTGTCAGTGGGGCAGTGGACGGTGTCAGTAGAGCAGTGGACGGTGTCAGTAGAGCAGTGGACGGTGTCAGTAGAGCAGTGGACGGTGTCAGTACAGCAGTAGACGGTGTCAGTACAGCAGTGGACGGTGTCAGTACAGCAGTGGACGGTGTCAGTACAGCAGTGGACGGTGTCAGTACAGCAGTGGACGGTGTCAGTACAGCAGTGAACGGTGTCAGTACAGCAGTGGACGGTGTCAGTACAGCAGTGGACGGTGTCAGTACAGCAGTGGATGGTGTCAGTTGGGCAGTGGATGGTGTCAATTGGGCAGTGGATGGTGTCAGTACAGCAGTGGACGGTGTCAGTACAGCAGTGGACGGTGTCAGTACAGCAGTGGACGGTGTCAGTAGGGCAGTGGACGGTGTCAGTAGGGCAGTGGACGGTGTCAGTAGGGCAGTGGACAGTAGGGCAGTGGACGGTGACAGTAGAGTAGTGGACTGTGTCAGTCGGGCAGTGGACGATGGTTGGATGGTGTATCGGGAGGGGGGTGTATGCATGTATAGTGTATGGCGGGGGGAGGGGGGTGTATGCATGTATAGTGTATGGCGGGGGGAGGGGGGTGTATGCATGTATAGTGTATGGTGGGGGGAGGGGGGGTGTATGTATGTATAGTGTATGGCGGGGGGAGGGGGGGTGTATTTATGTATAGTGTATGGCGGGGGAGGGGGTGTATTTATGTATAGTGTATGGTGGGGGGAGGGGGGTGTATGTATGTATAGTGTATGGTGGGGGGAGGGGGGTGTATGTATGTATAGTGTATGGTGGGGGAGGGGGGTTTATGTATAGTGTATGGTGGGGGGAGGGGGGTGTATGTATGTATAGTGTATGGCGGGGGGAGGGGGGTGTATTTATGTATAGCGTATGGCGGGGGAGGGGGTGTATTTATGTATAGTGTATGGTGGGGGGAGCGGGGGTGTATTTATGTATAGCGTATGGCGGGGGAGGGGGTGTATTTATGTATAGTGTATGGTGGGGGCAGGGGGGTGTATGTATGTATAGTGTATGGCGGGGGGAGGGGGGGGTGTATTTATGTATAGTGTATGGTGGGGGGAGGGGGGTGTATGTATGTATAGTGTATGGTGGGGGCAGGGGGGGTGTATGTATGTATAGTGTATGGCGGGGGGAGGGGGTGTATTTATGTATAGTGTATGGTGGGGGGAGGGGGTGTATTTATGTATAGTGTATGGTGGGGGGGAGGGGGTGTATATGTATGTATAGTGTATGGTGGGGGGAGGGGGTGTATGTATGTATAGTGTATGGTGGGGGCAGGGGGGGGTGTATTTATGTATAGTGTATGGTGGGGGGAGGGGGTGTATATGTATGTATAGTGTATGGTGGAGGGAGGGGGTGTATGTATGTATAGTGTATGGTGGGGGCAGGGGGGGGGTGTATGTATGTATAGTGTATGGCGGGGGAGGGGGTGTATATGTATGTATAGTGTATGGTGGGGGAGGGGGGTGTATATGTATGTATAGTGTATGGTGGGGGCAGGGGGGGTGTATGTATTTATAGTGTATGGAGGGGGAGAGTACTTTGAAATCCTGACATGGCAAAAACTTACCTTACAAGCTTGGCTGCATTCTCAGCGTGATCTCTGCACACATTCCAGAGCAGCAGGGAATGGGGAGGCTCCGCCCACCTCCTTGTCCCTTCTGCAGGCAGCCAGAGGATTCGAGGAGAGCACCATGGAGGCTCCACCTCTGCCTCTGTGTCCCGACTCCCGCCCTGCACTGACAGCTGAGCAGGAGCAGAAATCAAACAGCGCTGTGCAGCTGCGGACCCAAAGTCTAGGAGACACGGTCGCACTGATGTCACAGGGAGCCACTGGCGGGTCTGAAATGAATAATGTGTCCGGGTCTCAGGTGGTCAGAGACCCGGGCACGACCAAACAGACAGAAAGATCTTCTGGACCGGAACCCAGAAGCACGTGATGTCAGTACCTTAAAGCGGTAGTAAAGCCGCTGAACTTTTTTTTTTTTTTTAACACCTGTAAAGGAAAAGGCATAATGAGCTAGTATGCACCGCATACTAGCTCATTATGAAATACTTACCTTAGAACGAAGCGTCGGTAACTCACCTGGTCCACGCCGAGGTCGCTGACATGTTGCCTCGGCGTGTCTTCCGGGTATCGCGGCTCCAGCGCTGTGAGTGGCTGGAGCCGCGATGTCGTCACTCCCGCGCATGCGCACGGGAGACTTCTTCCCGGCAGGGTTCGGATTCTGCCGGCCCTTCAGCCGAGAATCCCCTGTGCACATGCGCCGCTGCAGTCAGCGGCGCATTGCACGGGGAATATCTCCTAAACCGTACAGGTTTAGGAGATATTTTTTTTTACCTACAGGTAAGCCTCATTATAGGCTTACCTGTAGGTAAAAGTTCGATTTTTGACTTTACTTCCACTTTAAGTACCCTCTCCCAGAACGCACAGCAGGATGACACTTCCACTGGGCTGGTTCCGAGAAAGAATGGCACTCAATGCGCCCCCACTAAACTGCGTTCTCACACTTGCCAGAAGTGACAGCGACACCTGTGGCCAAGGAGAACCCAGTGCAATCCAGCTAGACTGGTACTGAAACCATAATTTGGTATAATTAAGCCCAAAACCAAACTGCGGTATTAGGAATTTTAAACAGAAAAAAAAACACATAGCGCGTGCTCTTCAGGAGCCGGCGCCACACACACACACATTGATTGATTTATATATATATCAATCAAATCAAATACACTGCCACTAACTAACCTGCCCCCTTAATCTAGCTAAATCTCTCTATCACCGTCACTATAACACACTATACAAGCGCTGCGTAAGCCTTATATAGTGTGGGGCATGAACTTAGTCCCCCTGAGCCATGATTGGCCAAAGGCACCCTGCCTTTGGCAAATCATGGCTCTCGCTGAGGAGCATGCTGTGATTGGCCAAAGCATGCAGGTCAGGTACATGCTTTGGCCAATCATCATACAGCAATGTACTGCGATCTCACAGTGCATTATGGGGTGTTTCCCTCTGCTTATTTCAATATGCTTCTACCGGAAGAGCAAAACTGTTTGTGTGTGAATGAAGTCTATGGATTCGTGTACAAAAAAAAATGTGGGTCCTTTTTCTAAACTCAGCTTGTAATAAACATTGTTTGAATTTGATTAGAATTTTATAGAGCTCCAGTTTTACAGTTCCATTTATTGTTGGTTGTACCATGCAATGATCACACGCTGCAAACATATCCTCTTACTGACCGCCTACCGCAGATGTACTGCGGCAGGTCGGCTCTATTGCGCAAAGCAACGTACCTGTATGTCATTTCGTGAAATAGACACTGGGGGCACGCACACAGATTGGCTCCCCCTATGTCCAATAAGCGGCTCCGGCGGACCCAATGTTCACTGGCCACCCGCAATTGTTCCCCAGAGAGGCAGAATCACGATCTGCCTATGGAAACAAGGCAGATTGTCATTCTGACAGGGAAGATAGAGATCTTGTGTTCCTGTTAAGCAGGAACACGGATCTCTGTCTTTACCCAGTCAGTCAATCCCCCACACAGTTAGAAAGCACTCCCTAGACACACTTAACCTTTGATGTTAACCCCTTCCCTGCCAGTGTCATTAGTATAGTAACAGTGCATATTTTTAGGACTGATCTGTACTAATATCACTGGGTCCCAAAAAAGGGTCAGTTAGCTAAAAATCACTAATTGCCACCATTACTAGTAAAAAAAAAAGTAAAAGAAAAATTACATAAAAATATCCCAGTGTAGACACGACAACTTTTGCGCAAACCAATCAACATAAGCTTATTGGTATTTTTTTTACCAAAAATATGTAGCAGAATATAGCAGAATACACATTGGCATAATTGATGAAGAAATTCGATTTATTTTTATTTTTTTTATTGGATGTGTTTTATAGCAGAAGGTAAAAAAATGTATTTTTTCAAAATGGTCGCATTTTTATTGTTATAGCGCAAAAAATAAATTCCACAGAGGTTATCAAATACCACTAAAAGAAAGCTCTATTTGTGGGAAATAAAGACAACAATTTTATTTAGGTACAACATCGCACGACCGCGCAACTGTCAGTTAAAATAATGCAGTGCCATATTGCAAAAAATGGCCTGGTCATTAAGGGGTAATAGTGGATATTAGAGATTTTAGTAGGGATGAGCTGATGTTTCAGTTCAAACCTAGATTTGGAGTGAACTTTAGCTGTTTAGATGTTTATAGGAATGCCCAAACTTTTGCCCACCTGGCCCACTATTTGGCAGGAGCCAAGAATCCTATATAGAAACAGTATTTCTACAGTTTCTATATTTATGACAGCTTCCCTCTGTCACTGGTTCCAGACATTTGTGGGTGCTTGTACCTGTTGTCACAGCGAATACCTGCCACATAAGCAAAAAGGGAAGGGATAGCAGTGACATCACTAGTGATCTGGAACAGCAATCTCTCTGTACTTCCAGTCAGTCCCATCCCTCTGCAGTTACAAAAAACTCCCAGGGAGCACATTTACCCCTTGATGCCCCCTAGTGTTAACCTCTTCCCTGACAGCATTATTTATACAGTAATCAGTGGCTATTTTTAGCTCTGATCGCTGTATAAATGTCAATGGTCCCAAAAAAGTGTCAAAAGTGTCCAATCTGTCTGCCACAATGTTGCAGTCCCGCTAAAAATTGCAGATCACAACCATTACTAGTAAAAAAAAAATAATAATAAAAAAATGCTATAAAACTATCCCCTATTTTGTAGACGCTATAACTTTTGTGCAAGCCAATCAATATACACTTATTGTTATTTTTTTTACCAAAAATATGTAGAAGAATACATATCGGCCTAAAATGAGGAAGTCAGGAATGACTTTAATTTTTTTTATTTTTTTAAATTGGGATATTTATTAAAGCAAAAAAATAGGGTTTTTGTACTCACCCTAAAATCCTCTTCTCTGTAATTCACCGACTGACACAGCTCCTCTCTTAGCCATTGGGTTGTTACGCCACCTTTAGGAGAAGACTAGGCATAACATGTTATGAAAAACACATAACTTTAAGTTCCGCCCAAGGTGCGGTCCCTTGGGTAACAACTCCCCAGCCTGCCATGCAGCCTCAGTACGTCAACAAGCAGTATAACGTAAAGTAAAATAGGAGGGGCGGGTGCTGTGTCAGTCGGTGAATTATAGAGAAAAGGATTTTACGGTGAGTACAAAAAATCCTATTTTCTCTTATATTCACCGACTGACACAGCTCCTCTCTTAGCCATTGGGATGTCCCCAAGCAGTGTCAAAACGAGGGGTGGGAAAACAGCATAAAAACTTCATCCACCATGGCAAGTGGGAACTAGTATAAACTTTACCCACAAAAACGACAGTGTGTGAAAAAAAACACCACAAACACAGGGTGCTCCTCAACAGAGAGACACTACCCTCAAACCGCACCAAAACTGCGGTAACAAATGCAACAGTGCATTAACTTAAAGGTACTGCGTTTTTATCCAAAAAAAATGGAAAAAAGGAAAAAATTGTATATGCAATTGCAACTATACAGCCGCCTGCAAAACTTTGCGGCCAAAACAGGCATCAGCCGATGCACTGACAACTACCTTGTAGAATTTTGTGAAGGTGTGAACAGACGACCAGGTCGCCGCTTTACACACTTGGAAAGCCCAAGATGTTCCGATTGCCCTCGTGGAGTGGGCCGTGACCGGAAAGGGGGGCACCTGCCCCTTCAAGGCATAGGCTTGTACTACAATCTGTCTGATCCACCTGGAAATGATGGCCAACGAGACCGCCATGCCTTTATTTGGACCAGCCACCGAAACAAACAAAGAGTCTGACTTCCGGAAGGGAGCCGTGGCAGACAAATACATCCTCAGAGCCCGAACCACGTCCAGGGAATGGTGGGCCATCTCCTTAAGATGTGTTGGCTTAGGACACAGAGATGGTAACACAATGTCTTCATTGACGTGAAACGCAGAGACCACCTTCGGCAGAAAAGAAGGTTGCGGACGCAACACCACCTTATCCTTGTGGATAACCAGATAGGGCGACTTGCAGGACAAGGCCGCCAGTTCCGAAACCCTACTGGCCGATGTGATGGCCACTAGAAAGACGACTTTCTGGGAAAGAGTCAACAGAGGGATCTCTCTGATATTTTCAAATGGCGGTTTTTGCAGCGCCGACAACACCAGATTCAGATCCCATGGGGGTAACGGTGGACGCACCGGAGGAACTACATGACAGACCCCTTGGACAAAAGTGCTCACTAGGGATGAGCCGAACACCCCCCTGTTCGGTTCGCACCAGAACCTGCAAACAAACCTAAAGTTTGTGTGAACTTTAGAACCCTATTTAAGTCTATGGGACTCGAACGTTCAAAATCAAAAGCTTCACTTTAAGCATTATTAAAATCACTGCTCCCGAAAAAACTTCAGTTTTTAAAACTTTTTTTTGCATTGATACATGTCCCCTGGGGCAGGACCCGGGTCCCCAAACACTTTTTATGACAATAACTTGCATATAGGCTTTTAAAATTAGCACTTTAGATTTCTCCCATAGACTTACAGGGTGTTTCCACGGCTTTTCGAATTTGCCGCGAACACCCCAAATTGTTCGCTGTTCGGTGAACAGGCAATGTTGGAGTCGAACATGAGTTCGACTCGAAGCTCATCCCTCATCACTAGAGAGTGAGAAGCCAGGGGTCGCTGAAAAAAGACATTTGTCCTTTAACAACTTCAGCCCCGGAAGAATTTACCCCCTTCCTTACCAGAGCACTTTTTGCGATTCGGCACTGCATCGCTTTAACTGACAATTGCGCTGTCGTGCAACATTGTACCCAAACAAAATTGACATCCTTTTTTTTTACCACAAATAGGGCTTTCTTTTGGTGGTATTTGATCATCACTGCGTTTTTTATTTTTTCCGCTATAAACAAAAGAATAGCGACAATTTTGAAAAAAAAAAACACAATATTTTTTACTTTTTGCTATAATAAATATCCCTTTTTTAAAAAACAAAAAAACAAATTTTTTCCTCAGTTTAGGCCGATATGTATTCTTCTACATATTTTTGGTAAAAGAAAATCGCAATAAGCGTATATTGATTGGTTTGCGCGTCACAAGTTATAGCGTCTAAAAAATAGGGGACAGATTTATGGCATTTTTTTTTTTTTTTTTAACTAGTAATTTTTTTTTTAGTAGTAATGGCGGCGATCTGTGATTTTTTTCATGACTGCGACATTGTGACGGACACATCGGACACTTTTGACACATTTTTGGGACCATTTACACAGCGATCGATGTTATAAAATTGCATTGATTACTGTGTAAATGTGACTGGCAGGGAAGGGGTTAACACCAGGGGGCGCTGCAGGGGTTAATTATGTTCCCTGGGAGTGTATGAATGAATGAGTTGTATAGCGCAACCTATGCGAACTGAATCGCCTCAGGGCGCTTTTTGCCACTGGTGTCCATCTGTGGTATAGTGCGGTCCTTGCCCTGTGGGGTCCTGACACGCTTACAAACACATACACATACAACATACACATATTTTGGCCAATTTTATCGACAGGATCTAATTAACCTACCAGCATGTCTTTGGAGTGTGGGAGGAAACCGGAGTACCCGGAGAAAACCCACGCAAGCACAGGGAGAACATGCAAACTCCAGGCAGAAGGTGTCATGGTCGGGATTTGAACCAGCGACCCTATTACTGCTAGGTGAAAGTGCTAACCACTACACCACTGTGCTGTTAGTGATTCTAACTGTAGGGTTAGGGGACTCACAAGGGGAGGAGACCGATCTGTGTTTCTCTGTACTGAGAACACACCATCGGTCTCCTCTCCTCTTACAGGACGTGGATCTGTGTGTTTACACACACAGATCCACGGTCCTGCTGTGTTCCCGGGCAATCACGGGTGCCCGGACATCGCGGCCGCCGGGCACGCGCACCAAGTCCCGAGCGACGCCGCGAGCGCGCGCCCCCTAGACGGCTGGGAATGAGAGGACGTCATATGATGCCCACCCATGATGGGAGATCCCATCTGTGGGTGTCATTTGACTATAGGTGGGTATTCGATCAGGATCCAGTCAGACAACGCCACGGCTCTGACATACGTCAATCACCAAGGAGGAACAAGAAGCTCGGCCGCCGCACGGGAGGTCGCTCACATTTACATCCCGGGAGTGGAGAACTGGCAGGCGGACTATCTAAGTCACCAGATGCTGGACCCAGGAGAATGGGCGTTGCATCCAGAGGTGTTCAGGCTACTGTGCCTGCGGTGGGCCACACCAGACGTGGATCTTCTGGCCTCCCTTCTCAATCGGAAGGTGCCAAGATTCCTGTCCAGGATGAGACCTGTGGGCAGACGAGTCAGACGCACTGGTGGCTCCGTGGGATCAGTACCTGCTGATCTATGCCTTTCCTCTGCTGAAGCTGTTACCATGTCTGCTCCGCAGAGTGGAGGCCGAGGGAAGTCCAGTAATTCTGATTGCCCCAGATTGGCCCCAGCGTCCTTGGTACGCAGACCTGGTGTGCCTGGTGGCAGACGCCCCATGGTTACTGCCGTTACAAGAAGACCTTCTGTCTCAAGGTCCGATTTTCCATCCTGCTTTACCATCGCTGGTTTTAACGGCATGGCTATTGAGAGCCAGGTGTTGAGGAACCGGGGTCTTTCGGACTCAGTGATTCCAACTATGCTGAGAGCACGGAAATCTTCTTCTCGGAAGATATATCATCGTACCTGGAAGGCATACATCTCCATGTGTGAGGAAGGTGACCCCTCACCCTTGATGCGGGTGGGGGCAAACCTTCATGCGGTAGCACTTTTGCTCACAGGCTTGCGGTTCCAGAGACGCTTTGGTCCTTCAGTGGTCATCCTGTTGGGCTGGGGACATTTGGTCGGCGGACGAAAAAGCAGTTTGTGAGCGGAAAATGAGGGCTCTTGGCTCCTTAGCCTTCCTGGCCTGTGGGAGTAGAGTACTCTTACCACCTGTGGCATTTTTAATAATGTCATCCAAAGAGGCTCCAAAGAGCCGTTCGCCAAGGAAGGGAAGATCCGTCAGGGCTTTTTTGGATGCCTGGTCAGCAGACCAGCATTTTAACCAAACCAGGAGCCTCAGAACCACTGCTGACACTGAAGCCCTGGATAACAGGGGAAGAGTATCCAGGGCCGCGTCACAAATGTACTTAAGGCCTTGCACTAGTTGGTCTGCTAGTTCCACGCAGACAGGAGAAGCCTGTTCTCCCAGTTTGCGGTGCAACAGTTTTGCCCACTCAGTTAGTGTCTGCGACACAAGTGCGGATGCCAGTACTGGTCGCACGGTTGACCCCACAACTGTAAACAAGGAACAAGCCACTGCCTCGGCCTTCCTGTCCGTGGGGTCCTTAAATGCAGGTGTCCCCTCTACCGGGATCATGGTTACCTTGTTTAACCTGGATACTCCTCTCCTCAAAGAGGTAACGCAGCGCCATGTATTTGGGGACCGAAAAGGTCCATTGCGGTCAACCCCATTCCTTGTAAATGAACTTATCAAAATAAGTCAGATACGGGAACACCTTAGGTGAACGGGCTGGCTTACGGGACCCAAAAGGGACCTCTACATCAGCAGAGGGATCTGCTGGCTCCTGAATCTTCAAGGTATCCCGCACAGCTGTGATAAGTGCTCCAACAAGCGTTTTGTCGCACACAGACACAGACCCAGACGGGGACTCATCCTCACTGTCCGAACGGTCCTGGTCAGCGCCATCTGAAACGACAGAGCCTCAGCAGGGCCCGAGTCTTGGTCAGAGCTCTCCCCAAAAGACGGGGGGGGGGGTCAGAGGCCGCTTTTTAGCACCTTTGCACCCATGCACCGCCTCCATCTTGGCAATGACCGAATTGAGGACCGCCGACAAAGCGTCCAGGGGCGCTGCACATTCTGCAGGTGAACCAGTTGCAATTGCCTGGATTTTGGGGGAAGAAACACCAGTTTCTGAAGCCATGCTGACCCTACACTGTCTGCTACCTGATGGGGACTTAGGACAGTGATGGTCCCACCCTCCTAACTGCTTCTGGCTGAGGGGCTCTTTCCCGCAGGACTCACCACCCTGACTGGTTCTGTGCTGTCCAGCTAGTAGTGCCTGTGTTCCTTGTCAGCTCTCAGATGCATAGGAGATCATGCTGTCATCCAGAGCTGCTGCTTATGGCGCTGAAATCGATCTACAATGTGTTCAGGCTCAAAGAAAATGGCCGCCGAGCGTCCAGTATAAGGACATAAAACACAGGAAAAATGGCCGCCGGACTACAGGAAAGCATGCTGCTCCTAGAGACTGACCAAAAAACATGCTCAGGCTACAAGAAAATGGTAGCCGAGCATCCAGTATAAAGGACAAAAACACAGGAAAAATGGCCGCCAAGCTACAGGAGAGCATGCTGCTCCTTGCCCTCACCTAAGATGGCCACTGAACACTGAAATACCATGAGGGACAGTGACAGAGAATGGCGGTGAACAGCGCTGCAGGGATCACAGACACAGTCTCATCAGACACCCCTAGGGTGATAAAAAACACACATCAGGGCACAGCCAGCCAGCGCAGCCCCCCCCAAGTGAGAGCCCCCCGGAGAGCCCCTGCACATGACACACACACCGCTCAGCAGCCACATGCAGCATCCCCCACAGGGAGGGGGGAGGGAAGATAGGGACTGGGAGAGAAGAGAGGGAGGTGAGGGACCCCCGAATCAACCTCCCAGGGAATGCCACGCTGCTCAGCCCCACCGAGGCAGGGAGAGCTGTACTTACCAGTCCTGCAGAGCTGGGAGACATTCCATCACAGACTCACTCAGTACGGGGTGGCTGCTGGCCACGGCACACTGACTCAGACATCAGTAGCCCGGTTATATGTGTGCCCCGGAGCATTAAAGCTTACCGACCACCTCTGGAGCTGAGGTATGTCATGGCTGACCCAGCGCGTAGCTCTGGTCTGCACACGCTCGCTGGCCAGGCTGGGGAGACTACAAGGATAAGGGTATCCAGCCTGTCACTCAGCCGGCTGTTGATAGCAGATCACAGGATCTTTAGTCTTGCGCAAACAGCAAAGCTTCTGCAGAAAAAAAACCCAGAACGATAGGCCCGCAGAGTTCCTAGGTCCTTCTCCTTCACTAGGCAAAATAAAACTGAGGCTGCATGGCAGGCTGGCGGGTTGTTACCTAAGGGACCGCCCCTTGGGCGGAACTTAAAGTTCTGTGTTTTTCATAACATGTTATTCCTAGTCTTCTCCTAAAGGTGGCGTAACAACCCAATGGCTAAGAGAGGAGCTGTGTCAGTCGGTGAATATAAGAGAAATATGTTTTTTTTTTTTAAACATTTTTTTGTTTATAGCGCAAAAAATGAAAAACCAAAGAGGTGATTAAATACCACCAAAAGAAAGCTCTATTTGTGGGGAAAAAAATAACATGACAGTTAAAATAACGCAGTGCTGTATCGCAAGTAATGGCCTGGTCATTATGGGGTAAATCCTTCCAGGGCTGAAGTGGTTAAATTATCGACAAATGGCATTACATTGTTGGCTTTTTTTTTAACCACTTGCCGACCTGCTCACGCAGATATACTGCAGCAGGTCAGCTCCCCTGCGCAAATCGCTGTACCTGTATGGCAGCCCTCGCAGGCGCAGTTGCGGGCGCTCACCTTTACCCCTCCAAAAAGGCCCCACATATTTTGTAGGACCTCTTTGGAGAGGTCTGTGTGTCTCAATTTAAAACCAATTTTCCTTTGTAAATGTGAGTGCTTAAAGTGATTTAAAGCTTTACGCAGGGCTCAAAATTGTAAGTCCTGAGCTACTAGCCAGGCCTTAAGAGTTACTTGACATCAGTTGTCCCACCCAACCCCTACCCTGCCCCTAATTCTGCCCCTAAACACGCCCTCATAAATTATCTCATGAAATTACACAGTTAAATGTTTTATGCAGAATTAAGTTACAAAAATAAATATTAACAACAACTTTAACAATATTAACATAAAGCATATTTCATTCATCTTACTGTGATAAATAAAATAAGAATAACAAAATGATTGACTACTATAGGCACTGTTTGGCAAGTTTGGGTAGTATAGGGCAGTTTAGTGGCAGGTTTGGGTAGTATAATGGCAGGTTTAGGTAGCATAGGGTGAAAAAGTGGCAGGTTAGGGCTGTATGCCATGACAATGTGCTCAGTCACTTATAGTATTGCTGGATAGGAACACTCCTAGGACTGCTGTGATCTCTCCTCCTCAGCTTGAGTGAACAAGTCTTTAAAGTGGTTGTACACCCTGTACAACCACTTTCACCTACAGGTAAACCTATATTAAGGCTTACCTCTAGGTGCTGGTAATAGCTCCTAAACCTACACGGTAAGGATGAGCCGAACACCCCCGGGTGCGGTTCGCACCAGAACCTTCGAACGGACCGAAAGTTTGCGCGAATTTTCGAACCCTATTCGTTATAATGGACGCGAACGTTTGAAATCAAAATTGCTAATTACAACGGCCAATATGCATGTTAATGTCATAAAACAGGTTTGGGGACCCGGGTCCTGCCCCAGGGGACATATATCAATGCAAAAAGAACTTTTAAAAACTAACGTTTTTTCGGGAGCAGTCATTTTAATGATGCATAAAGTGAAAAAAAAAGTGACATTTTCCTTTATATATGGTACCTGGGGGGTGTCTAAAGTATGCCTGTGAAGTGGCATGTGTTTCCCATGTTTAGAACTGTCCCTGCACAAAATGACATTTGTAAAGGAAAAAAAGAAGCCATTTAAAATCACTTGCGGCTTTAATGTCATGTCTTATCCTGGCCGCCATATGGCTGAAAATCCTTGAGAAAAATGGCATGGCTACCCCATCACCCCCCCCCAGCCCCTTTGGGTCTTGTATAGATATTAAGGGGGACCCCGCACCCAAAATAAAACCCTATACCTACAACCCTATATACTCTGAACAGCAGTATATAGGTGGTGCAAACAAGACACGGTCTGTAGGTTTGTTCTTAAGTAGAATCTGAACAGGTACATTATGAAGTGTAGCTCCATCCCAAAAAAATCAATTTTTAAGCTTTTTGGAGAACATAGGGAGGGGTTATCACCCCTGTAACATTTGCTGTCTTTGCACATCTGTTCAGAACATGTCACCTCACTTTCCGTCCCAATGACAAATGTTTTTGGAAAAGTGGGGTTTTAATTGAAACAAAGATTGGTGATAAAGCATCAGTAGAGAGGAGATACCTTTTTCCCAAATTAAATCTAACAGGATAGAATTTCCCTTCCTAGGGGTAGATTTCCTCTCACTTCCTGTTTTCTCTTTCCGTTTGCAAGTAGGAGTCGTTTGTAAGTTGGATGTTTGAAAGTAGGGGCCTGCCGTATATACTCTGCAGAAATTTGCCCTATTAGATGTTGGTGTAGCCACAAGACTGGTGGGCACAGGAATGGGCCCTGCTGTGAGTTAATAGATCAAGATTTGTACTTGCATGCACCTGTTGAACCGGGCAGAAAAATTGGGCCTTTGGTGGTGGTGGTGGTGGTGGTGGTGGACGGTGTTGCCACAAGACTGTAAGCCCTCACAGTTACTCTTGGTGGGTGCAGGAATGGGCCCTGCTGTGAGTTATTAGATCAAGATTTGTAATTGCATGCACCTGTTGAACAGGGCAGAAAAATTGGGCCTTTGGTGGTGGTGGTGGACGGTGTTGCCACAAGACTGTAAGCCCTCACAGTTACTCTTGGTGGGTGCAGGAATGGGCCCTGCTATGAGTTATTAGATCAAGATTTGTAATTGCATGCACCTGTTGAACAGGGCAGAAAAATTGGGCCTTTGGTGGTGGTGGTGGACGGTGTTGCCACAAGACTGTAAGCCCTCACAGTTACTCTTGGTTGGTGCAGGAATGGGCCCTGCTGTGAGTTATTAGATCAAGATTTGTAATTGCATGCACCTGTTGAACAGGGCAGAAAAATTGGGCCTTTGGTGGTGGTGGTGGACGGTGTTGCCACAAGACTGTAGGCCCTCATAGTTACTCTTGGTGGGCGCAGGAATGGGCCCTGCTGTGAACTATTAGATCAAGATTTGTAATTACATGCCCCAGTTATACAGGGGCTGAAAAATTGTTCCTTAGGCATTGGTGCTGGTGCCACAACACTGCAACCCCTCACAGATACTGTACTCTGAGCACAGCAATGAGACCTGTTGCAAAGCATTGCCTAAAAATTGTAATTACACGCCCCAATAGGGGCTGAAAAATTGTGCCTTAGGCACTGGTGCTGGTGCCACAACACTGCAACCCCTCACAGATACTGTACTTGGAGCACAGCAGTCACACCTGTTGCGAAGCATTTTTTTTAAAAATTGTAAGTACACGCCCCTGTTATACAGGGGCTGAAAAATTGTGCCTTAGGCACTGGTGTGGTGGCATGGATCATTGAGGAGGAGGAAGAGGATAGTCAGTGAACATAACAGGACAGTCACTCAGCATCAGCATAGGCAGTCTTGAAGGGATGTGACATTATAAATTATTCAGTTATATCCGCTTCAGGTGCCTGGTAGCTGGTGGTGATCCAAGACTGATTCATTTTTATGAAGGTCAGTCGATCAACCGAGTCGGTGGACAGGCGCACCCTATGATCGGTGACAAATCCTCCAGCAGCACTGAATGTGCGTTCGGAAAGAACGCTGGATGCAGGACAGGCCAGTAGCTCAATTGCATACTGTGCAAGCTCTGGCCAGTGATCCATCCTCAGGACCCAGTAAGCCAGAGGATTTTCGGTGGGAAAGGTGTCCAAGTCTGACCTTGCCCCTAGGTATTCCTGCACCATGTATATCAGACGCTGGCGATGGTTGTCTGAACGCATCGGTCAGACGTCCACCTTCCCCACCGCTCCTTCTGCTACTGACCGAAGCCTCAGCAACTCGTCGTCCAGAACCAGGAGTTTGTAACCTCCCAGTTTCTGGGAACGCGTTGCACAGACCTTTCTGCAAGGCCTCCCTGAGATGTCTCATCCTCTGCTCCCTCTGCGACGGCAAGATAAGGTCTGCAACCTTACCCTTGTACCGTGGATCAAGGAGAGTGGCCAGCCAGTAATGGTCCCTCTCCTTGATCCGAAGAACACGAGGATCCTTCCGCAGGCTTTGCAGGATCAGGGAGGCCATGCTACGTAGGTTAGCTGAGGCATTCGGTCCGGAGTCTTCTGGGTCACTGAGGATGACATGATCGCCAGCCACCTCCTCCCAGCCACGTACAAGTCCACTGGTTTGTTGGGACTGTACATCATCCCTAAAAGACTGCTGCTGCTGATGCTGAGTGCCAGGCTCCACCTCCATGCTCACACAATCCTCCTCCTCCTCCTCCTCATCCTCTTCCTGTGTGATGGGTGGGACAGAAGGAACACTGTCTGGATAAAGGGGGCCTTGAGAGGCAAGGAAGTCCTCCTCTTCCTGCCTCTGTTCTGCCTCAAGTGCCCTGTCCATTATCCCACGCAGTGTATGCTCCAACAGGTGGACAAGAGGTACAGTGTCACTGATGCATGCACTGTCACTGCTCACCATCCTCGTGGCCTCCTCAAATGGTGAGAGGACAGTGCATGCATCCCTGATCATGCTCCACTGGCGTAAGGAAAAAAAGCCAAGCTCCCCTGACCCTGTCCTGGTGCCGTAGTCGCAAAGGTACTCATTAATGGCCCTCTGCTGCGTGTGCAGTCGCTGCAGCATGGCCAACGTTGAGTTCCACCTGGTGGGCATGTCACATATTAGGCGGTTCTTGGGCAGGTTCAGCTCCTTTTGCAGCTCAGTCAGCCGAGCACTGGCATTATAAGATCGGCGGAAATGCACACAGACTTTCCTGGCCTGCCTCAGGACATCCTGTAAGCCTGGGTACCTGCCCAAGAACCGCTGCACCACCAGGTTGAGGACGTGAGCCATACAGGGCACATGGGTGAGCTGCCCCTGTCGCAGGGCGGAGAGGAGGTTGGTGCCATTGTCAGAAACGACCATTCCTGGCTTAAGCTGACGTGGCGTCAACCACCTCTCGGCCTGCCCCTGCAGAGCTGCCAGAACCTCTGCCCCAGTGTGGCTCCTATCCCCCAAACACACCAGCGCAAGCACGGCATGGCATCTTTTTGCCTGCGTACTCGCGTAGCCCCTTGAACGCCTACGGAGCACCGCTGGTTCCGAGGACAGAGCACTGGAGGAAGAAGAAGAGGAGGGGGTGGAGGAGAGAGGTGTGTCACAACCAGTAGTAGCATTTTGGAGGCGTGGTGGCAGAACAACCTCCAACACTACTGCACCTTGTCCTGCATCCCTCCCAGCTGCCAATAGAGTGACCCAATGGGCCGTGAAAGAAAGATAACGTCCCTGTCCATGCCTGCTGGACCATGAGTCAGCGGTAATATGCACCTTACCGCTGACCGCCCTGTCTAGCGAGGCATGGACATTGCCTTCCACATGCCGGTAGAGAGACAGAATCGCCTTCCGTGAGAAAAAGTGGCGTTTGGGAACCTGCCACTGAGGAACCGCACATTGAACAAACTCACGGAAGGGGGCCGAGTCTACCAACTGAAAAGGCAGCAGTTGAAGTGCTAGCAATTTAGCCAAGCTAGCATTCAACCGCTGGGCATGTGGATGGCTGGGAGTATACTTCTTTAGACGGTCCAGCAGCTGGGGCAGGGAAATTTGCCTGCCACAATCGGACGTCGGTGTACTGCAAGTACTTGGTTGTGACACACCTAATTCTACACCTTCAGTCCTCTCAGAGCAGCTTTCAGAGAGGACTGAAGATATAGTGGGGATGGAGATCCCAGCTGATGAGGAGCAAGGAGAGGTCCGCTTTGTTCTTTGGTGTGGGTCTTTTATGTGTGCTTACCAACGAGCTGCATGGCAGGTCGACATATGTCTGCTCATGCTTGTGGTGCCCAAGCGGCTGATGTTTTGGCCACGCGAGATACGCTTGAGACAAATATTGCAAATAGCAGTGGTGCGATCTGATGCACTCGTCTCAAAAAAGGCCCACACCAAAGAACTTTTGTGATAACGTGCAGAGGCAGCGCCCTGCACAGGCGGAGCTCTGCGGTGTGGTACAGTTGCTGTGCTGGCCTCTAGCTGGCCTCCAGGGGGCATCCTGCCTCGTTGGACATGTGACGCCGCATCCTCCTCCTCCTCCTCCTCTCTCCCTTCAGGCACCCACGTGGAGTCAGTGACTCATCATCCCCTCCCTCTTCACCACTAGAGCAAACCTGGCAGTAAGCTGCAGCTGGTGGAACAGTACTGCCAGATTGCTGTCCTTCAGCATCCCCTCTCTCTGCGCGCACACTACTGCCTTCCTCAAGCTGGGTATCATCATCTGAGCCTTCGAATCGTTGAGCATCCTCCTGGAGCATGTACCCAACACTGTGCTCAAACAATTCGGGGGACTCCTCAGGAGGACATGGTGGGTCTAGGGAAGGGGTGGCTGATGATGCCATTGAGTACGCGTTGGCAGCTGCTCTGCCAGTACCCTCAGCCTGGGTGAGAGAGGATGAGGAGGATGAGGAGGGCTTGGTCATCCATTCTACCAAGCCTTCGGCATGATGCGGCTCCACATGTCCAGCTGCCGAAAACAAAGACAAGCGTGTCCCACGGCCACGTGCTGATGACGATGCACGACCACGTCCACGGCCAGTACTGTTGTCTCTAGAAACAGAGCCTGCCTGCCCTGTGTTCTTGCCTCGGCACGCTCTGCCTCTCCTTGGCGGTCTTCCAGCATGTCACGCTCCCTGGTAGTGGTGAGTCTGATTAGCAGAGAAGGGCCTCCCTTGCGGCTCCCACTCGCCGGTCCCCTGATGATGGGACAGTAGGACCAGGAGTCAGGAGGGGCACAGGTGCCTGGCAGGAATGGTCAGACCGGTACGAGAGCTTCCTGGATAAGCTCAGCGGATGAGGTAAGTAGGTAGCTGTAGGCAGACTGGAACAACAGGTAAGCTGGATCTGTGTGCAGACTGGAACAACAGGTAAGCTGGATCTGTATGCAGACTGGAACAACAGGTAAGCTGGATCTGTATGCAGACTGGAACAACAGGTAAGCTGGATCTGTATGCAGACTGGAACAACAGGCAGACTTGGATCTGTATGCAGACTGGAACAACAGGCAGACTTGTATCTGTGTGCAGGCTGGAACAACAGGCAGACTTGGATCTGTATGCAGACTGGAACAACAGGCAGACTTGTATCTGTATGCAGACTGGAACAACAGGCAGACTTGGATCTGTATGCAGACTGGAACAACAGGCAGACTTGTATCTGTGTGCAGACTGGAACAACAGGCAGACTTGGATCTGTATGCAGACTGGAACAACAGGCAGGCTTGGATCTGTATGCAGGCTGGAACAACAGGCAGACTTGGATCTGTATGCAGACTGGAACAACAGGCAGACTTGTATCTGTATGCAGACTGGTATAGCAGGTAAGCTGGCTCTGGAATGGTCAGGCAGGCCGGGTCAGATATCAGGCTGGCAGCACGGTACAGATGGAGCAGACAAGAGGATGGTCAAAGACAAGCCAAGGTCGATACACAGGGACAGAGCGGATGGTCAAGGATAGCCGGGTCAGATACGGGTAAACAGACTTCAGATCAGGTTTCAATACACAGAACGTTGTAGAGCAGACAGCGGGGACCGTCAGTCACAGGAGGGTTTAAATAGCCTCATTGGCGCCAATGGAGGCGCGCACCCGTCCGCGCACGCTCGCCCCGTCTGCGGGCGCGCGCGTGCACGCGCGCGCTCGCGCATGCGCAATGGCAGCCGAGAACGGGAACCAGGGATGCTGAGGCGCCGATTACTGGCAGGATCATCAGGTCGCCGGCCACGGATGGAGCCCTCATGACATTGCCCCCCCCTAAGGGGCAGCCTCCGGATGCCCCTCGGGGCAAATTTCTCAGGATGGGCTCTCTTAAAAGATTGGACTAGACTCTTAGCGTGGATGTTCTCCTCGGGCTCCCAGGAGTTCTCCTCGGGGCCGTACCCCTTCCACTTGATTAGGAACTGGTTCTGGTTCTGCCTTCTTCTGACATTAAGTATGGCTTCCACCTCGAACTCCTCCTCCCCGTCCACTATGACCGGATCAGGAGGAATGGCCCTCCGGTTGGGGAAAGGGTTACTAACCGAGGGCTTCAGTAAGGACACATGGAAGACCGGGTGAATCTTCAAAGAATCTGGAAGTTCCAATTCATACGCCACCTCGTTGATCCTCCTCTTGACCGGGAAGGGGCCCAAGAACTTGGGGCCCAGTTTCTGTGAAGGGCAAGCCAGTTTTAGGTTAGAGGTGGATAGCCCGCACAGTTTCGCCCGGGACAAGCACCAGTTCCCCCCGTCTCTTTTTGTCAAATACGGTTTTGTTGTACTCCTGGGTCCTAGTCATGGTCTCCTGAAGAAGTTGATTGTTGGTGGAAAAGAACTGAATTCGCTCTTGGACTGCTGGCACAGTGCAGTCAGGAAGTGAGTTAGGCAGAAATGCCGGGTGGTACCCATAGTTGGCGAAAAAGGGGGTCTGTTTGGTGGCGGAGTGGGTGGCGTTGTTATATGCGAACTCGGCCAGGGGCAGAAGGGAGATCCAGTCATCTTGGGCGAAGGAGGAGAAGCAGCGCAGGTACTGCTCTAGGGTCTGATTGGTCCGCTCCGTCTGCCCATTAGACTGAGGATGGTACGCAGAGGAGAGAGAGAGTTCGATATCCAAGGACTGGCACAGGGACCTCCAGAATCGAGAGGTGAATTGTACCCCTCGATCCGAGACGATGTTAGCCGGGACCCCGTGAAGGCGGACAATTTCCCTAATAAAGGCCCGTGCCGTCTCTGGAGCCGAGGGGGTGCCCTTCATGGGGATGAAGTGAGCCATCTTGGACAACCGATCGACGATCACAAAGATCGTCGTGTGGCCTTCTGCTGGGGGCAACTCCACAATGAAATCTAGGGAGATCATCCTCCAGGGACGATCTGGGACAGACAGGGGTTTAAGGAGACCCCAGGCCTTGGTTTTGGGATTCTTGTTCCGGATGCAGGTGGGGCAAGTGTCCACAAATCTTTTACAGTCAGCCCGTAGTTGAGGCCACCAGAAGGTACGCTGTACCAAGTCGGTGGTCTTAGCGACACCGAAGTGACCAGCCAAGGCGTGGTCATGGCACAGCTCCATAGTTGTTACCCGGAGCTGTTCCGGGGTGTAGATCTTGTCCCCGTACCAGAATAGGCCATCCTTCTCCTGTAGCTGGGTTTCGGAAGTGGGCCTTTGCCCTGCTGAGGCACGTTTGAATTTGGACAGCAAGTCCTCTTGAAGAAGGAGAAAGTTTCCTGGGGCCAGAATAGTGTCAGGGGGATCTTCTTCCTGGTGCTTGTGGTACATCCTAGACAGGGCATCTGGTTTGACATTCTTGGATCCGGGCCGGTATGTCACATGGAAAGTAAAGCGGGAAAAGAAAAGTGCCCATCTGGCTTGTCTGGGTTTCAATCTCTTGGCTGACTTCAAGTATTCCAGATTCTTATGGTCGGTGAATATTAGAATGGGGTGAGAGGCCCCCTCCAGGAGGTATCGCCATTCTTCCAGGGCAGCCTTGATCGCCAGTAGTTCTCGGTCGCCCACATCATAGTTCCTCTCGGCCGAGGACAACTTGCGGGAGAAGAAGGCGACCGGGTGCAGCAGGGACTTGTCCCCCTGTCTCTGGGACAGAATGGCACCCACCGCGATCTCGGAGGCATCGACCTCCAGGGTGAAGGGTAGAGAGGAGTCCGGGTGCCTGAGGATGGGTGCCGAGGTAAACAGAGTTTTAAGGGCATCAAAGGCCTCCTGGGCCTCAGAATACCACCGGAACCGGGTCCCTTGTTTGGTCAGTTGGGTGATAGGCGCCACAATGGCGGAGAACCCCCTGATAAACTTACGGTAAAAATTGGCAAAGCCAATGAACCGTTGGATGCCCTTTTTGTCTGCCGGAGTGGGCCATTCCAAGATGGCAGAAATCTTCTGGGGGTCCATCTTGATGCCTGTACTTGAGATGATTAGCCCAAGGAAGGGGATACTCTCCTGTTCAAACTGGCATTTCTCTGCCTTGGCATACAGGCCGTGGATACGGAGTCGTCCCAGGACCTCCTTGACGTGTCTGCGGTGGGTCTCTAAAGAGGGGGAAAAAAATCAAAATATCGTCCAGATATACCACGGCAAACAAGTCCAGGAAGTCCCGAAGTACGTCGTTAATGAAGTATTGAAAGGTTGCGGGGGCATTGCACAGGCCGAAGGGCATCACGAGATACTCGTAATGCCCATACCGTGTCCGAAAGGCCGTCTTCCACTCATCCCCGTCTTTAATCCGGACCAGATTATAAGCCCCCCGTAGGTCAAGCTTCGTGAAGATGGTGGCCGTGCCAAGCCTCTGGAAGAGTTCAGGGACCAACGGGAGAGGGTAACGGTTCTTGACCGTAATGTTGTTCAGCTCCCTATAGTCCACACAGGGCCGAAGGGTGTGATCTTTTTTCTCCACGAAAAATATGCCCGCGCCCGCAGGAGAGGTAGATGGGCGGATGAAGCCTTTTCGGAGGTTCTCCTCAATGTACTCCTTCAACTTGCCTTGCTCCACTTCTGTCAGGGGGAAGACCCTTCCAAAGGGGATCTCTGCTCCAGGGAAAAGTTCAATTGGGCAATCATAAGCCCTGTGAGGAGGGAGCACCTCTGCTGCCTGTTTGCTGAAGACATCTAGATAGTCGTGGTAGGCCTGGGGAATAGCCCGACGGAGGTCCATCTCAGAGTCCCCACTTAGCAGAGTAGCCAGCTGGGAGGAATTAGGAGGTCTGCAAGACGTCTGACAGTACTGAGAGGAGAAGGAAACCATCCCAGTGGCCCAGTCGATGACTGGGTTGTGGGCCTTCAGCCACGGCATGCCCAGGATTATAGGGGATAATGGAGAGGAAATAATGTCCATGCAGAGAAGTTCCTGGTGATTATCTGAGATGGTCATGGGCAGTGGGATGGTCTCTTGCGTAACTGGGCCTGAACGGATGGAGGAGCCGTCCGCCAGGTAAACTGACAGTCCCTGGGATTTAGACTGGAGAGAGATCCGGTGTTGGGCAGCGAAGGACGAGTCCATGAAACAGCTGCATGCCCCGGAATCAATAATGGCGGGTACCTGGAGGATTCTTCCCGGAAGCTGTAACAAGACAGAAAGGGCAAGGTGAGAGGAGACCTGGGTTGAGGAGTCCATAGAGCAAGCAGGCATGAGAGGGCACTTACGAGCCTTGGCCGGGCAGTTCCTTACGTAGTGCCCAGGCTCACCACAGTAGAGGCACAAGTTGTTGACCCGACGACGTTGCCGTTCCTCAGAAGTTAGAGAAGGCCTCAAGAGCCCTAACTGCATGGGCTCGGAGGAATCAGAGAGGGTTACAGACCGCTGGACCGAACCAGTCTGCAGGTGACTTGGGGCCTTGGGGAGCATCCAGGTAGGACGAGGGAAACCGGATGCACGTTCCGACCTGCGCTCCCTTAGTCGTCGGTCAATCTGGATGACCAGGTTGATCAGGGTGTCCAGGGTCTGGGGTACCCCAACTCTCGCCAGCTCATCTTTTAGTGCCTCAGAAAGTCCTAGGCGGAACTGGTGACGCAGAGCCGCGTCGTTCCACTGGGTATCCGCACCCCAGCGCCTAAAGTCCGCGACATAGTCTTCCACAGGCCTTCGCCCCTGCTGGAGGGCGCGCAGAGTGGTCTCTGCGGTGGCAGCGAGTTGGGGGTCTTCATAGAGTTGGGCCATAGAGTCAAAAAATGAATTAAGACCGGCCAGTGCGGGGTCCTTCTGCTCTAGGAGGCGGTGGGCCCAGGTCCGCGGGTCTCCGGAGAGTAAGGAGATCACGAAGCCCACCTTGGTGGCTTCCAGGGAAAAAGTACGTGGCTGTAGTGCAAAGAACAGTTCACAGGAGTTACGGAAGTCCCGAAAGAGGTTGCGGGCACCCGAGAATCTCTCGGGGATTGGTACCCGGGGCTCTGGAGGGAGCATTATCACCGATGGTCCTGGACTTCCCCCAGATGGGGCTGTTGGTGGTAGAGCCAGCACCCGTTCTTCCAACCGGGTGTATCCCTGCTGGAGATTCTTTACCGCCTCGGTCAGTCCTGCCAGGTGTTGGCACAGTCCTTCCATAGGAGAGGCCCCCTGCTCAGACTCAGACATGGCTGTCTGCTACTGTCACGCTCCCTGGTAGTGGTGAGTCTGATTAGCAGAGAAGGGCCTCCCTTGCGGCTCCCACTCGCCGGTCCCCTGATGATGGGACAGTAGGACCAGGAGTCAGGAGGGGCACAGGTGCCTGGCAGGAATGGTCAGACCGGTACGAGAGCTTCCTGGATAAGCTCAGCGGATGAGGTAAGTAGGTAGCTGTAGGCAGACTGGAACAACAGGTAAGCTGGATCTGTGTGCAGACTGGAACAACAGGTAAGCTGGATCTGTATGCAGACTGGAACAACAGGTAAGCTGGATCTGTATGCAGACTGGAACAACAGGTAAGCTGGATCTGTATGCAGACTGGAACAACAGGCAGACTTGGATCTGTATGCAGACTGGAACAACAGGCAGACTTGTATCTGTGTGCAGGCTGGAACAACAGGCAGACTTGGATCTGTATGCAGACTGGAACAACAGGCAGACTTGTATCTGTATACAGACTGGAACAACAGGCAGACTTGGATCTGTATGCAGACTGGAACAACAGGCAGACTTGTATCTGTGTGCAGACTGGAACAACAGGCAGACTTGGATCTGTATGCAGACTGGAACAACAGGCAGGCTTGGATCTGTATGCAGGCTGGAACAACAGGCAGACTTGGATCTGTATGCAGACTGGAACAACAGGCAGACTTGTATCTGTATGCAGACTGGTATAGCAGGTAAGCTGGCTCTGGAATGGTCAGGCAGGCCGGGTCAGATATCAGGCTGGCAGCACGGTACAGATGGAGCAGACAAGAGGATGGTCAAAGACAAGCCAAGGTCGATACACAGGGACAGAGCGGATGGTCAAGGATAGCCGGGTCAGATACGGGTAAACAGACTTCAGATCAGGTTTCAATACACAGAACGTTGTAGAGCAGACAGCGGGGACCGTCAGTCACAGGAGGGTTTAAATAGCCTCATTGGCGCCAATGGAGGCGCGCACCCGTCCGCGCACGCTCGCCCCCGTCTGCGGGCGCGCGCGTGCACGCGCGCGCTCGCGCATGCGCAATGGCAGCCGAGAACGGGAACCAGGGATGCTGAGGCGCCGATTACTGGCAGGATCATCAGGTCGCCGGCCACGGATGGAGCCCTCATGACACAGCCATTGTAGTCGGTAGTGTATATAGTATAAAAAATAGAGCTCCTATGTGTGCTCACAACACACTGTAGGTCCTATGGGTGCTGACACTAACACACTATAGGTACTATGTGTGCTGCTGACAAGAAAATATAGGAGCTCTGTGTGATGCCACTAACACACTAGAAGTCCTATGGGTGCTGCTGACACAATAGGTAAAATATGTGAGCTGCTGTCAAGAAAATATAGGAGCTCTGTGTGCTGCCACTAACACACTAGAAGTCCTATGAGTGCTGCTGACACAATAGGTAAAATATGTGTGCTGCTGTCAAGAAAATATAGGAGCTCTGTGTGCTGCCTGCCACTAACACACTAGAAGTCCTATGGGTGCTGTTGAGAAGAAAATATAGGAGCTCTGTGTGCTGCCACTAACACACTAGAAGTCCTATGGGTGCTGCTGAGAAGAAAATATAGGAGCTCTGTGTGCTGCCTGCCACTAACACACTAGAAGTCCTATGGGTGCTGCTGAGAAGAAAATATAGGAGCTCTGTGTGCTGCCACTAACACACTAGAAGTCCTATAGGTGCTGCTGAGAAGAAAATATAGGAGCTCTGTTTGCTGCCACTAACACACTAGAAGTCCTATGGGTGCTGCTGAGAAGAAAATATAGGAGCTCTGTGTGATGCCACTAACACACTAGAAGTCCTATGGGTGCTGCTGACACAATAGGTAAAATATGTGTGCTGCTGTCAAGAAAATATAGGAGCTCTGTGTGCTGCCACTAACACACTAGAAGTCCTATGTGTGCTGCTGACACAATAGGTAATATATGTGTGCTGCTGTCAAGAAAATATAGGAGCTCTGTGTGATGCCACTAACACACTAGAAGTCCTATGGGTGCTGCTGAGAAGAAAATATAGGAGCTCTGTGTGATGCCACTAACACACTAGACATCCTATGGGTGCTGCTGAGAAGAAAATATAGGAGCTCTGTTTGCTGCCACTAACACACTAGAAGTCCTATGGGTGCTGCTGAGAAGAAAATATAGGAGCTCTGTTTGCTGCCACTAACACACTAGAAGTCCTATGGGTGCTGCTGAGAAGAAAATATAGGAGCTCTGTGTGATGCCACTAACACACTAGAAGTCCTATGGGTGCTGCTGAGAAGAAAATATAGGAGCTCTGTGTGATGCCACTAACACACTAGAAGTCCTATGGGTGCTGCTGAAAAGAAAATATAGGAGCTCTGTTTGCTGCCACTAACACACTAGAAGTCCTATGGGTGCTGTTGGGGTGCAATGCTGTGCTAACAGCACTGCGGTTGGTACTACTGCAATACTGTACTAACAGTAAGCACGCACCAGACTAATCCCCAGCAGCAGCTAATAACACACTAACTGTGCAATCAGCAGCAATGAACGATCACTAATGATGAATGACTCGGGTAGCAATGGTTTAGCAAAGAAATAGCCAATGGTTTAGCAAAGAAATAGCAATCAAGCAAAGACAGAATCAGCAGACTGCTCTCTCCTAAAGCCGGAACACATGTGACCGGGGCCGACGGCGTGGCGGCCTTTTAAATGGTGGGGCGTGTACTAAAGCCCCTGAGCTTTAATTGGCTACAGGCGTCCTGCCTGTAGCCAATTATTGCTCTCCGAGTTTCCGGCGCTGTGATTGGCCAAGCATGCGGGGTCACAGTGCATGCTTGGCCAATCATCAGCCAGCAATGCACTGCGCCGGCCGCAATGCATTGCGGGGCCGCTCGCATCACACGAATGTGATGCGAACGGCCCAAATAGTTCTGGGCTCGCTGAGCGAGCGAACGCCCGGTGCTCGATTCGAACGTGGGTTCGAATCGAGCACCGGGCCCATCCCTACTACACGGTTTAGGAGACATTTCCAATTCCCTGTACCATCATTTATTTTGTGCATGCGCTAATGTATTTGGCAAATGCTCTTGATGAAGGCCCATAATCATCTCCTTTATCATCATCATCATTATCACTGGAGACAACTTGGCAATACGCTGCGGATTGGGGAACATGAATGCCAATTTTTCTACCAGTGTTCCCCCCTCTCTCTAGGCTCATGTTCCTGTCATCCTCAACCTCAGAACCAACATTTTAATCCAGTAATGGCTGGAAATCATCAAGGATCAAGTGGCTGATGGAATAGATGTGGACAAGGAGGCAGGTTTTCCACTCTGGCAACTGCAGAGGACTGCACACTTGTCTCTGCTTGTGTGACAGAGGATGAGGAGGATGAGGAAGGATTAGTAAGCCAGTCCACCACCACCATGCTGTGGCTGGAGAGCACGGGCAAACTCACTAAACAGAGAAAATGATGCCCTGCCTGAGGACTGACCACCATGTCAATTATTCTCCAAGGTAACCTTGTCTGGGGGCAGGGGGACACTGATCGGGGGGGGGGGGGGGTACAAATTTCAGGTGATTTCCCCATTTCTCTGTATGCATCCAGATCACACTGACCCTTCCCAATGTCTGTTGGCAGGTTGGCTGAGCCCATTTTCTGTTTCTGCTACCCTGATGTAAAGGGGAACTCTTCAGACTCTGATCGGGAGGGGGGGGGGGAGTTGCGCGAAATGCCGCATGGCGCCACCTCCTTGAAATTAGTTTTTGTAGGTTCGGACAACCCTGGCCATTGGTTGTGGGGGTCTGCGGGCAGGGGGCTTATCGGAATCTGGAAGCCCCCTTTAACAAGGGGACCCCCAGATCCCGCCCCCCCCCTATGTGAAATGGTAAGGGGGTACAAAAGTACCCCTACCATTTCACCAAAAAAGTGACAAAATTTTTAAAAATGACAGGAGACGGTCTTTGACAATTCCTCTATTAAAATCTTCTTTCTTCTGGTCTTCCTTTCTTCATCCTTCGGTTTCTTCATCTTCTTCTTCTTCCATCTTCTACCTTCTTCTTCCATCTTCTTCTTCCTCCGATCCGCTTCTCCTTGCTCTGGTCTTCTCGTCCGGCATCTTCTTCCATGGCGTCGGTGTCTCTTCTTGGGCCGCTCCGCGCAATGGGAGGCTCCCGCTGTGTGAGGCTTCCCTGCGCCTGACAGGTCTTTTATAACGGAGGGCGGGGTCACCAGGTGGCCCCGCCCTCCATTATAAAAGAGCAGCCTTTGGAGGAATCTGATGTTGTCTTTGCAAGTTAGGAAAAGTCAGTAAGTGTCGTGTCACTGGATTAACAAAGTGACGTAGTTGAAAAAGTCCTGCCTGGGTCCATGGTCCAAAAATATCATCAAGAGTCTCCGAGATAGTACATCGCTTCATCGCAACAAAGCTCTTGAAAGAATGCTCCGACATTCTGGCCCCCTCTATTACACAACTAATAAATCAGTCATTCAAAGAAGGGTTGGTTCCTATTTCCCTCAAGCAAGGCATCATCAAACCACTCCTAAAGAAACCCAACCTCGACCCCAAAGATCCGAACAATCGCAGACCGGTAACAAGCCTGAACACCATTTCCAAGATTATGGAGAAAGCAGTAGTACAACAGCATCAACTTCATCTGGACACACACAAGCTCTTGGACCCACTACAATCAGGCTTCTGCCCAGGCCATGGCACAGAAACGGCACTTCTGAAAATGTGGGATGACGCCCTAGAAGCCACGGATGATGGAGAATCGTGTCTTTTGGTACTGCTGGATCTTAGCGCGGCGTTCGACACAGTGGACCACAACATTCTTCTCAACCGCCTCAAGGAAGTGGCAGAAGTCACAGATGGAGATCTGCCATGGTTTGCTTCCTTCTTAGGAAACCGGTCGCAGACAGTGAAACTAGGAGCCCTTACTTCAGAAACCCGGGAAATTTCTTATGGAGTCCCTCAAGGATCACCATTGTCACCAATACACTTCAACATTTACATCCGGCCACTCTTCAAAATTATCAGCAAATCAGATCTATGTTTCCAGTCATATGCGGACGACACTCAACTGTACTTCCGTATCACCAGACAAAAAGACCAATACCAGGAACTAGGAAAATGTCTCACATTGATAGACTGGATGACCACTAGCTCCCTCAAACTTAATGGATCGAAAACAGAACTACTGCAGACAGACCATCCTCCCAAGCACCAAAGCCAAAAGCCTCGGAGTCATCTTTGATTCAGAGATGACCATGGAGGCACAAATAGGATCAGTAATCAGCGGATACCATCATCTCCTCCGCATGCTTCGCAGACTCATCCCCTTCATCCCGGAAAGGCGAAAGCAGTAGTAGTAGGAACCATCATCAATTCGCGTCTCGACTACGCAAACTCCCTCTACATAGGATTACCGGATTACCAGATTGCACGCCTACAAGTCATCCAAAACGCAGCAGCAAGATTAGTCACCGGAAAGAAACCCTGGGAATCAATCTCCCCATCCCTAAGGTCCCTTCATTGGCTCACGGCAAAAGATAGGATCACATTCAAGACCCTCTGCCTCACCCACAAATGTACACAAGGAAATGCTCCACAATACCTTTGTGAGAAAATAGAAAAATACATACCGAATCACAGACTTCGATCGACAAACCAAAATCGCCTACTCATCCCCAAAGCCCGCTACAAATCGAAGGGAGAAAGAAGATTCGCAGTACAGGGACCTCGGCTATGGAACGCTCTACCAAACAACATCCGCTTGAAAGAAAACCATCAGGCCTTCAGGAAAAAACTCAAGACCCACCTCTTCTAATACAGCAGGACAACAAGGGCAGACAAGCGCCTTGAGGCGATTTAGTTCGCATTTACAGCGCTATACAAATCATTCATTCATTCATGGTAGCATACGGTCATAAGAAAGGCTATCTGGGATGTCTGGGTTGACTAGGATATTCAAGAGTGGTGGGCACGGTGAGGACAGGTAATAGCGCTCGGAACATCTTTTCCAAATAGACAACGTGAATATGTTTGGAGCTAAACATATTTTCCATAATTGGGGCATATGAAGGGGGGTAGAAGGCCAGAGCATATAGCAAGGATGGACTGGGGCTGTGACACTCATTTCTATTTCCGCCCACCACCTATTTTGGGCCTTCCGGGAGGTCCAGGAGGTAAGAACTCTCAGGTGTGAGGCATAATAGTATTTGATGAAGTCTGGGCCTCCTAATCCCCCCCTATTCTTCTGGGCCAGGACCACCGTCCCTGCCATCCTGTGGGAGGCGTTATTCCAAATAAAGCGGAGGCTTCTCCTTTGAAGGGATTTCAGCTGCGTCATTGGGACCGCCACCGCTAATGTTTCAAACAAATATAATAATTTAGGAAGGATGGACATTTTAAGGACATTAATTCAGCAGGGATAGGGGGAAGGGTGGTCCATTGGGTCAGCAAACGGTTCATTTCTGAAAAAAGGGGAGGGAAGTTGGCCCTATATAAAGTGTCATAAGAGGCAGTGAGTTGAACCCCTAAATATTTAAGTGATTGAGAACACCAATGATAATTATACTTGCTTTGGAGGGAAGATAGGAGAGAAGGGGGAATGTTTATGGGTAATGCTTCCGTTTTAGTATCATTCATTTTAAAACCTGAGAGGTCACTTAAGGTAGATAATATGTTATGTAAGTGTGGCAGGGAGGTGTGTGGGTGGGTGAGAGTTAGAAGAGCATCTTCCGCGAATAGGGATAGTTTATATTCCGTGTATCTAAGATGTACGCCCTTAATATCCGGACATTCCCGTACAACCACAGCTAAGGGTTCCAAACTAAGAATAAAGACCAGTGGTGATAAAGGGCACCCCTGTCTCGTACCATTGCTAAGGGAAAAAGGACGTGATAGGTGGGAGGAGAGTTGTACTTGTGATGTGGACTTCGATTATAGGGCCCGAAGAGCATGAATAAAGGGTCCATAACGAGTTAGTATTGCAAACATAAATGGCCAGCTAAAGCAATCAAACGCTTTTTGGGCGTCTAAACTGAGTATAAAAGCAGGATTTTTGTTTTTTGTGAGTAGGTCTATAAGGTCAATTGTGCGACGTGTATGGTCACCAGCATGTCTCATGGGGACGAATCCCACCTGGTCTCTATGAATTAATGCTGGCAGTAATAAAGAGAGTCTGTTCGCTAAGATCTTGGTGAAAATTTTGTAATCGGAATTTAATAGGGCGATGGGTCGGTAATTGTCAGAAAGGGATGGATTTTGCCCGGTTTAGGGATAACGGTTACAAAACGCATGTAAAAACGAAGAGTGCGGTGGTGTGCCCTGGAGTAACGAGAAGAACAAGGTTACCAAGGTTAGGGTAGATAAATAAGTCTTGTAATATGAGTATGGAAGACCGTCTGGTCCTGGGGCTTTATGTGAGGGAAGGTGTTTAATTACTTCAGGTAATTCTTCTGCGGAAATAGATTGGTTTAAGGAGGAGCGTTGGTCTGGTGTGAGTTTCGGGAGGTGTACAGAGGACAAGAAGGAGTCTAGTCTATCCTGTGAGAACTGGGCCTGTGAACCTGTGCTTAAGCAGTTGTAAAGTTTATTATAGTAGTCTCCAAATACTCCGGACATGGTCTGAGGACAGTGTGTAGGTGTGCCGTCTGATTGTACTATATGGTCAGGGATGCATAGAAAAGGGCGGGGCGTAAGTCTGTGAACGAGCACCCTGTGTGGTTTGTCAGCGTATTCATAGAACTTTTGCTTAGACCATAACATTGACTTTGAAATTTTATTTGTATCTACAGACCTAATACGATTGCATATAGCAATCACTGTACGCAAGCGACCCACCGTAGGGAAGCGGAGTAGCCATGCCTCCGCCGTCCGCAGCTGGTTCACAAGCTCTGACCTTAGCCTAATAGAGTCGCGTTTCAAGCGTGAGCCGGCTGAGATGCACTCACCCCTGAAGACTGCCTTATGGGCTTCCCACATAGTAAATGTATCAGAGATTGAGCCTACATTTAAATGAAAGTACTCCTCCAATTTCTTGAGAAGCCTGTCCTTAGTTTTGGCATGTCGCAATAGAGACTTGTTGAGCCTCCAATGGCAGGTTTTGGGTGATGCGCCTTGGAGCGCTAGGCTCAGAGTAATGGGGGCATGAGCAGACCACGTAATAAGATCTATTTCCGAAGAGATTATGTTGGGTAGCAAGGGGGCTGATATTAGAAAGTGGTCTAATCGAGAATATAGTTTATGTGGAGGGGAGAAAAAGGTATATTGGCGATGGGTGAGATTCTTCACTCTCCACACATCAAAAAGATTGTGGGAGCGAATTAATTTGCGAAAGGAGGTAGACAATTTAAGAATTTGGAGAGATGGAGTTTGTTGAGATAGAGCAAATCTATCTCTTCTAGGAGACATACATATATTGAAATCCCCACCTACGACCGTGAAAGGCTGAGAGAAAGAACGCAGCCTATCAAGAACTTCAGTGAGAAAACCAATCTGTCCCGTATTAGGTGCATAAACATTAGCTAAAGTGAAGGAGTTATTCAGGTGGGTACAGTTCAGGAGCACAAACCGACCCCGGGAGTCCAGAGTCGAGGCAAGGATCCGTATAGGGCATGAACGTTTAATCAGGACTGCCACTCCAGCCTTCCCAGACGGATCTGAGGCCATAAAAACTGTAGGGAATAGTTTGGAAGCAAATTTAAAGGAACCCCCTGGGCGGAAATGTGTCTCCTGAACCATCACATCAGCTCCAGAGGATTTGAATTCCTTCAAGGCCAGCCAGTGTTTTTTTAAGGAATTCAAGCCCTTAACATTACAAGAAAATATCTTTAAAGCCATAGTACAATCATGAAGTGATAAGCAGATGACATTTTAACATAGCTCACGGGTAAGACAATTTTCAACCCAAGGAGACTTGGGAGAGATATATACACATCAGCATTTCTAAGCAACATGACAATGTGTGGTGAGCTTATAACCTGCAGCAAAATAAAAGGAACAAAATCAGGTCAAAAAAGGACCTGGTAGAAACTTGAGAGGTTTAACAAGAGCAAAGCACAAAATAAAAAAGTGAAAAACAAAAAAAACAAAAAAATGAAAACAAGTGTTTTGAAAGCCTGAGGGAAAAAAAACCCTCAGGGAACCAAGGCGGAACACCTTGGACATATAAAGGAACATGACGGTCAGCTAGAGCGACATACTGTGGTCCGCTCCTATAGGAAATAACTGGCCTTGGACAGATAATAGTTAACAATGTTCAGTACAATCAGAACAATCTGAACATAACCCCACTGACTGGAACTACAATGGGAGCTATAGGGATAACAGGAGCCTTCCAAAGGGAGAAAAACTAAAAAAAAAATTGAGACGAGGCTCACTGAGTACATCAGAAAAGCAAAAGGAGCATAGGGAAGAGTACTCCCTGCAGATACCTGTAGAAATCAACCGAGATCCTGGGTATCTGGGAACCAAAAACAAGGAGATGCAAATCAGGGAGGTCTTGAGACCTCAGATGGGGTGTCTAGGCAGATTGGAGCGTTGCGGTGTAGAGAAAGCCTTCTGTTGTCTCCGACGTACTGGGGTCCAAATTGCTGCATGGGCCTGGAGAGGCTTGGGGGCCAAAGTAGGCGGAGGAAGCTGGAGATCTTCTTCTGGAACAGGTGGTAAACCCAAATTGCGAGTGAAGGCCTTGCATTCATGTAAATCTCTGATGGAGTATTGAATGCCATCTTTGGATGCTGAGAGCCGAAATGGGAAATCCCATCTGTAGGAGACTTGATGGAGTTGGAGGTGAGCTGTGATTGGGCGTAAATTGTGTCTTTTTGCCAGGGTGATGGGGGAGAGATCGCTGAAGATCTGTATCTTGGAGCCTTTGAAGTCAATGCGTTTTTTGTTGCGTGTAGCTGCTGTTAGAGCTTCCTTACTATCATAATAGTGGAAACGGACTATTATGTCCCTCGGGTTGGATCCAGGGGGGGTTTCAGGGCCAGAGATTTATGGGCCCTATCTAGGCGCCAGTCAATATCGGGTATGTGCGGAGCCAGCGTGACAAACAGATCAAGTAGATATACCCGTAGCTCTTTATCATTGACCTTTTTAGGGACTCCACGGATCCTCACATTTGAACGACGTTCTCTATTCTCCAAATCTTCTTGTTGGAGTTGTATTTGGGAAACTGTGTTTAAGAAATGTGTTTTCTTCCTTCAGTGCATGTATATATTGTACAGTCTCGTCAAATTTAGTTTCCAGAGTGGCAGTGCTTTCTCCAAGCTGGTCTATCTCCCCCTGAGCTCCTGAGCAAGCTTCCCAACCTCTTTAGATATATTGCGTGTCAAATCCTGTAAAAGTGTCTGTGGTTTCAGGTCCAAAACTGTTACCGTGATTGCTTCGGCAGGATTTGTCTGCTGGGATGCATTACCGGAATTAAATATAGCTGGGGCAGAGGCTAGGAGGTCAGCAGCATCTGTCGGTTCCGTAGGCGTACTCAAGGCCGGGGAATGTGATTTATATAGGAATCGCTCCATGGTCTGTGCAAGTCGGGAGGCAGGTGGCGGGATAAAACCTTGATATATGTGTTTCTGGAATCCTATTTTGCCCATGTAGTGCCCGGAGGCGTCCAGAGGTGGCTGGTAATGATCCTGTGGCTGTAAAAGCTTTTGAAGCGGTGCAGGATCCCTTGGGAGAAGAGCGGGGACCTGAGCGAGACTAAGATATGTTTGTCATTTTTGCTAGCCTTTCATGCACTCCCCTATTTAGCGCTTTTATTGGCGCATTTGGGTTAGCTAGAGTCTTGGGAGGATATGCCTCTTTAAGAGCCTGCTTAAGCTGGAGCCAAGACAAGGAGTGTCCGTGGGCTGGTAGGTTGGCGTAGGAGGCCAGGATCGATACATTTTCATGCTTATACACCAGTTGTACTTCCTACATCTACAACAAATATTGCTTTGTATTTCCTTATCATTTATCTTTGTCATTTGCTTTACCTCTTTAAAAAAAACTTTTTGGGAAAAAGAAAACAAAAAACACCACTCCTAGCAAATGGATTTAAAACTATTTTTTTTTTTTTTTGCACTAGTACATGTTCCACAGGTCAGTGACTCTTCCCCCTCCCATGATATTTATGTGACAATTTTTTGCCTATTTTATAGAAAATGGGCATTTTTTAAATTGACAGCTACCATTGATTTCAAGGGGGTTCATGATAGACATGTGCAAAAGGAAAAAATTTGTTTAGTTTCGTTTCGTTTTAATTCGTTAATTAATTAATTTCGTTTAGTTAGATTCGTTAAATTTGTTAAATTCGTTTTCGGATTTCGTTTCGTTTTCGACCGATTTTCGAATTCGAAAATATTTTGCGACCCAACTTTGGGTCCACGTATCTCAGGGTCACTTAGCGATAGAAACAAATTCGGATATGTTGTAGTGCTAGTTCTTTTGTGTTTGCATACCAAATTTGGGGTTTCTAGCTACAAGTGGCCCCGAGATATGTGGCCCCAAATTCGGGTCGAAAAATGTCATTCTCTGCTGCAGAAAAGTGCTTGACATTTTGCGACCCGAATTTGGGGCCACATATCTCGGGGCCACTTATAGCTAGAAACCCCAAATTTTGTATGCAAACACAGTAGAACTAGCACTACAACCTCTCCAAATTCTATCACCAAGTAACCCCGAGATACGTGGACCCAAAGTCGGGTCACAAAATATTTTCGAATCCGGTTGAAATAGTTTCAAATGCGGTTGAAATAATTTCAAATGCAGTTGAAAAAATTTCAAATGCATTTGAAAAAATTTTAAATGCAGGTGAAAAAATTTCAAATGCAGTTGAAAAAATTTCAAATGCAGTTGAAAAAATTTCACATGCAGTTGAAATAATTTCAAATCATGTTGAAATAATTTCAAATCATGTTGAAATAATTTCAAATCATGTTGAAATAATTTCAAATCATGTTGAAATAATTTCAAATCATGTTGAAATAATTTCAAATCATGTTGATACTATTTCAAGCGGATTCGAAAATATTTTGCGACGCGACTTTGAAAAAAAAAATGAAATTGATTCTAACAGTCTGCAGAAGATCTGCAAAAAAAAAAGTGAAATGACTGTTAATAGTCTACAGGAGATCTGCTATTAAATTATATATATTTTTTTATTCTGTTCTAATCTTTTCTATTTGAATTATACATTTTGGAAGATGGTTATTTACTTATATACATCTGTCACATAAAAAAAAGATGTGAAATGGCTGTCACGGATGTCGATCGCAAGGCAAGTACATATGCTGTATGTCATTGTCCACTTGCCACAACACCTGCCACAAGTGCCAAGACACCTGCCACGAGTGCCACGTGACCGACCACAAGTGCCACGTGACCTGCTACGTGACCAAGTTGTGGATTGTCCACTTGCCATGTCACCTGCCACAAGTTATGGGGTTCCTAGCACCAACCAAGTGACCCCCAGATATGGGGGATATGTCAAGTACTTTTCTACAGCAGAGAATTACATTTTGTGACCCGACTTTGGGGCCACGTATCTCGGGACCACTTATAGCTAGAAACCCCAAATTTGGTATGCAAACACAGTAGAACTAGCACTACGACCTCTCCAAACCTATCACCAAGTATCCCCGAGATACGTGGACCCAAAGTCGGGTCACAAAATATTTTCGAATCCAGTTGAAATAGTTTCAAATGCGGTTGAAATAATTTCAAATGCAGTTGAAAAAATTTCAAATGCAGTTGAAAAAATTTCAAATGCAGTTGAAAAAATTTCAAATGCAGTTGAAAAAATTTCAAATGCAGTTGAAATCATTTCAAATCATGTTGATACTATTTCAAGCGGATTCGAAAATATTTTGCGACCCGACTTTGAAAAAAAAAAATGAAATTGATTCTAACAGTCTGCAGAAGATCTGCAAAAAAAAAAAAAGAAGTGAAATGGCTGTTAATAGTCTACAGGAGATCTGCTATTAAATTATATATTTTTTTCTATTCTGTTCTAATCTTTTCTATTTAAATTATACATTTTGGAAGATGGTTATTTACTTATATACATCTGTCACATAAAAAAAAGATGTGAAATGGCTGTCACGGATGTCGATCGCAAGGCAAGAACATATGCTGTATGTCATTGTCCACTTGCCACAACACCCGCCACAAGTGCCAAGACACCTACCACGAGTGTCACGTGACCGACCACAAGTGCCACGTGACCTGCCACGTGACCACGTTGTGGATTGTCCACTTGCCATGTCACCTGCCACAAGTTATGGGGTTCCTAGCACCAAGTGACCCCCAGATATGGGGGATATGTCAAGTACTTTTCTACAGCAGAGAATTACATTTTGTGACCCGACTTTGGGGCCACGTATCTCTGGTCACAAAATGTAATTCACTGCTGTAGAAAAGTACTTGACATATCCCCCATATCTGGGGGTCACTTGGTTGGTGCTAGGAACCCCATAACTTGTGGCAGGTGACATGGCAAGTGGACAATCCACAACTTGGTCACGTGGCACTCGTGGCTGGTCACGTGCCAATCGTGGCAGGTGTCTTGGCACTTGTGGCAGGTGTTGTGGCAAGTGGACAATGACATACAGCATATGTACTTGCCTTGCGATCGACATCCGTGACAGCCATTTCACATCTTTTTTTTTGTGACAGATGTATATAAGTAAATAACCATCTTCCAAAATGTATAATTCAAATAGAAAAGATTAGAAAAGAATAGAAAAAAATATATAATTTAATAGCAGATCTCCTGTAGACTATTAACAGGCCACATATCTCGGGGCCACTTATAGCTAGAAACCCCAAATGGTATGCAAACACAGTAGAACTAGCACTACAACATATCCAAATATGGGGTTTCTATCACTAAGTGACCCTGAGATATTTCGAATTTCGTCTGCGATTTTTCGATTCGAAAAAAAATTCGGATTCGGTTAAATACGTTAGTATTGTAATTCGGTAATTCGGATGCATCCGAATGTCCGAATAATGAAAAATTTGTCCGAATTTCGATTCGGAACATAACGAAATGCACATGTCTAGTTCATGATATGTCTAAACTTCTCATTTTCATCCCTAGTGCTGAGTGTGGACAAGGGAATCAGACAAAGTTCAATTTGTGGCGGGTTTAATAACCCAGTGGGAAGTTTGCAAACCCCACAAAGCAGGACATTGCAGCTTTCATATTACACATGATGATTTACTCTCTGTCTTACTTAATTCCTCTATTGTTTGTTGATACTTGTGGGCTTCTTTCTCAGCTGCTTCCTTCATGTATGATTCCCGTTCCTGTGAAAACAATAGGAATTATTACATATATATGAAGATGGATGAAAGAATTCTGTAGGTTCTGAAACATTCTACTGCAACACTGAAATCTTTTTTTTGTTTACAAACTTTTATTAAAGAATCGTACAGAAGTATACAAAAGAGACAGTGCAATAATGGTGTTACAGAATTACAAATAGTCATGTCAAAAAAAAAGTCGCAGACTCTCATCCAAACTAGGCAGAGGATAAAATGTAACCATATTAATAAGAGTCTGTGGTTCATCAGTGACAAGCTACAGAGTGAGTCTATTGCTAGAATCAGCAGTCATAATGCCTCTTGAGATTTGAGGATCCAATCATTAGTTTAACTACAGAAACGAAAATTTAACACAACAAAACTGAAAATAAAAACATAGAAAGCAAAACCAGCTTTTGAGTCGTACTGCTAGAGTGCACAGCCTTAAAGCCTATATCTAAGTCATATTGCGGGCTAGGGTGCATCTCGGTCTATCCGCTTAGGGACCAATGGAGTGGACCACCGCAGGTGAGAGGTTACGGGCTTATCCAGTTGAGGGCCAGGGGTCCCATTTTTTCTCAAAGATCTGCATAGAGTCCATAAGTGTGTGGTATATACGTTCCATCAGTTTGATGGACTCCATGCGGTGGAGGACTTGTGGCCAGGGGACAGAAGTTTTACGCCAATTCAGGGCGATCGCCCAGTGCACAGCACTACATAAGGTATGAAACAATTTTTGTTCCATGGGTGTGGTCCCAGGGATATCTGCAAAAAGAAGGCACATTTTTACTGTGAGGGTGACTGTGTTCCCCGTGACCCGTCGCACCCTGTCCGAAACCTGTTGCCACAGAGGACCGAGGGCCCTACAGCTCCAGAAGGTGTGGAGGAGAGTACCTCTCTCCCCACAGCCCCTGAAGCAGGTGTCCGGGGCCAGGGGGAACATTTTGTGGATCTTAACTGGGGTATAGTACCATCTTGTATGTAGTTTTACCACAGTCTCCTTGATAGCCATTGAGCGGGAGCATTTATGCATATTATAAATCATGTCGTGCCAGTCCTCCACTGTGATCTGTTCCCCCAGTTCTGCCTCCCATGCCAACATAGCCTGAGACTTGGGCTCCGAGCCATAGCCGTTTAGGTGTCCATAGATCATAGATATCGTTCCTCCATCTCTGGATCCCTCTAGACACAGGGACTCAAAGGTAGTTTTTGGGCCTGCCCTCAACAGTGTAGTGGCTTTCTGAAAAAAATGGCGAATTTGTAAGTATTTATAAAATTCAGCCCGGGGAATATCCCAATTCTGACGCAGGTCCTCAAAGGATCGGAAAACCGTTCCCTTGGTCAATGAGCGCAGAGTTACCAGGTTCCGGGAGGACCAGTGTATATACTCCAGGTCCGCCCCGAAAGCCCCCGGGAAGTCTGGGACTCCCAGGAACGAGGATAGAGGAGCAGGACTGGAGGACAGACCAAACTTATCTCTGTACAGGGTCCAGAGCCGGAGGGACTGCCCCACCACCTCGTTTAGCGCCGAGATATCTCTCTGGCCAACCGAGCCAGACCATAGGATGCCTGGAAGATAATAAGTCTCAATGGAGTTTCTCTCAAAGCGCAGCCAGGGGGTCCGGGGGGCGGGGATATGCCACTGAGCTAGTTGGACAAATCTGGCGGCTAGGAAATATTTCCACAGATCTGGGCAGCTCAGTCCCCCACTATTTCTATTCCTAAACATCAGGAGTCTATTTAGCCTGGGCCTCTTGTCTTTCCAGATAAATCTCAACAGTTCCGACTGTATGGCCCTAATAGTTGAGCAGGACACATACAGAGGGAGGGCTCTAAAGTAAAACAGCAACTTGGGGAGGATCGACATCTTGACCGCCTGTATGCGACCGAGAAAGGAGATATGGTAGGGGGCCCATTGAGTCAGTAGGCTTTTAACCATGGCAAAGACTGGTGGGTAGTTACGTGCGTAAATCTGTTTAAGTGAGGGGGCCAGTTTCACCCCCAAGTATTGCAGGGATGAGGGGGACAAGGAGAACGTAAAACTATTCTGCAAAGACTCAATTAGTGGGTCTGGTAAGTTGATGGGCATTGCTACACATTTAGAAGGATTCACGCCTAAGCCAGACTCAGCTTGAAAGTCAGCTAACGTGGTCAGGAGGTTCGGGAGGGAGGTCAGGGGGTCAGTCAAAAACAGTAGGACATCGTCTGCGTACAGGCTAAGTTTATAGGTGGCACCTCTACTGTCGTATCCTTTAATGTTGGGGTTAGCGGCAATACACCTCGACAGGGGTTCGATCGCCAAGGCGAACAGCAGGGGGGATAGGGGACAGCCCTGTCTGGTTCCCCTTCCCAGAGTAAAAAATCCTGAGGTGCAACCTGGTAGCTTAATACATGTACGAGGATTCTGGTATAAGGCATGGAACCCGTTCACAAATCTACCTAGGATTCCAAACTTTTGTAGAATCCCGTCCAGGTATGGCCATAGGACGCTATCAAAGGCTTTATTGATGTCTAAACTGAGCATAAGGACCTTACGGGATCGTAAATTGGCGTCTTGGATAATATTAGTTGCTAAACGAATGTTGTCAGTTATCTGTCTTGTCGGGATGAATCCAGTCTGGTCAGGGGAGATTAAGGTCGTAATAATATTTGCCAGTCTGTCCGCTAAAATGCGACTAAATATTTTCAGGTCATTGTTTATGACCGAGATAGGTCTATAGTTTTGTGGGAGTGAATGGTCTTTCCCTGGCTTGGGAATCAGAGACATATTGGCCATTAGCATGTCACTCGGGAAAGCCTCCCCAGAGAGGACCTTATTGTACAGTCTCGTCAGTCTAGGGGCCAGCAAGTCAGCAAACTTTTTGTAATATAAGGCCGAAAAGCCATCTGGGCCGGGGTTTTTTGCTGTTTTCAGGGAGGTCATGACAGCTGTCACCTCCTCCACTGAACAGGGGGCATTCAAGGACTCTAGTTGTTCATCTGTTAGTTGGGGTAGCGGGATTGAGTCTAACCAGGTTAAGGGCCTCGGAGGGACCGAGGGACGAGGGGCCCCCATTAGGGATTGGTAGAAGGATTTAAACAAGCTTAGAACCTCCTTAGGGTGGGTAGTAAGGTGCCCCTCACTGTTTCGGAGCCTATAAGAATGTGTGGGCTGGGTAGATTGTTTCAGCTTTCTCGCAAACATGGTCGATGAAGAGTTACTGTAGAGTAGAAATTTGGCTTTGGACCATCTCAGGGATTTTTCTGTTTGTTCAGTGAGGATGGCGTCCAGCGCCCTCCTCTTCTGATCTATTTGTATCAGTAGCTCTGGTTCCTGAGTGTGACCATGTCTGCGATACAGCCGATCCAAGTCTCTTGTGAGGGACTCAATATTTTGCATTCTGATCTTTTTGCGCTCAGAGGCCAAGTGCATTAGTCTACCCCTTAGAACCGCCTTATGCGCTCCCCACAGTGCTGCCGGGGAAATCTCCCCGACCTCATTGTGGGTGAAGTACTCTGTGATGTAGCCACCAATTTGGGATAAAGCAATGGGATCAGTGAGCATGGAGTCATTAAGTCTCCACGCCCCTAGAGCCCCTGGAAGGCCTATGTTGGCAAAAGAGCACCACACAATCTGATGGTCCGACCACGGGCATGTATGAATCCTAGCAGCTGTGGAGTTAGCGGTCATTATTGTCGTTGAGAGGATGTAATCCAACCTAGAGTAACTGTCGTGTGGGTTGGAATAAAAGGTGTATTCTCTTGCTCCCAAATTATGCGCTCTCCATGTGTCAATAAGTTGATTGGATTTAATCAGGTATTGTAGGGACTTAGGAAAGGCATTGGAAGCATGTCCAGCCTTGCTTCTGTCTAGGACGGGGTGTGCCACCAGGTTAAAATCCCCCCCGATTATCATATGGGAGGAGTGAAATCTCTCTAGGGTTTGGAAAAAGCGTTTAAAAAACGCGGCTTGGGCGTCATTCGGGGCATACACTGAAGCTACCGTGATAGTTTTCCCCTGAATAACACCCTTCACAATCACATATCTGCTTTCAGGGTCCTTATATATCTGTTGTAATTCAAAGTTTACAGTATTCTTAAAAAAAATAGCCGCCCCGCGGGTCCTGGACTCATAAGTGGTAAAATACCCCTGGTGGTAGGATTTATCGAAGTAGCGCAGGTGGTTTTGGGTGGAGAAGTGCGTCTCCTGGAGGAGCAGTATATCTGCGCCCAGTCTCTTGTATGCTTTGAAGGCCTTCCTCCTTTTAACGGGAGAGTTAAAACCTTTTAGATTATGTGAAATTACATTAGTACCCATTAAGGTGTTTTATCAGAAAGCCTACCAGTTAAGGGTTGCACAGTGAGTCCAGAATCCATCCGAGCCATTAAATCAGGGTAATTTAGAGCCCAGCTCCAGTTAAGTGAGCAAGACAGCAGTTTACTATTTAGTAAACCTATCCCAAAGGCTGAAGTCGTGGGCTCCCGCCAACCCCCGGAAGAACCAGGGGCAGGTCGGGCGCACAGGAGTATCAACCAGTGAGAGAGGAGAAAACCATACATTGTCTGCAGTACATTGTTAGAAAGGCATAAAATGTTAAGAAAAAAAAGAGAAAAAAAATAAAAAACAAACAACCATGCTCTGAACGCAAATTTTGCGTCAGCATCAAAAACAGGCCAAGCCATCGCAAGAGCGGCAACTCAGCTGAGGGGGTCAGGGATGAAACAAATCCACTGACCAAAAACTTTGAAGGCCTGAGAAAGAGACAGGAGAGGGCCAAAAACAAAAAAATAAAAATGCCCTCTCCCCTCTCTCTCCGCTTCAATTTCAGAAATAAACATGGACCGAGTGGTCCAATCCTCCAAGCAAGAGGAGGGAGCCGAACCATCCAGATGATCATGGTGAGTACACCTCGTACGGCTTCCAGGGACGGGAGGGTCTCCATCCAACTTGCTCGGAGAAGGGGGTAGATCAGACGGGCGCGACTCGACTTCCGATCAAGGGTGAGACCAGTCTGTTGCATATTGGCATGCGGGCCTGCATAGCGTCAAATTGTGGTAGAGGAAGAGTTCTTTGGGTGTGGAAGGTCAGTGAACCGTACGGCGGTCCCTCCTGGGAGGTGGTGTAGCCCAGATGGCAGGCGAGCGGGGGGTAGAAGGCATCCTCGGGTGGTCTGCCGCGTTCAGGAGGCCCAGCTTTACCAGGAGATCCTTGCCCTCAGATATTGTGGTGACCGTGTACGTGGTGCCATTATGAGGGACTTGCAGCTTAAAGGGGAAGCCCCAACGGTACCTGATCCTGGCAGATTGAAGCACCGAGGTAACTTCCTTCATTCTCCTGCGCTTATCCAGGGTAGTGGGTGAGATGTCCGGATAGATCTGCACAGTTACACCATCAAGCTTTATGTTAGGGGTGTTACGAGAAGCCCTTAGTATGTCTTCTTTTATGAGATAGTCCTTCAGACATAAAACTATGTCCCTTGGGGGTCTATCTTCCGGGGGCTTTGGGCGCAAGGCTCGGTGCAGCCTGTCACAGGTAAAGGCCGTAATTGGGGTCTCAGGGAGCAGGGAGTGAAAAAGTGTTTGCACTGCCTGAGGCAGGTCAGTGACCGTTTCAGGGACCCCCCTCACCCTCAAGTTGTTCCTCCTGTTCCTGTTGTCCAGGTCCTCGAGGTGGGCTTGCAGGACCTGAACGGTGTCTGTGAGGGTCTCATGGTCCGTCCTGAGGTCAGAGTGGGATAAGCATAGTTCGTCATGTTTAGTCTCTAACATGTCCGTTCTGGTTCCCAAGGCCGCGATCTCTGTGGACAGCGTGCTGGTAGCCTTATGCAGTTCCGTCTGGAACTTTTTAGCCAGTCTGTTATACATTGAGGAAAGGCTGTCCTCCAAGTCAGCTTTTGTGAGGAGATTGGTGTACTCACTGTCTCCCGTGGAGTGTTCCGGGGATGCGGCCGAGGCCTGAGAGCACGCCGGCGCTGGCTCCGGCTGGGCGCCATCTTGGGACATCGTGTGTTGTTCCCGCACTCTCAAAAGATAGTTCGTTAGGGACCTCTGAGCCGGTTTACCACGGCGATTCTTAGGGCCCGGCATGCGCTGGGTGTTCCACCGGGGGTGATGGGTATCTGCGAGCCGAAATTCTGGTTAGATGGCCCCGGGGAACCCGCGTTTGTCTCTGGGTCTCTCGGAGCTCCTAGCCCTTGCTTCCGTCCAGGATCGCGCCGCGCATGCGCCCCACACTGAAATCTTTTTAACCACTTCAGCTCTGGATGGTTTTACTCCCTTCATGACCAGGGCATTTTTTGCTATTCAGCACTGTGCAACTTTAACTGGCAATTGCTCATTCATACAACACTGTACACACATTTTTCACACAAATAGAGCTTTCTTTTGGCAGTATTTAATCACCACTTTTTTTTTTTTGCGTGATAAACGAAAAAAGACTGAATATTTGAGAAAAAAAAAAAAACAATATTTTTGACTGTTACAAAACATATCCAATAAAAACAATAAAAAAAATGTCTTCATAAATTTAGGCCAAAATGTATACTGCTACATGTCATTGGTAAAAAAAAAAAAAAAAAAATCCCAATAAGTGTATACTAACTGATATGTGCAAAAGTAATACAACCCCTGGCAAAAAGGATAGAATCAGAACTCTTAGCCCCCGTACACACGGTCGGAAATTCCGACGGAAAATGTCCGATCGGACCATGTTGTTGGAAAATCCGCCCGTGAGTGGGCTCCATCGGACTTTTTCCATCGGAATTTCCAACGGAAAAAATTAGAAATCCTGCTCTCAAATTTTCCGACAACAAAATCCGATCGGACGTTTTCCGATCGTGTGTAGAGAATTCCGACGGACAAAGTGCAATGCATGCTCATATCAAATTACGAGATCAAAGCTATTGGCTACTAGCCTCTACGTAGTTCCGTTGTACGCAACAACGTCACCACGTTCAGAATGATCGGATTTTCCAACAACTTTGTCCGACTGTGTGTATGCAACACCAGTGTCGGACAAAATCCGTTGGAAAAAATCAGACGGATTTTGTGGTTGGAATTTCCGACCGTGTGTACGGGGACTTAGAAAACGTTCATTCAATTGTTTATTGTATAAAAAAACAAAAAAAACAAAATGACATTATTTTCATTTAACATTCCAACCTTCTGGCTTTAAGAAACACATAAAAAAAGAAAGAAAACTCAGTCAGTTGCAACTGTTTATGCAGTCAATTCTGATATTATGGAATCACCATGTACTTTGCAGTTCTAAAAACAAACATCTGCATCAGATTACATCCTGATAAATGATGTCATCACCCAACATGCTTTCAATTGATGGAATAAGAAAAGTGTCCAAAATCTCAATATAAACATGTGCCTTTATTAATGATGGTGTAGTTATAGAAAAAATGTATTAATGATGTAATGACTGTCATCTCCCCCGTACCTTTACCTGACATGCAACCCCAGTTCATCAATGATTGTGGAAATTTGCCTGTTCTCTTCAGGCAGTCGTCTTCATACATTTCATTGGAACTGCACCAAACAAAAGTTCCAACATCATCACCCCGCCCAATGCAGATTGGTGATTCATTACTGAATATCACTTCCTTACAGTCATCCACAGTCCATGATTGCTTTTCTTTAGCCCACTGTAACGTTTTTTTTTTCTGTTTAGGTGTTAATGATGGTTTTCATTTGTTTTTTCTGTATGTAAATCCCATATCCTTTAGCCAATGTCTAAGGCCTCATGTACATTGCTGCTGGTAAACGGACGTTTAGGAGCAGTAGGGATTTTTTTTTTTTAACTGCTCCTGCTCCTCTGTTATCTTATCAGTACATGTACACAGGGTCGTTTCCAGGCAGTTGAGTTTAGAGGCCTTTTTTGGAATGCAAAAAAATGGGTTCAGAAGCTGTGTTTAGGGGAATTTCAAGTGCCAAACGCTTCTAAACCCGGATATTTTGAAAATTTTTTTTTAATTTTATATATATATATAACGCTTTCTAAATGAATGCAAACACAGCTAAACGCGGCATGTAAACACTGTGAAACTGACATTTTAAACATGGGTTACTATCTGTCAAGTTAAATCGTTCAGGGAGGTTGTAAAAACGTCCCGTCTACATGAAGCCTTACAGTTCAGTAACAGACATTGACTCCAGTTTCTGATTATTTGTTTTGTTGTTCATTTTCTATTTTCAAGGCATATTGCTTTAAGTTTTCTATCTTGACGCTTTATGTCTTCCTTGGTCTACTCTTCCCTTTTAACAACCTTCCCATTTGATTTGTACGAAAACCATCATTAACACCTAAACAGAAAAAAAAAAAAAACAATGTTACAGTGGGCTAAAGAAAAGCAATCATGGACTGTGGATGACTGGATGAAAGTGATATTCAGCGCTGAATTGCAAATCTGCATTGGGCGGGGTGATGATGCTGTAACTTTTGTTTGGTGCCATTCCAATGAAATGTATGAAGACGACTGCCTGAAGAGAACAAGCAAATTTCCAAAATCATTGATGATCTGGGGTTGCATGTCAGGTAAAGGTACGGGGGAGATAACAGTCATTACATCATTAATAAAGGCACATGTTTATATTGAGATTTTGGACACTTTTTTTATTCCATCAATTAAAAGCATGTTGGGTGATGACATCATTTATCAGGATGTAATCTGATGCAGATGTTTGTTTTAGAGCTGCAAAATACATGGTGATTCCATAATATTTTCCTCAGAATTTAGTGATTCCATATTTTTTTCCCTCTGCTTGATCTGCAAAAACAGTTGCAATTGACTACAGTTAAGTGTTTCCTAAAAGCCACAAGGTTGGAATGTTAAATGAAAATAGTTTTGAGGCATGTCTGTGATTAGGTTTTTGCTACACAGTTAAACAATTGAATGAACATTTTCCAAGAGTGGTGATTCCATACTTTTCGCCAGGGGTTGTAGCATCTACAAACTATGGTCTATATACTGTAATTTACAGAGCTATATGCTATACTAGTAATGATCAGTGACTTATAGTGGGACTGTGATAGTGTGGCAGGCAATCTGGCACTAGCTGATGCTGGCTGGGAGGGACACTGATTGACACTGACATCAATAGTGACACTAATACAGTGATAATATTGTACACTGGAACTGTACTAATGGCACTGGCTGGGAAGGGTTAACATCTAGAGGCAATCACAGGGTTAACTTTGTGCCTAACAATGTGTAATGTGTGCTGCTTTAACTTTCTGATCTGGCTGTTTCCCCCCTAGAAGAAACAGCCAGATTGCTGTTCACTGTACACAGAGTTCTGTATTTTGTACACACAGATCTCTGTGTGTGATTTGCCACAGACGATCAGCTGACTTCAGCAAAAATCATTGGCTAAAATCAGCTGCCAAGCTCATGCTGTATCTAATCAGAGCACAGGTCGGCGGGGGGCACGCACGCAAGCCCAGAAGAAAGACCAAGATATATCAGTGAAAAAAACATTGTAGCACTACAAAAGTGACAATGAAACATATTAATTGAAATGTGATATGAAAAACATGTCAATCATCTAAATGTAAATTGCTAATTGCAAAGTGCAAAAATGAGAACGACAAGACCAGTGATGGGAATAAATCACTGTAAAAAGTGAGTTCAAGTGAGGCTAATAGCCCAAAAATGTATAATAACAGTCCACCCTTGGAAGGGATTTCAAAATTAAATGGAACTGCCACGATTATGAACAGAGCACCAGGTATGATGTGTCCTCCACCAAGGGTGAGGGTTAAATTCTCTTACCAGATGTAGGGGACTCACATGCCAGTGGCAGTGATGAATCTCGCTCAAACAACTAGGACATTGAATTCCAGTATGTGACCCTGGAATCCTCACGGTAGAGGATGGAACTGGAACCTGGATTGGATCAAATCAGGGTGCAGGCAATGAAGGCAAGAACAAGGCCTGACTAATTTGGCTTAGAGGCTTGGTGCACACCTAGTCGTGATCTTGTGACATCACCATGCTTTAGCAGCAATGAGGCTTGGACGTCACACACGGGGTCATGTGAGCAGCGTTGCTCCGCTCACTGGCCTCCAGAGTGAGGCGTGGAGCTCACACCAGGGTTAACATGCTCCCAGGTTTGGCGCCATGGGCAGAGCCATGCTGCTCTCATTGGTTCATGGATTTAGAATTATTTTATAAATATGGGCAGTGTGGGGGAGCCGTTCTGTGCCCCAGTTTAAGTCCATTGGGATAAAACTCATTGGGATGGCTTGTTCAGCTCCCCACAGTTTATTGATTTTATTTTATTTATTTTGATCACCTTTTGTACACATCTATGCCTTGATGTCTGTACTTTTAAAATAAACCCATCCGTTTTGACCTACACCACCATATGGAGGCTCTTTTCTTTTTATCTCCATACTCCTCTGGATGAGAGTGTCTTGCCTTCATTGCCTACACCTTTATTTGATCCAATCTGGGTTCCAGGTCCATCCTCTACCGTGAGGTTTCCAGGGTCTTCTCATTTTTTTTCCACTTTGCAATTAGCACTTTACATTTAGATGATTGACATGTTTTCATATCATATAACAATTTATATGTTTCATTGTCACTTTTGTAGTGCTGCACTGCTTTTTTTCACTATTTTTGAATCTTGTCAATCTTGTGTTAGCTGCTTCATTTATCAGGGTTAGCACAGTAATTTCACTTATTTTACAAGATATATCAGTATGTACAACGCAGTACAACTACTGTAGGTGGACGGCAATCGGTTCAAGATACAAATAATTCTCTAATTTTTCCAGTTACGTACAATTTTATTTTTTTGAAAAAAGGTTGAAATGATACAAGTGTCTCAAAATGACTTAAAATGAAACTCTGGGCAAAAATTTAAAATAATTACATATATGATGCTGTCTATCAGTAGCATTAACACACAAGTTTTAGTTTCTGAGTCCACCCATTCCCCATAACATTTTTTTATTACGTGTTGATCCTGCCAGCGCATCCATTTTTTTTCTACTTCCTGTAACAGAGCAACAACCCTGTTTATGGTGCAGGGAAATTATAATTGTGCTGCAGCTTCGTCACCCTAGTCGTAAAGTTCATCTCCAGCTGAAAGTTTTTAAACAGTTACATAAATTGTGAAGAATGGTTGGGAACCAAAACAAAGCATGAGCCTCTTCCTTTACAAATGTTACCAGCAATACTATGAAAGAAGGGTGGGCACCTGGTGGCATGGGTAGTCAAGCTAAGGGCACCCAAGGAACAGCAGAAGCAGATATAAGATTGAAAAAGCCTTTGGAGCAGTCTTTGGTCCCTTTCTCCTAAAAGTCTTTGCTAATCCAAACCACCCAAAATATTGCTGAAATTAAATTTTGACTTGAGACATCCAAATTAATGAAATTCATGATAAATCTAACACCACCAAATTTCATAAATAAATTGAATCTGATGAGTTCAGTTCATGAATGCGAAAAGTAAAATGTAATAAAATAATAATATATACATTGCACAATATATGCACCACCAGAATACAAAGACAAGACCCCGAACACACTACACATTAGGTATTTTTTGGACATCTTTAAAACATAACACTAAATTAATGAACTAGTCAAGGCTTTAAGTAATAAAACTTTCTTGAAGCATAGAGTATAAATCTATGTCTGTAGACCCACTCATGCATTTCAACCTTATGGCTTTATCCATAGATGCTTTAAAGCGGGCATGGATTTTTATCTTATGCTTCAAACAACGTTTTTTTGTCATCTTGCAGACTATTTTGGATTGTGTGCATACTATTTGACTGACAGAGCCTAACGGGAACTGCTCCAATTCAGGTCAGTCACCTGGGTGGGCAACATCCACAGCCGCCGTCGCCTCTGCTCTAGCTTGCTAGACGAGGAAGAAAGCGGCTGCGGCTGAGACCCAGCCCACGCCATCCTACCCCTCAGCTTACCCTTACTTCCTTTCTGCAAGCCGGCGTGCCCTTCCCTCTCAGAACACCACTGCCGTAGCAACCGGACTTCAACGCAGAGGCACCAGGTCACACAGCAAGCACCGCTGGGATTTTCTCCAATCAGGTAAGTTCCCGGGATCCCACCCCCCCTACTAGTCGTTGATCCAGGGCCCTGTGGTCCGACCGCCTCCGGGGGTCAGGAAGGAATTTTTTCCCCCTACTGAGCGATTGGCCGGCACAGTTTTTTTTTCGCCTTCCTCTGGATCAAACGGGAGGGCGGTAGGTTCAACAGGCCCCCCATCACCCATACCGGAACGATTCGCACCAGCACAAGATACCACAGCGGTCACCAGCAGTATTCTTCTGGTCCAGGATCTTCGCTACAAGCAGAGGCAGCTGGAACATCCAGGAATTAGCGACTCGACTTAACAAACTTCTTCCACATAGGGCACTACATGATCAACTTGCACGCTTACAAATAGCCTCAACACGGCGGCAAGTCTGATACCTAGACTGTTAACAAGAAAAACCCGGATCAGGATCATCAGCACTGTCATCCTAGTGCCATCAACTTCATCCTCCCGCCATGGGCTACTTCAAATATTCAGCAGAAGTTCTCCACAGGCTAAGGAATGCCACCTCAACATTGCCAGCCTACATTCAAAAAATTCTACGGAAAGAACAACTACTATCCATCAAACACAGGAAGATACCAACTCAACCTCAGCAATTAGCATGCGCCATAATCAACACCAGGTCTGCAGCCAAACACAGACTGGAAGTACACGACTTCATCACCCAAAACAACATAGATTGCCTCTTCATCACTGAAAGCTGGCTAACTCCCGACTGCAACACCATCCTTACCGAATTGGTGCCGGAGAACTACAGGATCCTAACTGAGCATCGATTGTGCAGAACTCAGTGCCTTTTATGGAGACACTGACGCTACATCTTCAATCAACACCACATGACACCACTCACATTCTACTCTGCTATAGACCACCAGGACCAAAGACCAATCTTCTTACACTCCTCATGGAATTCATTCCAATACACACCCTGAAATCCAAAAACTTCCTGGTACAGGGGGTCCCCGGTTTACAAACAAGATAGGGACTGTAGGTTTGTTCTTAAGTTGAATCTGTTTGTAAGTCGGAACAGGTACATTTTTTAAGTGTAGCTCCAGCCAAAAAATCTATTTTTAAGTTTTTTTTGATAGCATAGAGAAGGGTTATCACCCATGTAACATTTGTTTTGCTGTCTGTGCCCCTGTTCAGAAGATTTCACCTTACCTTCTGTCCCAATGACAATTGGATTTTGAAAATTTTGGGTTGTTAGGGAAGCATGGACGTGTGATAAAGCATCAGTGGAGACACCTTTTTCCCATATTAACTCTTACAGGAGTGAATTTCCCTTCCTAGGAGTGAATTTCCTCTCACTTCCTGGTGTCTCCCTCCGTTTGTAAGTAGGAGTCGTTTGTAAGTCGGATGTTTGTAAGTCGGGGACCCCCTGTACTTGGAGACTTTAATCTCTGGGCAAATTCCACCCAAGACCCTATTGCGACCGCCTGCATCAACCAACTGGAAGAACTGGGTCTCCAGCAACTGATAAAAACTCCAACACATGGCTCAGGACACACCCTGGACCTCATCTTCAAACAAAATTTGAACATCAACATACTCGACAATATACCACTACCACACCATCAAATTTAAAATCTCCACTAATACCACCCAGCAAAAACAGAAACCGGCAACAACAACTCATTGGACCAGATCGCAGAAGAAACTATACTCCGAAACCTTCAAAATCACTTTAGCAAACTAAATAGCTAAGCTGAATTTAACCCACTCAACGGAACAAACACTCAGCTCCCTAAACAAGGTATTACTACAATCAGCAGACTCAGTGGCTCCAAAACGCAGAACACTCACCCTGAGGAAAAACTCGGGATGGTTTAATAGCTCTCTCATGCTACTCAAGCAAGAACGCAGAAGAGCCGAAAGAGCATGGTGAAGAAATCCTACCAAGGAAAATCAGACAAACTACAAAGGACTCACAGAGAATTATCACAAAGCAATCTTCAAAGCTAAAAAAGATTATTTTGCAAATACCATCTCATCGGCACTAAACCGCCCTCTGGAACTTTTTAAAATAGTCGCTCAGTCGATGAACCCGGCATGCTTAGAGCCCCCAGCAAACTAAACCCAAGATTTCTGCAATGAGTTATCAGATTTTTTCATTGACAAAATCGACAACATCCGGAAAATAATTCATCAGAAAAAAAACATCCAACCTCAGTCAACCAGAGCGAAAAGAAGATATCGTCACGAATATCCTTCATCCACCAAGGTTTTCTTTGATCCCAATCACCATGGACACCACTAAAAACATCATCAAAAACCTCAGAGACAGCACATCTCCCCTATTGACATCATCCCCACAAAACTCCTGAAAGAATGCTCCGACATCTTGGCTCCTACCCTAACTCACCTCATAAATCAATCGTTCAAAGAAGGGATTGTTCCTGTCGCCCTCAAACAAGGCATCATCAAACCCCATGCTAAAGAAACCCAACCTCGACCCTCAGGACCCTAACCACCGCAGACCGATAACAAGCTTGAACAACATCTCCAAGATTATGGAGAAAGCAGTAGTACAACAGCTACACCGCCACCTGGACACACACAAACTCCTGGACCCTCTACAATCAGGCTATGTAATGGTACAGAAACAGCACTCCTGAAGATATGGGACGACACCCTCGAAGCAGCAGATGAAGGAGAATCATGTCTCCTGGTGCTGTTGGACCTCAGTGCAGCTTTTGATACTGTGGACCACAATACTCTACTCATCCGCCTTACAGAAGTAGCAGGAGTCACAGATGCAGATCTACAATGGTTCGCATCCTTCTTAGAAAATCGTTCTCAGACAGTGAAACTAGGAGCCTTCACCTCTGAAACACGGGCAATCTCTTGTGGAGTCCCTCAAGGATCACCCTTGTCGCCAGTGGTCTTCAACATATACATCCGCCCACTCCTCAAAATAATCAGAAGATCGGACCTCTGCTTCCACTCATACGCTGATGACACCCAATTATATTTTCGGATCACCGGACAAAAAGACCATCATCAGCAATTAGAAAACTGCCTCACCCTGATAGACGACTGAATAACTACCAGCTCTCTTAACCGCTTCAGCACCGGACCATTTTTCACCCTTCCTTACCAGAGCACTTTTTGCGATTCGGCACTGTCGCTTTAACTGACAATTGCGCGGTCGTGCGACGTTACACCCAAACAAAATTGACGTCCTTTTTTTCCCCACAAATAGAGCTTTCTTTTGGTGGTATTTGATCGCCCCTGCGGTTTTTATTTTTTGCGCTATAAACAAAAGAAGAGCGACAATTTTGAAAAAAAGCACAATATTTTTTACTTTTTGCTATAATAAATATCCCATTTTTTTTAAAAAAAACTATTTTTTTCCTCAGTTTAGGCCGATACGTATTCTTCTACATATTTTTGGTAAAAAAATTTGCAATAAGCGTATATTGATCGGTTTGCGCAAAAGTTATAGCGTCTACAAAATAGGGGATAGATTTATTGCATTTTTTTTTTTTTTTTTTTACTAGTAATGGCGGCGATCTGCGATTTTTTTTTCGTGACTGCGACATTGCGGCGGACACTTTTGACACATTTTTGGGACCATTCACATTTACACAGCGATCGTTGCTATAAAATTGCATTGATTACTGTGTAAATGTGACTGGCAGGGAAGGGGTTAACACTAGGGGGCTGGGAGGGGTTAATGTTTTCCCTAAATGTGTGATTCTAACTGTGGGGGGAGGGGACTCAAGGGGAGGAGACCGATCATGTGTTCCTCCGTGCTGGGATCACATGATCGGTCTCCTGCTCGCTGACAGGACGTGGAGCTGTGTGTTTACACACACAGCTCCACGGTCCCGCACGGTCCCGTTGTTTTAACGGGCAATCCGGGTGCCCGGCGGACATCGAGGCCGCCGGGCACCCGCACCGGGTCCCGAGCGACGCCGCGGCGCACGCGCGCCCCCCAGGCGGCCGGGAATGGGAGGACGTCATATGACGCCCACCCAGGATGGTAGATCCACCTTGTGGGCGTCATATGACTATGGGCGGGTATTGAAGGGGTTAAACTCAACGAATCAAAAACAGAACTTCTTATTCTACATGCAAACCAAAACTCCTGAACCAAGATCCCTTGGACACCTCCTACCATCTTTGGACAGACCATCTCCCCAAGGACTAAGGCCAAGAGCCTCAGAGTCATTTTTGACTCAGAAATGTCAATGGATGCACAAATAGGATCGGTAGTTAGCGGATCTCACTATCTCCTTCGCCTGCTACGCAGACTCATCCCCTTCATTCCAAGGGAGGACAAAGCAGTGGTAGTTGGAACAGTCATTAATTCACGACTTGACTACGCAAACTCCCTTTACATAGGTTTACCCCAATATCAACTTGCGCGCTTACAACTTATCCAAAACACGGCGGCAAGACTGATAACAGGAAAAAAAACGTGGGAATCCATCTCCCCTTCCCTGAGGAGCCTACATTGGCTAAACATAAAGAATCGGGTCACATTCAAGACCCTCTGCCTCACCCACAAATGCGTCCACGGAGACGCTCCACAATACCTATGCGAGAAGATAACACACCACACACCAAATCGCAGTCTTCGATCAGCTGACCAAAACCTCCTCCTCATCCCCAAGTCCCGCTACAAATCAAAAGGGGAACGAAGATTCGCTGTCCATGGACCACGGCTATGGAATGCTCTACCAACCAACATCCGCATGGAAGAAAACCATCAGGCCTTCAGGAAAAAACTCAAGACCCACCTTCTCTTAAGCCCCATACACACGGTCGGATTTTCCGATGGATTCTGTCCTATCGGACAATGTTGTCGCAAATTCCGACCGTGTGTATGCACCATCGGACAGTTTCCATCGGATTGTCCGACGGACAAAGTTCTATCTCCTGCTCTATAAATATTCTGACAACAAAGTCCGATCACACCAATTCCGATCGTGTGTAGCGAATTCCGACGGACAAAGTGCCACGCATGCTCAGATCACATTACAAGACCAAAGCTATTGGCTACGTAGTCCCGTCGTAGGCAACAAACGTCACCACGTTCAGAATGATCGGATTTTCCGACAACTTTGTCCGACCGTGTGTATGCAACACCAGTGTTGGACTAAATCCGTCGGACCAAATCCGATGGATTTGGTGGTCGGATTTTCCGACCGTGTGTATGGGGCTTAAGAAGCTGACAACAAAGCACTAATACAGCGCCTTGAGGCGATTCGGTTCGCATTGTAGCGCTATACAAATTATTCATTCATTCATTCAGCCTAAGACTGGCCATACATGTGTCGATTTCTGAAAGAATTCTCTTTTGAAAGTCTTATCTAAGAATTTTCATTTAAATTTCACACCATTAGTGGGCTGCAGCAACGGATGATTTTCATGTGGCCACTCAATTTGAGTGATCAGGCATGTTGGATTTTTTTTTTTTTTAAAACGAACGATTTTCTAATGAATGATGGAAGAATAGTGTGAGAAATATAATCTAAAAAGAAATACGCATATACAAGACAAGAAAATTCCTGAAAAAAAAAAGAAGAAGAGAACATTCCAGGCTATGAAAATTCCTTTCTGTAGCAACATGAGGTGAAATTGAAGGCTTGGTTGGTTGAATTTCGAAATCAATGGTGGCGCCACCGGATCACAAAATTCACTAAATATCTGATTTTTGAAAGAACATTTGTTCACAATTCAACCCATGTATGGCCTGCATAAGTTTAAGCATCATCATTCTCATTAGCCCCTGATAATAACCTGGGTTTGAGCATTGTGATACATTTTTTGTTGATTTACTGTTCATTATTTCACAAAGACACATTGGGGTCATTTACTATAGCGCAGCAGCGCTAATTAGTGTGAATTTGCACTAATCGCACTAATTAGCGCTAAAACAGTATTCACTATAGCGCTGGTGAGAAAAAATACTCCCAAAATCTAATTTGGTATAGTTCCCTGAAACCAAATAGAGCCCAAACCCTTACTCTGCTAAAACCTGGAGAATTGCACATGGAAATAATATTGTTTAGAGCATGATATAATTGCCTAAATAGTACTGAAATATGCGGTATATTATTAAAAGATAATCTGCTTTTAAACTGTGTGAAAACAGAACATTTATATCAAATACTTACCGTAATTTTCCTTTCCTGATAGATAAATCTTTGTTCTGGGCCAGAGTGTCAGGAAATGTTCCATCCGCTGGTGATATCTGTCTTTTTGGCATGCAGTACTGCAGTCCACCAGCAGGTGTCTCCTGGCAGTTTGGAACTGTCAGGAGAACTTTCCCCTGCTGCTATGTCATCATTGGGCTGCAGTACTGGCACCCACCAGCGGATGGATCCTGGCAGTGTGGGGCAGACAGCACCTCCTGCGCTCAGGTGTTACTTGAGGACAATTATTTCACTCTTATAAATACCCGGCAAGCCCATACATGCTTGCCTTGGTATCGCTCTCTCCAGGTGGCCCTGGCCGTGTATCTGTATCTGAACCTGTATCTGACCCGACCTGATCTCTCCCAATCCCATCCTGGACCTGTCCCTGTCCCTCCTGTCTCCTGCTTATCTTGGATCCCTGCTCTGCAGCCCATCCATCCGTCCTCTCCCCCTCCTGCTGGTTCCCCATCCTTACCCATCTACTGACCCCCCTGTGTATGACCTCGGCCTGGCTTTTCGTTTACGATTCTGGTATTTCCCATTTGTTGTATATATTATTTGTTTGTAGTTTGTGGTTGGTAGTGCACTGTTTGTTTTCACTTCTTGTCACTTATTTTAATAAACTCTTATTTTTTCACTTACATGTGTTTGGGTTTCCTCTGTGCAGTCCACACAGTCTGGTCTACTAATTACCTGATAGTATACCAAGGCCATCCCTGACCAGACGTGGCTGCATTGAGGAACCATCCTGGCTTGTTAGTCCGCCAATATGGATTACAATGAAATCCTTTATTATTCTCTGCTGGCAGAAGAGGATGGTGAATCTTGTTGTCAGTTTTTAAAAGGATGGACTAGTGACCAGCTGATGGAAACCATCCGATCAGCTCATTCCCAGGTGGATCAACGCTACATGTCCTTTGAGGATGTTCAGCCCCTAATTCAATTATGTGCAAAGCTAGCCTTGTCATGTGTTCCAGAAGGAAGTGATGATTTCTCTCCCCCCTTCAATTATGGCCAAGTTGAATCTCTGGTATGGTTGTTAGAGGATGATCCAGCCTATTTCATTGAATGGTATTCCTCTTGTTCACAGCAGGTGTTGACTGATTGCATCCATTCAGTGCAATCCCTGGTTAGTCAGGCTGTGTGTGAACCAGTGTTTGTCCAACCTGTGCTACAAGCATGGTCAAATCTCCTGTATTCAGCTAAGCCACAACATCCCAGCCCTGTCATTAATCACCTGCCTTCCCAAGTATTTATCTCCCCATTGCCTATGGCAACCTCAGCTACAGCCCAGTTTTCTCCGCTTCCTACCAAACACTATTACCCAGTCGCCAAGTGTAGCACCTATCCTGCCTTCCACCCACCTGCCTCTTCTGCTCCACCTGTAACAATCCCACAAAACCCTCCTCCAGCCACTGTTCCTTGGTCTTCGTTTTGCCCAGATACTTTCTTTTCTTACAGCCCTGCACCCACGTACAAAACCGCAGTGGCTAAGCCAAAAAAGAAACGGAAGTTCTTTCCGACCCACACTATCCTGCCAGTAACCCAATCTGCCTCCACCCCAACCAACCTGTTCCAGCCTGATGTCCCAGTCTCTGCCACCAAGCTTGACGTCCCAGTCCCTGCCATCCAGCTTGACGTCCCAGTCCCTGCCATCCAGCTTGACGTCCCAGTCCCTGCCATGCAGCTTGACGTCCCAGTCCCTGCCATGCAGCTTGACGTCCCAGTCCCTGCCATGCAGCTTGACGTCCCAGTCCCTGCCATGCAGCTTGACGTCCCAGTCCCTGCCATGCAGCTTGACGTCCCAGTCCCTGCTACCCAGCTTGACGTCCCAGTGCCCGCCTTCCAGCCTGATGCCCCAGCCTTCCAGCTTGACATCCCAACCTTCCAGTCTGATGTCCTGGTGCCGGCCTTCCAGCCTGATGTTCCAGCCTTCAAGCCTGACTCCCCAGCCGTCCAGTCTGATGTACTGGTGACGGTCTTCTGGTCTGATGTCCCTCTGCCAGCCTTCCAGCCTGATGTTCCTGCCTTCCAGTCTGATGTCCTAGCCCTTCAGCCTGACGTCCCAGCCTTCCAGTCTGATGTCCTGGTGTCGGCCTTCCGGTCTGATGCCCTGCTGCCGGCCTTCCAGTCTGATGTCCTAGCCCTCCAGCCTGACGTCCCAGCCTTCCAGTCTGATGTCCTGGTGCCAGCCTTCCAGCCTGACGTCCCAGCCTTCCAGCTTGACGTCCCAGCCTTCCAGCTTGACGTCCCAGCCTTCCAGTCTGATGACCCGCTGCCTGCATTCCAGTCTGATGACCCGCTGCCTGCCTTCCAGTCTGATGACCCGCTGCCTGCCTTCCAGTCTGATGACCCGCTGCCTGCCTTCCAGTCTGATGACCCGCTGCCAGCCTTCCAGTCTGATGACCCGCTGCCAGCCTTCCAGTCTGATGACCCGCTGCCAGCTTTCCAGTCTGATGACCCGCTGCCAGCTTTCCAGTCTGATGACCCGCTGCCAGCTTTCCAGTCTGATGACCCGCTGCCAGACTTCCAGTCTGATGACTCGCTGCCAGACTTCCAGCCTGATGATCCACTGCCAGCTTCCCAGTCTGCTGTCTCGGTGCCGGCCTTCCAGTCTGCTGTCTCGGTGCCGGCCTTCCAGTCTGCTGTCTCGGTGCCGGCCTTCCAGTCTGCTGTCTCGGTGCCGGCCTTCCAGTCTGCTGTCTCGCTGCCAGCTTCCCTATCTGATGGCCCGCTGCCAGCTTCCCAGTCTGATGGCCCGCTGCCAGCTTCCCAGTCTGATGGCCCGCTGCCAGCTTCCCAGTCTGATGGCCCGCTGCCAGCTTCCCAGTCTGATGACCCGCTGCCTGCCTTCCAGTCTGCTGTCTCGGTACCATCCTTCCAGTCTGCTGCCCTGGTGCCGGCCTTCCAGTCTGCTGCCCTGGTGCCAGCCTTCCAGTTTGATGTGCCAGTCCCCAAATCTGATGTGCCAGTCCTCAGGTCAGATGTGCCAGTCCTCAGGTCAGATGTGCCAGCCTCCCGGTCCGATGTGCCAGCCTCCCGGTCCGATGTGCCAGCCTCCCGGTCCGATGTGCCTGTTATCCAGCCTGCCCTTATACCTCTTCCATTTTATGTAGAATTGTTTGTGTTTACATATGCTGATAAGTCAGCATGCCAACAATTAAGCTAGAAGGCCATTCTGGCCACAGGAGTGTACAGATAGTACTCTGTAAATATGTCTTATCAATCATTTGTTTTTCACAATGAAAAGTCATTTTGTAATGAAAAAAGTTGTTCAGCTATTATTTTCTCCACAATGGAGTTTTTGCCTCTTTGGCCAGGACTACCTCCACCTAAGCGTGTGGAGGTTCCAGGTTAAAAGGTGATAGCAGGTATGGTTAGTGATCAAAATATTGATCAAAAGAGGGGAGACCGTAATGGAAATTTGTAAGTTCTGTATATAATTGTATTCTATTTTGTATGTATCGCACACTGCCCTCACTGTGCACACGGCACTAATAATGTTTTCAGTACATGTTTACATTCTTTCGAGTCCTGATTAGAATTAGCCTGCCTATGATACGCCCCTTGTTACCATAAACATACAATTGTAATATTAATGTGATACCTACGTAATCATGTGTATAAAAACCTTCAATTGCGTCATAATAAAGGAGAACGGTTATTTGGAAAGATGCTGAGCGTATCTTTTGTGTCTGTTCCCTACTGCAGTAGTTATTATTAATTTGGAACCACTAATCAATATGAGGATAGGAGTTGCCCATCTATAAATTTCTGGGCCACTAGCCATACACACCCGAGTGGGCAGAGTGCTGGACAAAAGAAAAAGGTTTAATTGGCACCATCAACAGACAAGATACGTAAACCAAATTTACAGAAGATAACAAGGCTGGCTCTACGCAGTAGTGTACCATGAACGTGCAAATTGAAGACCACGAGGCCGCCTTGCACATAACTTCTGGAGCCACGTGACGCCACCCATGATGAAGACACACTTCTAGTTGAGTGAGCAGTCACCAATTCTGGAGGCACCAAGCCTTTGGCTTTGTAAGCCCACTGAATGGCCTGAACAATCCATGCTGCGATAGATCTGGAAGAGGCACGCATTCCCTTAGTCTTCCCATAAAAAAGAACAAACAGGTGGTCGGTCTGACGGGAAAAAGCTGTAGCTTCAAGATACTGAGCTTTTCCAACATCTAAAGGGATGAACACTGGAATCCTCGGTAGATCTGAATGTTGGAAGAGCAATCTCCTGATTGTCATGAAACACAGATGCCACTTTGGGGTTTGAACCCAACATAGGAATTAAAACTACCCGATCAGGAAAAAGAAAGAAAAATAAATCCCAGAGAGCTGATTTCAGAGACCCTCTTGGCCAATGTTATAGCCACCAAGAAGGCAACTTTTAGAGAGAGTCATTTAATAGAGGACTGATATTCATGTTCCAACTCTCTACCTGAGAAAAAATCCAGGACAAGGGGAAGATCCCAATTAGAGAATCTTGGCTTTTTCTGAGGTCTGAGCCTTATTGCTCCTCTTAAAAACTACTGAGTAAGAGGGTGTCTAGCCCAGGAAACACCTGTAAAGGCAGAGATTGCAGAGACTTGGACTCGCATCGGCTGACTGACAATGAGAGATCCAAGCCCGATTGTAGGAAGCCCAGGATATCATGTATCTTTGGGTTATTGCAAGAACCTGCAGTGGAAGGGGTATAGTCTGCAAACTTTTTCCAAAACCTCCGGTAGACCCTGTTGGTTCCTGCTCTTCTGGCATTTAATAATGTGGAGATGGCCCTACTTGGACAGAATAAGGCCTCCAACCTTCCCCTCTCAAGAACCAGATCATCAGATGTAGATGGGCCGGGCATGGATGTAGAATTGCCCCTTGTGATAGGAGATCTGGTCTGGAGGGTAGAGGAACTGAGTCCCGGAAGCCAAGTTGCATCAGCAGTGGAACCGCCAATGGTCTGTCAGAGCATCTACCTGAAAGCCTGGGGACACCGAGACCTCGTGTAGTATCTCTAGTATCTCTAGGCAAACAAGTCTACTTCCGGAATTACTCCCAGGGACAAGACCCACCTGAAGACTTCGGGGGGGGGGGGTAGTCCAAAAAATCTGCCTGAACTTTCTGGACTCCAGGGAGATAGACAGCTGTCAGGTTGGCCTGCTTTTTCTGGGCCCAGATCATGATGGGCTCTACTGCCTTCTACAGGGATAGACCGAGTACCCCCCTGTCTCTTGATGTATGCGACTGACGTCATGTTGTCCAGTCTTAGGAGGCTCCTGCTGTTAAGTGGTGAAAGGCCTGCACAACGCTGCCCGGAGTTCCAGAACATTGTAGACCATCCTGTGAGAAGGAAAATTCCATATGCCTTGGGCTACTTCTGTCAGGCAGAGAGCGCTCCAGCGCCTGTTGCTGGCATCTATAGTGATGGTGACCCAAGACACAGGTGCGATGGAGTGAAAATTGAGGAGGTTCCTCTATTGTAGCCACCAAAGAAGGCTCTCCCGCATGGATGAGGTTATTTGGATAGAGTGATCCCAAAGCCCTGGGTTCCACTGCTGGAGGAAGCCCTTCTGGAAGGGCCGCATTTTCCACTGAGCCCACTTTACCATGGGTGTTGTTGCCACCATGGTGCCGATGATCTTTAGGCATCGAGAGGCTCAGAGATGAGAGGACGACATTGCAAGCCAAACTCTGTCCCAGGCCACTGGGATTTTTCCAGGGGTAACGAGAGATGGTGCTCTTGATAGTGTTTGAAGTGTGCCCCGAAGAATACCAGGGACTGCGTAGGATCCAGATGGCTCTTTTCTAGATTCAGAAGCCAACCGAACTCGAATAGAGTGAAGATGACCTGGGATCTGTGGATTAGCAACTGCTCCCTGTCCCAAGATAACAGCAGGTCGTCTAGATAGTGATACAGACGGATACCTCTGGTCCTGAACAGAGCCACGACAGCCCACAATGGTTTTGAAAAACACACAAGGCGATGTCGTAAGCCCGAAGGGGAGACAGGTGAACTGCAGATGGATTTGATCGACAGTAAAACAAAGGTATTTCTGGAATTCTGATGCTATCGGAAAATAGAAGTAGGCATCCTTCAGGTCTATAGACACAAGTCAATTGCCTGGTTGGATTGCTTGACTGATCATGAGTAGTGTCTCCATCTTGAACTTCTCCTTCTTGTTAAAAGAATTCAAGTGTGTTAGGACTAGGGTTGAGCGAACCCGAACTGTAAAGTTCGGGTCCGTACCGGACTTTTGGGTGTCCGGGTCACGGACCCGAACCCGAACTATTGGCTGTAGGTTCGGGTCCGGTGTTCGGCGATGTATTGGCGCCTTTTACAAGCTGCAGGGCAGCCAGTCGACGCTAGTTTCACTAGTGTGCCCTTAGAAGCCATCACAGCCATGCCTACTAATGGCATGGCTGTGATTGGGCAGTGCAGCATGTGACCCAGCCTCTATATATAGTCCAGACACACAGCACACAGCGTCATTCTGCTATAGACAGGTCCCTGTGCTGCTGAGAGGATTTTAGGAGTTAGTGTGATAAAGTCAGTCAGTCAGTCAGTCCACATTCCTTAACTTTTCTTCTAATTAGTTAGATCAGTGAGCGATCTACATAGCTAGAGTGGAGTACAGAGTTTCTTTAGTAAGGAAGAGAAAGAGGCAGAGAGAATTATTCAAGAGATTCCTAAATCAATTGTACCCTGGCTGGGGTGCAGTGCACAGTCTTAACAGTGGCATGAGGCCAGTGCCAGACAAAATATAAGTTTTACCTGCAAGCTCAGTGCACCATCACTGCATATAGTAAGAGATACACCATACTCTGTGTGTATTCTGATATTGGAAAAACATTGCAAAAATTTTTTAATTTTGCTGTGTTTTTTTTTTCCCAATAGCATTTTCTGCATTTTCATAAACGCTTTAGACACTGTACGTGTATTCTGCTATTGACAAAAACACCCATTTAAGGCGAGATCATAAATTTTGAAAATATGAGGAGATCAAAAAGGGGACGTGGCCCGGGTCGTGGTGCTGCTGGTGGCGCTCCTGTTGCAGGGAGAGGACGTGGTCGATCTGTGCCAGCTACATGCACTAGTGAAACACCTTCCTCAGGTGCGATTAAGCGACAGAGCCTGCAGCGGTATTTTGGCGCGCCTAATGAGGCTGTACGAATGTTGAGGCCAGGACAAGTACAGGCGATTGTCAGGGACCCAGCGCAGGACGAGCGGCCCGCTCTCCGGTGCGCATGCGCGGCGGCCCCGCTCTCCGGCGCATGCGCACTCGCGGCTCGGCGGTCCAGCGCTCGCGCATGCGCACTGGCGCCCGTTTGTGCGCCATGGCGCACAATTAGCGTCCACTGGGCGCCTATAAAAGCTGCCTGACGCACAGGCACTTTGCTGGTCTGTCTTTCCAGCTCAGTGCCTGTGTGTCTCCTGTGTTTACCAGATCTGATCCTGTATCCTGACCCCCTGGCTTGTTTAACGGACGTTTGCTGCTCTCTCCTGTGTTTGACCCCCTGCTTGCTCAACGGACCTTGCTGCCTGATCCTGTGTTTGACCCCCTGCTTGCTCAACGGACTTTGCTGCCTGATCCTGTGTTTGACCCCCTGCTTGCTCAACGGACTTTGCTGCCTGATCCTGTGTTTGACCCCCTGCTTGCTCAACGGACTTTGCTGCCTGATCCTGTGTTTGACCCCCTGCTTGCTCAACGGACTTTGCTGCCTGATCCTGTGTTTGACCCCCTGCTTGCTCAACGGACTTGCTGCCTGATCCTGTGTCTCACTCCCTGCTTGCTTCCACGGACTGGCATTATACTTGTGTGTGACCCCCGGCCTGCTGTCCGGACTTACATCACTACTGACTGCTCAGTGACCTGTGTCAGTTCATCAGCCAGGTGTTTGGGCTCCTGCCTCTCCTCTCTGCCATCTGCCGGTCTGCCCAGGCCAGGTCCACATCTCTCCCAGGCATTCCACTGGTCCCACCTGCCGGAGGTGACCTGTGCCTCCTGGTGCCGTTTGTTCCCTGTTTCACCTCCAGGGGGCAGATTGCGCCGGGTCGCAAGGGTGAACCGCTCTCAGCATCTCGGTCTCGGTAAGTACATCTCTGATAGTACAGACCAGCCATGTCTGAGACCGACAGAGCGTGTTCACCCCTTGAGATCCTGTGTCAGCAGATGGCAGCACTTACTGAGGCTGTCCAAAAACTGCAGATGGGCTACGCTCAAGTTGACAGTCGCCTACAGCAACTAACTGGGCCATCTGCCCCTGCATCCGGCAACTCAGCCACCATCAGCGGGGTTCCTCCATCAGCAGCCTCCAGCAACCCCACAGTGGTTGTGGCTTCCCCTGAACCTAGGGTGCCTACACCCGAACGCTTCACGGGTGATCGTAAAAGATTTAGGGCGTTCAAAAATGCCTGCACCCTGTACCTAGCCCTACAGCCCAGGACCTTCTCCTCTGAAGTGGTGAAAGTGGGGTTCATCATCTCCCTCCTGGCCGAGGAACCCCAGGCTTGGGCCCATAGCCTGATGGAACAGAGAGACCCCGTATTGAACTCAGTTGACACTTTTTTTGAGAGTATGGGTCAGCTCTACGACGATCCCCAGAAGGGGGCCACCGCTGAAACCACCCTGCACCATCTCTCCCAAGGCCGGAGACCGGTTGAAGACTACACTGCTGAATTCAGAAAATGGTCAGCCGACACCGGCTGGAATGGGCCGGCCCTCAAGTATCAGTTCCGCCAAGGACTTTCTGACACCCTTAAAGATGAACTTGCCCGGATTGATGTCCCGGAATCTCTGGAGGACCTCATACAAGCGGTCACCAAGATTGACAGACGCCTGCGTGAACGCCGCGCTGAACGTTTCCAGACGCCTCGTCCCAGTTGGATGATACCCAAGCCGAGTCCTGCCCAGTCCTCTTATCATCCGCCACCTGTGCCCTCTTCTGGAATTGAGCCCATGCAGCTGGGCCTGGTTCGCGCCCCTCTGACCCCAGAGGAGCGTTTACACAGACGTCAGGCCAACCTGTGCCTCTATTGCGGGGGTTCCGGGCACTATCTTCGCACCTGCCCCATTAGGCCCAGTAAGTCCCTTCCCAGGTTTAATTTAAACTACCAGGTCTCCGGTCTATCTCACACTTACATTACCCTCTTTATCTCTTTGCAGTTAACGGGAAAGGAGGTCCGCCTCCCGGCCATAATTGATTCCGGGGCTTGCAGCTGCTTCTTGGATTCCTCTCTCGCTACTCGGCTCCAGCTTCCCCTGGTCCCCAAGAAGCAGTGCCTCCAGGTTCATCTAGCCGATGGATCCCTTCCGCGCTCCGGCTTGATCACTTTGGAAACCAACCCTATTCCTGTTACTACCGATTCCGGCCACAAGGAGCTCCTCCGCTTGGATATTATTCCATCTCCCATGTTTCCCATTATTCTGGGGCTCCCTTGGTTGCAGGCACATGAACCCCTGATTAACTGGCGGACGAAGGAGGTCTCCTTCCCTTCCCAATACTGTTCCCAAAACTGCTCCCCCGCAACCCTGGCGTCCTGTTCAGCTCTAGCACCAGCACCCGACAACCTGAAGCATGTCCCGCCTACCTACCTAGAATTTAGGGACGTTTTCGATAAACAACAGGCCGACCGCCTACCACCTCACCGACCCTACGACTGTCCCATAGACCTCTTACCCGGTGCCGCGGTTCCTTTTGGCCGTATTTTCCCTCTGTCCGAGACCGAGTTAGCCACTCTCAAGGCCTACATTGATGACAACCTGGCCAAAGGGTTCATCCGCCCTTCCTCGTCACCTGCTGGGGCCGGCATTTTCTTTGTCGAGAAAAAGGACGGTTCCCTGAGGCCCTGTATCGATTATAGAGAGATTAACAAAATTACCATTAAGAACAGGTACCCTCTTCCCCTCATCCCCGAACTGTTCCAACGGTTTCGGTCCGCTCAGGTCTTCTCTAAACTTGACCTCCGAGGGGCCTATAACCTCATACGGATCAGGGCGGGCGATGAGTGGAAGACCGCTTTTAGATCAAGGTTCGGGCACTACGAGTATCTCGTAATGCCATTCGGGCTCTGTAATGCCCCGGCAACATTCCAACACTTAGTGAATGACATTTTCCGGAGATACTTGGATGACTTCCTAGTAGTCTACCTGGATGATATACTCATCTTCTCGGCCTCTCTCGATCTCCACCGTACGCACGTTAAAATAGTCCTCACCATCCTCAGGCAGCATAAACTTTACCTGAAAGCAGAAAAATGTGAGTTCGAGAAGTCCACGGTACAGTTCCTGGGGTTTGTTATCTCTACCAGTGGGGTTGCCATGGATCCACAGAAGGTACAGGCCATTCAAGATTGGCCGGCTCCCAAAGATAAAAAGGGAGTTCAGAGATTTATTGGGTTTGCCAACTTCTATAGGAGGTTTATCGTGGGCTTCTCCTCCATTGTGGCACCGATCACCCTACTCACCCACCAACACAGTCGGTTCAGTTGGTCTCCTGAGGCCCAGGCGGCCTTTGTCCAGTTGAAGTCCTTATTTTCATCCGCCCCGATCTTACGGCACCCAGATCCCGCATTGCCCTTTGTGTTGGAGGTGGATGCCTCTGAAACTGCCCTCGGTGCCATTCTCTCCCAGCGCCAGGGTGCCAAGGCCCTCCTTCACCCAGTGGCCTTTGCCTCCCGAAAGCTGAGCCCGCCAGAGAGAAATTATGATGTGGGGGATAGGGAACTGCTGGCCATTAAATTTGCCCTCGAGGAGTGGCGGTACCTCTTGGAGGGGGCATCTCACCCTGTTATGGTTTGGACCGACCATAAGAATCTTGAATATCTCAGGACAGCCAAACGGCTGAGACCCAGGCAGGCTAGGTGGGCCCTCTTCTTTTCAAGATTTAATTTCCTCATTGCCTACAGACCAGGTTCCAAGAACGGAAAGGCCGATGCGCTCTCCCGCATGTTCCTAGAATCTCCCCAAGAAACCAAACCCAGTACCATCCTGACTCCACAAAACTTCGGCCTACTGACTCAAATAGACCTCATGTCCACAATCAAAGCTGCGACCGAACACGACCAGGTCCCTACCAACCTCTCACTGGCCAAACACGATGACCTCCTGTGGTCTGGGGAGAAGATCTTCGTGCCCCCGGGGGTAAGACGCCTTGTGCTTGAAACCTTCCATGACCACAAATTGGCAGGCCACTTTGGTTCCAGGAAGACCTCAGAGCTTATTGCTCGTTCCTTTTGGTGGCCAGGCTGGAGGCAGGACTGTAAAGATTATGTCGCTTCTTGCGTCCCTTGCCAGCGCAGCAAGGGACCCAAGACCAAATCCTGGGGGCTACTGAGACCACTTCCCATTCCGGATCGCCCCTGGGCAGAAGTCTCCATGGACTTTATCGTGGAGTTACCCCCTTCCAGGGGATACACCACCATTCTGGTCATTGTGGACCGGCTCTCTAAAATGGCTCATTTTATCCCTCTGGTAGGTACCCCGTCTGCCTCCACCACGGCTGACGTATTCTTCAAAGAGATCGTAAGACTTCATGGGGTGCCCAGGAGCATCACGTCCGACAGGGGTACCCAGTTTACTTCTAAGTTTTGGAAGGAATTATGCAAATCCCTTGAAATAAAGATCTGCTTGTCTTCTGCCTACCATCCCCAGAGCAACGGTCAAACGGAAAGGACCAACCAGACACTTGAACAGTACCTCCGTTGCTTCTGCTCTGATTCCCAAAATGACTGGTCCTCCCTCTTACCCTACGCTGAATTCGCGTATAATAACTCCATTCATTCCGCCACCAAGCAAACACCCTTTTGGGCCAACTCTGGTTTCCATCCTTCTTTTCTCCCAGAATCTCCCCCGGAAAACTCGGTTCCTGCAGCTCAAGACCGTGTAGAGTCTTTACAGATCAATTTTAAAAAATTGCAAAAATGCATGCAGGAGGCTCAAGAAGGGTACAGTAAGCACTTCAACAAGGGGAGGAAGGAGAACCCGGCATTTGGGGTTAACGAAGAGGTCTGGCTGTCCTCCTCCAACCTGAAGCTACCTGTCCCCTCCCGGAAATTGGGGCCAAGGTTTATTGGCCCATTCAGGGTCAAAAGGATAGTGAACCCTGTGGCTTTTGAACTTGATTTACCTCCAAGTTACAGGATCCATCCTGTTTTTCATGCCTCCCTTTTGAAACCCACCACTCCCAGCCCTTTTCCTGGCAGAGAAGAACCACCTCCTCCTCCTGTTTTAGTCGAAGGCGAGAAGGAGTTTGAGGTAGAGGAGATCCTGAGTTGCAGGAAAAAGGGCAGGCAGCTCCAATATCTGATCAAGTGGAAGGGTTATCCTCCCGAGGACAACTCATGGGAACCCTCAAGGAACTTGCACGCCCCACGTTTGATCCAGGCATTTCATCAGGCACATCCTGAATTGATGGCCAGTTTGGGTGTCCAGAGGCCACCCCTCGGGGGGGCACTGTCAGGGACCCAGCGCAGGACGAGCGGCCCGCTCTCCGGTGCGCATGCGCGGCGGCCCCGCTCTCCGGCGCATGCGCACTCGCGGCTCGGCGGTCCGGCGCTCGCGCATGCGCACTGGCGCCCGTTTGTGCGCCATGGCGCACAATTAGCGTCCACTGGGCGCCTATAAAAGCTGCCTGACGCACAGGCACTTTGCTGGTCTGTCTTTCCAGCTCAGTGCCTGTGTGTCTCCTGTGTTTACCAGATCTGATCCTGTATCCTGACCCCCTGGCTTGTTTAACGGATGTTTGCTGCTCTCTCCTGTGTTTGACCCCCTGCTTGCTCAACGGACCTTGCTGCCTGATCCTGTGTTTGACCCCCTGCTTGCTCAACGGACTTTGCTGCCTGATCCTGTGTTTGACCCCCTGCTTGCTCAACGGACTTTGCTGCCTGATCCTGTGTTTGACCCCTGCTTGCTCAACGGACTTTGCTGCCTGATCCTGTGTTTGACCCCCTGCTTGCTCAACGGACTTTGCTGCCTGATCCTGTGTTTGACCCCCTGCTTGCTCAATGGACTTGCTGCCTGATCCTGTGTCTCACTCCCTGCTTGCTTCCACGGACTGGCATTATACTTGTGTGTGACCCCCGGCCTGCTGTCAGGACTTACATCACTACTGACTGCTCAGTGACCTGTGTCAGTTCATCAGCCAGGTGTTTGGGCTCCTGCCTCTCCTCTCTGCCATCTGCCGGTCTGCCCAGGCCAGGTCCACATCTCTCCCAGGCATTCCACTGGTCCCACCTGCCGGAGGTGACCTGTGCCTCCTGGTGCCGTTTGTTCCCTGTTTCACCTCCAGGGGGCAGATTGCGCCGGGTCGCAAGGGTGAACCGCTCTCAGCATCTCGGTCTCGGTAAGTACATCTCTGATAGCGATAGTAGATTGGGTTGCTGACAGTGCCTCCGGTTCCTTCACATTGTCTCCCACCCAGTCTCCTGATGAAAGTTCAGAGTTGGCACCTGCAGCCGATGTCCATCAGTCTTTCACCTCACCCCCTTGCAAATCAGCCAATCAGTCTGAGCCCCAAATCATGCAGCAGTCTCTTCTGCTTTTTGATAACTCTGTTAGCAGGGTTTCCCAGGGCCATCCACCTAGCCCTGCCCCAGAAGTGGAAGAGATTGTGTGCACCGATGCCCAACCGCTTATGTTTCATGATGAGTACATGGGAGGACCATCGCAGCACGTCTCGGATGAAGACGAAACACATGTGCCAACTGCTGCTGCTTTCGCCATTGTGCAGACCGACAAGGAGGGCAGGGGTGAAGACTGGGTGGAAGATGATGTGGAGGACGATGAGGTCCTTGACCCCACATGGAATCAACGTCATGCAGGTGACCAGTGTAGTTCGGAGGAAGAGGCGGTGGTCGCACAGAGCCACCAGCACAGCAGAAGAGGGAGCAGGGTGCAAAAGCGGAGCGTCCGTCCCCTAGACAATACGTCTGCTACTGCCCAACGCAGCAAGGGACCGAGCACACCAAAGCCAGGTCCAAGGAGTTCCCTAGCGTGGCAGTTCTTCAGACAATGTGCTGATGACAAGACACGAGTGGTTTGCACGCTGTGCAATCAGAGCCTGAAGCGAGGCATAAACGTTCTCAACCTGAGCACAACCTGCATGACCAGGCATCTAAGTGCAAAGCACGAGATGCAGTGGAGTAGACACCTCAAAAACCAAGAAAGGTCTCTGGCTCCTCCTGCTTCCTCTTCTGCTGCAGTCTCGGGCCCTCTTCATCCACCTCTGTAGTGACAGTGACACCTGCCAACCCGCAAATAGAGGATCTGCCAGCAACACTACCACCTGGGTCACCAACCATCTCCACAATGTCCCATGGAAGCGTTCAGCTCTCTATTTCCCAAACACTGGAGCGGAAAAGGAAGTACCCCCCTAGCCACCCGCGATCCCTGGCCCTGAATGCCAGCATTTCAAAATTCCTCGCCTTTGAAATGCTGTCATTCTGTCTGGTGGAGACGCAGAGTTTTAAAAGGCTGATGTCATTGGCTGTCCCACAGTACGTCGTGCCCAGCCGCCACTACTTTTCCAGAAGAGCTATCCCTTCCCTGCACAACCAAGTGGGGGACAAAATCAGGTGTGCACTGCGCAACGCCATCTATGGCAAGGTCCACCTAACTACGGATGCGTGGACCAGTAAGCACGGTCAGGGACGTTATATCTCCCTAACAGCACACTGGGTAATTGTAGTGGCGGCTGGGCCTGAGGCGGATAGCACTTTGGCGCATGTCCTTCCACCACCGAGGATTGCAGGGCACTTCAGTTTGCCTCCTGTTGCTAACTCCTCCTACTCCGCCTCCTCATCCTCTACCGCCTCCTCATCCGGTCAGCGTAACACCTTCACTACCAACTTCAGCACAGCCAGGGCTAAACGACAGCAGGCAGTTTTAAAACTTTCCTGTTTGGGGGAAAAACCCCACACCGCGCAGGAGTTGTGGAGGGACATGGAACAACAGACCGATGAGTGGTTGGTGGCAGTGAGCCTCAAGCCCGGCCTGATGGTGTGCGATAATGGGCGAAATCTCGTAGCAGCTCTGGGCCTAGGTGGTTTGACGCACATCCCTTGCCTGGCGCATGTGCTGAACTTGGTGGTCCAGAGGTTCCTTAAGAATTACCCCGATATGCCAGAGATGCTGCAGAAAGTGCGGGCTGTCTGTGCGCACTTTCGACATTCTCACCCTGCTGCTGCTCGCCTGTCAGTGCTGCAGCGTAACTTCAGCCTTCCCGCTCACTGTCTCATATGTGATGTGCCCACAAGGTGGAACTCCACCTTGTACATGCTTGCCAGACTGTGCGAGCAGCAGCAGGCGATAGTGGAGTTCCAGCTGCAGCACGCACGCGTGAGTCGCTCTGCGGAACAGCACCACTTCACCGCCATAACTGGGCCTCCATGCGAGACCTGTGTGCCTTGTTGCGCTGTTTCGAGTACTCCACCAACATGGCCAGTGCCGATGACACCGTTCTCAGCGTTACTATCCCAGTTCTATGCCTCCTTGAAAAAACGCTTCAGGCGATGATGGAAGAGGATGTGGCACAGGAGGAGGAGGAGGAAGAGGGTTCATTTCCAAGGCTTTCAGGGCAGTCATTTACAAGTGGCTACGAGGGTGGGTTCCTGCACCAACAAGCGCCAGTTACACAATTGTCCGGCAGCAAGGGCACAGTTCTGGAGGATGACGAGGTGGAGGATGAGGAGGAGATGAAGGAGGAGGAACCATGTTCACAGCAGGGTGGCACCCAGACCAGCTCATGTCCATCACTGGTGCGTGGCTGGGGGGATACAGAGGACACAGACGATACACCTCCCACAGAGGACAGCTTTTCCTTGCCTCTGGGCAGCCTGTCACACATGAGCGATTACATGCTGCAGTGTCTCCGTAACGACCACCGAGTTTCCCACATTTTAACTGGTGCTGATTATTGGGTGGCCACCCTGCTGGATCCCCGTTACAAGGACAACGTGCCGTCCTTAATTACCTCACTGGAGCGTGATCGTAAGATGCGCGAGTACAAGCGCACGCTGGTAGACGCGCTGCTGGTGGCATTCCCACTTGGCAGCGGGGGTACGGTGGAAGCACAAGGCGAAGGCAGAGGAGGAAGAGGTCGCCAACGCAGCCGGGGCACCGCCAGCACCTCGGAAGGCAGGGTTAGCATGGCCGAAATGTGGAAAAGCTTTGTCAGCACGCCACAACAACCAGCACCACCAGCTGAGATGGAACGTCTTAGCAGGAGGCAGCATTTCACCAACATGGTGGAGCAGTATGTGTGCACACGCCTACACGTACTGAATGACGGGTCTGCCCCCTTCAACTTCTGGGTCTCCAAATTGGGCACATGGCCCGAGCTTTCCCTTTACGCCTTGGAGGTGCTGGCCTGCCCTGCCGCCAGTGTATTATCTGAACGTGTATTTAGCACGGCAGGGGGCGTTATCACAGACAAGCGCAGCCGCCTGTCCAGAGCCAATGTGGACAAGCTAACGTTCATTAAAATTAACCAGGCATGGATCCCACAGGACTTGGCCGTACCTTGTGCAGAATAGACACATATACCGGTGTTCTGACGAAAACTGTCTTGCTATCGGATAGTGTCCGGCCACTCACTGCGCAGGTGCAGTGCTTGCGCAGTACGGAGGACAAGGAGATTCACAACATCTCCAAAGATGTACGTCGCCTGCGCAGTGAGTGCAGGTTCAATCCCGACCATCCAAGTGGACATACGGTAGCACATAGTAACAGGGCCCCTCACGGGCTCGCTTGGCTAGGCTTCAACCTTGGATGATGTGGCTTGAACCTGGAGTCACCGCGCATCGTCTTCGGAGAGTTTCGAAATCCCCTTGTCCTACGTACTGAGCAAGCGCAGTACAGGGCGGACACTATGCGACGGGGGACAGAATTCGACACATCATTCACCACTAGCCTTACCCAGCCATTGTTGTATTTTTGAACCAGTGTTGGCTACCTCGTTCTCCACCGCCGCTTCCACCTACACCGCCACATCCACTGCCACCTCATCCTCCTAGGTCAAGATTATAATTTTTTCATTTTTTTTAATTTCCAAGTATTTTATTTTCCCACTATCTTATCCATTAAATTGAAATTTTTTTTCCAGAAAGTGCGTATTCTGGGGTATTCCCACCATATGTGTGGCATCGTGCTGTTGAGTTTCTGAGGTTCTTAATGACTTCTTGTACCTCTTCTGCTGAGAAGGGGGCCTCCAGCATTTTATTTTTATTTTTTATTTTTTTATGTTATTTTAAGTTATTTCCCTATCCACATTTCTTTGCAGATCACTTGCCATGCTCTTAACAACATTTTGTTGCCATTTGCAGCCCTCTAGCCCTTTCCATGACTTTTTTACAGCAATTTTAGTGTTCAAAAGTCCGGGTCCCCATTGACTTCAATGGGGTTCGGAGTTCGGGGTCAAGTTCGGTCCCGAACCCGGACTTTTTCCCGAAGTTCGGCCGAACCCGCCGAACCCAAACATCCAGGTGTCCGCTCAACCCTAGTTAGGACTATAACTGGCCTCCAGGAGCTTTTTTTTTTTTTTTTTTTTTTTTTTTCCAACACCATGAAGAGGGGCGAGTAGACCCCTTGAAACCTTTAGTCAGCTGGAACTGGAATTGCAGCACTTTGAGAGTCTGCATAGGACAGGAGAATGAGCTTTTTCTCTTCCGAGAGAGGCAAGGATGCCGACTTTTTCTGGGCAGGCGCAATATCATAAAGAATTAGAGGCTTCTGGTCCACCAGGAAGATGCCCCTTTTGAAAACTTCTGGCCTGAAGGCTGTTTTTTCTTCCAGGTCTTCCTGAACTCACAGCCAGGCCTATAGCTGCAGCATCCCTTGCTCTGTCTGAACCTTGCCTGGGCTGTGTTCTCTTCTGGCCACAAGGCACGCTTAGCCGTGATTAGTGATGAGCCGAACACCCCCCTGTTCGGTTCGCACCAGAACCTGCAAACAGACCTAAAGTTTGTGTGAACTTTAGAACCCTATTAAAGTCTATGGGACCCGAACGTTCAAAATCAAAAGAGCTAATTTTAAAGGCTTATATGCAACTTATTGTCATAAAAAGTGTTTGTGGACCTGGGTCCTGCCCAGGGGACATGTATCAATGCAAAAAAAAGTTTTAAAAACTGTAGCTTTTTCAGGAGCAGTGATTTTAATAATGCTTAAAGTGAAACAATAAAAGTGTAATATTCCTTTAAATTTCGTACCTGGGGTGTGTGTATAGTATGCCTGTAAAGGGGCGCATGTTTCCCGTGCTTAGAACTGTCCCTGCACAAAGTGTAATTTCTGCAGGAAAAAAAGTCTTTTAAAAGCACTCGCGGCTATAATGAATTGTCGGCTCCCATAATACAGAGACCAGTCATTGAAAGTCATTGATAAAAAAAAACGTGGGGTTCCCCCCAAATTCAATTACCATGCCCTTCAGGTCTGGTATGGATATTAAGGGGAACCCCGGGTCAAATAAAAAAAAAAATGACTTGGGGGTCCCCACAAATATCCATACCACTCTTTATCCGCGCACGCAACCTGGCAGGCTGCAGGAAAAGAGGGGGGGATGAGAGCGCCCCCCCTCCTGAACCGTACCAGGCCACATGCCCTCAACATTGGGAGGATGCTTTGGGGGTCTGTGACCCCTCAAAGCACCATGTCCCCATGTTGATAGGGACAAGGGCCTCATCCCCACAACCCTGGCCGGTGGTTGTGGGGGTCTGCGGGTGGGGGGCTTATAAGAATCTGGAAGCCCCCTTTAACAAGGGGACCCCCAGATCCCGCCCCCCCTGTTTTAAATGGTAAGGAGGTACAAAAGTACCCCTACCATTTCACAAAGAAAGTGTAAAAAATTGTTTAACACACAGACACCGTTGGGAAAAGTCCTTTATTAAAAAAAAAAAAAAAAAAGATTCCAGTGGTGGTAATCCACTCTTGCTATCCAGCGATGGGTGATCTCTTCTACGGGGTCCAGCGATGGGTGATCTCTTCCAATGACGTCCAGCGCAGCGAATCCCATCTCCACGGAGACACTGCAGGAATCCCAGGTCTTAGCTGAGGAGGTCCAGGCCACCCGTCACCTGATCCCGCCCCCTCTGACGCAAGGGGAAACCCAGGCTTCCCCAGTGATGTACGGGTGACCCCGCCCCCCTCTGATGTAATGCAGGTTTCCATTACATCAGAGGGGAGGGTCACCCGTATGTCACTGGGGAATCCCGGCTTCCCCCTTGCGTCAGAGAGGGGCGGGCTCAGGTGACGGGTGGCCCCACCCCCCTCTGACGCAAGGGAAAAGCTGGGCTTCCCCAGTGATGTACGGGTGACCCCACCCCCTCTGATGTAACGCAGGTTTTGTTTAGTTAAGAGGGGGGCGGGGTCAGGTAATGGGTGGCCCGGTCCTCCTCAGCTAAGACCTGGGATTCCCGCAGTGTCTCCGTGGAGACAGGATGCGCTGTGCTGGACAATCTGGAAAGATCACCCATCGCTGGACCCCGGAGAAGAGATCACCCATCGCTGGATAGCAAGAGTGGATTACCACCGCTGGAATCTTTTTTTTATTTTTAATAAAGGACTTTTCCCAACGGTTTACACTTTCTTTGTGAAATGGTAGGGGTACTTTTGTACCCCCTTACCATTTCAAACAGGGGGGGGGGTGGGATATGGGGGGTCCCCTTGTTAAAGGGGGCTTCCAGATTCTGATAAGCCCCCCGCCCGCAGACCCCCACAACCACCAGCCAGGGTTGTGGGGATGAGGCCCTTGTTCCTATCAACATGGGGACATGGGGCTTTGAGGGGTCACAGACCCCCAAAGCATCCTCCCAATGTTGAGGGCATGTGGCCTGGTACAGTTCAGGAGGGGGGGCGCTCTCTCGCCCCCCCCTCTTTTCCTGCGGCCTGCCAGGTTGCGTGCTCGGATAAAGGGTCTGGTATGGATTTTTGGGTGGAACTCCACGCCATTTTTTTTTTTCAATTTGGCGTGGAATTCTCCTTAAAATCCATACCAGACCTGAAGGGTCTGGAATGGTTATTTGGGAGGACTCCCACGTAATTTTTTTTTTTTAATTTGACCCGGGGTTCCCCATACCAGACCTGAAGGGTCTATATATATATATTTTTTTTTTATTAATCACTTTCAATGACTGTTCTCTGTCTTATGGGAGCAGACAATTCATTATAGCTTTTAAATGACTTTTTTTCCTGCAAAAATTACACTTTGTGCAGGAACAAATTTAAGACAAATTCTAAGCATGGGAAACATGCGCCCCTTTACAGGCATACTATACACACCCCCAGGTACGAAATTTAAAGGAATATTATACTTTTATTGTTTCACTTTATCATTATTAAAATCACTGAAGCTCATCCCTAGCCGTGACAGATGACAGCATTATCCGAGCCACCAGGCAAATTATGTCTAGGGAATAGACATGTGCATTCGTTTCCGTCTGAATGCATTTTTGGCCGAATTTCGGGTATTTGTTATTTTAACAAACGATAACGAACGTGCATAATCCGAAAGTAATGTAATTCCATCACCTGTATGTCCAAAGAAATGCAGTATTTATGTGTATTTATGTGTAGGCGGTCCTCACATGTGGCAGCGCCTTGGCTTAGAGGTTAGAACTTCTGCCTAGTATCCCTGAGGGTCTGGGTTCAAAACCCAAACATGCTGCTTCATGTAGAAAAGTTGTCTCATCTCCCAGGTCCTATAACTATGTCTAAATGTAGTATTTATATGTAGGAGGGTTCCACCACCATTACTACTATTACTACTATTTAACCAAAAGTATCGGAACACCTGCCTTTACACACACATGAATTTTAATGGCAGCCGAGTCTTAGTCCGTAGGGTTAAAATTTGATTTGGCCCACACTTTGCAGCTAGAACAGCTTCTGGGAAGGCTGTCCACAAGGTTTAGTGTGTCTATGCAATGTTTGACCATTCTTCCAGATGTGCATTTGTGAAGTCAGGCACTGATGTTGGATCATAAGGTCTGGCTCGCAGTCTCTGCTCTAATTCAGCCAAAGGGTGTTCTATCGGGTTGAGGTCAGGACTGTGCAGGCCAGTCAAGTTTCTCCACCACAAACTCACTTATATATGTCTTAATGAACCTTGATTTGTGCACTGGTGCGCAGTCATGTTGGAACAAGAAGGGGCCTACCCCAAACTGGGGTCATGTCCAAAATGTCTTGGTATGCCGATGCCTTAAGAGTTCCCTTCACTGGAACTAAGGGCCCAACCCCTGAAAAACAACCCCACACCATAACCACCCCCCCCCCCCCCACCAAATGATTTGGACCAGTGTACAAAGCAAGGTCCATACAGACACGGATGAGTGATTTTGGGGTGGAGGAACTTCACTGGCCTGGACAAAGTCCTGAATGAATGAATGATTTGTATAGCGCTGCAAATGCGAACTGAATCGCCTCAACGCGCTTGTCTGCTCTTGTTGTCCTGCGATATTAGTCCTGACCTCAACACAACAGAACACCTTGGGGGGGGGGGGGGGGGGGGATGAATTAAAGTGGAGACTGTAGGTCAGGCCTTCTTGTCCAACATCAGTGCCTGACCTCACAAATGCACTTCTGGAGGAATGTTTAAACATTCCCATAGACACTCCTAAACCTTGTGGACAGCCTTTCCAGAAGAGTTGAAGCTGTTATAGCTGCAAAGGGTGGACCAACCCAATATTGAAGCCTACAGAATAAGACTGGGATGCCATTAAAGTTCATGTGCGTATAAAGGCAGGTGTCCCAATACTTAGGACAATATATTGTATATTGCTTGTGACACTGAGCATGGCTATGGACTTAGGGCTGGTTCACACCACAGAGATGCAGAGAACATGTGTGAGGCTGCCTGGTGGCTAAGTGGGTCGCAATTCTGTCTAGTTGTACTGGGGTTGTTGGTTCAATTCCCCAACATGCTAATGATTGCATTGAAGTTTATATGTTCTCCCTGTGTGGGTTTCTCACTACAATCCAAAGATATGGTGGCATTTGATTTGTCTCCTGTCAAAATAGTCTCTAATGTAGGAAAGTTAGTTTTGGACTTTAGATTGGAAGCTCATTGCAGCCAGGGACTGATGTTAATGTTTGTTAGCACTAATCATGCCAAGGGACTTGAACATTTTAAAATTGTAGGGTTTACACTGCACGGTACGTATGCTTAGAAAACTGTTGCTTTGTTTATGTGCATGCAAATGGACTTTGATCTCTGGCTTGTAGTTGGAGATTTGATGCACATAGCCAAGGGTTAACACAGTTGCAAATAATATTATGTGTTCCTGCCCATCAGGTGCAATCACTTTAGACATAAATGAAGAGACAGATTGAAAGATACTGGTGGGCTTGTACTTCTATTGGGCATGTATCAGTGTGCTAACAATACAACCTCTCTTATATAAAGGGCTGCAGTCGGAGGAGTTTGGTTGGCCTGAGAAGGTCAGGTTTTTTGCCTGTGAATTGTGGGGGAAAAGGAGGGCCTAAGAACAGGCCAGAATCTTCCTTACAGAGTGCTGCTCGGCCTCCTGACTTACGATCGGGTGTCATATACGCCTAGGTTTTGAGTTGGGGGTGTTCTGGGGGCCCCTCTTCTGGGGGGACCCCCGGATAAATGAGAGGCCAAAGAAAGGCGGAACCAAAAGAGGACGTCGCCATGTCACGGGGTCCGATGCGTTTGAGAAATTCTATGAGAATCCAGGTAAAGCATGAATATCGTGGTGAAGTGGGTCTGAAGATGATCGTTGTGAATGTTTTACAGAAATTGCTGAATTTACAGGTCAGTGATATATTTGCTCTCCAGCATGGTCAATACGATGTTTCTTTTCATACTGAGGATACCTGCCAAGCTGCATATGAGAATTGGGTGAAGGCGGATCTGGGAGGAAATTTGCTAACTAAGAAGATGGATGAAAGTTTGTTTGATTCTGGATTGAAGACCATGACTGTACATTGTTATAATCCTTTTTTGGAGCCGGAATTGGTGAGAACATTTTTGTTGCGCTATTGTGTGGGGGCTGACAGAGGAGAGAAGCTTTATAACCAGTATGGCATGTATAGAGGTAGACTGCATTTTAAAGTACACATGAAGAGGGACTTATCAGGTTTTTGTGGTGTGTCACCCTCCCCCGGCATTTACCATTACTGGGGAGCGGTGTACTGTTTTCTATTTTGGGCAACCCCGGTACTGCAGGGGGTGCTTTGTGTATGGACATATTTATGAGGACTGCCCTTCTAAGCATTGCTGTAGAGTGTGCTTGAAGCCGGGACACAATGCAGCAGAGTACTAGGAAAACAATGTGACCTGTGTGGTGCAGGGGAGCATATGGTCAGAAACTGTCCAAAAATAGTGGGGAGGAAGATGTTCTCATATGCGGAGGCTGTGTAGAGATGGCGGTTTACAGGGCAGAATGTGAGCCTAGAACCATAGGAGCAGGAGACTGAGTGGGCGGATGAAGGGGGTGAGCAGGTGGTCGGCACGGAAGGTGGAAAGGCGCCGACCCCCCCCCAGACGCTGAAAACCCTGCTAGTAGCTCCAAGGAAGGTGTCGGACAGGAACTGCAAGAGAGTATGGGTAAAAATGGAGTGAATATTAATCTGACAGAGGAGGGGGGTAATGAAATGCAGGTTGGTGAGGCGGAAGAAGCTGTGGCGGATGAAGGTATGGAGGGAGGGAGGGAGGTGGACGGAGTGTGTGAAGAGTTGATTGCTTTAATAAAACTGGTGGAGGCAGAGCAGGAGAATCAATATGTAGATAAAGGGGGTTGGCGAGTGGGTTGAGGATATGGAGGTGCTGGAGGAAGGAGGGGTCCGGATCAAAAGACCTTTTAACCACCACTCAAAGACCAGGGCCTGAGGTGGAGCAGGGGGAGTGAGGCACAGAGAAAGAAGCCTAAATGGGACTTGTCTCTGGGTTCAAGCCCAGGTGGTGGTGTGTGTACTGCCAAGTTTAAGTATGAATTCACAAGTGTCAGATGATTCAAGTGGAGCAACATCACCATTGGGCTTGGTAGGTTCTCATGCAATATTTGGAGAATGAATCAGTTGATCCTTGTATAAAAGGTACAGGGAACGGAAGTGGAAAAGTGCATCCTGATGGGAGGGGTTTAGTGTTTTCTGCAGGTTTTTTTTGATCCTTCTCATGGCTTTATCTATATGTAGTGTGAATGTGCATTCGATTGGATCTGTCTATCGTCGTGCAGCTGTTTTGTCTGAGTTGGCTAAGATTGAGTGTGATGTCTTGTGTTTGCAAGAGTGTGGTTTGTGTTCTGCTCCAGGCCATGGGGACTGGTTTGCAGGACCAGCGGTTTGGTCTTGTGCTGCGGAAAATAAAAATTGAAGGGGTGGGGGTGCTCTTTAAAAACCCAGAAATTAAAGTTGAATCATGGGAGGAAGTGGTGATAGGAAGAGTTCTGAGTGTAATGTTTACCTACCTAGAAGAATCCTTTAAGTTGGTATGTGTTTATGCACCGGTGCGAAAAACTGCCAGGATGGATTTGTTGGAAATTTTGAGGCTCCACCTTGTGGGGAGAGGAAAGACCATTGTTGCTGCAGACTTTAATCTTATTAGGACTGCTGAAGATACAGTAGGCCAAGGTGAAACCCGGACCGATGTCACCAGCACAGCTTCTAATGCAATTTTGAGGGATTTTTGTTTGCAAGATGGAGCGGTTTGCTACTATGGAAATGGTAAAGCCCCAGCAACCTTTTTTTTCATATAAGGGAAGCGTGAAATCCCAAATTGACTTTATTTTAGGTTCCAGGACACTGAAGGTCGCAGAGTGGAAGCAATGGGAGGTCTCTTTCTCTGACCACCAGGTATTGGTGGGAAAGTTTATTTTTGATCAAGATGTCAAGACTGGGAGAGGAATCTGGAAATTAAGTAATCTGCTATTGGAAGACCAAGGAATTTTTGAGAAGTTTGCTCTGCAATACAAATTGTGGCTGGGAAGGAAGGGGGATTTTTAATCCTTTTTCGAGTGGTGGGACTGTGTGAAGGAGCGAATCAAGCTCTTCTTTCTTCAGGCAGGTGTGAAGAAGGCAAGGAAATAGAAACAAGAAGGGAGGGCTCTCCAGCATAGGTTGAGACTACTGCTTAAATTAAGGCAGTGGGGCTGGGAGTTAGAAGAGGAGATTGGAAAGCTTTGGGAGGAGATAAAGAAAGCTTGGGTGATGAGGGGGAAGAAGCTAATCTTCCAAGCTAAAGTGAAGGACATGTTCGCGGTTCTTCAAGAAGCTCTTAAGAGGACGCAATGTGATGAAATCTGTGATGGTGCAGGGACAGGAGGTGAATGGTGAGAAAGTGGTGGAGGCAGTGAAGGAGTTTTATACGGATTTGTTTGCAGGTGGACGTGGAGTAAGTGCTGAGGAGATGCGAGAGTATTGCGAGGAAGTGGATGCAAGATTCTCTGAGGATAGGTTTGGTATGTGTGGGGTTGTGTCTGAGGAGGAAGTGAGGCGAGTGATAGATGGGATGAACCAGAATAAGACGCCTGGGAAGGATGAGTTGACTTTTGAGTTCTTTTGTAAAGCATGGGAGGTGATGAAGAATGAGGTGTGTGAGTTGGTGAGGCTGGTGTTTGAAGTAGGTGAGATGCCAAAGTCCCCCCATCTGCTCTCCACCCCACCATGCTCTGTCCCCCCATCTGCTCTCCACCCCACCATGCTCAGTCCCCCCCATCTGCTCCCCACCCCACCATGCTCTGTCCCCCCCATCTGCTCTCCACCCCACTCCACCATGCTTTCAGTCCCCCCATCTGCTCTCCACCCCACCATGCTCTGTCCCCCCCATCTGCTCCCCACCCCACCATGCTCTCAACCCCCCATGCTCTCCACCTCACCTTGCTTTCCAGCTCCCCAAACAGTGCTCTTCAGCTCCCCCAGTGATTTTTGGCCCCTCCCATGTGTTCCCTGGCTCCCCCAGTGCTTTTCACCACACTGTTCTCTCCGGGCCCCCCACAGTGCTCTCTGCCTGTCCCCCATGCTCTCCACCCCACCATGCTCTCTAGTTCCCCCCCCCACTGCTCTCTGCCCCACCATGCTTTTAAGCTCCCCCTCACAGTGCTCTTCAGCTCCCCCAGTGCTCTCTGGCTCCCCCCAGTGCTTTCCGCTGCACCGTGCTCTCCACCCCCCCCCATGTGCTCCCTGGCTCCTCTCCCTAGTGCTCTCCACCCCCCGTGCTCCCCAGCTCCTGTGCTCTCCATCCCCATTCTCTTTGCCCCCCCAGTGATCTCTGCCCCCCCCCCCCACACCAGTGCTCTCTGCCCCATCAGTGCTCTCTCGTTCCCCCAGTGCTCTCCAGCTCCCCCTACTCTCTGCCCCCCCGCTCTACACCCCCCCAGTGCTCTCAGCCCACCTGCTCTCTACCCACCCCCAGTGCTCTCTACCTCACTCCCATGCTATCCGACACCCCTGTGCTCTCTCTCGGCCCCCTCACCCCCCCAGCTCTGCAAGGTTCCAGTCTCCTTGCTCCTGCTGGCTGCTGCAGGAGATCTGTCAGGATGGAGAGCGGGGAAGGGACCAGTCTCATGGACTGCTCAGTCCAAAATACCCGGGCCCCTTTTTTTGTCCCAGTCTAGGCCTGGTGGGGAAGGTGAGCAGCATCTGCAGCAAGGACCCATAGCCCTGGAGGGAGAAGAGCTCTGAAGACCTCCCAGGACCGGAGGACAGGCTGACTGGGGCCCAGAAACCAAAGATGGGCAGAAGGTACTGGCAGCCATAGACCACTCAGTTACACAGCAAACAGATTCTCTGGAAGGAGGAGAACACTGTCCCCACCCGGAACAAGAATTGACCCTGCCTGCTGCTGGCCGTCATGAACATCCTGCTGGCTTGGAAGGTACTGTACTAAGCATCACACCAACCTTCCCACAGATAGGGACTGCAGACTGGGACATGGGACACAGGAGGGGCTGTAGACAGGGACAGGGCTAGGGATCTCTCTATCACCCCTCTCTTTCTCACCTTCCCCTCTCCCCCCCCCCTCCTCTGGCATTGGCTGCATATGTCTGATGGGTGCCCTGGAAGTGGTGCGGATCACCTGTGTGCTAGATCTGTGCATCTTTTTTCTGACATTTTTCTTGCTGGAATTATTTTTCCCATTATGAGTGGGGCCTCATGTCTAACTTTTTTTTCATATAAGGGAAGCGTGAAATCCTGAATTGACTTTATTTTAGGTTCCAGGACACTGAATGTTGCAGAGTGGAAGCAATGGGAGGTGTCTTTCTCTGACCACCAGGTTTTGGTGGGAAAGTTTTTTTGATCAAGATGTCAAGACTGGGAGAGGAATCTGAAAATTAAGTAATGTGCTATTGGAAGACCAAGGAATTTTTGATAAGTTTGCTCTGCAATACAAAGTGTGGCTGGGAAGAAAGGGGGATTTTGAATCCTTTTTCGAGTGGTGGGACTGGCTGAAAGAGCGAATCAAGCTCTGCTTTCTTCAGGCAGGTGTGAAGAAGGCAAGGAAATAGAAACAAGAAGGGAGGGCTCTTCAGCATAGGTTGAGACTACTGCTTAAATTAAGGGAGGGGGGCTGGGAGTTTGAAGAGGAGATTGGAAAGCTTTGGGAGGAGATAAAGAAAGCTTGGGTGATGAGAGGGAAGAAGCTAATCTTCCAAGCTAAAGTGAAGGACATGGAGGAAGGGGAGACATGTTCGTAGTTCTTCTTCAAGAAGCTCTTTAGAGAGGACGCAATATGATGAAAATCGGTGATGGTGCAGGGACAGGAGGTGAATGGTGAGAAGGTGGTGGAGGCAGTGAAGGGGTTTTATACAGATTTGTTTGCAGGTGGACAGGGAGTAAGTGCTGAGGAGATGGGAGAGTATTGCGAGAAAGTGGATGCAAGATTGTCTGAGGAGGATAGGTTTGGTATGTGTGGGGTTGTGTCTGAGGAGGAAGTGACGCGAGTGATAGATGGGATGAACCGAAATAAGACGCCTGGGAAGGATGGGTTGACTTTTGAGTTTGTTTGTAAAGCAGATGGCAGGTGATGAAGAATGAGGTGTGTGAGTTGGTGAGGCTGGTATTTGAAGTGGGGGAGATGCCAAAGTCCTTAAGGGAGGGGGTGATTACCCTCATCTATAAAAAGGGCGTTGAGAGGAATTGGTGGCCAATTACAATGTTAAACATTGACTACTAGATTGTGGCAAGGTTGATTGCCGATCGAGTCAAGCTTGTGGTTGGCAAAGTGATTGGGGAGCAGCAGGTGTGTGCGGTTCCTGGTCAGCGGATTTCCGACAACCTATCGTTGCTGAGGGATGTCGTATACTACGTGCAATCTAACAACTTGCCGTGCCTTCTAGAGTCGATTGACCTTGAAAAGGCCTACGACAGAGTACTCGTTACCCTCTAAAGTAACTGCGTTAAGTAACTTCGTTTATTTTAACTGAGTTACTTACATCACTGCCTGCAGGTTTGGTGCACATTCTGAAAGCGCCCCAACCTGCAGGTAAAACCAGAAGTCTATGGCTCAGTGCAGGTAACCCGCAGGTGCACCTGCTGATCAGTTTGAAAGCAGCCCAGTAACCAATGCAGAACAGATATGCCCATACATACACTTTTTTTAGTAAAAATCTTACCATTGATAACAGTTTTCCATTCAGTTATCGCCAGCTGTTGCTGTCCCAGGCAGAGTGCATTTGGTATCACTCCGCCTATGACAGGAGCCGGCGCCATACAGGAAGCGTTGGCTTATGTGGCTCTGCTCTGCAGACGCTTGCTTCCTCTACCGTTGGCTTCATTCACAACACCAGGCTGCGTGCTCGGATAAGGGTCTGCTATGGACTTTGGACCCCCACGCCATTTTTTCAGAGTAGGGGTTCCCCTTTAAATCCATACCAGGCAACGGGGCTAGCGAGGTGTCAATCTTGCCGATGGAGTCGGCGACATTCACTTCCTTCGCTAGTCCCGTCTATAGAATATTAAAAAAAAGTCAGTTACTTTGCTGAGTAACTAATTACTTTTCCAATGTAGTAACTGAGTTACTAAACGCAATTACTTTTTGGGAGAAGTAATTTGTAACTTGACTAATTACTTTTTTAAAGTAAGATGACCAACACTGCCTGCAGTATATAATAGAATTCTATGGCAAAGTGCAGCTAACCCACAGGAAAACCACAGGTGAACTGTGCTGCACCTGCGGCATGGGTAGACCACAGACCATCAATGTAAAAGCTGCCTTAGGCCCCTTTTACACGATCGGTCCAACCCAATCGGACCCTATTCACCTCTATGGAGCGGCAGATGAAAAGAGACTTGTGTCCGTTTACACCCGCCTACCTCAGATCTGATCTGCTAAAAAAAACGGAAGTGGATCCGTCCCCTTCCATCTGATTGGATCTGAGGGCCCATAGAGTAGAGTGGGCTGTGTCTGTGTCCACTCTGCATATGCTGAGTGGACACGGATCTGTCATCCGCCCACTCCGCTCATTGTGGTCTGCGACTGGTTACTAAGTTGCTTAAGTGGCCCTCGCTCTTCAAAAGGTTGGGCACCTCTGCTGTAGAAGATACAGTGAGTTTGTTTTTGGCTAGGATGTATATTATTTATCTTTTTGATGTGAAAGGGATGGGGAAGGAAGAAGCTGGGAGATATTGGAAGAGGGACAAATGGAATGTCTTTTGATGTATTTGCATGATTATTAAGATGTGCTCTGTATTATTAATTTGTTTGGTCATATGATGTGGAGGAGGCAGTCACTAAGTACTGACAGTATGTGTGATATTGTCCACTTACTGAGACCAAAAGAATAAATGTGGGGAGAGAAGGAATGATATTGTGCATAATGACAAATGCCCAACTAGGGATATTTGCTGAAATTCTTGTTGTCGTGTATCAGGGCCGATCCCAGGCGGGTGCTTGCGGTGCAGTGCACCCGGGCGCCAGAGAGGTGGGGGTGCTATAGCGCCAGAGTGCTCCCCTCCCTCCTCCTCCTCTTCATGTCCAGAGGCGGCTCTCACCGCCGATCGTCGCGGCGTCACCGCCGCTGTGTTTACTTTCCTGAAGCCCGTCCCCCTCCCTCCTCCTTTCAGAGAAGGAGAGCAGCCAGAGATCGGAGCGGCTGGTCTCTGTGTGGAGAGAGACCAGCTGCGCACTGACGTCGCTGGGGGGGGCGCGCTCCATGCCTGACACATTGTTCTCCTCCTCTCTGTATCTCTTACTCCCGCCCAAGCCTGTCTCGATCTGTTCTCCACCTGGGCAGCGCGGCTGCACACTATCCTCTCCTCTTCAGCTGCCGCCCGGGTGTTTTTATGTACACTAGTGGAGGGGGGGGGGGGGGGGGTTGTCCTGGGGGGTTTGTACTAATGGAGGGGGGTTTATCCGGGGGGGTCTGTACTAATGGAGGGGGGGGTTTGTTCTGGGGGGGGTCTGTACTAATGGAGGGGGGTTTGTTCTGGGGGGTCTGTACTAATGGAGGGGGGGGTTTGTCTTGGGGGGTCTGTACTAAAGGAGGGGGGGTTTGTACTAATGGAGGGGGATTCGTCCTGGGGGGTCTGTACTAATGGAGGGGGGTTTGTCCTGGGGGGGGGATCTGTACTAATGAAGGGGGGTTTGTCCTGGGGGGATCTGTACTAATGGAGGGGGGGTTTGTCCTGGGGGGGTCTGTACTAATGGAGGGGGGGTTTGTCCTGGGGGGGTCTGTACTAATGGAGGGGGGGGGGTTTGTCCTGGGGGTCTGTACTAATGGGGGGTTGTCTTGGGGGAGTCTGTACTAAATGGAGGGGGGTCTGTACTAATGGAGGGGGGGGGGTTGTCCAGGGGGGGTCTGTACTAATTGAAAGGGGTCTGTCCTGGGGGCTCTGTACTAATGGAGGGGTCTGTCCTGGGGGGGTCTGTACTAATGGATGGGGTTTTTTCCTGGGGGGGTCTGTACTAATGGAGGGGGTTTGTCCTGGGGGTCTGTACTAATAGAGGGGGTGGTTTGTCCTGGTGGGGGGGTCTGTACTAATGGAGGGGGTTGTCCTGGTGGGGGGTGTGTACTAATGGAGGGGGTGGTTTGTCCTGGTGGGGGGGGGGTCTGTACTAATGGAGGGGGGCTTGTCCTGGGGGGTCTGTACTAATGGAGGGGGTGTGGTTTGTCCTGGGGGTCTGTACTAATGGAGGGGGGTGATTTGTCTGGGGGGGGGGGTCTGTACTAATGGAGGGGGGTGGCTTTTCCTGGGGGGTCTGTACTAATGGAGGGGAGTTTGTCCTGGTGGGGGGTCTGTACTAATGGAGGGGGGTGGTTTGTCCTGGTGGGGGGGGTCTGTACTAATGGAGGGGGGTGGTTTGTCCTGGGGGGTCTATACTGATGAAGGGTGGTCTGTACTGAGGAAGGGGTTTATACTTCGTGGGAGGTCTGCACTGACGGAGAGGGGTCTATACTTAGTGGAGGGGGGTGGTTTGTCCTGGGGGGTCTATACTGATGAAGGGTGGTCTGTACTGAGGAAGGGGTTTATACTTCGTGGGAGGTCTGCACTGACGGAGAGGGGTCTATACTTAGTGGAGGGGGGTCTGTACTGAGGGGCGACTATAGTTGGTGGAAGGGGGGGGGACACCATGCTATACCGCACCCTGGTGACACCATCCCTAGTGACACCACTGCAGCTGCAGGCTTTTCTTTCCCCCCTCCCCCTCCCTCTCCTCAGCCAGGGAAGAAATGGAATAGAAAAAGGAGCAAAGAGGATTGTGGGACATGTAGTCACGAGGACTGGCAGCCCCACTGTAACACGGAAACTGCAGCCCACACAGCATGCTCAGCTGAATGTAAGGGGGAGAGAGCCAGAAGCAAGGGAAAGCTTTCAGGGAAGTGCACCCAGGACTCCAGAGGGAGAGGGCAGTGCTGAGAGAACACCATCAGAGAGAGAACCCCCGCTGCCCTGCGCCACCAGAGGGAAAGCCACACAGCCTGGCGCCATCCCTGGTGGAGAAAGGAATGGAGTCATTGCCAGAATACAGATCTGGGTGCTACCCAGCGGAGTCGCCACGGACAATTCAGAGTGAGCAGACTCCTGATCAGAGGAACCGTTGCTGTTTCGCTGGGTCAGGTGAGAGGGACGATTGGCCATTTATCTACTAATGTCCATAGGAACTGCAGTCTCTGACCATCTCCTGTATTATATTTTCAGTCTCTGACCATCTCCTGTATTATATCTGCAGTCTCTGACCATATATCTGCAGTCTCTGACCATCTCCTGTATTATATCTGCAGTCTCTGACCATCTCCTGTATTATGTATGCAGTGTTTGACCATCTCCTCTACCATGATTGCAGTCTCTGACCGTCTCTTGTATCATGTCTGCAGTCTCTGATCATCTCTTGTATCATGTCTGCAGTCTCTGATCATCTCCTGTATCATGTCTGCAGTCTCTGATCATTGTTGTGGAAATTATATTGTATAAAATTTATGTGGACATTTTATTCTAGGATGTGTGTTTTTATAGATTGTCATCTGTCTCCCTGTGTCTGATTTAATCGAGGAGCGCTCTAGCAGAGCGCACTTGGGTTGAATAGAGACCAGTGGTAAAAACGGTCAGTATGAAAACCTTCTCATGGGATTTGAGACATGTTCTCTGTGTCTGTGGATGTTTGCTGGTTTGTAGGTACCAAGCGCAATGCGCTGGGCTTCTTGCCTTCAAATTACTATGCGCATTAGAGAAGCGAAGTCCGCATAACGAGAGAAACATATTATTTTATCTCTGTGTGGCTACGTTATCCCTTTTGGATACATATCTGCTTTAATAATAGGACATTGGCATCCGCCTTGTTAATATACTCGTACCGTATATTCACAACATCAGTGACAATGTCTCTGCAGATTGTCTCAAGCCTGTAAGAACCGGTAGAATTGGCTTACAAGATTATGTTTAATTTGAACAGTATTGACTAAGCTGCATCCTGACTAAAAGGGGGCATGTGCACTTCCTCCTGTGAGTGCCCTCCCCTTTACTCCATGTCACTTCCTGTGATGTCATTTTTGTATTGAGGAAATGCCCGGCTGTTGGAGGCAGGCACTTGCTGTTTGTGAAAGCTTTTGTGATAATAAAAGGCCATGCTGGCTAGTGTGGCCAAGGATGGCTGACAGGCCGATGCTGACGTGAGAATCTGGTAATGTCTGTTTTTGGGAGCTGGGGATCCAGGGAGGCATACGATCAGAGGGAGTATTATATCATAAGATTGAAAGGCGCTTATTAGCGCAAGAGTGTGGTGAAATATCCACTACATCATCTCCTGTATTATGTCTGCAGTCTCTGATCATCTCCTGTACTATGTCTGCAGTCTCTGATCATCTCCTGTATTATGTCTGCAGTCTCTGATCATCTCCTGTATTATGTCTGCAGTCTCTGATCATCTCCTGTACTATGTCTGCAGTCTCTGATCATCTCCTGTACTATGTCTGCAGTCTCTGATCATCTCCTGTATTATGTCTGCAGTCTCTGATCATCTCCTGTATTATGTCTGCAGTCTCTGATCATCTCCTGTATTATGTCTGCAGTCTCTGATCATCTCCTGTATTATGTCTGCAGTCTCTGATCATCTCCTGTACTATGTCTGCAGTCTCTGATCATCTCCTGTACTATGTCTGCAGTCTCTGATCATCTCCTGTATTATGTCTGCAGTCTCTGATCATCTCCTGTATTATGTCTGCAGTCTCTGATCATCTCCTGTACTATGTCTGCAGTCTCTGATCATCTCTTGTACTATGTCTGCAGTCTCTGATCATCTCTTGTACTATGTCTGCAGTCTCTGATCATCTCCTGTACTATGTCTGCAGTCTCTGACCATCTCTTGTATCATGTCTGCAGTCTTTGACCGTGTCCTGTATTATGTCTGGGGGAACTTTCTAACAGAAGCCCTCTCTGTGTGCATCAGAGAGACTCCCCTCCAGGTCTCATTAGTGTACGCTCTCCCTGTATTTTCTTTATTGTTAAGAGATCATGGGAGGATCCCAGGGTAATGAAGACTTCTTAGGGGAGCATCTCTGTGTCATTGCCATAGAAACATTTGTAAAGGGGAGGAGTTGGTAAGATGACCACGCCCATGTGGGGGCGCCAGAAATATTTCTGTACCCAGGCGTGTGCTGACCTTCTACTCTTTGATCTCATTGCTTAATCTTGTACACAGAAATGCAGCTTCCAGCAGAACATGGTCACCAATGTATGTGTGTGTGTGGTGGGTGTTATGAATAAGTGTCTGTTGTATTATTATGTTGGAATGCTTTGTAAGAATGACTGTTAAGTATGTTTCTATAATCTTGCAGATAAAAGTGTGATGTGTTGCCCATTATACACTGAAAGTAAAGCTGTGTCCACCCAGGTTTTGTTAAATTTTTAGATTGTAAGCTCCTATGAGCAGGGCCCTTAACTTTTTTTTTTTTAAAAGTCAGCGGCTAAAAATACTGCAGCTGCTGACTTTTTATAATCGGACACTCACCTGTCCCAGGGTCCAGCAATGCGGGGGAACGGCACCATCACCATTTTTTTTTTTTTATCCTGTCCAAATTTTTTTGAAGCTAGTAAATGAATGTACATTTTTTCTTTTTGCTGCTGGCAAAATAAAAGTACATTATTGAGCTTTGTTGTGGTATGTTTTTTTTTTTTTTTTGGGTGGTGGTTTTGGGAAAGTGCAATATCTTTTATATCTTATTTCTATATGTATTTGTGCACCAAAAAAAATTGTCTCTGCCCTGGTTTACATTACTTGAAGTAGCGTGATTTCAAAGTAGCAAGGTCAGTGCGATTTCAGGTGCTACTTGATACATCTGTGTGGCTTCATACACAGATGGTCTATTGAAGTCACACCTGGAATCGGCAAAATTAGTGCAGGAACTACTTTTGCAAATCGGTGCAGCGCCACAAAATCGGTGTTGCATCGATTGGAACAGTGCCATTGCTGCCAATAGTCATGCGATTTGATCTCTCGCATGAAAAATTGCTCCAATGTAAACCTCAGCACACCTGCAAGTAAGTGATTAAGGTGGAATCTTTATATATAACAGCTGTGGAGAATTGGAGGTAATGAATTCAGCTGGTGAATAAGCAGAGTTGTATGTGTCAGCTCTGGTTCACATTGGTGCGATTTGACATGTCAAATTGGTGGCAATTTCACCGTTCTAGTTGGTGTGACTTTGGGGTGTGATTTGTATTGATATCAGTGCAGAAACCTGCACAGATGTCTCTGATATTCCCCCCGCAGTCAGGACTGACAGACGGGAATGAAATTGTGAGTTCAGCTGAATCAGGACTCAAACTGAGCCTTTGTCTTTGTAATTCACCTGCTGCTATCCCAGGGACCAGGGCCGATCTTAGTGTCACAGACACCTGGGTGAGGAAATATTTTGGGCGCTCCCACGTGGGCGTGGTCATCATACTAACTCCTCCCCTTTGCAAATGTTTCTATGGCTATGACTCAAACACAGATATGCTCCCCTAAGGAGTCTTTGTTAACCTGGGATCCACCCATGATCTCAACAATAAAGAGAACGAAATGGTCAGAGACTGCAGACGTGATACAAGAGATGGTCAGACTGCAGACATGATACAAGAGATGGTCAAAAACTGCAGACATGATACAAGAGATGGTCAAAGACTGCAGACATGATACAAGAGATGGTCAAAGACTGCAGACATGATACAAGAGATGGTCAGAGACTGCAGACATGATACAAGAGATGGTCAAAGACTGCAGACATGATACAAGAGATGGTCAGAGACTGCAGACATGATACAAGAGATGGTCAGAGACTGCAGACATGATACAAGAAATGGTCAGAGACTGCAGACACGATACAAGAGCTGGTCAGAGACTGCAGATATACTACAGAAGATGGTCATAGACTGCAGACATGATACAAGAGCTGGTCAGAGACTGCACACATACTACAGAAGATAGTCAGAGACTGCAGACATGATGCATAAGATGGTCAGAGTCTGCAGACATGATACAAGAAATGGTCAGGGACTGCAGTTATGATACAAGACATGGTCAGAGAATGCAGACATGATACAAGAAATGGTGGGAGACTGCAGACATGATACAAGAAATGGTGGGAGACTGCCCGATCAGTGGCCATTAAGGATGAGCTCTGATGTGTTCGCACAGCCCACGTGCAGGGCCTGCAAGGAAGTAGGCACTGCTCTGCGCTAATCACAGGCAGTGAGACATTTCCCGATCTTTGCAGCCGCGCATCGGGAAATGTCTCATTGCCTGTGATTAGCGCAGTGCCGACTTCCTGGCGGGCTCTGCACGTGGGCTGTGCAACGCGCCTGAGCTCATCCTTAGTGCCCATCAATGCAGCCTCACCAGTTCCCATAAGCTTAGCCTCACCAGTGTCCATCAATGCAGCCTGATGTGGAGGGTCAGCTGTGTCAGTGTCTCTCACCTCAGCGATTTGTCAGCTCAGCAGGTCCTTGCACAGCCTCCTGGGGGGCTGATGCTCCTGATCTTGGGGTCAAGTTGTTGCAAATCAGCGTCTAGTCCCACAACCTGAGCCAGTCACGTGCATCACGATTCCCTGGTGTGCCATGCCTCTGCCTGCCTCCAAGACTCTAGGAGTTCCCTCTGCGCTGCTCTCAGTTCTCCACCACCTCCCATTCTGCACAACTCCCCCTAGTCTGTTCAATCCCTCTTACCCCCAGTCTGAACCCCCCCATCTGCACAATCCCCCCTCCCCCCCAGTCTTCACACTTACCCCCCTCCCCCAGTCTGCACACTTACCCCCCTCCCATCAGTCTGCACACTTACCCCCCTCCCATCAGTCTGCACAACCCCCTTCACATCAGTCTGCACAATTACCCCCCCTCCCCCCAGTCTGCACAATTACCCCCCCCCCCCCTCCCCCCAGTCTGCACAATTACACCCCTTCCCCAGTCTGCACACTTACACCCCTTCCCCAGTCTGCACACTTACCCCCCCTTCCCCAGTCTGCACACTTACCCCCCCTTCCCCAGTCTGCACACTTACCCCCCCTTCCCCAGTCTGCACATTTACCCCCCTTCCCCAGTCTGCACATTTACCCCCCTTCCCCAGTCTGCACACTTACCCCCCTTCCCCAGTCTGCACACTTACCCCCCCCCCCCAGTCTGCACACTTACCCCCCCCCCCCCCCAGTCTGCACACTTACCCCCCTCCCCCCAGTCTGCACAATTACCCCCCTTACCCCCAGTCTGCACAACCCCCCCCTTACCCCCAGTCTGCACAACCCCCCCCCCTTCCCCCAGTCTGCACAACCCCCCCTTCCCCCAGTCTGCACAACCCCCCCCCCCCTTACATCAGTCTGCACAATTGCTCCCCTTCCCCCAGTCTGCACAACCCCCCCACCTTACATCAGTCTGCACAATTACCCCCCTTACCCAAGTCTGCACAATGAGAGAGAAGTAGAGGCAAATAGAATACAGGGGAGAGAGGGAGTTGTGCAGATAGCTCATGCAGCTTCACCCTCGGATTATTCTCCACAACAGGAGTCCATGCAAAAGGCTGGAGTGTGGGTGGGGTTTGGGCGGAAACAAATGGGAGGAAGAGGAATGTCGGATTGGACAGGCGGCCGAGTGGGGGAGGAGCTAGGAAGACAGTGGTGACGGGCGACAAGCAGATACAGCCTGACTCGTGTGTTTGTGTGTGAAACAAACAAGGAGACGGAGGATGGAAGGGAGCATTCTGGCACTTTGGTGCCCCCACCTCTGCAGGTGCCGGGGTGCACTGCACCCCATGCACCCTGCCTCGGATCGGCCCTGCCAGGGACACCATTTCTTATCAATTTCCCTTAAATATCAAATGCAGAATTACAAATTTGCATATCTGCAAATAAACAAAAATAATACAATTCTAATCGTGGTTTCTCCTTCTGACCTGGAAACGAGTCATTGTAATCACCCAGAAGTTTCTGTGCTGGTCAGGATCTCCATCTAGGTGGACATGGCGAGGTCCCTCTTTAGCAAAGAGGTAGTGCTGCTCATTAGCCGGGTAAGTGTAGGATATGTACTCAATGTGGGGGTTGATGTGGTAGTTGGATTTGGTGAATGAATCTCATTAGGTTCCTTTCACACTTGGCCGACTTTTCCTACAACTTGAGGTCCATAAGGCCCCTTTCACACTTGTGCAATCTAAAAGACCAGCGATTTTGCAATGCTTTTTGCCACAAATTTGATGTGATTTGAAGCAATGCCTGTGTAACCTTGATGTCTTTGGATGCAGGAGTCACAGGAAAAGTTGCGAAAGTGTGAAAGGGGCCTTAGGGCCGGTTCACACTGCTGATTACACAGAGATTGTATGGTTTTGCATCACATTTTGGACCAAACTCACACAGGACCCTTTTTTTGTTCCACAGCAGAATGGGATGGCATGGGTGTTGTCTGAATTTGCAGTTCGCTCTGCAAAATGATTTGGGGGTGTCATTAGCTTTCTACTGACACTCCCAGCAGTTTGCATATGGCAGGGTGATCCACCTGCGAGTTGTATGTGATGCGGGAACCCACACTGGATTTGCAGGTTTCCCGCATCGCTACAGTGTGAACTGGCCCTGACCCTAGGCTCACACCTTGGCATTTTTAATTGCGTTTTGCAGTTTGCAGAACCACTCTACAGTCCATTTAACCGCTTGTCGACCACCGCACAAACATTTACGTCGGCAGAATGGCACGGCTGCGCAAAGGGACGTACCTGCCGTGAGCTCTGTGACCGCGCCCGCAGGACCCGCGGACTCAATGCCCACCAGTGTCCTGCGAACGTGTCACGGAGCTGCAGAACGGAGAGATGCCTTTGTAAACAAGGAATTTTCCCGTTCTGCTTAGTGACAGAACACTGATCTACTGCTCCCTGTCATCAGGAGCAGGGATCAATGTTGTGTCACTGGTAGCCCAGCCCCCATACAGTTAGAATCACTCCTTAGGACACATTTAACCCCTTGATCGCCCCTAGTGTTTAACCCCTTCCCTGCCAGTGTCATTTACACAGTAATCAGTGCATTTTTATAGCACTGATCGCTGTATAAATGACAATGGTTTCAAAATGGCATCAAAAGTGTCCGATGTCTCTGCCATAATGTCGTAGTCATGAGAAAAATCGGAGATCGCCGCCATTTCTAATAAAATAAAAAATATTAATAAAAATGCCATAAATCTATCCCCTTTTTTGTGGACGCTATACCTTTTGCGCAAATCAATCAATATACGCTTTTTGCAATTTTTTTAACCAAAAATATGTAGAAGAATACATATCAGCCTATACTGAGGAAAAAACTTTTGATATATTTTTTAGGGATATTTATTATAGCAAAAAGTTACAAAAATTGCTTTTTTTTTCAAAATAGTCGCTGTTTTTTTGTTAATAGCGCAAAAAATAAAAACCGCAGAGGTAATCAAATACCACCAAAAGAAAGCTCTATTTGTGGGAAAAAAAAGGAGGTACATTTTTGTTTGGGAGCCACACCGCACGACCGCGCAATTGTCAGTTAAAGCGACGCAGTGGCGAATTGCAAAAAACGGCCCGGTCATTGGGCAGCCAAATGATCTGGGGCTGAAGTGGTTAACACTGTTTCCTATGGTACTAGTTCATATCTATGTGTTTTACGGGCAGTGCGTTTTTGGAAATGGTCAGGGACTTTTTTCACGCAATTTGCAGGTAAAATAGATTTCAGTGGAACCACACCAGAAACGCAACTGTTGCGTTTGTGTTGTGATTTTTGATGTTTTGCGGTTATAATTTTAACACTGTATATAGCTGGTTGCTAACCGGGGGCCAGGAACTAAAAGTAAAAAAAAAAATGCCATCCAAAAACATTGTAAAAAATTGCATGGGTCCCCCCCCCCCCCCAAAGGGTCTGGTATGAATATTAAGGGGAACCCCACATCAAAATATAAAAAAAATTGCGTGCATGTCCCCCCAGGCTCCATACCAGGCACTTCAGGTCTGGTGTGGATTTTAAGGGGAACCCCCACGTCAAAAAAAAAAAAATTGGCGTGGGGGTCCCTCCAAAATCCATACCTGACCCTTATCCATGCATGCAACCCGGTAGGTCAGGAAAGGAGGTGGGGATGAGCAAGCGAGCGACCCCCCCCCAACCATTACAGCCCGTATGCCCTCAACATGGGGTGGGTGCTTTGTGGCAGGGGGCCCTGCATACCCCCCACCCCAAAGCACCTTGCCCCCATGTTGATGAGGACAAGTGCCCCTTCCTGACAACCCTGGCCATTGGTTGTCATATATTATTGTAAGGAGGGTTGGGCTTTCTTTGTGAGGTAATTTTGCCCTTATGAGCTGAAGTCCGGAAATAAATTGTCAGACCACTTTGAGAACTGTATGGTGTGTGTGAATACTTTCTGATCAGAGTGGTCTCCAGGCCTGCTGGGTTTTAAGGATACTCTAGGCAGATACCTTAACCGAGGGTCCACTCGCCCCTAGACCACTCTACACCCCAACAATTCTGGGGCCTCGTCCGGGATGGTCATCTAAGTCCGGTAAGTTTGATTTAATTTATTATTTCTCTTACCGTGATCGCTAGTTAAAAGACTGATCCCCAATGGGACTAGTAAAGGGTGTAGTGTTAAATTAAATATTGTAAGATTGTATGTAAATATATGTGCCTCGGTAGAAGTCGGGTGACGGAAAAAAGTAAAGGGTTCTGAAGAAACCCAAAGTAAAGGGTTCTGAAGAAACCCAAAGTAAAGGGTTCTGAAGAAACCCAAAGTAAAGGGTTCTGAAGAAACCCAAAGTAAAGGGTTCTGAAGAAACCCAAAGTAAAGGGTTCTGAAGAAACCCAAAGTAAAGGGTTCTGAAGAAACCCAAAGTAAGTTAGTACATTACTGTAAGAAGTTAAATAAGGAAATCTGGTAGAGTGTCCCGGAAAAACCCAAACCCTTTTGCTTGCTTTCTTTCTATCGCTTAGAGACAAATAAGATAATCTGTGTATTGTGTGGATTTTGTCGGGCGCTGCAAGGTAGGGTAGCGTCCACCACAGTGTTATGGCCCAACATTTAAGTAAGGATATCCCTCCTCCAGATTTGGGGGAGACATGTAAATGTTATGTAGCCCGAATATGTAGAACTGATTATTTGTATATTAACCCTTGGGTAGATAATTTGGCGGGATGGACTGAAGGTATGAAAAGTAGTAGCCCATTTCATTTCAGGATGGGTGATAACAATTTATAACATATGGACATGATCAAGGGCATTTGTTTGGGAGACAGTGAAGCTTTCCCATATTACAAGGGGGATCCCTGGTGGGACAAGGAGTATATGAGGAAGAGAGGAGAAAACTGGTTACTGTATGCCCCTTATTGGTATGAGAGAGCAGATAAGATAAACAGGAAAGGTCCAAATCCAAGAGATAGAGAAGCTCCGGGTTTGCATGCTTGTGAAAAAAGGCTTGGATTAAGTTTCCCGTCAGCACCTCCCTGTGCCCCGCCTGAGGAGCCGACCTGTACGCTGCCCTGTCCAGCGTTGCCTCTCCCCGACGCCTCCGTCACACAAACGCCACTCCCTCCTCTCCTCATCCCCCACCTCCTCCATATGGACCACAACCAAGCGAGCCACTGCCCCAGCCGCAGACCATATTCCTTTCATTCCTAAAGGAGGACATGGAGGTCTTGGCTGCAATCACAGCAGTGGCCACGGCCTGCCCCCGTTCAACAACGGGATGCAGGGGAGGGTCCATTGGAGGCACAGGACGCTGTAGCCTCATTGGCTATGCCTGCAAAAGTGCCTGACGATGCTGCTTCTTCCTCTAAAGAGGGGGAGTCTCTTGAAGAGGAGAAAAGGTCCGTAAAAGATTCAAAATCCCGTAAAGTGGTAGACACCCAAACCCAGATTGAAACTAGGAGAAAGAAAGCAGAAAAGTTAAAACAAGCTGCAGAGGAGTTAGAGAAACAATATCAGCTTGCAGAGGATCAGAGTATAAAACATAGACTCAAAACAGGATGCAGAGGATACAGGGGGGGGGGGGGGGACAGATGAACAAGAGGAAGTAACTTCACAGGCAGCAAAAGGAGCTCTGCCGTTAGTTGCACAGAATTTTCCTTTCATGACCGTGGGTGATGTTTTGGTAATAAAACCTATTGAGATTGAGGATATCAAACATATTATCAAGCACTGCCCCAAGCCCCACCGTATCAACTTTGGGAACAATAAGTTATTTGAAGAAAGCTTGTAAAGGAAGGAATTATACTCAGGAAGACATGAGACTTATTATAAATAGTTTAGGGGGGAACTACCTCCCCCTGGGACTGAACTAAAGTAGGCACTATAAATACCATACAAGCGCCCACAACAAAAGCCAATGAATATCAACTAAATACTGAAGAGGGAGTATGGGCAGTGGACCCTCTGGATGTAGGGTTCATATCCTGTACGCCCTATAAAGCTACTTTGAAACCAGGAGCTTTACCTGTGTATCAAAAACAGTACTCCATTGCAAGAGAAAAAAAGAGGGCATATAGCCAATTGTAAAAGACTTTCTAGAGAAAGGGATTTTAAAAGAAATCATTTCTCCATACAACACTTCTATCAATCCTGTTAAGAAGCCGGACGGCAATTACAGGTTTGTTCAGGACCTTAGGGCCATAAACAACTTAGTGGTAAGTATTGCTCCAATAGTGCCTGATGTGCCATCTTTGCTCACCTCCATATCACCCGAGGCTGAATATTTCTCTGTTATTGATTTATTAAAAGCTTTTTTAGCGTCCCCGTGGATGAGGAGACAAATACACTCTTTTGCATTCAGTTTTAAAAAACAGAAATTGACCTGGTGTAGAATGCCCAAGGGTTATATAGACTCACCTGTTGTCTATTCTATTGTCCTCCAAACAACTCTCAGAGCTTGGACACCCAGCATCGTTCAGTCCTGCTGCAGTATGCAGATGATCTGCTACTCTGCAGTCTCACAAGAGAGGCCGCCCTGGGGGGTGGGAGGGATTTGTTGAAATGTCTTTTTGAAAGTGGTCATAAAGTGTCAGAAAACAGTTGAATACCTAGGTTTTGTGCTCACAAAAGGAGAAAGAGTCAGTCACAAAAGAGCTGTTGCTGATGGGTCTGCCCCGCCCACTCAAAAGGAAGGACATGCTCACCTTCCTGGGTATGATTGGTTACTGCCGCCAATGGATACCCGACTGCTCTTACTATGACAACCTCCTGAGACAGGCCACAGGTTCATACATGCCAGATTGTATCAAAAATGGACAGATGAAATGTGTAATGCTTTTGTGTATTTGAAAAAGGCTATGGTATCAGCCCCAGGGCTCGGCCTCCCCAATTATGCTATGATGTATTATTTGTATGCCAGGGAAAATTGTACAACAATGGCAGGTGTCCTTGCTCAGAAGCATGGAGGCAAGCTTCGCTCTGTTGCTTTTTTTTCAAAGGTGGTACCGGTACAGGTTCAGGGCATGCCTGTGTGCCTCCGAACTCTGGCATTTTGTGCGATGCTGGTGGAGATGGCCGAAACTTTCACTTTGGGCAATGATACTACCCTGTATACTACTCATACTGCATCTACATTATTGAGGAATATACATACGCAACACATGTGTGCTCAAAGGTTGAGCGGCTATGAGGTGATACTGTTGTCAAACCCAAAATTGCATATAAAATATGCTTCCCCCAAATGCAGGCCCTGCTCCAGTTTTAAATGCCTTACTAGGACTAAAAGGAGAACAGGATGAAGTGGAGACACAACATGATTGCACCAACCTCATTCACCAGGACACATCTCCCAGAACTGATTTGTCCTCTACCACTCTGCCTAATGTGCATTGTTAACAACCAGTAGGAAAGGCGCATAGTCACAGTACCTCGTTTATATGCAGAGGTTCCTAATAGTCCAGGTAAAGAAGGGGGGGGGGGGGTTAGTGTAGCGGCTGGGTGTGTATGTATGGTATACACAACAGGGCATGTGGAATCGTCAGGGCTGCCACCGAAGAGGCCTGAAGCCAGGTCCAATAAGAGCTAGAGGAGAAAGACAAGGAGAGGGGCGCCTCTGAGTATGTATCATATAAACATTTATTTATAAAAACAATATCCACTCACATCTTAGCAAGTAGTGTTGCATTCAGACAGATCTCAGCAGATTGAGGGCCAGTGGGACTACAAGTCGCAGGAGTTTCGCCCAGAAGCTGTCGTCCTTCTCATGTCCTGAAAGAGGAAATAAGGCAGATGGATGTAGCAGGTGGGGTTTGTTTCCTTCCGGTGGTCCTCCAGAGGGGTGGTAGCATCAATCCAAAGGGAGAGTCAGATGGATGTCACTCCTCTTAGTGTTCATAAGGGGGTTCCGGGTGGTACAAGAGGGGGAGGGGGTTAGGGGGAAACAAAGTCTCTATAGCGAATAGAATATAAAGAATAATAAAAAGGGGAAGGGATGGTTAGTGTGGAGACGTTTGTGCCCTGTTGCCTGCTGTAGGGAATGTGCAGCCGAGTTCGTTAACAGGTGTTTCAGGCACGGCCGTGTCTCTGGTGTCAGAACGAGGCTTGCACCGCAAACAGTGCTAGGCGCCGGGGCGTGACGTCATATCTCTGCGACGCGTTTCTGAGCTTACAATGCTATAGGTGTTCTGTATAGCGGCGCTCCTTTCTCTTGCTTGAGACAGGAGCGCCGCTATACAGAACACCTATAGCGTTGTAAGCTCAGAGACGCTGTTAAACGCGCGTTCAGAGGCAGTTGGACACTTTTTTCAACTGCACCTGAACGCATGCAATGTTATCTTATGTGTCCATGTACACAGTCTCGTTTTTTCCCGTTTTTATGCAGTTGCGTTTAACCTCGTTTTTCCAGAAGCAAAAAAATGCGTTCAGACACTTTGCTTTTCCATGTTTAGACGCAAAACGCAGCTAAACGTTTATAAGCCTTTTTAAAGGAACCCAATTTTTTGGACCAGAAAACTCAGAAATATGATGGTAAACCATAAAAAATACTAGAAAAACTGGTTTAAAATGTCGTAATTAGTTTAGATAGTTCATAGAGCATATATACTGACTGATGCATACATGTTTGTGAAATAATCAATGGACATTCGCTGTGCCATCAACGGATGGGTCCAATATCAACAAGCTCTGATTCTGGACCTCTCATGCAAATTTGCGACGACGTTGCTGCCTCATCAAGAGCAACATCAGGAGCATTTCCTGACATATATTCAATATGGGATCCATTTCCAAAAAAAAACACAGAAAGAGAGGCAAATGCAAGCGTACAACTGCTCTCTCTGCTGCTGCTGCTCACTCTGATCAAAATGGCAGAAATAGTTAACAATACATGCTTTCTGAGCTTGGGGAGAGTCTATATGATGTTATCTTTACAAACGCTTATAGACGCAAACGGGGCTAAATGCGGCATGAAAACACAGCAAAACGCGCATTTTTAAACGCAGGTGTCTGCTTTTTAAAACATGCGTTCAGCAGAGTTTGCATCTGCGTCTGGTGTGCATGGGGCCTAAAACTCTTGCCTCTAAAAATAGTTGTAAAAAGGTTTTGCAAACATTGTTTCAGGTTTTCGTAGTAGCCTCTGCAGTAAATCAAGATACTGATAGAAAAATGCCCCTTTGGAAATGCTGAGCTAGGATTTGGGGGCGTATTCTCTTGAATGAGGGATATTGCAGAAATGATCATGATTATACTCTTCTTTATCTTATATACAGGCTTATTATGTGCCTTATTAGCAGGGTCACTCTCATTACAGATCCTTCACTTCACAATAAAGTTTATCTTAGCATGTATTACTAGAAACAAACTGATCGTGCTGCTATCAAGTGAGATCATGCAATCATGATCTAAAGAGGGGGTTGAAGGGATATTTTAGCTTAATGTTTGTTTTAGCTTATTACCAGCCATTTAGATATTGTGACCTATAATATGAGTATCCATTTTAAGATAAATATATTCAGAGTCTGTTAGGAGTTAAGAGTTAAAGTTCCTCTTTTTGAGAACAAATGTTCTCGAACAATCAATTTTTCTCTACTAGCCTTTCCTGTGGCCAGTTTCTATATATATTTGGGGGTGTATATTGTTTTCTACACGTTCTCAGTAATTTTCCACTGCTTGTTTTAATTAATGTCTGTATTTTATCATATATTAATGTAAGGAGGGTTGGGCTTTCTTTGTGAGGGCATTTTGCCCTTATGAGCTGAAGTCCGGAAATAAATTGTCAGACCACTTTGAGAACTATATGGTGTGTGTGTGTGAATACTTCCTGATCAGAGTGGTCTCCAGGCCTGCTGGGTTTGAAGGATACTCTAGGCAGATACCTTAACCGAGGGTTCACTCACCCCGTAGACCACTCTACACCCCAACAATCAGATCCACAGACGTATTACTATTTTATAAAAATTGCGGCAAAATCGCGCAACTTTGGAGTAGCACAAGTGTGAAAGGGGCCTTAAAATCACTGCTCCTGAAAAAACTGACGTTTAAAAAAAAAAAAAAATTTGCGTTGATACATGTCCCCTGCGGCAGGACCCGGGTCCCCCCAAACACTTTTTATGGCAATAACTTGCATAAAAGCCTTTAAAAATTGCACTTTTGATTTTTCATGTTCGTGTCCCATAGACTTTAACGGTGTTCGCACAAATTCTTGTATGCGAACCAAACTTGTATTTCGACTCATCCTTACCCAATAGCACATGATCATGGTTGGAACCATAATATAAATGCCTCAAATGCAAAACATTATTGTATAGAATAAAAAGAATCAAACATTAGTAATAGTATTTTCTATGTAGGATTGTGCTCAGCTCCATGGCGTAGTGGTATGCCCTGCTACCGTCAAAGGTTCATGCCATGGGTTTGAATACCACCAATGGTATCACCTCCTAAAAACGTACATTGTACTCAGCAGCATAATTAGCGAATGCACATCAGTTTGGTTTATTTCATCATTTTAACTCTTCAAATGCATGCAATGGTATGTAATTATGCAACAACATTATGATGTTGAATTCCAAAAATCTAGCTATTCAAAAATCAAGGAAAAAAACGATGTAAGGTCCCCCCCCTCCGCCCCAATGCATACCAGGCCCTTCGGATCTTGTATGGACTTTAGGGGGAACTCCATCCCAAAAATAAAAAAAAAGGAAAGAGAGCACCCCCCCCCCCTCCTGAACCGTACCAGGCCACATGCCCTCAACATGGGGAGGGTGCTTTGGGGTCCCCCCAAAGCACCTTGTCCCATGTTGATGGGGACAAGGGCCTCATCCCCACAACCCTTGCTTGGTGATTGTGGGGGTCTGAGGGTGGCCCCCAGACCCTGCCCCCCTATGTGAATTGGTAATGGGTACATTGTACCCCCTACCATTTCACCAAAAAAAGCAGTAAAATGTGACAAAAGACAATAGCCGGTTTTTGACAATTCCTTTATTTAAAAATGTCTTCTTCTTTCCCCCGCTTCCTCCGGCCTTCCTTCTGTTTTCTCCTTCTTCCTCCAGCTTCTTCTTTCCCCAATCTGTCCTCCGGTTCTGCCTCCTTGTGACATCCCTGTGATGTCACCCGCCCCATTGCGGCATTGGAGGAGGTTTGTTTTTTGAATGTTCAGCAGGAGCGGCATGGGTTGTGGGGATGAGGCCCTTGTCCCGATCAACATGGGGACAAGGTGCTTTGGGGGGGACCCCAAAGCATCCTCCCCATGTTAAGGGCATGTGGCCTGGTATGGTTCAGGAGAGGCGGGGGATGCTCTCTCGTCCCCCCCTCTTTTCCTGCGGCCTGCCAGGTTGCGTGCTTGGATAAGGGTCTGGTATGGATTTTGAGGGGGACCCTCATGCCATTTTTTTTTCAAATTTTGGCACAGGGTTTCCCTTAATAAGCATTTTGGGGGCGACCCCCTATGCCATTTTTTTTTTTAGGTTTTGGAATGGAGTTCCCATGTAATATCCATACCAGACTCGAAGGACCTGGTATGGACTGGTGGGGGGAACCTACGCAGTTTTTTTTTTAACTCCATATTGCCAGGAACCGGCAATTCGTTACAGCCGCAAGAAATTTTAAATTAAAAATTTTCCTTTAGAAATTTCATTTTTCTGCGGTACAGTAATAAACACGGGAAAGGTGCGCTACTTTACAGGCATGCTATAGACACCCCCCAGGCACGATATTAAAAGGAATTTTTATTGTTTCACTGCTCCCGAAAAAACAGACTTTTTTTAAAAACTTTTTTTCCAATTGATCCATGTCCCCTGGGGCAGGATCCAGGTCCCCATACACTTTTTAGGGCAAATAACTTGCATATAAGCCTTCAGTGAGAACTTTGGACTGGCAGGTTCGAGCCCCATTGACTTCCACTATTCCTGCATATGTGATCTGACAGGCATTATTGCTGGCAATAGCGCTGCTTTCCATTTGTATTAGTGGTCAGTTTCTGAGAGTTGAAGGCCTTATTTGAGTGCTATTTTTTGGCACTGCAGGATAATTTTTCGGCACTTTATTAAATGACCCCCATTTCCAATGTATGCAACTTTTGATATTAAGGCCTCCTGCAAACTCAAAATTTTTGGACGTTTTTACAGCAGCTGTCTTCAGAATTTTTTTGCTACAGTCAAACTCCCCATCATGTTATCATATGTGTCCATAGGCTGCTGTTAGCAGTTTTCGGCTGGGGCGTTTTTTGGCTTTTAAAAAATCCAAAACTAGAGGGTTCTGAGGATTTTTTTTTAGCTGTTTTCAGCTGTAAAAATGCTGATAAACCCCAATAAACGCTCAAAAATATGGCTCACCAGCATTTTTGGATGTTTATGGTCCATTTAAAAAAGAAAAAATGCTAAAAGACGCTATTGCAAAAGCATTGAAAAACTCACTGCAAAGCTACTGGCATTTTTTATAATGTTTTTTAACATCCAGTGTGCATGAGGCCTTAATATCTAAATAGTTTAATCTTTATATTTTGTAGGGTCTTTGGAAATTTGCACTCTGTGTTATTTTAGTGGATTTTATAAACATGTAGAGCTATCACAAAATCATCATTACTATCTTTAATTCTTAAGATCTCGCCCTTTCAAAAAATGTACAGTTTGGGCAATCTTTTGCATGCTTTTTTTCTTAGTTTTGGATAGAGTGAAAAGGGATTGGAACACATGTCATCTAGCCATTAGGGAGATTCACTCTCTCTCCATTTATCCTGTTTAGCATCATCATTGAAAGTGAAAGTAAAATTAAAATTACAAATTTTAGATTGACATCAGAACAGTAATGGAAGGGAAATCTTCCAATGGGAACACTAGTGACCCTAGTGCCAACATGGGATTCTCTCACTTTAGAGGGATTTCCTCTCACTTCCTGTTTGGCTTTGGGACAGAAAGTGAAGGGAAACATCTTCTATGGAACACAGATGGCAAGAAAACAGGGGCTATTTCCAAAATGGAAAAAAAAAAAAAGTTTTGCCTTTAATTATACTTGAAGTCTAATGTACAGTAAATGTGAAAAATAGAAAGATAGGGTCAGCCATCTAACATTAGACATATCACCCAAAGTTGTATTACCTTTTCCTTCTCCTTCAGGACTTCTGCCAGTTTCTTATCCATCATTTTCCTTTCTTCACTCAATTTGTCCATCATCTCATTAATGGTCTTCTGAAGACTGACCTGCTCTTCCTGATGCTTTTGAGTGTTGTTTATTTCTTTTATTTTCCTAAATTTTTCTTCCATCTCCTCGATTTGTTTCTTACTTTGTTCCTCTGATACGGGTATCAACAAATAAAATGATAGTAAAAAAATATATATTTTACTACAGTCCAGTGCATTTTAAATTTGAAAAAAAAACTCATCTTGTAATTTTAAATGTAGAAATGTTATAATCTGAGTCTACAATTTCCATAGCATAAGGCCTACTGAAACAGTCTATATAAAGCTTTAGCTGCTGGTAAAAAAAAAGTATTTTTTGCTGCATTTTAAAAGAAGAAACATTTGGTCAATAATGTTAACTGGGATTCCTGGTGGTAAATTTACATTACCAGAGCTGAGAATCTTTCATTTTGAGAATGCAGCAAGAACAGATCAGTGGGCAAAAGGTTATTGCGACGGACCCCCGTACTCCAGATGTCTGCCGTAAATGCTTCCTCTGTCCGGTAACACACAATCCAAGACCCCTTAGCTCACTCAGTCACCAGACAACACCAGTGTAGGGTAAAAACCACCAGACTACTTTATTCAAGCACATGTTATACAGATCCCACTTCCAAACACTTCCCCCCACCCTTGGAACACAGGGCGGGTTAAACTGTCCAATGACAATGGACACACAGGTCGGGTGTGTTTAACTTTTCATCAGTAAACAGTCTTAGCAGGGGGGCTGCTGGAGGAATCCCCCCTCCCTCCATAGAGATAAACATCCCATAATATCTAAGGCAGACAGACACAATAGAACATTGGAATACAGCCACACCCCAAACGAATCACAGCAAATATTCCAACAACATGAGACAGCACACATTATATATACTGTATTTATCGGCGTATAACACGCACCTTTTCCCCCTTAAAATTGGAGGAAAGTCGTGGGTGCGTGTTATATACGCTGATCCCCACAGTCTGTGACCCGAAAAGACCGTGCGCCGCTGAAAAAGACCAAGCCAACTGTACTGTGTACTCGGCTCGGAGTCCCGCCCAGACTGGCCGAGTACACAGTACAGTCAGCTCTGTCTTTTTCGGCAGCGCTCGCTCCAGAAATAGCAGGGAGGCGGGGCTGCGAGCGGAGCCGAGCAGTCGGCTTGGTCTTTTTCGTCCCTCCTAAAACTTTTTTTCCTTTAAAATGTCCTCCTAAACTTGGGGTGCGTGTTATACGCCGATAAATACGGTACATATATACAGCGTTGAACCTGACTAGCACAGATTATAGTGGGGTTCTCATTCACCCTGTGCCCTAGAGACACAGGGTGATTTAAACATAAGAGGGTCTGGGGAAGCTGGACAAGGAGCCTCCAGAACTCTCCAGGGCAAGACGAGTTCTACAAACCCCCGACCCAAAGTCACTCCTGTCACAGTTATGATTGACACTCGATTTACATTGATGTACATGATGAACGATGTGGTTTATTTTACTGGATGCAAGGTCTGACTTTGGATTTACTTGTGGGGACATACAGTATAAAAATAACACCATGCCATTTTTCCCATTTTTTTTAGTCTTGCAAAAAAAAAAAAGATAGCTTTGGATGGAACAGCAGTTAAGGTCACCATTGACATTAAATCAACCACCAAAATTAAACACAAATAAGTATCCAAGAAAAAAAAAGGCAGACAAAGCGATGTATTATCCAAAGAGCTAGGAATCAGAATTAAAGCACAGTTTCCTTAACTGAACCTAATTACTTTTTAGTCATTTTCTCACCTTTATGTTAAACAGATTCAAATTTACTACCACAGTAAGAGGGTTGGCTTACCCAAAATACACCTTATTGGCCCTTCTAAGTCTGTTAATCATAGTTCAAAGGTCATGCAGTGCAATATGGTTTTACAAATTCTCACGTGCAAATCAACAAATAAATTATCTGGGACCTTGACTCTTGAACCTACAGAATTCACCTTGAACCTATGGTAACGGCAAACCCAAACTTTATCCCTACTGATAAAAACTGATCTAGACATGTTAAGTGAAATGTACCATGTTAAAGGATATGTAGACCTACATAATAATTTTTCCCTGCCTATTTTAAAATGCTTCTACTGGATGAGCAAAACTATTTGCATGTGAATGAAATCTATGGATTAGTGATGAGCCAGACCAGCCCAGGGTTTGATTCAAGCAGAGTTTAGTGAGTTTCAAAGCCCCATTGCAATCAATAGGAGTCAAATCTGTCAAATAAAAAAAATGCCAATTTTCAGGGCAAATAGGCAAGGTGGTGTAAAAAAAATGTATGGGGAGGGTGGGTACTGTCCTGGGCAATATGTACCTATGCAAAATAAAAAATAAAAAAATTAAAAAAGAAAATCCATCCAGCCAGGAACAGTGATTAAACTGAACCTTGAAAAAGTAAAATGTATTTAAGGCTTGTTATAATATGTATTGTATAAAACAAAATAAAAATAGTTTTCAAAAAAATAAAAAAAGTAACATTTATTTAAATGACATGCCTGGGTTGTCCATATCCTGCCTGAAGGGGTACATTTTCTATAATGTGCTGCAGAAGAACTGACATTTAAAAAGGAACAAAGTTTAAAGTTACCGGTAAATTACTTTGAGAACTGCTACGTATCACTATGGAGGAATTTGTGTGCTTTTTTTCTTAAGTAGCTGTAAAATGAATTTGCCAGCAATTTAAATTGTCTTTTTTTTTTTTTATAATGTAATTTTTGCTACAGCACATCTAACACCATAAATAAAAAAAAGCCCCCCCCCCCACCCCCAAAAAATAGATACCAGACCCTTTAAGTCTGATATGGGTTATAAGGGGGCATACCAGACCCTTAATCTGAGTATGCAGCTTGGGTAGGCAGAAAAGGGGATGGGATAAGTGTGTACCCTAGACCTCTTGAACCATACTAGGCCACACACCCTCAATGTGGGGGGATGTCTTGCCAGGGGGGCCCCCAGCAAAGCACTTTGTCCCCATGATGAAGAGGTCAAGGGCCTCTTTCCCACAACCCTTGCCTAGTGGTTGTGGCTCCCTTTAACCCCTTGGTACCAGCCATATGCAAATATGCAGCCTCTCTGTGCCTGGTCCTTAGCGCAGAGGGGCCGCATATTTGCATGAATTGCCCCCAATAATACCTGTCGAGAGCACATGTGCTGTTTTCTCCCAGCACAGTTACCATCGCCTAACCGAAAGCTCCCAATCGCTCCCTGCAATCTTAAGTTCTCTGACCACGTGTCCGCCATGACAGCCAATCCCAGTATTTGCTTGATCTTAAGCTGCACCCCGCCTCCCAGTGTTATAAACTCTCCAAAGGGCCAGGAGGCACTGGTGCTAAGAGATTAATATTAAGGGGCCCCAAATACTGACCCCCCTACATAAATGAGGATTGGATACCCCTACTCATTTGCTAAAACAAACAAAAAAAAATGTCACCTAGAAATAAAGAAAACAAACGTTTGGCAAGTTCTTTGTTAAAAAATAAAAATCCCCCAAAAAGTCCTTCATTGCAGATCCATCATCAATCACAATACCCACCACCCACTCACTTGCCAAAAAAAAAAAAAAAAAAAACCCTTACTGATCCAGTGCACGTAACTGATCCTGATGGTAACACTAACCGAATGACAGCACCCCAAGCTGTCATCGCCTAAATAACGGAAGGGACAAGGCGCAGACATGGTGGCTCTTTCCCGAGTGGCTCTGTCACGAGTGATGCAGTTTCACCAACGCAGTTACCAATTCTGATCATGTTTTCTCTGCTTTTTACAGGTAAAATGTCTTCTATCCATCTGTACATGCTACTCTGCTGAACAATCTGACATTGTTTCATATCTTTTGGTAAATGGCTTCTATCCATCTGTACATGCTACTCTGCTGAACAATCTGACATTGGTGGTCCCTGTGCATCAGAGGGGGGTGGGGTCACCAGGTGGCCCCGCCCTCCATTATAAAAGAACTGTCAGACGGAGCGAAGCCTCACACAGCGGGAGCCTCCCATTGCACGGAGTGGCCCAACACAGAAGAAGGGATGCCAACGCCATGGAAGAAGATGCCGGACGAGAAGACCAGAGCAAGAAGAAGCGGATCGGAGGAAGAAGATGGAAGAAGAAGATGAAGAAACCGAAGGATGAAGAAAGAAGATGAAAGAAGAATTTAATAAAGGAATTGTCAAAGACCGTCTCCTGTCATTTTTAACATTTTTGTCACCTTTTTTGGTAAAATGGTAGGGGTACTTTAGTACCCCCTTACCATTTCACACAGGGGGACAGGCCGGGATCTGGGGGTCCCCTTGTTAAAGGGGGCTTCCAGATTCCGATAAGCCCCCCGCCCGCAGACCCCCACAACCAATGGCCAGGGTTGTGGGGATGAGGCCCTTGTCCCCATCAACATTGGGACATGGTGCTTTGAGGGGTCACGGACCCCCAAAGCACCCTCCCAATGTTGAGGGCATGTGGCCTGGGACGGTTCAGGAGGTAGGGGGGGCGCACTCGTTTTTTTTTTTTGGCCGGGGTTCCCCTTAATATCCATAGCAGACCTGAAGGGCTGGTAATTGAATTTGGGGGGACCCCCACGCTTTTTTTTTTTTTTTTTTTTTTTTCAATGACTTTTTATCAATGACTTTCAATGAATGACTGTTCTCTGTATTACGGGAGCCGGCAATTCATTAGCCGCAAGTGATTTTAAATAGCTTTTTTTCCTGCAAAAATGACAAGCCAGTATTCAGCATTTTCTGTCTTTATAGAATCCCGGAGAGCCATCTGTGTTCCAAGCCCATACAGTGAAAGCCCTGCTGCGTGGAATTCAGAAACAGCAGCCCGCTACCAATGGCAAATGCTTACCCATCACAAGAGCTATTTTTAGGGGCATGTCCAAAATCCTCACTCATTCCTCCTTTGGGCTCTTACCCAGCCTAGTCATTCAGGCGGCCATCTACCTGGCTTCCTACGGCCTAGTGAGTTCACCTCTGGTAGTACCAGTAGTCACATATTGTACAGACACCAGCTGACTCGCTTCCCAAACCACCATATCCTACATCTTATGATCTCCAAAATGCAAACTATCAGACCCGAGTAAATATAGACCTCTTCAGGACAGCAACGCTTGGTGCCCAGTAATGATCCTCGACCATCTACTCTCTCACCTACCCAGCCAGTCTACAGCCCGTTACTACCTTTTCCGGTCGACCCCCTCGGTGGCAGTCAGTTTATCATACATGTTAGGATCCTACTGGTCAACCTAGGCCTAGACCCTGGATGGCATTCTAGACATTCCTTCCAGATTTGCACAGCCTCATCTCAGCACTGAGTACCAGACCATGTGATCAAAAAGCTAGGCAGATGGAAGTCCACATGCTTCTCGAGATATATTCCTAACCCTCAAGTGGAGATGGCCCTTGACTTCTCCAAACTTGCTCAATGAGCTTAGAACCAATAAAGATATACTCCCTACCTGCTTATTTTTGGCCCCTTTTCTTGGCTTACCTACCAGACGACCAAAAGCCACACCTCAGGTCTATTTATGTTGTAAGTCTTGTTGTGTGTTTATGTGATCCACATCTGTCTCTGTCTTAGGGCCATGACCATAAGTTGGAAGGCCAGTATGGTGGCCTGAATTTATGGGAGGGGCCCGGTGGGTATTTAAGCTGACCACTGTCGATTCCAGTGCGTGATACCCTCCCTCCCTTTCCCCTTTTTACAGAATTTTTAACACTTCTCCTCCACAATCATCCATTACTTATCTTGGGTATGGCCCCTTTTCTTGGCTAACCTACTAGACGACCAAAAACCACACCTCAGGTCTATTTATGTTGTAAGCCTTAAGGGTTCGAGTCCTGCACTGCCCTCCCTCCTCCTCTTGTGTAAAACATGAGGGCCCTGTCAGTGGCGGAGTGTAGTGTGTGTGTAGTACTGCAGCAAGGATTAATCGATCATTGGGCACTCACCGAGCTCATGCTGTTCACCGCTAGATTGTTGGGCTGACTGACATGGTTCTACACCGGCAGGCAGCATTTAACACAGCAGGAGCGCCGCCCGTAGTCCTGCCCACCCTGTCAGGCAGCACTGAGCACACTGGGCGCGGCCCCGTAGTCCCACCCACTACTCTTTAGAGGTGGACGGGACTACGGGTGCCGCTCCCACTGTGTTCAATGATGCCTGGTGGTATAGAACCGTGTCGGTCAGTCTAAACCTGACAATCTAGCAGTGAACAGCATGAGCTTGGCGAGTGCCCAATGATCTATTAACCATTGCTGCAGTACCACACACGCTACACTCCGCCACTGAGGAGGACAACATGTGTTTAGATTTTTGCAAATTCCCATTGGCTTGCAGCGCTTCCTACCTTTGGCTTGGGGGAGCCTGCAATGATGGGCACGGTGAGGATGCATTGATGGGCAAAGGTGAGGCTGCATTGAACCATTATCAAACATGTTTTTTTTTGTTGGTATAGCATGCAGGTTAAATTATTTTGTTGTTAGATCTGTTCTATATTTATTTTTTTGATGCATGGGAATTTTGGAGGTGTACTCGTAAACTGTCACTTTATAATAAATGTTGCACTTTATTTGTTAAAAAAGGAGTGCGTATATACACACACACACACACACACTTTTTTTAATATTTGAGGTTGGGTGGGGAATCTTGGGCGAGTTCCCACACTTTTTTTTCCCCCAGAACTTGCCCCCTTGAGGTATCATTATGCCAGTGTGATTTACCAAACATTCTTCAATGAACTGGTGAAAAACCATCTTCATTCATTATTCCAGGTAACCGGCCTCAGGCCATAAGTATGTAAAAAGGTAGACAAAATGTAAAGTGGAATACTGCGCCTAACTTAGATGATATTTAGCTGCTGACACGACAATCAGGCACAATTGTACAAAACATAAAAATTATAACGTGCAGCGCTTATGTGAATGAAAAAAATCGATGAATAAATGAATAGATGGATAAATGTCCCTGTTTTACATAAAGCAACACAGGAAGTTGAAACCCTGTGGGCAACAACGTATAACAGGTATATCTATAATGAGAAAACACTCATGTTTCGTGAGTGAAAAGAGGATTTGACAGCTTATATCAGTGAGGCGGCCCAACACAAAAATGGGTCATATTCTCATAAGGTGCAAATCGAAATGAACATTTATCCATCTATTCATTTATTCATCGATTTTTTCATTCACATAAGCGCTGCACGTTATAATTTTTATGTAAAAAGTTAGGCCTCAGGCGAGAACAGTGAGTGACACTATATGGCAGAGTTTCTCCAAAGGCAGCTATGCGAGTATCCCTTCCAGAGAAGAAGTGGGGTGGGAACTGGGACAGCTTGGCAGGAATCTATGTCCAATCCAGGTCACTTACATAGGTATGTGCTGCTAGTGCGCATGAGGCCTCTAATAATGCATTCTCAACCAGGGGTCTGTGAGACCTGTTGGTTTCTCCAGCGGTTACCAGGGTTTCCTTGAGCAACCAGCAATTCCTGCCTCTCAGATAAATAACCAATGACACCATTTATCTTATTAGCTATCTGTAAGGGGGGGGGGGGGGGGGTTATTCCAAATGACAACAAATATAATCTGCCCAGTGACCATCATGCTAATGTACTGTGAACTGTAGATATAGTAATTATTAGTAGGGGGTTCCCTGAGCCTAGAAAGTTATTTCAAGGTTTCCAACATGTTGGAAGGTTTAAGAAATGCTGCTATATTATACAATATAATCTTACATTGTCCTAAAGGCAAAATATTCACCTGCCATCTCCTTCTCTCTCTGGCTCAGAGCGTTGTCCGCTTGTATTATTGCAAGTTCAATGCCTTTTTTGGACTTGAAGTAATCCTGCAACACTTCTTCCCCCTGTAAAAAAATGATCAATGGTAGAAATGTATTATAGGAGATAAAATAATTGTATGTTGAAAAGTGTGGCAGAGATTGTCTGTAACTATGTGAACTCCCCAAAGCCAACCTATGTGTCATCTAAGGTATATGGTTACTTTCGCTGCCATGGACATAAGTTATACAAACCTACAGATCCGTTTCTAGCTGGACAGGTCAGTATATCTTACATGAGCTGCATTCTCCCCTCTGCTATACGATTATGATAATTTCAGTGACCATGAACTTACAGCAAACTTGTTCAGCAGACTCTGCTGAACAATAGAATAGCTAAGATCAGCAGCAGGGAAGCCACTGATCCCAGCTATTAAGGTCCCCTGCCCCTTCTCTTTTATAACAACCCCTGCTGCTCCAATCTTCCTCCCTCTCCCCAATTCCCCTCCTGCAGCACTGATCCCCCCCACATCACCCCCCCCCCCCTAGTGTTGCCAGTTTTTCCTCCTCACCCTCCTGTCAGCTGCTGCCAGGGGTCACAGGGGATCAGTTTCAGGATGGAGAATGGGGATACAGTAATATGTCCCATTTACTGGCCCCTTCTTTTCCTGAATGAACAAAGTGAACTAAAGCATAGTAAACTGTGCTTCCTATGCTTCAGTTTGTGAAGGAACAAAAAGCCTAGCTATAGATTAATTCACCTTCATCCATTCTGTCGTGCAGAGAAGGGAATTGGGGATATCTCAGAAGTGATATATAAACTAATTTCAAACATAATTTTTAAAAATGTACTTTTGCACCCCACTTGTGCATCCCAGTTTAGGCAAACACAGCCTTCACATGGGCATACACTGTAGTAGGACACATTGGCTGCATGAAAATCGATTTTTACTAATATTTACTATCTCTATATCGTTTTAGATTTTACATTTAGTAGGAATTTTTTAAGTTTTGCTGTGCCCCATACTAATGATTTTAGTGTATTCTTTGTAATAATATCACTATTATAAACATTTGTGCAACTATCGTGGGACCTAAGAAATCAGTGGCACCTTTTTATTCTACTGCTGCTTTGCTTTCAAATATTGTTTGGGGGTATTTTACAAACTCTGAAAGCTGTAGGAAAAAAAAAAAAAAAAACTAGGGGAAATTTGCAAAAATTGTCTGGCCACCTTAGAGCGCAGGGCCTGGCAGCAAAAAGAGTATTATGGAAAAAAAAAATAAAGTTAATCAGCAATAGGGTTCAAACTAAGGCCCCTTTTACACTGGGGCGCTTTGCAGGCGTTGCAGCACTAAAGATGCTGCTAGCAGGACTTTTTTTGGCATCCTGCCAGCGCACAGTGTGAAATCCCTCAGGGCTTTCACATTGGAGAGACAGCAGCGGCTGTTTCAGGGTGCTTGGCAGGTGCCATTTTTAGCGCCGTATCGCCTGCAAAGCACCCCAGTGTGAAAAAGGTCTTACAGTCGGAATGATGTGTAAATTCTAGTGATTTCTCTTTGTGAAATATTTATCTGTCCTACAACCCAGACACGATCTTTGGGTGCAGCGGGGGTTATTACAAATAAAGGGCCCTCATCAAGAGCCCAACTATGCCCCCCCTTTCCTACCAGATCTGCCATTCATAGAAGCCATACTACAAATTCTTTGAATTACACAAGGTCTCTGAATGTAGTAAACAGAGCTATCAATAATCTGCCCTTCCCCCATTCAGAGATCCTGTGTCATTCACAGAAGCTATAGTATGGCTTCTATGAATGGCGGATCTGGCAGGAAAGGACGGCATAGTCGGTCTCTCTTGGTGACAGCTCCTGACAGTCCTTTAGCTGTATTACATAGTAATATAGCAAAATAGTTGATAAAGTTGAATAAAGACAACATTCCATCCAGTTCAACCTGTGTTGGTGTGTGTTTGTTGAAAATAATTTTCCATATCCCCGTATATTGTTTCCTCTAAGACTCTAAGATGCACATCCAAGAGTCTTTTAAATGTATCCATACTTTCTGCCGACACTACCAATTGTGGAAGAATGTTCCACATCCTTACCACCCTGACAGTGAAAAAAACCCTACGCAGCTTAAAGAGGAAGTAAACCCTCTTTTACAACTTTAGCTTACAGGTAAGCCTATATTAAGGCTTACCTGTAGCTAACAGGTATATCTCCTAAACCTACATGGTTTAGGAGATATACCTGTATTTGCATGTGCCGACGTCATGCAGCACATGCGCACTAGCGACAACTGAAGCATCGGCGCTATATGCCGATGCTTCAGTTGTTATATGCCGCTCTCGTGCGCATGCGCGTGACGTCATCGCAGCTCCGGCAAATCACAGCGCCGGAGCCGCGATACCCAGAAGTCACTCCGGGAAAAGATGTCGGCGATCGGAGGGGGAGAAGAGGACCGATGCCGAGGCTTCGATTTCAGGTAAGTGATGCATAATTAGCTAGTATGCTATGCATACTAGCTAATTATGCCTTTGTCTTGCAGGTTTTTTTTTTTTTCGATTTTTTTGTCCTCTTGCACTCCCTGGGACTGAATAGTTTCATACTAATGCTGGGATTACCGTTAAGATATTTACATATCATATAATCACATCTCTTTTCTCCAGGGAGAATATTTAGCGCTTGTAGTCATTCCTTATAATTGAGGTCTTCCAGTCCCTATATTAATTTAGTTGCCCTTCTCTGGACTCTCTCCAGCTCCAACACATCCTTTTTGAGGATTGGTGAGCAGAACTGGATGGAATACTCCAGATGCGGCCGAACCAGAGTTTAATAAAGTGGCAGGATTATCATTTTATCTCTGGAGAAAATTCCCTTTTTTATACATGCTATTAGTCTGCTGGCTTTCCTTGATGCGGCTTGACACTGCATGCTGTTGCTCAGTCAATCTTCTACTAGGACCCCTAGATCCTTCTCCAATCCTAGAATCCCCTAGGGGTTCTCCCCCGATGAGTAATTTGCATTTATATTTTTACCCACCAAGTGCATTACCTTACATTTACCAATGTTAAACTAAATTTAAGCCAAGAGACAGCGGTTGCTGGGAGGCCTCCCATCGAGGGGGAGCTTTTTAAATTCTTTCTATTTTTCGGGTCCGTTGGGCAGTGTGATTCAAGATGGATGTACATCGCAGGACACTTTTTTTCATAAAGGAATTCTCAAAAACTGTCTCTTGTGGTTTTTACTTTGACACTTTTTTGGGGTACAATGTACCCGATACCCATTCACATAGAGGGGAGGTCGGTATCAGGGGGCCCCTTTGTTAAAGGGGGCTTCCAGAATCTGATAAGCCCCCCGCCCGCAGACCACAACAACCACTGACCAGGGTTGTCAGGGGCCTCTTCCACAAGGTGCTTTAGGGGGCACCCCAAAGCACCCTCCCCATGTTGAGGGCAAGCGGCCTGGTATGGTTCAGGAGGGGGGTGCTCACTCACCCCCCCCTTTCCTTGTCTGCCAGGCTGCTTGCTCGGATAAGGGTCTGGTGTGGATTTTGGGGGGACCCCATGCCAGTTTTTTTTCTTCATTTTGGCATTAAAATCCATGCTAGACCTGAAGGGCCTGGTATGGACTGGGGGGACCCCATGGCGTTTTTTTTTCATCTATATTGCTGGGAGCCGGAAATACATTACAGCCACGAGCAAGTTTTGGATTCAATTTTTTCCTTCAGAAATGTCATTATTGCTGTGGCATGTTCTATACATTGTACAGATGCCCCACTTACAGGCAGACTAAGGGGACCCCTCATACACGATATTTAAAGGAATATTTTATTTTTCTTATTTCATTTTAAGTATCATTAAAATTACTGCTCCTTTAAAAATTATTGTTTTAAAAACGTATTTTTTTGCATTAAAACTTATCCTCTAGGGCAGGACCTGGGTCCCCATATACTTTTTATGACAATAACTTGCACATAAGCCTTTAAAATTAGAACTTTTGATTTTTCATGTTCATTTCCCAAAGACTTTAATAGGGTTTGCATGTTCGATAGAACTTTTTGCCTGTTTGAGGTGTTCTGGTGCAAACCAAACCGGGGGAGGGGGGGGGGTTGGCCCATCACTATTGTAACGACACCCCGAGTATGAAAGGGGTTAAAGTAGTTTTTGCCTTGGCAAACTCATTGTGGCTGCCTTCTACCACAGGGTCAGCCACGATCCGCCCTTTTACAGCACAGCCAGGTGTGCAGGTCAACACTGCAGGTTTTTTTTCAAATGGATTTTTTACATTTATTTTTCCCCCGACTAATTGGTTCAAGGCATCGTGGACCAAGCCAACCTTTTTGCCCAACAATTTATTACAACCAATCCCAGCTCCAGCCAGGGCCGGACTGGGAATAAAATTCAGCCCTGGAAAAAATTTCATACCAGCCCCACAGCATTATTATACCAGCGCAACAACATAACGTCATTATTTTCTGGTTCATGAAAGGGAAAACCAGACATTTTAAAGCACATTTGAAGACTGTATTATATACAGAAAAGACAGATATGAAATCACATAGGGCTTTATACATATATATATATATATATACACGGGGGTGCTGAAGAACACTGGGGTGGGGGCTGGAGAGCACTGTGGGGGTGGGGAGCACGGGGGGCTGGAGAGCACTGTGGGGGGTGGAGAGCACTGTGGTGGGATCTGGAGACTGATGGGGAGAGCTGGAGAGCACTGGGGGCAGACAGAACAGGGGTGGGGAGCACCGGGGGCTGGACAGCACTGTGAGGGGTGGGGAGCACGGGGGGCTGGACAGCACTGTGAGGGGTGGGGAGCACGGGGGGTGGACAGCACTGTGAGGGGTGGGGAGCACAGGGGGGCTAGAGAGCACTGTGGGGGTGGGGAGCACAGGGGGCTGGAGAGCAATGTGGGGGGTGGAGAGCACTGTGGTGGGAGCTAGAGACTGATGGGGAGAGCTGGAGAGCACTGGGGGCAGAAAGAACAGGGGTGGGGAGCACGGGGGGCTGGACAGCACTGTGGGGGGGGGGGCTGGAGTCGGAGAGCACCGGGGGCAGAAAGAACAAGGGTGGGGAGTACGGGGGGGCTGGGGAGCATGGGGGGGGGGGGACTGAAGAGCACTGTGGGGGGGTGGAGAGCACTGGGGTGGGGGCTGGAGAATGATGGGGAGAGCTGGAGAGCACCGGGGGTAGAAAGAACAGGGGTGGGGGGGCTGGAGAGCACTGTGGGGGGTGGAGAGCAATGGGGTGGGGGCTGGACAGCACTGTGGGGGGTGGGGAGCACTGGGTGGGGGCTGGACAGCACTGTGGGGGTGGGGAGCACTGTGGGGGTGGGGAGCATGGGGGGGTGGAGAGCACTGTGGGGGGTGGAGAGCACTGTGGTGGGAGCTGGAGACTGATGGGGAGAGCTGGAGACTGATGGGGGCAGACAGAACAGGGGTGGGGAGCACGGGGGGCTGGACAGCACTGTGAGGGGTGGGGAGCACGGGGGGGCTAGAGAGCACTGTGGGGGTGGGGAGCACAGGGGGCTGGAGAGCAATGTGGGGGGTGGAGAGCACTGTGGTGGGAGCTGGAGACTGATGGGGAGAGCTGGAGAGCACTGGGGGCAGAAAGAACAGGGGTGGGGAGCACGGGGGGCTGGACAGCACTGTGGGGGGAGGGGCTGGAGTCGGAGAGCACCGGGGGCAGAAAGAACAGGGGTGGGGAGCACGGGGGGGCTGGGGAGCATGGGGGGGGGCTGAAGAGCACTGTGGGGGGTGGAGAGCACTGGGGTGGGGCTGGAGAATGATGGGGAGACCTGGAGAGCATCGGGGGTAGAAAGAACAGGGGTGGGGGGGCTGGAGAGCACTGTGGGGGGTGGAGAGCAATGGGGTGGGGGCTGGACAGCACTGTGGGGGGTCGGGAGCACTGGGGTGGGGGCTGGACAGCACTGTGGGGGTGGGGAGCACGGGGGGGGGGGGGGCTGGACAGCACTGTGGGGGGCTTGAGACCACTGTGGGGGGTGGGGAGCATGGGGGGGGGGGTGGACAGCACTGTGGGGGGTGGGGGGGCTGGAGAGCACTGTGGGGGGTGGAGAGCAATGGGGTGGGGGCTGGACAGCACTGTGGGGGGTGGGGAGCACTGGGGTGGGGGCTGGACAGCACTGTGGGGGTGGGGAGCACGGGGGGGCTGGACAGCACTGTGGGGGGTGGGGGGCTTGAGACCACTGTGGGGGGTGGGGAGCATGGGGGGGGGGGCTGGACAGCACTGTGGGGGGTGGGGGGCTGGAGAGCACTGTGGGGGTGGAGACCACTGGGGTGGGGGCTAGACAAGGACCTGGAGAGCAGGGGAGGCAGAAATAACAGGGGTTGAGAGAACTGGGGGGGGGGGCTGGAGACAGTGGAGAGTGTGGTGGGGGAGGAGAGCACTGGGGGGAGCACAAGGAGAACTGGGGGGGGGGGCAGTAAAATAATTTGGATAGGGGGATCAGCAGGAGGCGGCATATAGAGGAAATGAGCTTTCTATTATTCCTCCATGCAGCCGCTGAATGCTTTATTCTCCTCCTCCCCCTCCTCCAAGCATTCAGCGGCTGCATGGAGGAATATAGAAAGCTAATCTCCTCTATATGCCGCCCCCCTGCTGATCCCCCTATCCAGGCACACAGTTAGGGCTGTACTGAGTAGTACTCACAGCCATCTCTCCTCCTGTGATCTCGGAGCTGGCCGGGTCAGTGTTCTGCGGCCGCGCACCGCGCTGTAACATGGTCCCGCCCCCCCCAGACCGGCTGTGTGATAGGTGGAACACTGATTCTAGATACTATCACACGAGCCGTTCTAGGGGGGCGGGACCATGTTACAGCGCGGTGCGCGGCCGCAGAACACTGACCCGGCCAGCTCCGAGATTACAGGCGCATGAGAGTGGAGACAGGGGAGCACTGTAGCCGCTAAACGGCCCCAGGGCAGGCAGCCTACCGGGAAATATCCCGGTATCCCGGTAGGCCAGTCCGGCCCTGGCTCCAGCTATGCCCACCCTTTTGAATTTGCGACCCCTAACAGTGGTGGAGCTTAAATTGTTTAAGCCTAACGCTTAACATGAGGCTTACAAAAAAAAATGAATTGTATTGGTCGACCAAACCCATCCATCCTATGCCAGTTTTTTAATTAGCCATGTCCATGTCCCGATACCAAATTATAATGTGCTTCCTGCATTTTAGTGACAACTCACAGTGCCCCCCCCCCGAAATCACCTAAACTTTGATAAACTATATAAAATTCGCCCCCTGGACTGTATCGACTATGCCTCTGCCTACCGTCTATTTCTGCCTTTTACCTGCACTGACCTCGGCCTGTTGACCATGTTTTTGCCTGCCCCTTGGACTGATCTTTTACTCTGCTATACAGGGATCTCACATATGTGAGGGGCTCCAGAATAGTGTTTGGAATTCAGAAAAACTGTTTTTGGTATTCTGTGTTCCCAGAACAGGGTCTGGTTGTCAGGAGGCTTCAAAGTGATTTGGGTGGGAGAAGCCTCTACCCCTGTCCCTATTCTTTCCTGATCTTGATGGCCCTGTCTGCTCCCTGGACAATTACTCTGGCTGTGCTGACCATACCTCTGCCTGCTGCATGTACTAACTATGGACAGTATTCCTGCCTGCTGCATGGACGATCTTTTGATCCTTTTGCTGCTGCTGACCACATCCATGCCTGCTATGTGGACCAATTCTTTGGCTGTGCTGACAACATCTCTACCTGTACTGACTACTCCTGCCTGCTGCCTGTTTTGCTGTCGCTGTCCACGTTCCTGCCTGCTGCCTGGACCGATGCTCTCCTCTGTGGACCACTGCACTACTAAAACCGCAGGTAATCTTTTCTTTACCCTTTGCTCAGCAGAATGTATTTTGGTTTGCAATTAGTATGTACAGTACATGCTATGTGTTAGAAATATGAAGGGCTTTCATCAATGTGATTTGTGCTTGGCAGGAATTTATGTGTGTAATTTATGCTCGTAGAACACCTGACAGTGCTACTTGGTTGTTGGGCCTCTGTATTTGGCCAGGCTGTCTAAAAGTCTCACATGTGGTATCGCCATACTCAGGAGGAGTAGCAGAATGTATTTTGGGGTGTCAGTTTTGGTATGTACATGCTATGTATTGGAAATATCTTATAAATTGACAACTTTGTATTTAAAAAAAAAAAAAATGCGTTTTCATTTTTTTCCACAGTTTACAAAAACTTCTGGAAAAAAAAGAATCATTCAAAAGACTCATTATGCCTCATAGGATTATATGTTGGGGTGTTAGCTTTCCAAAATGGGGTCATTTTGTGGGCGTTTCCATTGACCTGATGCTCCAGGGCCTTCAAAAATGTGATAGGTTGTCATCAAAAGAGATGTGCAATTTATGCTCGTAGAAAGCCTGTTGGTGCTACTTGGATGTTAGACCTTTGTATGTGGCCACACATGTGGTATCACTATACTCAGGAGACGCAGAATGTATTTTGGGGTGTCATTGCAAGTTTGCATGTGCGGTGGGAGAGAAATAAATGACAGTTTTGTGCAAAAAAAAAATAATTTTCCCAAGAATTGCGGGAAAAAACTAAAAAAACTTAAAAAAAAAAAAAAAAAATCACCATGCCTCTTACTAAATACCTTGGAATGTTTGCTTTCCAAAAAGGGGTAATTTGGGGGGTATTTGTACTTTCCTGGCTTGTTAGGGTCTCAAGAAATGATAGGCCTTCAGTACATCAGGTGTGATGATCATTTTTCAATGATGTTCACCATAGCTTGAAGACTCTATAACTTTCACAGAGACCAAATAATATACACTAATTTGGGTTATTTTTAATTTTACAATAGAAACTAAAAAAAAATTGTTTTTTAAATTTTTCTTTTTTTTTGCCTATATTGCAAAAAAATAAAAAACCCAGTGGTGATTAAATACCACCAAAAGAAAGCTCTGTTTGTGATAAAAAAATATAAAAACTTGGTTTGGGTACAGTGTAGCATGACTGAGTAATTGTCATTCAAAGTGTGAGAGCGCTGAAAGCTATAAATTGGTCTGGGAAGGAAGGCTGTATAAAAGCCCTGTATTGAAGTGGTTAAACACAGGACTCCTCAATTGCAGGGTTAATTAGCCCAGACAACAATGGCTGAAAGAGAAGCCACACTAGACTCATTTACATTATATTAAACAACAGACAGGTGGCTGGAGTTGATGACATTAGCATCTAACAGTATGTGTCCCAACAGTAGGAATCAGTCATTATTTGTAATATGGCAAATACAGGGTTCCCAGAGTTTGTGTCTTGGGGGATATGGACCTGAATCCAAAGTAGCACCACCTCAAGAGTCTCCAGGCATACAGCTCACAAAGAACACCGTTCCCCCAAATGCCAGGGTCCATAATCGGTCAGCAAGAGGCTATATTTAAGTCCCCTCCAAAAGCCTCTGTCCCGGCTAGGTCTGTAACAAATATTTAATATGTTCCTAAAGCACTTCAATTTTTCCTCTGTGTTCGATGTTTCAAGGATTTGGTCTCACTTAAATATCATGTGGCATTGAGCTCAGTTTAGAAAAATTGGTTATTTTGAAATTTAAAGAGAAGAAAAAGCGGCACCACAAGTGCAGTATTGCGTAGACAAGTACATGTTTAATAGGGGTACACTCACATAGTAGATAGTATTTAAAAAAAATCACCTAGTCTGGCAAAAGTCAGAGTGGAGGGCTGTGGTCTGTAGCATCCCACTTTATCAGCCACACCAGTGAATTCCCGGGCGGTGGGTGGAGGAACAGTCAGCCTAGTGTCACCAGGGAGATCGAGGGGCAGTGTTGTAGAATCTCATATTAGCCAATGTATTTCATATTATTCATATTGTTTTGCATATATTTTATTGAGAATATAATTATCATTATTGTTATTATTTAGTAGTGGTCTTATCAATAAGTAAAGCAACAATTATTAATCTTTAACAATGTATACTGTGTTTTCCATAGATTTAGAAAGATTTCATTTTAAGTGTTGAACTTTATATGACCTCTCTTTCTCATATTTTTTATAAGATGGTTTACTGGGTGAAAGTTCATTAGAACACATTCAAGTTATATAGAATGGTTTAGAGTCTTGAAATTCATATAAATCACAGAGTTACTAATTAGAAGAAGAGAGCACTTTGACAGAAGTGAAATATAGTTGACAAGAGAAGCACCGTCAAAGATAGGAAAAAAAGGTAATTAAAAATAATTAGGTGGAATACGGGAAAGTTATGTAAAGAACATTAAATTAAGTTTGACAAGGTCAAAGAAAGGTCTGTTTGTGCCCTCATTAAAACTATTAATATACATACATATAGTGAGACATATAACACATCTGGTGGGGTTATTGAAAGTTCATTCTCCCAAAAATCGTAAATCTGTCACCCTTGAAGCCAAGTTAAATCTTTTAAAGATAAGGAGAGTTTGATAACACAGCTGGGTGCCAGACTGTCTCTGCACAGGTGTTTTTAATTGGACAAACACAGTTATAAATCTTTTTAATGAACATATAGGAATTCTGGGAGTAATAAGTTTGTCTGGTTATAGAACAGGTGTGAGATTTATGGTTGGTTACATTGACGTAGATCTTAGCGACCAATCACAAGTAGGAAAGATGGCTGAGATAGGCTTGTAAAAGGGTATATAAATGCAAGCTCTACAATTGTTTGTCAGACAAGTCAGATAGGCGTCTATCAGGCTGACTGTTTGTCTATGCAGCCCTATTGCAAGGGTGGCAGACGGTCAGAACCAATAGGCAAATATCTGTCCATAACTTGTCTCCTCGTATGAGTCAGAGAAGACTTCTTAACTTGTACTAGAGTGTGGTCTCAGGTGAATTTCCCTCAAGAACTCTGTGGAGGGGACCAGACCACTGGTCGATCGACTGGTCCCTATCAGGTGACGGGTTCCCAAGAATTGGCAGAAAAGACCCATTCTTGTTCAAGGTGAGAACAATTCACAATTGGTTCAATTTGGTTAGGGAATAAGAATACCTATATCTAATATGCTTGCATTGTAAGAAACTGTATAAATTAGACCTGTATCTTGTAATACTTTGAACATAAACCTGTATGTTATCAGCTGTTAATAAACCTGCATTGCTTAAGTTCTGCCTGGTTCGATACTTTACAATTCTACCTTATTTGGTGGCCCGTACGGGGACAGCATAACCTCAACTCCGATCTTGCCTAACTCTATACTGGTGAGGCACTGAGCTCAACACAATATTGTGCAATATATCAGGTTAGCAGACACCTATTAGTTCTTGTGTTGTGCCGTGTTTTGCTAGCGCTAGGAGGGGCAGGTGGTTGTTGGGGTATCGCTGTCCACCAGGCAGATATTTGTGATGGCAGGTTGGATTTTCTCAACTTTGGGTGCCTTAAAGTGCATTGTGCAGGATGAGATACCCTGGGTAGAATTTTTTTAATTTATTTATTTATTCTCGCAATTCTTTCTTTTCCAAAGGGGTACCCCTGTAGAGGGTTAGTTACTCTCTATGTAAACCTAGGTTTAACATTCATGTTGGTTCCCTGGACTTCAAAAAATTTGTCAAGAAGAGGTTTTAGGGATTTAAGGCCCCTGGAGAACCTACGTTTACATGCATGTTGTTTGCCTTGACTACAAAATGTTGTCTGGATGAGGTTTTGGGGACTTAAAGACCCCTGGAGAACCTATGTTTACATGCATGCTGGTTTCCCGGATTGGTAATCAATCTGGCGGAGGCTTTGGGGTTATCAGATCCCTGGAAAGCCTAAGTTAACATTTTTTTTAGGATAAGTACGATATGTAGCTACTAGTAGAAAAAGGTACCTTTTTGTTTTGTATAACATTGAATATAAAGTTGTGGTGTAAAATACACATGAGTTTAGAAATCTCAGGAAAGGCAAGTCCTGACTTAACAAAAATATTGTGTATAAAAAATGTAGAAGAATGCCAATGTTTTCTAGTAGATCATAGGACTAGGAGTGTTGAAAAAGTACAGTAATCTCTTAAGGAATTGTGCCGTTCTACTAGTTAACGAAAACATTGTGTATAAGTGTCTGCGTGAGAAGACCTGTATGTACGTTAAATGACCAGAAGTGTGTAAAGAAATTGAAGCTGGCACTAAAAGCAGGAGAATAATACTCATGAGTTTAGAGAAAGTTCTGACAGGTAAATGAAGTAAAGGTTTTGGAGCTCCATTTGTTAACAAAGTTAAAAGGTATGCATCATCTTTGTACTATAGGTCTATATATGTTTATATGTATCTGTTATAACGGTCTGTGTACTAACTGAGTTAAGATCAGGTTGAGACATTCCTGATCGCCGTGGCAAGCAGGGCTTGGTGGTTTTTCGTGTCTTAAGGCCCCTTTCACACGAGGCGGGCTCCGCTTGCACGGAGCCCGCCTCTGTCCACCGGCTCAGTGGGAGATCTCTCCGTTGATCTCCGCTGAACCGGCGGATGACAAGCCTCTCTCCGCTCACTGAGCGAGGAGGGGCTTGCGAGCGCCGCTGATCTCTATGGAGAGATCGGATGAAAACGGACAGTGTGTCCGTTTTCATCAGATCTCACCTGATCCGATAGTGACGGATCTGGACGTATAGCCATACGTCTGCTTTTAGCGGATCGGACCGGGTCGGATGTCAGCGGAGATGTCTCCGCTGACATCCAACGCTCCATAGACTAACATGGAGTGCCCGTTCAGATCCGCCGTCAAAACTGACAGGCGGATCTGAACGGTCCGACCGTGTGAAAGGGGCCTAAGACAACCGTTTTGGTAAGGACATATGTGTGTACGGTGCCTATTGGCTTTACTCTGAGCACTGCTGAATGAATGAATGAATAACTTGTATAGCGCTACAATGCGAACTGAATCGCCTCAAGGCGCTGTATTGACATTTGGTTGTCGAGCTTCTAGAAGAGGTGGGTCTTGAGTTTCTTCCTGAAGGCCTGATGGTTTTCTTCCATGCGAATGTCGGTTGGTAGAGCGTTCCATAGCCGTGGACCTTGGACAGCGAATCTCCGTTCCCCCTTTGATTTGTAGCGGGATTTGGGAATGAGGAGAAGATTTTGATTAGCCGATCGAAGACTGCGATTCGGTATGTAGTGTTTTATTTTCTCGCAAAGGTATTGCGGGGCGTTTCCATGTGCGCATTTGTGGGTGAGGCAGAGGGTCTTGAATGCGACCCGACTCCTTACATTTAGCCAATGTAGGTTCCTCAGGGAAGGGGAGATGGATTCCCAGGGTTTTTTTCCTGTTATCAGCCTTGCCGCTGTGTTTTGGATAAGTTGTAAGCGCGCAAGTTGATATTGGGGTAACCCTATGTAGAGGGAGTTAGCATAGTCGAGTCGAGAATTGATGATCGTTCCAACTACCACTGCTTTGTCCTCTTTTGGAATGAAGGGGAGGAGTCTGCGTAGCAGGCGGAGCAGATGGTGAGAACCACTGACCACTGCTCCTATTTGGGCATCCATTGACATTTCTGAGTCAAAAATGACTCCGAGACTCTTAGCCTTGGTCCTTGGGGCGATGGTCTGTCCAAAGATGGTAGGAGGTGTCCAAGGGATCTTGGTTCGGGGGTTATGATTTGCATGTAGAATAAGAAGTTCTGTTTTTGATTCATTAAGTTTGAGGGAGCTGGCAGTCATCCAGTCGTCTATCATAGTGAGGCATTTTCCTAATTGCTGATGATGGTCTTTTTGTCCGGTGATACGAAAATATAATTGAGTGTCGTCGGCGTATGAGTGGAAGCAGAGGTCTGATCTTCTGATGATTTTGAGGAGTGGGCGAATGTATATATTGAAGAGGACTGGCGACAAGGGTGATCCTTGAGGGACTCCACAGGAGATTGCCCGGGTTTCAGAGGTGAAACCTCCTAGTTTCACTGTCTGAGAGCGATTTCCTAGGAAGGATGCAAACCATTGCAGATCTGAGCCAGTGACTCCTGCTACTTCTGTGAGGCGGATGAGTAGAGTATTGTGGTCCACAGTATCAAACGCTGCACTGAGGTCCAATAGTACCAGGAGACATGAATCTCCGTCATCCGCTGCTTCGAGGGCATCGTCCCATATCTTCAGGAGTGCGGTTTCTGTCCCATGGCCTGGGCGGAATCCTGATTGTAACGGGTCCAGGAGTGTGTGTGTGTCCAGGTGGCGTTGTATCTGTTGTACTACCGCTTTCTCCATAATCTTGGAGATGTTGTTCAAGCTTGTAATTGGTCTGCGATGGTTGGGGTCCCGTGGGTCGAGGTTGGGTTTCTTTAGCAGGGGTTTGATGATGCCTTGTTTGAGGGCGCCTGGAACAATCCCTTCTTTGAACGATTGATTTATGAGGTGCGTTATGGTGGGAGCCAGGATGTCGGAGCATTCTTTCAGGAGTTTTGTGGGGATGATGTCAATGGAGGATGTGCTGTCTCTGAGATTTTTGATGATGTTTTTAGTAGTATCCGTGGTAATTGAGATCAGAGAAAACTTTGGTGGTTGTGGGATGTTTGTGTCGATATCGACTTTTTGCTCTGACTGCCTGCCGTCGGATGTCTTTTTCTGACCAATTGTTTTCCTGATGTTGTCGATTTTATTGATGAAAAAATCTGATAATTCATTGCAGAAATCTTGGGTTTCATTAGCGGGGGGCTCTAAGCATGCCGGGTTCATCGACTGAGCGACTATTTTAAAAAGTTCCCGGGGGCGATTTAAGGCCGCTGAGATGGTATTTGAGAAATGGTCTTTTTTTGCTTTGAAGATTGCCTTCTGATAATTCTGTGTGAGTCCTTTGTATTTTGTGTGATTTCCATTGGTGGGATTTATTCTCCATGCTCTTTCGGCTCTTCTGCGTTCTTGCTTGAGTAGCGTGAGCGAGCTATTGAACCATCCTGCGTTTTTCCTCTTGATGAGAGTTCTGCGTTTTGGAGCCACTGAGTCTGCTGATTGTAGTAATGCATTGTTTAGGGAGCTGAGAGTTTGCTCCGATGAGTGGGTTAAATTCATAGTTGCTATTTTGTTTGATAAGATGGTTTTGAAGGAGTCGGAGTGCAGTTTTTTCTGCGATCTGGTCCAATGAGTTGTTGTTGCAGGTTTCTGTTTTTGGCGGGTGGTGTTGGTGAAGATTTTGAATTTGATGGCGTGGTGGTCCGTCCATGGTAGTGGTATGTTGTCTACTGTGTTGATGTCCAGATTTTGGTTGAAGATGAGGTCCAGAGTATGTCCTGACCCGTGTGTGGGGGTCTTTATCAGTTGCTGGAGACCCAGTTCTTCCAGTTGGCTGATGCAGGCGGTCGCGATCGGGTCTTGGGTAGAGTTTGCCCAGAGGTTGAAGTCTCCAAGTACCAGCAGGTTTTTGGATTTCAGTGTGTGTATTGAGATAAACTCTGTGAGGGGTGTAAGCAGATTGGTCTTAGGTCCTGGTGGTCTGTAGCAAAGTAGAATGTGGGTGGTTTCATGGGGTGTTGATTGAAGATGTAGCGTCAGTGTCTCCATAAAAGGCACTGGGTTCTGTAAGATTGGTTTGGTGAGTGCCAAGTGCGATTTAAAAATCACTGCTAGGCCGCCTCCTTTTTTTCCTATCCGATGTTCCGTTAGGATCCTGTAGTTCTCCGGCACCAATTCGGTGAGGATGGTGTTGCAGTCGGGTGTTAGCCAGCTTTCCGTAATGAAGAGGCAGTCTATATTGTTTTGGGTGATGAAGTCGTGTACTTCTAGTCTGTGTTTGGCTGCAGATCTGGTGTTGATCATGGCGCATGCTAATTGTTGTGGTTGGGTAGGTATCTTCCTGTTTTTGCAGGTTGATTGTAGGTCAGTCTTTAATAGATGTTCTTTTCGTAGAATTTTTTGAATGGGAGCTGGCAATGTTGCGGTGGTATTTCTTAGTCTGTGGAGGACTTGGACTATGGACTGCTGACCATAAGTAATTACTAACTAGCCTGTCAGTTTTAATCATTCTGTAAATATTTGTATATTTATATATAGTCAGGAATTTGTGTTCATATGTATGCATACTTTGCTAGGTGGAGTGACTGTGTATTGTTGTATAGACAACAGAAGATAATGAATGTTCACAAATGTAAGTTAATTTCTTTGTAATCTTTGTAGACTGTTAGGGAATATTGTATGTGTGAGGGAGACTGATCATCTCCCAAATGAGGTTAGAATAAGTCTGTAGTGGTTGTAAAGACATTGGTGTGGAAGGACCCTGTGTGTTAGTTCTATGAGTGAATTGTAAGAAGTATGCAACTGATGCTGAATTCTGCATAGTGTATGATGAATATGGAAATGGTATGCATCTCCCATACAGATATAATTAGCACTTTCCGTGTCATATCTTTGATTTTGTGGCACTTCTTAGTTGTCACGTATCGGGTATGACGGGGAACAGGAGGTGGATCCCCTATGCCAATGAGGCGATAGCACGGGTTGTATTGGAGGACCGGTTCTAATGTTGCTACTGGTTTTCACCAGAGCCCGCTGAAGGCGGGATGGACTTGCAGCGGCGGTAGCAACCAGGTCGTGTCTTCCAATAGCAACTCGACCCCACTGACAGCTGAGACAGGCGCGGTACACAAGGATTAAGCAGAGGCAAGGTCAAACGTAGCAAAAGGTCAGGGCAGGTGGCAAAGGTTCGTAGTCAGGGGCAACGGCAGAGATCTGGATACACAGTAGGAGCAAACACAAGAACGCTTTCACTGGGCACTTTAGGCAACACAAGATCCGGCGCGGGCAGGAAGGGGGAGTGTATTTTTAAAGGGTGCAGGTGTGTAGTAATTTGGGCCAGGCACCAATCAATTGTGCGCTGGCCCTTTAAGAAAGACAGTAGTGTGCGCGCGCGCGCGCCTGGGGAGCGGGGGCGCGCGCGCTGGGGAAATCAGGAGAGGAGAGGCGAGGAGAGTGGGATGCGATCCCTGGGCGGACCGGGGCCGCCACGAGGATCGCATCTTGGAAACCGAGCGGCGCCTGCGGTCAGCGGAGCCGACCGGGGCGCTGCAGAGCCGAGGACGCCGTGGGCGCTCCGGGATGGAGGAGTACCCCCCCCTTTGGGTCTCCCCCTCTTCTTGGGTCTCCCGATTCTCCTGGAGCCCAAGAACCTGAGGATGAGATCCTTGTCTATGATGTTATCCTCAGGTTCCCAGGACCTCTCCTCAGGACCACAATTCTCCCAATCAACAAGAAAGAACCGCTTACCCCGGATGGTTCTAGAGGCGAGGATCTCTTTAACGGAGAAGATGTCGGAGGAGTCGGTGACAGGAGCAGGAGCGGAGACCTTGGGGGGAAAAGTGATTAAGAACAAAGGGTTTGAGGAGGGAAACATGGAAAGAGTTGGGGATGCGGAGAGAAGGGGGAAGATGTAGTTTGTAGGACACGGAATTGATCCGAGCCTTGACCTTGAAAGGACCGAGGTAGCGGGGACCCAACTTGTAACTGGGGATGCGGAACCTGATGTACCTGGAGGAGAGCCACACCCTTTCACCAGGGGAGAAGACAGGAGGTGGTCTTTTACAGTCAGCATGTTTCTTCATGTGAGAAGAGGCCAGGGCAAGCAACTTTTGGGTCTCTTTCCAGATGGACGACAGCTCTTGGGTGACTTTGTCTACAGCGGGGACTCCGGAAGAAGTGGGGATGGGAAGGGGGGGGAAGAGGATGACGGCCGTAAACCACAAAGAAGGGTGATTTAGAGGAGGACTCAGATTTTTTCAGGTTGTAAGAAAATTCGGCCCAGGGCAGGAGGTCAGCCCAGTCGTCTTGACGAGCAGAGACAAAGTGTCGCAGGTAGGCCCCAAGGATTTGGTTGACTCTCTCCACTTGTCCATTGGACTGTGGATGATAGGCAGAGGAGAAGTCCAGTTTGACTTTCAATTGACTGCAGAGAGCTCTCCAAAACTTAGATACAAACTGGACGCCTCTATCCGAGACGATGTGAGATGGAAGTCCATGAAGACGAAAAATCTGGAGGAAGAAATGTTTAGCAAGTATAGGTGCAGAAGGGAGACCTGGAAGCGGGTCAAAGTGTGCCATTTTGGAGAAACGATCCACGACCACCCATATGGTAGTGTGGCCGTGGGAAGGAGGAAGATCCGTGATGAAGTCCATAGCTATGTGGACCCAAGGTCGTTCAGGCACAGGCAGAGGGTGAAGAAGGCCAGCAGGCTTTTGATGAGGGGTCTTGTCTCGAGCACATATAGTACAGGCCTGTACGAAGTCCGTCACATCGTTTTTTAAGGAGGGCCACCAGTAATACCTGGAAATCAGTTGGAAGGATTTCTTGATTCCAGGATGACCAGCGAGATGAGAGGAGTGACCCCATTTGAGGATCTGAAGACGAAGACGTGGAGGGACCAAGGTTTTCCCAGGCGGAACTTGCAGCAAGGAGGCAGGAGCAGAAGAGATCAGACACTCAGGGGGTACAATGTGTTGTACAGGAGACTCGGACTCAGAAGAATCAGTGGAACGTGATAGGGCATCAGCCCTGACATTCTTGTCTGCAGGACGGAAATGGATCTCGAAGTCGAAGCGGGCAAAAAACAACGACCACCTAGCTTGGCGTGGGTTCAATCGCTGGGCGGACTGGAGGTAAGAAAGATTTTTGTGATCCGTGAAGATCGTGATGAGATGAATGGACCCCTCAAGGAGATGTCTCCACTCCTCAAGTGCTAGTTTAATGGCCAGTAATTCACGGTCTCCGATGGAGTAGTTCTTTTCAGGGGGGGAAAAGGTCTAGGAGAAAAAAACCACAGGTGACGTTCTTGCCCTTGGAGTCTTTCTGGAGAAGCACGGCTCCAGCTCCCACAGAGGAGGCATCGACTTCCAGGAAGAACGGTTTGAGGGGATCAGGCCTGGATAGAACGGATGCAGAGGCAAAGACAGACTTGAGGCGGTTAAATGCCTCATCAGCTTGAGGAGGCCAGGACCTCGGATTCGCACCTTTTTTGGTTAGTGCCACAATAGGCGCGACAATGGTGGAGAAGTGGGAAATGAACTGGCGGTAATAGTTGGCGAATCCGAGGAAACGCTGGATGGCCCGTAGCCCGGTAGGAGGTGGCCAGTTCAGGACGGCAGAAAGTTTCTCCGGGTCCATTTGGAGACCTTGTCCAGAGACCAAGTACCCCAGGAAGGGAAGACTGCAGCGTTCAAAGAGAAATTTCTCTAGTTTGGCGTACAGACGGTTATCACGGAGTCGCTGGAGCACTTGACGGACATGAAGGCGGTGCTCCTCCAAGCTAGAGGAGAAGATCAGGATATCATCCAGATAGACAACAACACAGGAGTACAGCAGATCTCTGAAAATCTCATTCACAAAGTCTTGAAAGACCGCAGGGGCATTGCATAACCCAAAGGGCATGACCAGGTATTCAAAGTGTCCGTCACGGGTGTTAAAGACGATTTTCCATTCATCGCCTTTACGGATACGGATGAGATTATATGCGCCCCGGAGGTCCAGTTTGGTGAAAAGGCTTGCTCCGCGCAAACGGTCAAATAGTTCTGAGATGAGAGGCAGTGGGTAGCGATTCTTTACCGTGATTTTATTAAGACTACGATAGTCAATGCAGGGACGTAGGGACGAGTCCTTTTTGGCGACAAAGAAGAATCCGGCTCCAGCAGGGGAAGAGGACTTGCGGATGAAACCTCTCTTGAGATTCTCCTGGATGTACTCAGTCGTCATAGCTTGTGTCTCCAGGATGGAGAGAGGGTAGATCCTGCCACGGGACGTGGTGGTTCCAGGGAGGAGATCAATAGGGCAATCAAAGGGTCTATGTGGTGGCAAGGCCTCCGCTTGTTTTTTGCAAAACACATCGGAAAAGTCCTGGTAAGGCTTGGGAAGACTAGGCAGAGCGGCAGCGGCGGAAACTTGTTTAATGGGCACCGCTTTGAGACAATGCCTATGGCAGGAAGGCCCCCAACTTTTGATGTCCCCCGAGGACCAGTCGAGGGTAGGAGAATGAAGCTGGAGCCAGGGTAGGCCCAAAAGAATCTCGGAGGTACAGTTGGGTAACACAAGGAAGTCAATCTTTTCATAATGGAGAACTCCAATTCTCATGAGGAGAAGTTCGGTGCGATAACGCACGATACAGTTCAGATTTTGACCATTTACCGAGGTGATGAAAACTGGCTTGGCAAGACGGATGATTGGAACATTAAATTTGTTGACGAGAGAGGCTTCAATGAAGTTCCCTGCAGAGCCGGAGTCCAGAAAGGCTACAGCGGAGAAAGAGAATTTCTTGGTCAGAAATCCTCACAGGAATGGTCAGACGTGGAGAGGAAGAATCCACACCTAGCAGCGCCTCTCCTACATTAGCTAGGTGCGAGCGTTTCCCTGACGCTGAGGGCGGATAGGGCAGTCCTTTAAGAAATGGTCGGGACTGGCGCAATACAGGCACAGATTATGGTCTCGGCGGCGAGTCCTCTCTTGTGTGGTCAAGCGTGACCGATCCACTTGCATAGCCTCCTCAGCCGGAGGAGCAGGAATGGGATGCAGAGGATTCTGGAAGAGAGGTGCCAGGCGAGGAAACCGCCTGACGCGACCAAAGTCCTTTTCCTGGCGTAGCTCTAGGCGTCTTTCGGTATAGCGCATGTCAATGGGGGTGGCCAGCTGGATGAGTTCAGACAGGGTAGCAGGAATCTCTCGTGCGGCCAGCACATCTTTGACATGACTGGATAGACCTTTTTTGAAGGTCGCGCAGAGGGCCTCATTGTTCCAGGAGAGTTCTGATGCCAGGGTGCGGAACTGAATGGCGTAATCGCCCACTGAAGAGTTCCCCTGGACGAGGTTCAGGAGAGCCGTCTCGGCAGAGGAGGCCCGGGCTGGTTCCTCGAAGACACTGCGGACTTCAGAAAAGAAGGCTGGAACTGAAGCTGTGGCAGGATCGCCACGGTCCCAAAGTGGTGTAGCCCAGGCTAGGGCCTTATCAGATAGTAGGCTAACCACAAACCCCACCTTTGACCGTTCTGTGGGGAACTGGTCCGACAACATCTCCAGATGGAGGGAACACTGGGATAGGAACCCTCGGCACAGCTTGGGATCCCCATTGAATTTGTCAGGAAGGGACAGGCGGATCCTAGCAGCAGCAACTCGTGGTGGAGGAGATGCAGGAGGTGGTGGTGGAGATGGCAGAAGCTGCTGTAGCATAGCAGTCAACTGCGCCAATTGCTGTCCTTGTTGAGCGACCACCGTGGTCAGATCCGAGAGGCTTGGCAGTGGGACCTCAGCGGGATCCATGGCCGGATCTACTGTCACGTATCGGGTATGACGGGGAACAGGAGGTGGATCCCCTATGCCAATGAGGCGATGGCACGGGTTGTATTGGAGGACCGGTTCTAATGTTGCTACTGGTTTTCACCAGAGCCCGCCGCAAGGCGGGATGGACTTGCAGCGGCGGTAGCAACCAGGTCGTGTCTTCCAATAGCAACTCGACCCCACTGACAGCTGAGACAGGCGCGGTACACAAGGATTAGGCAGAGGCAAGGTCAAACGTAGCAAAAGGTCAGGGCAGGTGGCAAAGGTTTGTAGTCAGGGGCAACGGCAGAGATCTGGATACACAGTAGGAGCAAACACAAGAACGCTGGCCAAGCAGCGGACATGTGAGCAGCCTAGGAGAGGAGCTCCGCTGACACCGATTAATCCTGAGAAATATCCGGCAAAGATTTTCCCGAACGGAGGGCACAGACGAGTGGGGGAACCATCCGAGACCTGGGGGAACCGGGAGAGATGGGTCGAATCGGCACAGCGGGCCCTAAAACCACCGCGGACCGGCAACATACGCAGGCCGTGGGAGGAATCAAAGATGGCGCCGGCCATCCGGCCTCATGTAAAAAGCTCCAGCCGGTGAGTCCAAATCCCCTGCAGCCCCACACACCGCTACAAACGCCACAAAGAAGTCCAAACCACCCTCCACGATTAAGGAGCACTTTACTGACCCCTCACAAAGCCCCAGACTATCGGCCACGCCGGCCCTGCCTATGAGAGAGGACCCTGACCCCTGGGAAGCCGAAGGCAGATGGGAGGAAGAAAGTGAGGCAGGGGGACCATCACAGTCAGCTATACTAGCAGAGGAGGGTGGGGAGGATGGTGAAGAAGTGGAAGAGCTCACACTTAAACATGTAATGGACGCTATCCAGCAATGTCAGTCATCTCTTACTACACAGATTGAAACGGTCAGGCTTGACTTATCAATTGTAAAGCATGATATGCAGAAAATGAGATCCAGAATTACTGGGACCGAACAACACATTAGTGACATTGAAGATACTGTGCAACCTATGTCTAATAATATGAGAATGCAGCAACAAGATTTAAAGGAACAGGCACTAAAACTCAATGATTTAGAAGACCGCATGCGCAGAAACAATCTACGCATTATTGGCTTTCCAGAAGGCTCAGAAGGCAAAGATCCAGAACTTTTCCTGGAAAAGTGGCTGCGTGACACTATAGGGGCAGAACATCTCTCACCTATGTTTGCTATCGAGCGAGCTCATAGAGTCCCTATGCGCCCCCTTCCACCGGGAGCCCCACCTCGCCCACTGCTTGCAAAAATATTGCATTTCAGAGATAAGGAGAACATCATGCGAAATGCCAGAAATCTACCCGAGATCAGATTTAATGGGAATAAGATATCGCTTTTTCCAGATTTTTCAACAGCCACACAAAAACAAAGAGCAGCATTCACGACTGTAAAGAAGCGACTTCGGGACAAGCAACTTAACTACAGCATGCTTTATCCGGCTAAATTGCGAGTCATCAACGACGGCAGGGTCCAGTTCTTCCTGACCCCAGCGGAAGCTGCGGACTGGCTTGATGGCCTAGGCTAAGTACCCAGAGCACCTCCGTTATGCTGTTTTGAGCAGCATACTGGTCCGTGATATCCCATACAGATATACACAGGATGCCTGCGCCATCATGATTAATAGAATCTAGCCCAGGCATCCTTCCTAATGTGCCTTACTTTTTGTTTCTATTTACTTTTTCTTGGTTCAGTTAAAGAATACTAGGAGGCCCTATATTGGGGTGAAGCACCTGATCACCAAGGATGGAATGGCGGTGAGGAGTGGACTGTTCCAGAACTCTTGAATACAGGTACCAAGACACTACATATCCACCCACAGTTGAGTGAGCAAGTTTTGATTATACTATGCCCGACTAGGGACTTTCAAACATCAGAAACGCTATCCTGAACGTTTTTTCTTTTTACAGGTGTCTCCATCGCTCCCCGAGACACGTGCTTAAACTTACCTTTTCATTTTTGACTACCCTTTTGTTTTATTTTGTTTTTTCTTTCTAAAGGGACTTTTTGGTGCTACATGGTTAACTGAGGGATCCAGTTGGTCACCTCACAGGTTATTCACATGGTTATTGGGAAGAAGCTCGTTGAGGTTTGGGGCAATGAGCAGGGTGGGGGGAGGGTAGGGTTAGTTAACACCAAAGTGTTCTATTTGGTGGCAGGTTTGTATTTTACCTTCACTACACGGTACTACCATCAAGATGTGTTACTACAGTATCATTGTATGAAAAGCCACACCAATGCCATGTTAACCTATAATCTGAATACTCCAGCCGATATTTACCTCTCTATGCCTAAGAAATATGTTGTATGTTGTATGTATTTACTTTACAAAGATTATTCACGATTTATAGATGAGTCTTAAGTGCCTTACCTGGAATGTGCGAGGTCTGAACTCAAGGATCAAGAGATCTTTGGTTTTGGACTACCTAAAACGCACAAAATCGCACATTATGTTGCTACAAGAGACACACCTGGTAGGGTCTAAAGTCATGGCATTAAAGAGAAGATATGTTGCTCATGCATTCCATGCAACATACTCCTCATACTCCAGAGGTGTCTCTATATTGATTCTCAGGTCCCTACCTGTTCAGATAATAGAGGTCAAAATTGATCCGCAGGGCTGCTATGTAGCTGTGGTACTGAGATATATGGAATCTTTTTATACCATTGTAAATATATATGTTCCGCAACCATTTGAAAGACAGAAGTTGGACAAATGTATGGCCGCAGTCCTCCCCATGATACAGGGTCACCTTATCATTGGGGGCGATTTTAACAAAGTTATGGACGGGGACATGGATAGGCTCAGATGTACCAGACCTCAATCTCACTCCCTGAAAGAATGGGCTGAAGCATATGATCTAACGGAAGTTTGGAGGTGAAAATTTCCAGATAGAAAAGAGTTCTCTTGTATATCTGAGTCCTACAAGTCCTTATCACGACTTGATATGTTCTTTACGTCCAGAGATATATTGCAAAAGGTGGAGGAGGTGTCATATCTCTCCAGAGCGCTTTCCGATCACTCTCCTCTGGAACTCACCATGAGTGTGCAGGGACAGGATGCTGATCGCATCTGGCGTATGAGTCCTTACTGGCTCACAGAGCCAATGGTACTAAGCTATTGCATGGAAGCCATTACCATGTTCTGGCAGGAGAATGCTCGGGAAGGGCCGGCCTTAATTAAATGGGACGCGTTCAAAGCAGTAATTAGGGGAGCATATATGAGAGGAATATCTATTCTGAAAAGAGCTACTGCGGAAAGGTTACTCATTCTGTCTAATGAAGTGCAGGAGGTAGAGGAGGCATATGTTAGGAACCCGTCACCGGACGGATTCCAAGCAATACAGGCTGCGAAAAGGACATATGAATTAGCACTAACGGATAAAACTCAGAAGAAGCTATTGTACCAGAGACAGAGGATTTTTGACACGGGGGACAAAAATGGCAAGATTCTGGCATTTTTGGCCAACCCAATACCTGACCCAGTTGCCATATCCAGAATATATGACAGCTCGGCCAATGTCCAGGACTCCAAGGAAGGGATCATGACGGCCTTTATGCAATTTTACTCTGACCTTTATAGGTCACAGGCCCATTATACCCCCCCTGAGCTGTATGAATATGTAGACTCTATTAACTTTCCGATATTATCGGAAGAGCAGCAGCAATTATTGGAGGAACCCATCTCCACAGACGAAATAGAACAAGCTATTAAGACCTTTGCTAAACATAAAACTCCAGGTCCTGACGGAATACCCATAGAATGGTATGTAACCCATATAGACACCATGGTACCAAGGTTGCATCGTTTGTATGCCACCATCTTCTTAGAAAAAAGCCTGCCCCCGTCTATGAAAGAGGCCCTAATAGTACTGATCCCTAAGCCTAACAAGGATCTCTTATACTGTGAATCCTATAGGCCAATCTCTTTGATCAACACAGATCTTAAGATCTTAACAAAAATATTAGCTACCCGTATAAACTTAGTAGTCACGACCCTGATTAGCCCTGATCAAACGGGGTTCATACCAGGTAGGTCCACATATAGTAATATACGGAGACTGTTCACTAACATCCAATTCCCCACCAGAGAAAGGAAGTCCAGAGCGATTGTATCCTTAGACGCCCACAAGGCATTCGACTCTATTGAATGGCCCTACCTATTTTACATACTCGAAAAATTTGGGTTCGGGGGTAATTTCCTTCAGTGGATCAGGCTAATGTATGAGAAACCTACTGCTCGTATCAGAATCAACGGGATAATCTCCAGACCTTTCAGTATTCGCAGGGGCACCCGTCAGGGGTGCCCTCTGTCGCCACTGCTGTTCGCGCTGGCGATAGAACCCCTGGCCAGATTATTAAGATCCTCCCAAAGGATCCGGGGTATGAAAATAGGCAATCTGGAGGAACGCATATCCCTATACGCAGATGATATGCTGCTATACCTGACAGACCCACAAAGCACAGTCCCGATCATGCTTAACCTGATAGAAGAGTTTGGTAGATTTTCGGGCCTTAGGATAAATTGGACAAAATCCAACATTTTTAGAGTAGATCATGACCTTCCTTTCGACCTCCCAACAGACTGCCCACTCCAACTGACGGACAAATTTAAGTACTTAGGGATTACGATACAACTGCCAATTTCCTCATATATAGTTAATAACTTGGTACCATGTATAGACTCCTTTAAACGCAAACTGACCAGCTGGACAACCCTGCCATTAACGTTAATGGGTAGGGCCAATCTATTCAAAATGGTTTTTTTGCCTAAATTCTTATATATCCTGGCAAATAGCCCAGTATATATTACTAAGAAGACGTTCCAAGAAATTGACTCTTTACTAATAACCTTTTTATGGTCTCCCAAGAACCCCAGAATAGCACTAAGAACACTGCAGTTACCCACAGCTCAGGGGGGTTTGGCACTTCCAAACCTCAGACAATATTACTTTGCATCACAACTTGTGTTTGTGCACTGGTGGATGTTTCCACAAATCACCAACGCTGCAACAGCAGCGGAAATGGCGACACTTTCATCACAGGAAGCCCTGAGTAATTTAATATTTTGTAAAAGGGTCAGAGAACGAAGGGGCACTGACATAATACAGGTATCCATTGATATTTATAAACGATGTCTCCCATTAATTCCAGAGGACCAGTGATGTAAGTAACTGAGTTAAAATAAACTGAGTTACGTAACTCAGTTACTTTAGAGGGTAACTAGTAATCTAACTGATTACTTTTCCCCTCATGGTAACTCAGTTCCCATTACTTTGGCGGAGTTACCCCAATTACATCTACCGTCACTAGATGGCAGTAGTGTAATTCCGGTGTCCTGCCAAAAAAGTTCCCCCGCCGGATAAGGACCCCCTGTACTGCACAGGCGCAGCGCTTGCGCAGCACGAAGGACTACGGAGCTTCCGAAAATTGCAGAACCTAAACAGCTCTGAGTGAAATCTACACCGCGCAGGTGCAGTTAACATGTAATTGTACGAGGCGATGCCGCACCCTCATGATGCTCGTGCTACTCTGCAAGGGGCGCCTATCGTGTAACTAAGGGGCGGTCTAGTATTACTGTAACCAAGGGGCGCATTTATTATTATTGTTATATATCGAGCTCTGCCCATTAATTTAACATTCGCCCTCTTCTGTAGAAATCCACCCCTTACATGATATAATAATAATAGACCCGCCCCTTACACTATATAATAATAATAGACCCGCCCCTTGCTTACACGCTATAACAGATCTGCCCCTTGGTTAGAGTAATAATACAGCAGCCCCTTGGTTACACGATATATAACAATAATAATAAATGCGCCCCTTGGTTACAGTAATACTAGACCCGCCCCTTAGTTACACGTATAGAATATTTAAAAAAAAAAAAAAGTCAGTTACTTTGCTGAGTAACTAATTACTTTTCCAATGTAGTAACTGAGTTACTAACGCAATTACTTTTTGGGAGAAGTAATTTGTAACTTAACTAAATTACTTTTTTAAAGTAAGATGACCAACACTGCAGAGGACACACCGTCTATATCTCCCAATCAACCGATATGGAACAACCCCACGTTCACTCACTTCCTGAGCCTACCGGGCGCCTCCGCCTGGGACGCTAGGGGCCTAAGATATATACATCAATTATATGATCAGGGATCTCTTAAGCCCTTCGACGCACTACAAGAGGAATTTGGGGTGCCAGGGACCTGGCACTTCAGATACCTCCAACTAAAACATGCAGCAACGGCCCAATTAGGTCTTAACAATGTGAAGTTTCATAACTCTACGTTAGAAGAGGCACTTATGCAACCCGAACACTCAGGATTAATATCAGGATATTACAAGCTGTTATCTCAGGGGGGCGCAGGCCAATTACGGAAAGTGAAAAGTTACTGGCTTATGGATATACCGGATATATCAGATGAAAACTGGGAAGAATTCATGGATACATACTTTACCACCACTATATCAGCCAGGGATAAAATGATACAGCTGCACATTTTTCATAGAGTTTACTACACACCCCTACACCTATTTCGCATGAAGAAAATAAACAGCTCTGTCTGTCATAAATGTAACAAACTTACAGGTGACCTGCTCCACATGCTTTGGAACTGTGAAAAGGTACGCCCATTTTGGTCACAAGTGACTAGCTTTATAGCAACTAACTTTGATTTACCGAATATTTGTAGTCCTAAGTGGTGCATACTGGCAATCTTTGAAGAAGTAGACATGAGCACATATCAAAAACAATTTTTACGCCTTTTATTATTTTATGCCAGGAAAACGGTGGTTTTGCGATGGATATATTCCACACCGATTTCTTTGAACTTATGGAAGAATGTAATTAATCAGGTATTGCCTGTTTACAAACTGACGTATGAGGCGAGGGGGTGTGCGGCTAAATTCGAGAAGATATGGGGAAAGTGGACAGATCTTGTTGAGGCTTGCGAATACCCTGAGGTGGATTAAAACTCTAGTGTGGGAACGACATCTTATATTGTTTAGAATGAATACTAATAGGCCAATGGCTACCAGGGACAACTTGAGAATAGAAAGAGGTAAAAAGGTACGCAGAATTTGCTATATGAGGGCACTGATGATTTCATCTAAAGAGGCGATTAAGAACTCTGATGCTTATTGCTCAATATAAATGTGGCAACGATACCGTTATTATTGTTTGAGGATGTAGTGACGAGAATAGGTACAAGTTTATCTTCATTACAGGGTTAGTATCACAGAAATACCCATCTTGTCATCAATACCGAAATTGTCAAAAATATGTTATGTATGGATGTATTTGTTTAATAAGGAGAATGATCCTAGGGACATATGTAAAATTGATGATGTAATACGGATGTGAATGTATTATGTTTGTAATGAAGATTAATAAAAACAGTTTAAAAAAAAAAAACACAAGAACTCTTTCACTGGGCACTTTAGGCAACACAAGATCCAGCGCGGGCAGGAAGGGGGAGTGTATTTTTAAAGGGTGCAGGTGTGTAGTAATTTGGGCCAGGCACCAATCAATTGTGCGCTGGCCCTTTAAGAAAGACAGTAGTGTGCGCGTGCGCGCCTGGGGAGCGGGGGCGCGCGCGCGCCGGGGAAATCAGGAGAGGAGAGGCGAGGAGAGTGGAATGCGATCCCCGGGCGGACCGGGGCCGCCACGAGGATCGCATCTTGGAAACCGAGCGGCGCCTGCGGTCAGCGGAGCCGACCGGGGCGCTGCAGAGCCGAGGGCGCTGTGGGCGCTCCGGGATGGAGGAGGCACCCGGAGCGCTCGGCGTTACATTAGTATTTGATAGGAGGATTTATATGAGTTAAATGTGTGTGTTTTGTATGAGGTGTAAAATGAATCCCTATGTGAATGATTGTATGTGACTTTCGTGGAGAGGCTAGGGATTGATACATCTATGGTGACTGATTGACTTTAGCATCAAAGTTCAAAATAAAAAGGGCAGTGATTGTGTGTATGTGTAAAGCCCCATACACACGGTCGGATTATCGCATGGATTCTGTCTGATCGGACAATGTTGTTGAAAAATCCGACCGTGTGTATGCACCATCGGACAGTGTACGTCGGATTGTCCGACGGACAAAGTCCTATCTCCTGCTGGATAGATTTTTTGACAACACGGTCCGATCACACCAAATCCGATCGTGTGTAGCGTTGTCCGACGGACAAAGTGCTACGCATGCTCAGAAGAAATTCTGTGACGGAAGCGCTCGGTCAGGTAAAACTACCTTTCCTAATCGACACAGCACATTCGTCACGCTGCAATGTTAAAATGTCTTTAATGCAGCGCATTCTCTTTTTCTTTACAATGCAAGAAGAATGACATGTTTTAGCTGCTCCTATTCACCCGCACTTCTCACAAACTTAGTTCTTTATTACTTTTCACGATTTCTACACTACATGTTTATTTTTACTCAGATTGTAAAAGAATCTTTGTTACATTTTTAGCATGATTTGTCTTTTATTTTTTTTGGAAGACATATTTGAAGGAGATTTTGTTATTTTTTTTTGGAGGGGGGTTGTGTGTCTCAACTTAGGAAAAGCACATTATTAACATTTGTATTTGTTGCTTAAATTTACTATGAGTTTGTTGGTTGTTGGTGCCCCTTGTTAATAATAGTTTATGATTAGTGAAATGTACCTGCCTACTCACAAATAAACTGTCATTGTAGAAAAGTAAAACACAATAGGCAATGATTATTTCAAATCAAAAAGACCTTTATTTCGCTCTCAGCATCAAAACAAAGAGGAACGCAGCCATGGTGAAACTTGGGGATTTTGCAAAGCCTTGGACCCCCACGGCAACCATCATTTTTCAAGCTTAGAAAATTGGGGGCCTGAGGAGTACGTATATTAAGGGGAGTGCAATCTGGTCGTGAAGTCCAAAACATCCGGAACTGCAGCAGATGCCATCTAGGTCCCCAGGCTCTGGTACTACGAGAGGCTCCATCTTCTCTCAGACCAGACTGAATCCAGGTCGTCACTCTCAGGTCTTCCTTCCACGTTTCCTTGCACGCTGTGGCTGTCGTGCTGGTGGGGTGGCAGAAGGAGGAGGAGGAGGAGGAGGCGGAGCATGGTCACTATGGCAAACATGTGTGAGTGGGGTCATCTCCCCAGCCATCCCCTTATTTAGGACCTTGAGGATGAGCCCCTCACACATGTTGCGTTGCCTCACCTCCATACCCTTCATTTTAGTGACAACCACGGAGCCAAAGGTCTCCTCGTCGTGGGTGTGGCATGTAGGGAGGCTGAAGCCTCTCTGATCATCCGGAGCGCTGACTCTGCCGCATCACCCCCCCTTCTCGCCCTTCTGTACGGAAGGCGGAGGGGAGGGATTTGGGAGTCAGTCAGGCTCCAAGGCCTAGCCCCCTCTTGGCTGCCACTACCCACCTCTTGGCTGCCACTAACCCCTGCCTCCTCCTGACTGCCACCTTCCACAGCCTCCTCCTGGCTGAGGTCTTCCTGTGTCTGAAAAAAGAACATAGTTTCAGTTATTTGTTCATCAAACACACACAATTTTCATCTAGTGACTGTTGCAAAATGTTTACAAATAGAAAACCATACAATTCTCAGCCCTGCAGTTTAGATTCTTGCCCCAAATGTCTCCAACACTACTGTTTGTTGATATGTCAAACACGTTAGGAACTAAGCAATTGGTGATCCTGAATTCAGTGAACATCATTCCTTTTTCACAAAAATGGTTCCCAAACTACTATACCTCGAACAAGCTGGGCTCCTCCACCTCTTCCAGACTGGAAGGCCCAGGTTGCTCCTCGGAAGCCTCATCAGGGGTGGGCTGCGCACAAGGAAGCGTGGAAGGAGGAGTCGAGAGTGACTCCGTGACATCAGCCTGGTCTTTGAGAAAATTGAGCCTGTCATAGTACCAGAGCTTGGGGGCATAGACCTCATCTGCTGCAGTTGCAGTTTCTTCAGACTTCACGACCTTCTTGCGCTCCCTGATATACGCACTCCTCAGGCTGCCAATTTTCTTTCTTATATCATCAACAGTTGCCATGGGGAACCTTGGCTTTACAAATTCCACAAGTTCCAGCAGGGCTGCGTACCTCTTTGGTTTGATGCCATAATGGGGGTGTTTGGCCTGCCATAAAATGGGAAATTCCCTGTATTTATCAATGAAGAGGGGGAGAAAACTCACGTTGTTGAATCCCTTCATAATCTCTGCAAGACACAACACCACACAAAACACTATAAATTATGTCAGGCTAAACTCTCCTAATCTTCTCCATAAAGAAGCCTCAAGGTCGAATCAGTCTAGGCTAGTTATGTACCAACGTCAAATTGTACCTTCGTTTATAGCGATCGTCTCGTGCGTGAGCTTTCTCTCCCCTCATCTCCCAGATCGTGGCTACGACACAGGCGTGTGACGTTTTATATACAGTGCGCATGCGTCAAACTCCGCCCGCCCCTGACGATCTTTCTCGTCTATTCCCCACCCCTTCTCTTTACGGCGCAGTGGGGAGAGCACATGGCGGGGACACAGCAGGTGCGGCCGAAATATCCCACCAACGAGGAGGAGGACGAGGAAAGTCCGGAGGCAGAAACGTCCCGATCCCGGAGCCTGAAATTCAAGGCCTCCAATATGTCATTTGGAGAAATGTTGGAGATGGTGGACATATTAAAGAGGAGTGACTATGATGGGAAGTATGGGCCTTACCTCAACCCCAATGTCCTCAAGGCCAAGATCATGTCTAAAGTTGTGAGGAGGCTGTACAATCATTTTGGGGTACAACGATCCAAGGAGCAACTGAGGAAACGCTGGTCAGACCTGAAACTGAGGGAGGCCGATCAGTACAGAAAGATCAAGCGAGTTCTTCAAAAAAGTAAGTAGTTGTGTTTTGTGTTTGATTTCTTGCTTGCATACTGCTCCATGTGTTTGGATTTTTACAAAGTTGTACATTCCAAAATGGCCACTTTCAGGTTCGTCTGTGCATTCGATCGTACTCAACCTCGATCTTTCTGCCACTGTCATGTTCGTGTGTGTGTCCATTTGATCGTACTCAACCTCGATCGTTCGGCAAACTTATAATACGATGTTTGTTGTTTTTTGGGGGAAAGGAAGTTTGTTCTCTCTAGAAATGTCATCAAGACTGTCCAGCCAATTTATTTAATGTAAAGGAGACGTCACCCAGTAGCTGTTTACCCATCTGGACTCTAGAGCACTAGTGCTGGGACACCTAAACCCCCTTTTTATTAGGCTTTTCCACACATGTGCGCCAGTGGATACTAGAGGGGGGTCTCCATCACCCAAACGTCGACCAAAAAGCTATAAGTTTAGGACCTTTACAAAGTGACTACATTCATGTTGGTGTCATTTGTAACTGGACACCCAAAAATATTGTCCCTCACTTTCAAGAAATGTTTGTCATTTCCTATTTCTGCCCTCAATAGATTGTGTTGCTAAATCTTCCTTTTGTACATTCTCATAGGGGAGCGAAAACTTGGGACGTCTGAGGAAACCCCAAAAACAACACCTCCCAAAAAAGGTGAAAGAGCAGAAGCAGAGGAGGAGGAGGAGGAGGAGGAAGGAGAGATCAGAGAAATTGGAGAACTTGTCACCACAACAGGTGAGTGTGTGAGAACACAGCTACTGGTAAGCTAATCAATGTATGGCTGCCTCATTTCCAAAACCCTATTTTTTTTTGTGTTTGGTTTTTAGGTGACGTGGATGTTGTGGAAGAAAAATCGCACTTTACCACAGAGAGTGCCCACGTACACATCGGGGATATAATGGTCTGCAATAGAGATCTAGATTACATAAAGCAAAACATCAATGATGTTCAACAAAAATTGAAGAACATCATTGATGTTTTAGGAAAAATCTGAAAACGCACCAAGTAATTAACACACATTTGTGGCTGCTTCTGACCACATTTGCAAGTTAAGAACTGTGTGAAATTTGGAACATGCACACATTGTGTCCACATGTGCTAGCTCCCATCATGGTGGATGAATGACAACGTTTTTTTTGGGGGTGCAACCACTTTACGAACTACGAAAGTGGTTGTGGTGAAGGGGTTGCACCCCCAAAAAACGTCCATTCATCCCCATGATGGAAAATGCCACTTTTGAATATTCTAGGCATGTGTTTTAACATCTAATGACCATTTTCAGACCCAAATTGTGTGCATGTTCTAAATTTCCACTTTCCAGGGGTGACCCCCATGTGATGAAGGCAAGATCAAACACACTTTGAACATATAGTCATGTCTGATCTTGTCTTCACTTTACAAAGTTGAACTTTCCTAGTTCCTAGGTTCTGTTTTGCTCCATGCCTGGTTTTACCAATTGCGGAATGTTTGTAAACAATGTTGTAAATAACCAAGATGTTGTCAGTTTGGGCAAGAAGTTTGTAAATGCACTTGTGAATGTTTTGCAAGTAAACTTTTTTACTTTTCTAAATGTGTGGCTTCCTTATTTGAAAAACACAATGCATTATGTATGTCAAATGTAAAGGATATGGGGGGCAATGGGTGTTATTTACTAAAGGCAAGTCCAGTTTGCACTGCAAGTTTCTTTTCCAGGGCACTTTTGCACTGCACTTGTAGAGCATAGTGGATTTGACTTATGTAAATGACACCCACAGTGCTTTGTACGAAAACACGGAGCACAGCATTTTTGTGAATACACACATGTCTGACCTGGTGATGAAAAGGAGTATTTTGGGTGTCAGTTATGCAGTACAAACCTTCTCTAGACCAAAGATTAGGTATCAAACACACAACATGAGAATAATCTTTTTGGGAAGAAGAGACTGTTACCTCCTTTTGCCCAGAAAGTGCATTCCCACTGTCAAAGGCAAAGGGAAAAAAGTTCAAGGTAAAATAAGCTAAAAAGAATACGGAAATGACAAGAAATCATAGGTTGGTTGAAAAAAAATATTTATTTAAAAATGCCTCTCACACATCGTCAGGCAGAGCAATGGCCCCCCTATCCACAAAGTACTCCATATATTGCTCGCGGACCGCGCGGGCATTTAGAGGGGGCAAGCCTGGACGTGCCACTTGAAGGGCTGTGAGGTCAGCATTTGGAGGGCCCTCCACATCTGGGCCAACGGGCACCACATAGTTCCTGTTATGTCTTTTGAGGAAGTTGTGCAATATGCAACAGGCAAGAACTATGTGGTTCAGTTTGTATTCCGCCAAGTTAATTGCCGTCAAGAACAGGCGGAAGCGGCTGGCCAGGATGCCAAAAGTGTTCTCAACAACTCTTCGGGCTCTGGACAGCCTGTAGTTGAAGACCCTCTGGTCTGGGGTGAGGGTCCTCATCGGGAACGGCCTCATCAGATGGGGAGTCAACGCAAACGCTTCATCTGCGACAAAGACGAAGGGGAGTCCTTCTGCATTCTCCTCTGGAGGTGGCAAGCACAGACTGCCACTTTGGAGATGCCAGTAGAACTCCGTGTGCGCAATGGCACCACCATCCGAGATCCGGCCGTTCATCCCCACGTCCACATACATAAACTCATATGTCGCCGACACCACCGCCAACATCACTACACTATTAAACCCTTTATAATTATAATAGTAGGACCCCGAGTTGGGCGGTGGGACGATGCGGACGTGTTTCCCATAAATTGCCCCTCCGCAGTTAGGAAAGTCCCAACGGCTGGCAAAGTGGGAGGCCACAGTCTGCCATTCCTGTGGCGTGGAAGGGAACTGTGGAGTGAAACCAGAAAAAAAAATGAGTCACTTTGCACATAAACATTGCAAGCAGATTAGACAATCAACATCTTGGAACAAGAGCATTGTTTAAAATTTGAGGCTGGAAAGTATTTGCACAGAAAAGTAGAGGCTCCCCTTCACAGATTAATCACCCCCCATCAATCCCCACACTTCTGATGGGCCATTGGCAATAACTAGGGTTTGGGGGGGGGGCAGGGGGTTGGACAGGTAACCCTCTGCACTTCATTGATTGGCAAATGGCTCAATAATGTGTGCTAGTTTGGCCAGACCCTCACTTAACACTATTGGCAGCCCCCAGGAAAGCTAAAATAACATTTCAAACACCCCACCCCCCCACCAAAAAAAAGGAAAGCACATTGTGACATTATGAAATTACCAAGCAAGCTAATAGGAGGGAAAGAACACAAAAAAATAGGAAATGGAAAGTATGGAGGCAGCCCCTTGCACTACATGCTTTGCTGAATTCATCCGTAAAGATGCCCACTATAAAGAGGTAGGTATATAGTGTGTATTGACCTTGGGCAGCAGATAGAGGATTGGTACCATCTGACAGAGCAGTTGGGGGAGGGGGTTCCTAATGAGTTTGCCCCCCCCCCAAAAAAAAGGGGCTCTACATGAAGTAAACCACACAGCAAACATTAGTGCGTATTTTAGGGGGTGTTTGGGGGCAAACAATACTATGCAGCAGACAAAAGACATTGCTTAAGTGACTAGGCCATAGGTGTCTATTGGGGCAGAAGAGCATGCTGGGGAGGTAAGTGAAGGGAAAAATGCATGAAGGAGAAAAGGGGCACAGCATATTAGAGCATATTGCAATCATGGTAATTAGGGAAGGAGGTCAAAAATACAAGACATTAGCAAACAGAGCATACATAGAAGGGAATAGTAAAGGAGAAATGTTACCTTAATATAGTCCTCCTGCAGGACCTCGATGATGGCAGAACAGGTCTCTGGAATAATGATTCCCAGGGCCTGGGGAGAGATACCTGAAGAGAACTTCAAATCCTGAAGACTTCTCCCTGTCGCCAAGTACCTCAACGTGGCAACAAGCCTCTGCTCTGGAGTAATGGCTTGTCTCATGCAGGTATCCTGCCGGCTGATAAAGGGGTCAGCAAAGCCAAAAGACGGTGAAAATCAGGGTCCGTCATCCGGAGAAAGTTCCTGAAATCATCAGGATTATTCTCCCGGATCTCACGAAGCAAAGGCATGTGCGAGAATTGGTCACGCTGAAGCAACCAATTCTTGGTCCACATCCTCCTCGTCACTCTGTTCATGGACGGGTCTTGGGTCAAAGCTAAAAGCCCGACACCAATTCCGCGTACAGCACGAACTCGGCGACGAGTACGCACGGGAAACATCGCTCACAAGGTCACAAAAGGTCGGCTGGTCAGAACGGACAAACAGAAAGCACCGGTAAACAGCAAGGCCTGAAAGAACGAAATGAATACCAGAAACGAGCAGACAATAAGCAGTGCAAATCAAAGCGTCCTATATCAAGATATAGGCCGCAATGACCAACAAATGCGAACTGACTACACGCACTAATAAACAGATATGCACGACAAGCACAAACTGAAGAGCAGTAACGATCTGAGTCAGAAAACTGAGAAGCGCGAATCTTAAGTCACCAAACTTCGACTAACTTGCGATAAACACGGGATCAGCAGAAGGAGCCCAACGGGTGCCTGACGTGGTGCTGAACTTCCCTTTTCTAGTCTCGTGGAAGACGACTTACGTCACGACGTTCTTGCAGACCGGATATTCCGACAACGTTGTCCGACTGTGTGTACGCAACAACAACATCGGACAAAGTACGACGGACAGGATCCGACCGACCTGGTCCGCGGATTATCCGCGCGTGTGTATGGGGCTTTAGGCACGATTCATTAATTTTTTTATATTCTTTTGAATATGTACCTCAGCTAGATAGCGCTATTAAATGGGCTGAGGGAGTTAGAAGTTATTTAAACTGTAGAAAAAGAAAGTTGTCATTTTAAGTAATTTACGACACAAAGTTCACCCATATTTTTTTTTACATGTTAGACGAGATACTGTATTTCTTTCAGTATGGGTTTAGGAGTTAAGAAGGTAAAATCACCATTTTAGAAATTGCTGTCTGCACGTATGTGTAAGAACAGCATTAAATCACTTTTATGCTCTGTACTGAGATGAAAGGGGCACGTTTAGGGAAGTTATGTTTGGTTAGACAGAAAGTGATAAGCTGACCAGAAAAATCTCAGAATACGTTCTCATTCTTAAACATTTGTTAATTTTATTTTTTATGCTTCTAAACAGGGAAATGTCTATCATAGTAATAGGTCTTGATTTATTAGAATATAAATTGTAGGTTATAATAGGTATTCTGTCTTTTATATTATGGACTGCAGTAGAGCAAGGTGCATTTTATTTTTAGTGTATCACTCTTGTAAATAGGGTGCTTATTCTCCCTTGTAGCTTTTGTTGTTTATTTTGTCATGTCCCTATTTTATTGTACAGTATTATGTATACTGTCATCTTGCCTACTTAGTAGTATTCACAAGGGTAGCAATGGGATTTATTTGGTACAAGGGAATTCCAAATTTATATATATTTTTTTCTCATGTTCTAAAAAGAATAGTGAAGAGTGATGCATGGTAACAACAGTGCTACCATCCTATTATATGCGCTATATGTAGCACATACAGGGGGTGAGTTAGATAATTAGAGTCTTCATTTTTAATATTAGCTTGTAAGCTCTGGTGAGCAAGATCCCTTATTGGTGTTGGCTATAACTTATTTTGTCCTACCTAATTACTATATTTAGTAATCATCGGGCTGATAATCAGTTTGACTAAAGTAATATTTTGCTTCTTTATTCCAGGAGCAGCCAGCGCGCCTTCATATGTAAAGTTTTGTACAATTTCACTTTTTTTTTTTTCACTTCACCTTTTTGCTTTTTATTTTTCAAGTTCCTAGTTATGCTACTATAGGGGCAAAGTCAGTTCTTGGATTAGGGTCACTCTCCATTAATATGATCTAACAATAAAATGTGTATATAATTATTCTTAAGGAAACTGTAACTAATAAAATGTTGAAAGACCTGAAAGCTATGGGTCCAATATACATGAGACATATTTTAGGAGGGGATCTCCTGAATAACATTATACTAAAATTGTGATTTTTGGGGATCATACACAGTAATAGCATGGAATGTGAATCTGCTACCAATCAATTAAGCATAATACTTTATTGTACAAGTACGAGTATGTGTGTGTGTGTGTATGTGTGTATATATATATATATCTCAATTATTATGTATGTATGTAGTGTGGGATCAATCTATAGTTTAGTTACATCACTAAACATTGGGTTAGCCTTATCCCAGATATGTGGCTTGTTTTTGGTCACCAATTATAAGGGTTACATTTATTGATGTGGGAAAATGTTTTATGGAGACATGAGCACAATGTGCTAATGTGTCAAATGTAATTAAATAAACTGTAATGACATTCTATTTACTTATGGCCCCTGTAAAGGACATATGATACATTTATCTTACATTTAGAAAGTTTTACTGACAACAGAAACTGTGTCTTATAAAAATGTGAAGCTTTCTTTTCGCATAAACAGTGGTATTTGTTGCTAGTGATGGTATACTCAAATATTTAGATATCTTAAGTTTGTAGGCTGTTGATCTAAGCATTGTTTCATCATTGATAACACTGATTAATGTTTTCAGGTTTTATTTTCTTCTTTCAGATAAGTAGGGACATAGTAATGCACATTTTCTTAACCTCTTTGGATTTAACAGACTGTGCAAGTGACCGTGTAGTTTTATTTGATTTCTTTTTAATTATGAACATTATCACAATGTAGTTTCATAAAATGTAGTTCTACAAAGTCTATTTTGTGTGCCTGCATACAGACTTTATAGCAATGAAAGAACAAAGCTGTAGATATAGACATACTTTAATAAATGTCTCCTCCTTTTTAAAGTAAATCAAAGTTTTCCATATGGTCATGCAAAATGTATGAGACAACAGCTAAGTGTCTAATGTGGGAAGTGTTTCCCAGGATTGGGGTGTATACAGCAGTGATATCAGATAATTGTACCCATTTTTATGAAAAATCTGTTCCATTCTGCTCTATGCTTGGCATAGACGATAGAACCTTGTGTCCACACTCATATTCATTGATGAACCGGATGTATGGGCTGTTGTAGACCAAATGAAATACAATTTACTGGGCCATATGAAACTTTGGATAGATTTGTCACTAAATTTAGGAGTTCTAGAGGCAAATGATAGTTGCTTAGACTTAATGCTGTACAGTGGGAGATAAAATGTTTATGGGTTTTGAATGTTTTTTTTTTTTAACTAAATTGGTGTAGTTTTGCTTCTAAACAGATCCTTGTTTTAGATGTGATCTCTTGTTCCAATCAAAGCCACTAAAGGAATGTATGTCAGTAATTCTTGATGGAAAAATGTGAAGCTAACACTGCGCTAATCACTAAGCTGAAAAAATATTAATAAAAAAGTATATGAAAAACAATATACCAAATTATGAGTGTATGACCAGTGAATATAGCAGCAGCTAATGAATGTGGGATATACACATATAAAAAGGAATATACAATGGAAAAAGCCGCGCTAGGATTGAGAAATAATAATCTTAAATGACCAAAGAGTGAAAAGAACTCAAATACTAATAATCATCAATTAGTCCATGTGAAAAAGTCCATTAAATAATGAAACTAAATTAATTAGTCTTAAAATCCATATAAGGCTAAAAGTGATGAGTGACAAAAAATAATGTGACAGTAGGATATCTAAAAAGTGAATTTGAAAAAAATCCACCAAGTGACCGTGATCCACCACCGCTCAAATAATGTGCTTACCAGAAGGCAACCTTTGATAAGCCTGTAACACAATTATCTCCAAGACCAATTCTCAGCTGGTAGGTACGACCAGAATCCCGGATGTGGACAACGCTTCCCTTATAGGGTGCCTTTGAGATGGAATTTCTCCAGGGACAGGAAACCGGGGAACCATACAGTCTCAGCATGTGGATATATAAGAATAAGGGATGCTCCCATAGTATGTAACCACATTTAAAATTTTATTGAATCAAATAAAAGTTCTACTTATATCAGAACAAATAGATATTCGCAGAATACACTTAAAAACGCCGCCGGCCGGCTAGCAGAACACCCGCTCTCAATGCGGAACGTGATGACGTCACTGCGTCAGCCTCCCTACGTCCGTTTCGTCTATTGACGTCTTCTGGGGAACCATCTGGGATCTCTTAGGGGATACACACACAGCCACTCTGGCTGCTTCCTCCGCTGCATTGACCTATCAGCATTCAGCTACTTAGGAGTGCCATCTTTTGGCGTTCATACACAGCTGCAATTAATCTCTATATCCTATATAAATAGTCAGCAATGACGGTTACAGACATACCAATTCCTTGCTGGCGTTTGGAGACGACTATACCTACAACACTTGCTAGTCAGGTAATATACTTCTATACTTTTCACTATTACTTTATTACTCCTAGTCTGGTCTATATTCCATGACCTATCTGACATTCATACCCCCCAATTTCTCAATTTATTTCAGCTCTCCACACTTTCTGGTCATATGCCTACAGGCCACAGGATATCCACCTGTGCCCTGTCAGAGATCTTGCAGCCACCTGGGTTCTCAGCAGTCATTTGTCTTGCCACATGGCAGCGTTCTTTGCTTTTACCAGCACAGATATTCGACCTATGCATACATTTATCATATAAATACTACACCTGGCCCTTCAAATCCCGGCTGGGAGTGATCTCCTGTTTTACATGTGAGTACCATACCCACATATATGGAACAATATGTCGATCTATGGCAATATAAAAAATATATCTACTTTTCTGTACTAATGTTTATTTATTCACATATTATAGATGTGAAATTATAGGATATCTAATTGCCTTTGAAAAAGGACCAAAGTCCGAAACATGTCGGCATTTTCCTAGACCACAATTGTATCGTCCTTATGTAAAAATCATCATTTGTATATGCTCACTATGGTCAAATTGTATATGTTTCATGTATGCTCTGTTTGACTGAATATCTATTTATTTTTCACTTGATAATTTCAGGTGTTTATCGCCTCAAATAAAATTTACTCTAATTGAATTGCATACACCTTTCTGTGTCTATCTATTGAAGCATCCCTCAGGGGTATTGGCTGTGTATATGCACACTAGGCCTGTAGTATAATTGTTGTGTTCATTCAAAAGGGATGCGATAGACCACTTATACCCTATCATTATCTGCCCAACCTTCTTTTCTCTGATTAAAATCTAGAGGCCAGTCTGCCTGAAATTCTACTGCTGCTCAAAGGTTCTGGGCTTCAGTAAACTGGTAGCATAATAATTCATGTGGAATGTATTTTTCTTGTTAAATGAACATTATTTTTATGAGTAGAGTTCCACTTTGAGAAAATGTTCAATCATTAAAAAGAAATAGTTTTATCATTTAAAAAAAAAAAAAAAAAAAAAAAAGCGGGGAGGTGTAATGTAATGAGTATGACATTTTGCTAAGAATGTATGGTATTGATGCTTTAGAAGATACGTTATGGTATTTATATCTTGATATTTGCAAGAACTCTCATTTATATGTTGGGGGATACTTATACAAAAAGCAAGATGTATGTGTGTACAGATTTATTTAATATGATGTTTTAAACTTTGTGGGAAGACTGCAGAATTAAAACTAGTAAAATATCGGGACTGACTATATTGACGGTATGACATGACCAGGGTAATAGTGACTGATAGGTGGAGTCAAGGTTAAGAAATTAAGGATTTTACAATTATTGTATGGGAAATAGTATAGGTTGGGAAATGTAAAAGAATAGTCTACAGTGGTGTGAAAAAGTGTTTGCCCCCTTCCTCATTTCCTGTTTCTTTGCATGTTTGTCACACTTAAGTGTTTCGGAACATCAAACCAATTTAAACAATAGTCAAGGACAACACAAGTAAACACAAAATGCAATTTGTAAATGAAGGTGTTTATTATTAAAGGTGAAAAAAAATCCAAACCATCATGGCCCTGTGTGAAAAAGTGATTGCCCCCCTTGTTAAAACATACTATAACTGTGGTTGTCCACACCTGAGTTCAATTTCTCTAGCCACACCCAGGCCTGATTATTGCCACACCTGTTCACAATCAAGGCATCACTTAAATAGGAGCTGCTTGACACAGTAAGGTCCACCAGAAGATCCTTAAAAGCTACACATCATGCCGAGACCCAAAGAAATTCAGGAACAATTGAGAAAGAAAGTAATTGAGATCTATCAGTCTGGAAAGGGTTATAAAGCCATTTCCAAAGCTTTGGGAATCCAGCGAACCACAGTGAGAGCCATTATCCACAAATGGCGAAGACATGGAACAGTGGTGAACCTTCCCAGGAGTGGCCGGCCGCCCAAAATTACCCCAAGAGCGCAGCGACGACTCATCCAAGAGGTCACAAAAGACCCCACAACAACGTCCAAGGAACTGCAGGCCTCACTTGCCTCAGTTAAGGTCAGCGTTCATGCCTCCACCATCAGGAAAAGACTGGGCAAAAATGGCCTGCAAGGCAGAGTTCCAAGGAGAAAACCACTGCTGAGCAAAAAGAACATCAAAGCTCGTCTCAATTTCTCCACAACACATCTTGATGATCCCCAAGACTTTTGGGACAACATTCTGTGGACCGATGAGACAAAAGTGGAACTCTTTGGAAGGTGTGTGTCCAAGTATATCTGGCGTAGAAGGAACACTGCATTTCAGAAAAAGAACATTATACCAACAGTAAAATATGGTGGTGGTAGTGTGATGGTCTGGGGCTGTTTTGCTGCTTCAGGACCTGGAAGACTTGCCGTGATAAAAGGAACTATGAATTCTGCTGTCTACCAAGAGATCCTGAAGGAGAATGTCCGACCATCTGTTCGTGTACTCAAGCTGAAACGAACTTGGGTTCTGCAGCAGGACAATGATCCTAAACACACCAGCAAGTCCACCACCGAATGGCTGAAGAAAAACAAAATGAAGACTTTGGAGTGTCCTAGCCAAAGTCCTGACCTGAATCCTATTGAGATGTTGTGGTATGACCTTAAAAAGGCCGTTCATGCTCGAAAACCCTCTAATGTAACTGAATTAGGACAATTCTGCAAAGATGAGTGGGCCAAAATTCCTCCAGGACGCTGTAAAAGCCTCATTGCACGTTATCGCAAACGCTTGGTTGCAGTTGTTGCTGCTAAAGGTGGCCCAACCAGTTATTAGGTTTAGGGGGCAATCACTTTTTCACACAGGGCCATGATGGTTTGGATTTTTTTTCACCTTTAATAATAAACACCTTCATTTACAAATTGCATTTTGTGTTTACTTGTGTTGTCCTTGACTATTGTTTAAATTGGTTTGATGTTCCGAAACACTTAAGTGTGACAAACATGCAAAGGAACAGGAAATGAGGAAGGGGGCAAACACTTTTTCACACCACTGTATATAAAATACTTCATACTGAAAACATGTACTAATAATGTTGAGGAATATTCTAAGAGTATTGTATTATGATAAAACTATATAGATACATGTATATTTCTTTAGTGGATGTTGTAGAAGTAAAATAGTGTAGGAGCCATTGATTTGTAGGTTGCCCTGAAATGCTTGCCGGAGACCTATTGTATCCTGACACTGACTATTTTTTTTTAAACTATAATTTTGAAGTGTATTTTATATCCAGACAAATATCGGATAATCACAGAAGACATGATGCGACTTGTTACAAAGGTTAATTGCCACAAAGGAAGGATTTCATGCAATAAAGGAGGAACTGAAACATCTGAGACTTGTACCTTTGCAGAACAGGTATACACTGAACTTGTGTCTTACAGCATCCAAAGCAGCTTGTGCTAGGATACTGGACCAGCAAATGATGATGACGAAGGATATCTCTCCAGACACATCAAGCACTTGGCTAAGCTGAAAAGACCCATGCAGGAAAAGACAGAGCCTTATGGGACTGAGTCTGCTGCTGCTCCCTGGAACCACATATTTGATTTTCATTCACTAGCTAAATGGATTGTTCCTCTTCCCTGTTATCCTTGAAGTGATGTTGCTGAGTAACTGTTGCAAGAAGTTTGTGGATAGGATGATCACAATGTCACTGAGACTGACAACTATGTCTTCTGTGCCACATATGGAGAAGGACTTTGCAGCTACAGAAGATGCAGTGTGTTTTTGATTGGACTGATTTATTTTTAGGCAATTTATTTTATTTTTGTTGATTGGACTGATTTTTTTTTATTTTTGGCAATTTACATTTTTTTTTTTTACTATTTATGTGATAAGTGTCGGGGTGCATGGGGTCTCTGATGGGCATAATGGGTGATCTGTACTGTAATTGCTGTGAGGCTTATGCCTCAACAGGGGGGAAATGTTGTAGAATCTCATATTAGGCAATGTATTTCATATTATTCATATTGATTTGCATATATTTTATTGATAATATAATTATCATTGTGGTTATTATTTAGTAGTGGTCTTATCAATATTATTATTCAATAAGTAAAGCAACAATTATTAATCTTTAACATATCATGTGTTTTCCATAGTTATGGAAAGATTTCATTTTAAGTGTTGAACTTTAGATGACCTCTCTTCTTTCTCATATTTTTTATAAGATGGTTTACTGGGTGAAAGTTAATTTGAACACATTCAAGTTATTTAGAATTGTTTAGAGTCTTGAAATTCATATAAATCACAGAGTTACTAATTAGAATGAAAGAGAACTTTGACAGAAGTAAAATATAGCTGACAAGAGAAGCACCGTCAAAGATAGGAAAAACAGGTGGTTAAAATAATTAGGTGGAATACTGGAAAGTTATGTAAAGAACATTAAATTAAGTTTGACAAGGTCAAAGAAAGGTCTGTTTATGCCCTCATTAAAACTATTAAAATACATACATATAGTGAGACATATAACACATCTGGTGAGGTTATTGAAAGTTCATTCTCCCAAAAATCTGTCACCCTTGAAGTTAAGTTAAAGAGTTTTAAGATAAGGAGAGTTTGATAACACAGCTGGGTGCCAGACTGTCTCTACACAGGTGTTTTTAATTGGACAAACACAGTTATAAATCTTTTTAATGAACATATAGGAATTCTGGGAGTAATAAGTTTGTCTGGTTATAGAACAGGTGTGAGATTTATGGTTGGTTACATTGACGTAGATCTTAGCGACCAATCACATGTAGGAAAGATGGCTGAGATAGGCTTGTAAAAGGGTATATAAATGCAAGCTCTACAATTGTTTGTCAGACAAGTCAGATAGGCATCTATCAGGCTGACTGCTTGTCTATGCAGCCCTATTGCAAGGGTGGCAGACGGTCAGAACCAATAGGCAAATATCTGTCCGTAACTTGTCTCCTCGTACGATTCAGAGAAGACTTCTTAACTTGTACCAGAGTGTGGTCTCAGGTGAACTTCCCTCAAGAACTTGGTCGAGCAGGAACCCAAAACTCTGAGGGGACCAGACCACTGGTCGATCGACTGGCCCCTATCAGGTGACGGGTTCCCAAGAATTGGCAGAAAAGACCCATTCTGGTTCAAGGTGAGAACAATTCACAATTGGTTCAATTTGGTTAGGGAATAAGAATACCTATATCTAATATGCTTGCAATTGTAAGAAACTATAAATTAGACCTGTATCTTGTAATACTTTGAACATAAACCTGTATGTTATCAGCTGTTAATAAACCTGCATTGCTTAAGTTCTGCCTGGTTCAATACTTTACAATTCTACTTCAGCAGCGGTGGGTGTGGTAAAGATGGCGCATGTTTGGAGCATACGTGCTCCACCTTTAGGCCTGACGAAGAAGCATGCATGCTCCAAACGCGCATCTTTACCACACCCACCGCTGCCTATTGATCTCCCTGGTGACACTAGGATGACTGTTCCAACGCTCTGGAGCCCCGAAATATAATGTGGGACTCCACAGACTACAGCCCTCCCACTGACTTTTGGCAGACTACATGGCTTTTTATCTACATGCCTTTATTCTCCACTACCATGTGATTGTACACCTATTAAACATGTACTTGTCTACCTAATGCTGCACTTAGAGTGGTGCCACTTGTAGTTCTCTCTTCCCATCTACAGAACTGCTTCTTATCTGACAGCTGGCTGCCCCTCCATCACAGTGCTCTTCATCAGTGCATACAAACATTTTTACTTTATATCCTCTTATATACATGAATTTGTACGGATTGTCATAACACCTGTTTATGCTACCTCCCTACAGTTCTCCCCTCCATAGCGCTCAACAAATATATCTCTTTTGAAATTTAGTATTCTTTTACTCCCCTCGTTCCTCCCTTTCCTAGGTTTTATGCTGAATGTAATAATCCTGTGGTCGCTAGTTCCCAAGCTGTCCCGTATTTGCACATCTGCAATCAGATCTGTATCATTTGTAATTAATAGATATAGCAAGGCATCATCATAACCCCTGTCCGAGGATATATCATACTAACTAAGTTATGACTCATGTACTGATTTTTAGGTTTGTGTTTTTAGCTAAACTTAGGGTTTAATGGAATTATAAAATGTATTTTGTTCTTGAAGGATAAAATGATTGATTGCAGCAGCATTATCTAATCATAAAAATGTTTAATAAAATTATCAATCAAGCGCACATATAAAGAAATTACATAGAAAACAATTGCAGGAATTGATATTAATAGTATAAGAATAATGATTAAATAATTGTAAAAGGCCAAAGTGAGTACTAAAGCGCTGATAGGAGAATAAAAATATAAAAAATGTTTTAGAAAACCAAATAAAATAGATAAGATGACCAAATGATACTTTACACAATCAAAGTGTGCCCTACACTTAAATGAATAAGCAAATAAATACAAGAGTATAAATAGTGCGCAATATCAACCTTAGTCTATTTAGATCAGCGGGTGAGGTTAAAAGACAAATGTCATGGTATATTAAAATATATAAGTGCTTGCGTGACAATCCCAGGTGCACAAAAATATATATAAACTTCAAGTTACAATGAGGTTGTAACCAATTTAATAAATAAATAAATACACAATGTGTTAAAAGTAGATACAATGTGTTTTAAATAAAGTGCTTCAAAATGTGAGTAAAAACAAGTATGTGTTATAATGTGTCAAAGAAAGGAAATATCCAGTTTATGCCAGTGATGCATATGGGGATATATAAATTCCAAAAGCCAATACAGGCTTGACCTGATGGATTAGCTAATTTAATTGATGAATTAATGGGTAAACGTCCGGCAGTTAAATATTATATTAATCCCATAGGTGATAGCAGTCCATTAAATGAGTTAGATAATTAATGAAATAACTCTTCACATCCACTAATGATATCCGGGACACAATTAGAAATGCTAGAGAAAAAAAAAAAGAGAGAAAAAAAGAAACGTCCCTTTATGCTGGGAATGTAGGGCTTTTTTCCTTTTGGTTCCTCCTGATATCTTGCTCCGGTATGATATAAAAGAGAAAAAGACACAAACAAAAAACCATTGCGCAGCGCTCTATTCAACCATCAAACAAAGAAGATCTTTTAGGTGGTTGCCTACAGCTATACAACTCACATGTACCCAGTAGGTGTTTGCGCGTTCAAATCCTGCTAATGGTCAGGCTCAGATAGGGGGCTGTCAGCCCTTTCCTCCTCACTGTGCTGTGCTGTGCTTAGCACTGTCACTTGGGCTCCTCCTCCCGACGCGTGTCATCACAGGTCACGTGACTTTCTCAAGGGAATGATTGGCCCTCTTTTATCCATGCTGATTATCACAAGAACATCGGTAACAAGATATAAATATTTGAAATAATCTAAAATATTGAGTATTGAAAAAAAAATGTATCCATGCCTTGTTGAGGGACATGGCTGTTTGCCTATATACATCTAAGTTTGTTGCAACCTACAGGAGGTTTGCAAAAAAGTAAACTGGAGCCAGCTTACATGCCATGCTATATGCCCACCGCTGGTAGTGTAGCCCCAGTTTACTTATGCCGCGTACACACAATCGGAAATTCGGCCAGCAAAAGACAGATGAGAGCTTTTCATCTGAAAATGCGACTGTGTATGCTCCATCAGACTTTTGCTGGCCGAATTTCCGCCAGCAAAAGTTTGAGACCATGTTCTCAATTTTTCCGACAGAAAAAGTTTTCGATCGAAAATTCCTATCGTCTGTAGCAATTCTGACACGCAAAATTCCTACGCATGCTTGGAAACAATTTGACACATGCTCGGAAGCATTGAACGTCATTTTCTCGGCTAGTAGTCCCTGCATTCTTGACGGTTGAAAGTTCAGCAAACTTGTGTGAGACTGTGTGTATGCAAGACAAGCTTGAGCGGAATTCCGTCGGAAAAACCATCCAAGATTTTTCCGACAAGAATTTAAAACGTTTGTACATGGCATTAGAGTCATTAATGGGACACAATGGGGCAGGAGCGGCGTCGGCAGTAAAGGGGTGCTATTTTTAGCGTCGTTTTAGCGGCGGTATTCGGCAGCTAGCAGGGAGGTTTTACCCCCCCTGCTAGCGGCCGTGAAAGGGTTAAAACCACCACAAAGAGCTGCTCCATAAATTTGTGAATAAATGGTTTGATTTTTTCAAATCAATGAAAGAAAACTTGGGATCTTAATACAAAGGTAAGAACAGACAATTAGAGGAAGTAGAAACTAGTTTTAAAGGATTTTAGAAAGAAATTAACCCTTTTAAGGACCTGACAATCTATAAATCTTAAAAAAAAAAAAAAAAAACTGGACCGGTGTCTAATCAAGAGGGATTGGGAGGTTAAAAAAAAAAAAAATATATAGTAAATATGTGAGAGATACCAGTCATTAACAGGGGCACAAATGGAAAACTACCAAGCAAGAGCCTACTAATATACCAGATACTAACCCAGAAAAAAAAAACAGTGTACAATTTTTGAAAACAATGCAAAAAAGATTAAATATAGATGATAAAAAAGACTGCAAAATATCTTCAAATGTAGCACTGACCCCCGAAGGAGCTGCTGGTTTGATTTGGGCCTGCACTCTCTCAATAAACCCCACTAACTTGTCTCAATCCCCTTGGCACAGCTGTGGTGCAATGCAATACAATACAAGTGCTAAGTACCTGTATTGTAACCTCAGGATCCACTGGCTCCACCTAATGAGGAAAAACAGTACGCCACACAACTGGATACTTAACCAGAAATATATATTTACTGTAAAATATGCAAAGAGGTGATTACAGTAATTGTGCTGTCATTCTAACATAGGACAACAGCACAATGGATTTCAATATAAACAGTGTGTCTGTATGTGTGTATATATATATATATATATATATATATATATATATATATATATATATATATATATATATATATATATACATACATACATACACACACATATACATACATATACACACACATAATATATATATATATATATATATATATATATATATATATATATATATATATATATATATATATATATATATATATATATGAAATCCACAGGTTATGGTAAGTTAAATTGGTGTAACTCCAAACTATATTACAATGCTTGAGGCGCCAGAGTAGATAGGCCTCAAGCCTGCTCAGTGTCAGTTGCTCTGTTCCTCCTCCGTGGAACAAAAAATTCCAGGGAGGCCTGTATGCGAGTCTGACTGCGTGTGAAAGTTAACAAACTGTGGGCCGTGACCCGCTCACCAACTGGAGCGGATCTCCTTGTAGTTACTTTGGTCCGGTGACTGCAGCTTGCTTCTGTCAGGTGGGCCAGTCACTCCGTACCACTCCGCTGTGTGAGCCCGATCCTCCGATGCTCAGATGAATGTCTTGGGATCTCCTCAATCCGGTCACTGTCTCTCAGGCACCGTCAGGTCACTTGTACAAACAAGCGGGGTTGCGCTCTGCTATGTCTCAGGGGAGCCTTCTCACAGATCCTCACAGGCAGGCCACGCGATCCCAAGAGACCTAAAATGGCCGCTAGGGTTCCTTTTATGCTCTACCCAGCATGCACTGCTAAAGAGAGTGTCCATGGGTAGGTCACCAAGACTCCTGGGTAACAAGGTCAACCTTCCTATCAAAACAACAGTCACTTCCTGTATTAGTCTTTCGTGCTTGTTCTGAGGTAATAATAATAACAGTGCATTACCAGTATTTGGTTACTAGATGGCTCCAAGTACTGAATCAAAGCAATGTCCATAGACTTTGTATTAAATTATGCAAACACACATCAATATACAAGGATGTCAGCGCTACATAAAGAAAGCCCGGAGCAAAAGTAACAACAACAATAAGCGCAGGGTGGGCATGACAGGGTTAACAGGGTGATGAGAATAGGCTTCAGTGGGGAAAAGCAGTTAAGGGATTGGAGGAGAGGCTGTAGGTGGGTGGAGCAGAGTTACTGTGCAGAGGGGGTGGTTCCTCCCCAGCTCAGTCTGCAAGGAGGAGCGAGCTTGGAAGCATGGCTGCTGTGGAGGAGCTCTTCACAAAATTGAAGGCTGAGGCGGCTTCCAGGGGCCCTGGATGGCTAGAAGGTAGGCTGGCAGTGGCGCTGGGTGAGACATCCTCAGTGGCCAAGGTGGCAGGTCGGGAGGCAGCGGCTCGTTTTTTTTAACAGATCAGATTGGATAGGGTGAGGCCGGAAGACAACAAGGAGGATGAAGAAAAAAAAAGGAGGTATAGGCTCATTCCTAGGACTTTCACAAATTGGCTGCAGGCGTTTGGGATAATGGCAAGCGTGATAGGGGAAAAGAACCCAGAACACTGCTCGGTGCTGTTCTGCTATTTGGACGCCGTGGGAGAGGCATACAGAGTCTACGGGGGTACATCATGGTTGCGCTATGACGAACAGTTTCGACAGCAGAGAGCTATTCGCCCATCCTTGAGGTGGGATCATAAGGACATCAGCTTATGGATGCGCCTTATGACCTTGGCTAGGCAGACCAGTCAGTTTTTTCAAGGGGGGGGGGGGGGGGGGGGGGTTGGTCCACCAACCCCGGAAAAAATCGGCCACAAGAAAAAAAAAGGTGTGTGTTGGCAATTCAATGAGGGCTCCTGCAAGTTTGGGGGGTCGTGCAAGTACAAGCACGAATGCTCTGGCTGTGGAGGAGGACACCCTATGTCCCGCTGCTTCAAACAAGGGAAAGGTAGGACAGGAGACGCTGTTTGAAAAGGGGACAACACCGGTGAGGGTGGAAAGGATGCAGCCTTTCCTCGATAGGTACCCAGATAGGGAGGTGGCACAATTGCTGGCCTGGGGTTTTAGAGGGATTTCGGATTCCGTTGCAGCTGGTCAACACTCCCCATTGGCACGCAATTTGCGATCAGCGCTCTAACACGCTGGGGTGGTGTCGTACAAGCTAAAAAAGGAGGTGGCACTGGGACGCATGGGGGGTGCCAATACCGGATTTGGTGGTGTCACCATTGGGGGTGGTGCCTAAAAAAGAGCCTAATAAATTTAGGCTCATCCATCATCTGTCGTTTCCGAAAGGGGGTTCAGTAAACGATGCCATTGACACAGAGATTTGCACTGTGTTCTATACATCGTTTGATGCAGCGGTATTCTGGGTGAGGAACTACGGGAAGGGAGCACTGATGGCAAAGACTGATAGAGTCGGCCTGCCCTTTGCTCCCGGTCCATCCTGATAGCATTTGTTTGCGTGGGCAGGTGCTTGCCCATGGGATGTTCCATATCCTGTGCATTGTTTGAACAGTTTAGTTCATTCATTGAGTGGGTGGTTCGGGACATTGCAGGAATGAATTCAATAATACACTATTTGGACGATTTCCTCTGTCTGGGCCGCCTGCCTCGGAAGTTTGCGCGGTTTTGTTGGCCACGTTGGAACACTGCTGAGAATTTTGGAGCTCCCCTAGCCCCGGATAAGACTGAGGGTCTGACGATGGTGTTTCGTTTTTTGGGCATTGTGTTGAACTCTGAGAAGATGGAATGTAGACTGCCGCAGGAAAAATTGACTGCCCTGCAGGAGGAGATCCGGGAGATCATGGGATTACGCAAGGTGCAACTTAGACCGTTAAAATCGCTGTTGGGTAAGTTGAACTTTGCGTGTCGCATCTTGCCGATAGGGAGGGTTATTTGCCAACGGCTGTCGGCGAGTAACGCGTGGGGGGGGTCACATCACCCAAGCACTATGTGCGCTTGGTAAGGGCTCAGAGGATCTGGCGACATGGCACACGTTCCTGGCTAACTTTAACGGCAGGGCGCTGTGGATGTCAGGCCCTGTTAGCAACTTTGACCTGGAACTATACACGGATGAGGCGGGGGCAGCGGGCTTCGGTGCCTTTTTCCAGGGTAAATGGAGCACAGGACCATGGCCAGAATCATGGAAGGATGCAGGCCTCGTGAAGAACATGTTACTGTTGGAGCGTTTTCCGGTGGTCCTAGCGATGGAATTGTGGGAGGCTTTCAGGAATTTGAAAGTTAGGTTCCATGGGGATAACTTGGGGGGGGGGGGGGGTACAGGTGATCAACAAGGTATCAACGGCATCGCCGCCAGTAGTCAGGTTGCTCAGGCACCTCGTACTACGCTGTCTGCAGTTGAACGTGTGCACCTCCCGGGAGTGGAAAACGTCATTGCTGATGCATTGTCTCGCTTTCAGTGGGACAGGTTTCTGGAGAGGGAGCATAACAGCACGGGGTCCCCTGTCCAGAGTGGCTGTGGAGGATTGTCTTGGACGAGTAGCAGGATGGATCAGACGGTCGGTGAGTGAAACGACGTGATCAGCATACAATAGGGTGTGGGTGGAATGGGTAGGCCTCGTGCAACAGGAAGAACGGGACTTCCGTTTACTAGTTTATTTTGTTTCAAGGAATTTGGAGGCAGGGGTGTCCGTGTCGGGTCTTGATAAAAATTTGGCTGGGTTGGCAATATGGTTCAAGTTCAAGGGTTTGCCGGATTTTTGGGTGAGACAGGCAATGGAGGGCTACAGGCGTTCTCAACCAAGCAGGGATTCGAGGCACCCAGTTTCGTTTGAGCTCTTGGGTAGGTTATTGGGTAAATTAACGGTTACATGTTTGTCAGAATATGAGGTGGCCTTGTTTAAGGCGGCGTTTGGATTGGCATTTTTTGGGGAGTTTCGTATTAGCAAACTAGTGAGTCCCTCGAAGAAGGAACACGGTGGGTTAGGAGTGGCTGAAGTGGTGTGCGAGGGGAACAGGATGTCCATACTGGTGTGCAAATCAAAAACAGATCAGCAGGGCAAGGGAAGGACGGTGCAGGTGTTTTCACTGCCCGGATCGCCCTTGTGCCCTATAGTGTTGGTGCAGGGTTTCTTATCTGTGCGCCCGGCAGTAGGGGGGTCGTTATTGGTGCACCAGGATGGGCTGTCCCTCTCGCGATTTCAATTTGTTGCAGTTTTCAGAAAGTGTTTGGAGGCGTTGGGTTTGGGGGATCAAAAATTTTCCTCTCACTCATTTCACATAGGGGCAGCTACAGAAGCAGTTAGGTGGGGTTTAGGTGAGGCTGCAGTAAAACGGATTGGGAGGTGGGAATCTAGGAGGTTTAAATTGTATGTTCGTCCTCACCTCTTGACTGTATAAGGTAGGAGGAGGGAGGGGTAGCTGAGGACGTTGTATTTTAGGTCAATATTGACGGTTTTTGGGGTATGTTTTCTTCTCTGCCAGGAAGAACACAGGGCCTGGTCTGGATAGTAGGCCACTCATATGTGGTGTCGGAGGTACATAGATTTGCATGCTTGGATAGGCCTCCGGATGTGTTGGTACTACACGTGGGGGGCAATGATCTAGGCAACAGGACAATGTTGGATTTGGTGAGGGATATTAAATTTGACTTTTGGCAGCTCCGCCTTGCCTTTCCACACGATAATAGTGTGGTCAGGACCTCTTGGAGGTTGGCAAGATCGGTAGAGAAAATTAAGTTGGCAAGGAAGAAAGTGAACAAGGTCAGTGGTTTTGTGGTCAGGAATGGGGGGTTGGCTATACGGCACCTAGAATTAGAACTGAAGACAACTGGCATTATTTGAAGAGAGATGGTGATCACCTGAACGGTGTGGGGATTGACTTGTGGTCCTTGGGTCTGCAGGATGGGATACAGCGAGCTTTGAGAGTTTGGCAGGGCACACAAGGGTAACCTTGTGTGCTGTGGCATGTTGTTGGTCTTTGAGGATGAAGGATTAACCCCAGATATGGAAGAGTTCGGGACCTATCGGTGGTATGGTACCCATGGGTGGTGGTCCTGCTAACAGTAGTTTAGCTGGAAGTTGATTATCGGATGCACTGCGGTTAGTGGTTTTGCCTCTGAGCTAGCATGTCAGTTTGAGGCCTATTCTAGTTTTAAGGTACTGCAGTGCCGGAATGGTTTTGGTGGTATGATTGTTGGGTTTTTTCTGCATAGACCATTGAGAGGAGTTTAATGGAGGAAGTGCCTTACTACTTTATTCAGTTATGTTAAGTTATGTTATTTGAATATTTTATAAAAAAGATAATTGTCTGCTACGGCCAATGTTTACTCCAGATTGGTGTGGTCTCATTTTCTGGGGTTAAGTTAAGGGGCACGCAGCAGTTGGAGGTATGGTGATGGTAGCAATAAGCAAGTAAGACACATCTGTTATACAATGGTCATGCACTTTTTTGAATCATTATATTCATACAGGTGATATCATTTGCTGCTAAGTGATTGCAGTATTCTAGTCTGCATCTCCCCAAGGTAATACATAAATCCTGGCCTGTTAGTGGGGGACAGGGTTGATGATCACTGCTCTGCAGGGACCTTAACAAGTTGCACTAGCCTGAAAAATCATCAGCAATGACACGTTGGGAATCAGATATAGAGAAATAATTTTCTATTGAGAAATGGTCAGACATTATATGAAATATGCATAAATGACTCTTAAGGAAACCGTGGTGAAACTCCACACAATGTGGTACCTCACTCCCGACAAAGTACATCCATTCTGCCTAGAGGTTCCAGAAACCTGCTTTAGCGGCTGCCCAGCCACAGTACATTTCTCCATACATTTTGGCGCTGTCCTCACCTTAGGTACATCTGGAGTCAGCCAGCTTAAAAAGTTGCTCAAATGACTTGGTCACTGATCACCTTAATGTAGCGCTGGTATCCTTGTCTACTAATGTGTATTAGCATTTACAATGAAAGTCTATGGACGTTTCTATGGTTTAGTGTTTGGCACCATCTAGCGGCCAAACACTGAAAGTGGACTTAAGTGATTTTTGCTTTCACAAGCATTGAACTATTTTACAGGAAGTGACTGTTATTTACATTGGAGAGTTAACTTTTACCCAGGATGCCGGGTGACCTACCCATGGACACCCTCTCTTGCACTGAATGCTGGGTAGGACATTTAAGGACCCCGAGCGGCCATCTTGGCTCTTGGGAACGCATGGCCTGCCTGTGAAGGCCGGTGAGGAGGCCTCCCGGAGGAAGCGGCCTATTGCTTTTGCGGAACGCAACCCTGCTGGGTTATGTGAGTGACCTGAAGTGCCAGAGACACAGTGATCAGATTGGAAGATCCAGAGACACTCGTTTGAGCACCAGAAGACCAGGTCCACCCATCAGAACGGAATGATGGAGCCAGCTGACGCAGAAGCAAGCTGCAAACACCGGACCAGAGTTACCATACCAAACTTCTGATCCTGTTGGTGAGCGGGTTGCGGCCCACAGTTTTATAAACTTTGCACCTAGTCAGACTTATATACAGGCCTCGCTGGGATTCATAGTCCCACAGGGAAGGAGTATAGCAACTGACACCAGGCAGGCATACTCACTACCACATCTCAAGGATTGTATTATACTTACGTAAGCAACACAATGATCAGCCTTAACTTTAATTACTTTACTTGGATTACAAATTATAAGGATTTATCATTGCTAGCGAAGATCAGAAGACTAAAGACTGAGAACTTTAAGTGATCTCTCTCTCTCTTTTGTCGGCAGCACAGGGAAGAGAAGGTTTCCTGCCTGTTCTTCCCTTCCAATTGGCCACAGCAGAGGACCAATCAGAAGAAACTAGAGGGGCATCACGGGAAATGTAGGAGTGCTACACTGTAGCAGCTACTACAGGAGACTTGGAAACAGAGAAAGGACTGTGCTGGGGGGAACTAATAGCCCCAGCACCACCAGAGAACCACGCTGTACCCACACCACCAGAGAGAGCCCCATTGTACCTGCATCACCAGAGCCACACTGTACCCACACCAACAGAGAGAGCCATGCTGTGCCCACACCAACAGAGAGAGCCACACTGTACCGCACCACCAGAGAGAGCCACACTGTACCCGCACCACCAGAGAGAGCCACACTGTACCCGCACCACCAGAGAGCCACGAGAGCAACGCAGTACCACACCGGAGAGAGAGCGCAATGCTGTCCAGCACCACCAGAGAGAGCAGGTCAGTGTCACTGGGTAGTGTGGCCACAATTGGAGACAGACTGTACTAGCATAGTATGGCCACAATAGGACTGGGACACTGTATTATAATAAAAGGGACTGCACTGTAATCATTGCAGTGCCCCTTTACAGTGCAGTCCCCTTTATAAACACAGTGGCCCCACACATTGCAGTGTGGAGGACCGTCACCAGCCACCCCCGTGAATGTCTACCGAGACACCCCCCCCCCCCCCCGGGTCCCTGGAAAAGTTGGCTCCGGGCCTATCTTTTGTCCCAGTCCGGGCCTGTTTGACACTTCTTACGGTAGTTCACTGAGATTGATGTCTTATATATACACACTTCTTACCCTGGTGACATGTAATATCTCTTAATACTAACCATAGGTTTGTTTTAGACATGTGCAATTCGTTTCGTCTTTTTTCGTTTTTTTTCGTTATTTTCGTTCGTTTTCGTATTTTTTATTTCGTAAATTATTAAAATGTAATAATAGCATACACATTACATAAAATTATGAATTATGCTCTGATTACGAATCTACGAATGTTACGAATGTACGAATAAATACGAATGCGTCCGAAAATTAAACTAACGAAAAAACGAATCAACGAAAAAATAACTCTTACGAATGTACGAATCGTTACGAATACGAACACCGACGACTTACGAATGTACGAATCATTACGAATCAACGTAAACGAAAAAACCGAAATGAAAATAAACAAATTTTTTTGTTGTGCACATGTCTAGTTTGTTTTGGTTATTTTTGTATGGTTATTATACATATAAACCCTTATGGTTTGTTTTGGTTCTTACCTTGCCACAACTCTATTTTCTCATTTTCTCTCAAATCCAGTCAAATAGGATGCACCTAAGTTTGGTACCAATGCTCTATCATTTGGTTAGGGATCAGATGATGTCACTCGAAAGATGTTGTACCCTTCGCCTTTAATTACCAAATCTGTCCTACTTACATATGTTATGGTCTATAATCTGTATTGAGTACTGTAGAGAATATGACTAACATGTATAGTATTCTATATGGGTTGCATCCCGACTACTGTTTTAGTTTTCCTTTATTTTTGTAATGCCTTTCTTTTACTCTCCAATAAAAGTGTTTTTTTTTTTTTTTTTTTATATAAAGTAGCGCTGTGATGGAAAGAATACACCCAGGAGAAAGCTAAATAAACCACAAAATATTAAAGTTCATAAATCCACAAATGTGTGTTCAAATTTCCACATGAAAAATTTCTCCAACGATCACCAGTGCTCACCATAAATCTCCACTACCCAGGACAGGCTCTCACCGCATGTATATGCCTCTCATATTATAGACAGGCATATATGGCTTTGAGCCTGGGTTCACACCTATGCGAATTCTCAGCGGCCTAAAACACTGCGAATTCGCATGGCATTTCAAAATACATTGTTTTCAATGAGGCATGTTCACATATCTCCGGTGCATGCGCACTGCGCATTGCAGAAAAACCGCAACCGACTTTTGGGCAGTGCGGTGTGGATCAGGTGCGAATTCAGGCCCATTATCTTCTATGGGCACGCATCTGATTCGCACCTGACTTGCGTTGTGAACAAAAATTTGCAAGTTATTGTACTACTTCTGAGGGGGAAGTCCACGCCAAATTTTTTGAAAAAAAAACGGCATGGATTCCCCCTCCAGGAGCATACCAGGCCCTTAAAAACGGCGTGGGGGTCCCCCAAAATCCATACCAGACCCTTATCCGAGCACGCAGCCTGGCAGGTCAGGAAAGGGGGTGGGGACGAGCAAGCCCCCCCCTCCTGAACCATACCAGGCCGCATGCCCTCAACATGGGGGGGTGGGTGCTTTGGGGAAGGGGGGCGCCCTGCGGCCCCCCACCCCAAAGCACCTTGTCCCCATGTTGATGAGGACAAGGGCCTCTTCCCGACAACACTGGCCGTTGGTTGTCGGGGTCTGCGGGGGGGCTTATCGAAATCCGGGAGCCCCCTTTAATAAGGGGGCCCCCAGATCCCAGCCCCCCACTTTATGTGAATGAGTATGGGGTACGATGTACCCCTACCCATTCACCTAAGGTGTAAAAGTATAAATAAAAAAAACACAAATTTTTAAAAATATATTTTATTGCACTGCTCCAGGGGTCTTCTTCCGTCTTGGGGGGGTCTTTTTGCCGGACTCCTCCGCTCTCTTCTGCTCTTTTACCTAGCTCTTTCACGAGCGGAAGAGCCTGGCTTTCTTCGTCGTCGCCGCCGTCTGGGGGTCTCGTTCCGCCTTCGGGGGTCTTCCGGGGTCTCTTCTGTTTTTGCCGCTGTCGCCGCCTTCTTCTTAAGATGTTGACTCGTCGCTCTCTCTGGCCGGAATGGCATAGACGCGCTGTGTTGTGACTTATATAGGGACAAGGGGGCAGGGTCACATGCTCATGTCACATGGTGACCCCGCCCACATATGATATCAGTCCCAGTGATGTAAGTAACTGAGTTAAAATAAACAGAGTTACTTAACGCAGTTACTTTAGAGGGTAACGAGTAATCTAACTGATTACTTTTCCCCTCATGGTAACGCAGTTCCCATTACTTGGGCGGAGTTACCTCAATTACATCTACTGCCACTAGATGGCAGTAGTTTAATTCCGGTGTCCTGCCAAAAAAAGTTCCCCTGCCGGATAAGGACCCCCTTTACTGCGCAGGCGCAGCGCTTGCGCAGTACAAAGGACTACAGAGCTTACGAAAATTGCCGAACCTACACCGCGCAGGCGCAGTTAACATGTAATTGTACGAGGCAATGCCGTGCGCTCCCGATGCTCATGCTACTCTGCAAGGGGCGTCTATCGTGTGAGTAAGGGGCAGGTCTAGTATTACTGTAACCAAGGGGCGCATTTATTATTATTGTTATATATCGAGCTTTGCCCATTAATTTAACATTCACCCTCTTCTGTAGCCATCCGCCCCTTACACAATATAATAATAATAGACCAGCCCCTTGCTTACACGCTATAACAGATCTGCCTCTTGGTAAGAGTAATAATAGAGGAGCCCCTTGGTTACACGATATATAACAATAATAATAATAAATGCGCCCCTTGCTTACAGTAATACTAGACCCGCCCCTTAGTTACATGTATAGAATATAAAAAAAAAAGTCAGTTACTTTGCTGCGTAACTAATTACTTTTCCAATGTAGTAACTGAGTTACTAACGCAATTACTTTTTGGGAGAAGTAATTTGTAACTTAACTAATTACTTTTTTAACCACTTCCCGACCGTCCCATGTATATATACATCAGCAGAATGGCACGTACAGGCAAAATCACGTACCTGTACGTGACATTCTTCCGGCGGTTGGGGTGTCCGATCGGAACCCCCTCCGCCGGCGGGGACGGCCGGGATGGCTCCAGAAGCGATCCGGCACGAGGGGACAACCAGTGGTTTCTGGCCACCCCCTCGCGATCGCTCCTGGCCAATCAGATGCTTCCTCTTCCTGTGTAATTGTAAACACAGCAAGGGGAAGTGATGTCACGCTCCTCGTGTCGGTCTTTCTGACCGGGACGCCGAGCGGAGAAGACATCAGGTTAGTGCACCAACACTACACTGACACCAGGCACACATAGGCACATATTTCACCCCCCCTGTCACCCCCTGATCACCCCCCAGATCACCCCCCCTGCCCCCCCAGTCACAGTGTCACTAATTGCAGTGATCATTTATTTTACTGATCACTGCATTTAGTGTCAGTGTGACTGCAATAACTGTCAGGGCAGATAGTTTTAGGCCCCTTTAGGTCTAAGGTAGCCCCCTACCCCCCCCCCCAAAATAAAGGTTTAACCCCTCGATTGCCCCCTAGGTAACCCTTTCACCCCCTTTTGCCAGTGTCACTAAGCAATCGTTTTTCTGATCGCTGCATTAGTGTCACTGGTGTCGCTAGGTAGCCAGTTTTTTTTTTAGGTTAACCGCCAGGTTTATATAGGTTTATAAATAGGTTTATAGATCAGGTACCCCCATATTACAACCTAAATAAAGGTTTTAACCCCTTGATTGCCCCTAGAGTTAACTCTTTCACCAGTGATCACCGTATAAGTGTCACTGGTGACGCTGGTTAGCCAGTTAGTTATTTAGTTATTTAGGTTCCCCGTCAGGTTTTTATATAGCTTCAGGTACCCCCATATATTACCTAATAAAGGTTTTAACCCCCTGATTTCCCCTAGTTAACCCTTTCACCAGTGATCACCGTATAACTGTTACGGGTGATGCTGGTTAGTTAGCTTGTTTTTTTATACTGTCAGGGCACCCACCATTTATTACCCAACTATCGGTTTAACCCCCTGATCGCCCGGCGGGTGATATCAATTAGGTTTTAGGGTCAAATAAGGTCTGCGTCGCCCCAGGTTAGTGCCAGTACCGCAAACACCCACGCGCAAAGCATACACCTCCCTTAGTGGTATAGTATCTGAACAGATCAATATCTGATCAGATCTATACTAGCGTCCCAGCAGTTTAGGGTTCCAAAAAACGCATTGTTAGCGGGATCAGCCCAGATACCTGCTAGCACCTGCATTTTTCCCCTCCGCCCAGCCCAGCCCACCCAAGTGCAGTATCGATCGATCACTGTCACTTACAAAACACTAAGCACACATAACTGCAGCGTTCGCAGAGTCAGGCCTGATCCCTGCGATCGCTAACAGTTTTTTTGGTAGCGTTTTGATTCAGTCGCCAGCAGCCTAGGAGCTTTTTTTACCTGTGAATCTCACTAGTGTACTACTAAATTTAGAGCCCAAAATGGCAAATTGCAAGTACACTAGTGAACAGGCCTACTTGTTTCTGAGTATGTCAGATAGTGAAGAGGAGGTCACTCATCTGTCAGAATCAGGCTCAGAATACGATCCAGTAGACGACAGCGGCTCCATGACAGATAGCTCTGGCGACAGAGTCGTGGTCCCTGCTAAAGGTCAGGCGTACCCGATCCCGATCTTCTGCTGTTGTTTAGGTGCAGGAACCGCAGGTCTCTCGTATGGAGCAGAGAAGTACTAGCACCGCTATTCCTTCTGGTGAACTGGCAAGCACCAGCGGCCTAGTACACCCTGGACGTAGTCAAACCAGCACTGCAGTAACACTTGGTGATGTGGCGAGTCCCATAAGTGCAGTTCAAGCTGGCGAGGTGGCAAGCACAAGTAGTGTCCCGCTGCCACCAAGAAGAAGACAAAGGCAGGCCCGTCGATCACATAGTGTCCTTCCTGCAGAATTCGCCAATCCTGATTGGGTGCCCACCACTTCTGCAGGACCCGTACTTCCCCCATTCACTGGCCAACCCGGTATTCAGGTGGAAACAGCTGATTTTAAGCCATCCGATTTTTATTCGCTGTTTTTCACGGAAGATCTCTATAGATCTATTGTGGACCAAAGTAATATATACGCTGGTCAATACATCACCGCTAATCCCCAGTTGCCTTCCCTTGCCAGAGATTGGAAACCAATTACGGTTTCCGAATTTAAGTCCTTTCTGGGCCTTTCCCTCAACATGGGCATACATAAATTCCCGACTCTGAGGTCTTATTGGTCCACCTCACCGCACCACCAAATGCCCGTGTTCTCTTGCTCCATGTCCAGGGCACGATACGAACAGATCTTGCGGTTCATGCACTTCAGTGACAATGAACTTTGTCGTCCTTGTGGAGACCCTGAATTTGATCGGCTCTACAAAATTCGGCCCCTCATAAACCACTTCAACCAATGTTTTGCAGCCTTGTTTACGCTCAATCAAGTTGTCTGCGTTGACGAGTCCCTGATTAAGTTTTCTGGCCGCTTGTCTTTCAAACAGTTCCTTCCCAGCAAGCGTGCCAGATACAGGGTCAAGCTCTATAAGCTCTGTGACAGGGCAACAGGCTATACGTGGAGCTTTTCGGTTTATGAGGGAAAAGATAGTTACGTAGAGCCGGAGAACTGTCCAGATTACATAGGGAGCGCTGGCAAGATAGTGTGGAACTTGGTGTCACCCTTATTCGGAAAGGGGTACCACTTGTACGTGGACAATTATTACACGAGCGTGCCACTGTTTAGTCACTTGTTTGATCAGCAGATTGGAGCATGTGGCACCGTGCGACCTAATCGCCGGGGCTTTCCCCAGCGGCTTGTAGATTCCCCTCTTAGGCTGGGGGAGAGAGCCTGCTTGAAGTGTAATAATTTGCTCGCTGTGAAGTGGAGGGATAATAAGAATGTTTTCCTTCTTACCTCCCTTCATGCAGACACGACAGTCCAAATTCGTACGGCGGCTGGTGTTGTGACGAAACCCCTCTGTGTCCACGAATATAACCAAAATATGGGAGGGGTGGACCTCAACGACCAGTTTTTGGTGCCGTACTTAGTTGCCCGTAAGGCTAGACGCTGGTACAAAAAAGTGTCTATTTATTTGTTCCAATTGACTTTGCTGAATGCTCATGTGCTATACGGAGCTTCAGGCGGGACGTTACCCTTCCTTGAATTCCAGGGAGCGGTTGTCATGGAACTCCTGTATCCAGGCGATTCCACACCTCAACATCCCCTACCAAATGCAGTAAGCCGGCTGCATGAGAGGCATTTTCCTTATGTCCTCCCGAGTACCCCTACCCAACGAGCCCCCCAAAAAAGATGTCGTGTCTGTAGCAAGCGCGGATGTAGGCGTGACACCCGTTATTATTGTCCACGCTGTCCTGACAATCCTGGTCTCTGCATTGGTGAATGTTTTGAACGCTACCACTCACTAGTGAGGTTTTAGCGTAGGGTACAGCATTTCACAGGCTAGGATACACCTTCACAGGGTCTCAAGAATGCCATCGCATTTTGAGATCCGACCGTTGCAGTTAAAATTATAGTTACAGGGTCTCAAGAATGCCATCGCATTTTGAGACCCGACAGTTACAGTTAAAATTATAGTTATAGTTTAAAAAAAAAAGTGTAAAAAATAAAAATAAAAAAAGTACAAAAAAAAAAAAAAACCCAAAAAAATATAAAATAAAAAAAACAAAAAATAGTTGTCGTTTTATTGCTCTCACTCTCTCACTCTCTCACTCTCTCACTCTCTCACTCTCTCACTCTATTCTATTCTGCAATGTTTTATTATGTTTTATCATGCTTGCTTTTCAGGTATGTTTTATTGTTAACCATTTTTTTGTTTTCAGGTGCGCCATTCAGTTGCAGCGCGGATTTATTTATCTTGACAGCAACAGCGTTTGCTCCCACGATACATAAAGCCGCGACTCCAACGCTGTAGGAGGTGATTTCACCACCACAGTTAAAAAAAAAGAGCATATATGCCGAAGCATGGGGGCAGCAGAGGGCGGAGGAGCGATTTTGCTCCTAATGCCACGTACACACGGTCGAAATTCCGACGGAGGCTTGCCCGTGGAAAAGTCCGACCATGTGTACGTGGCATAACTTTTTTGCGGGAGGATGCCCCCATGCTTCGGCGTATATAAATGGTGCATGTATGCCCATCATTAGAAGTGGGTGGATGAAGGGAGGTATTCTAATGGTGGGCATACCCACCGCGCCATTGAGAAATTGGGAAAGCATTTTATCACACTAATCTTGGTGTGGTCAGATGCTTTGAGGGCAGAGGAAAGATCTAGGGTCTAATAGACCCCAATTTTTTCAAAAAAAGAGTACCTGTCACTGCCTATTGCTATTATAGGGGATATTTACATTCCCTGCGATAACAATAAAAATGATAACTAAGAAAAAAAAATGGAAGGAACAGTTTAAAAATAAAATAAAAAAGCTAAATAAAAAGAAAAAAAAAAAAAAAAAAAAAAAAAAAAAGCACCCCTGCCCCCCCTTCTCTTGCGCAAAGGCGAACACAAGCGTTGGTCTGGCGTCATATGTAAACAGCAATTGCACCATGCATGTGAGGTATCACCGCGAAGGTCAGATCGAGGGCAGTAATTTTAGCAGTAGACCTCCTCCGTGAATCTAATGTGGTAACCTGTAAAGGCTTTTAAAGGCTTTTAAAGGCTTTTAAAAATGTATGTAGTTTGTCGCCACTGCGTGTTTGTGCGCAATTTTAAAGCATGTCGTGTTTGGTATCCATGTACTCGGCCTAAGATCATATTTTTTATTTCATCAAAAATTTGAGCAATATAGTGTGTTTAAGTGCATTAAAATAAAAAAAAGTGTATTTTTCCCACAAAAAATGCGTTTGAAAAATCGCTGCGCAAATACTGTGTGGAAAAAAAAATGCAACACCCACCATTTTAAACTGTAGGGCCTTTGCTTTAACAATATATATAGTGTTTGGGGGTTCAACGTAATTTTCTTGCAAAAAAAAAATTCATGTAAACAAAAAGTGTCAGAAAGGGCTTTATCTTCAAGTGGTTAGAAGAGTGGGTGACGTGTGACATAGGCTTCTAAATGTTGTGCATAAAATGCCAGGACAGTTCAAACCCCCCCCCAAATGACCCCATTTTGGAAAGTAGACACCCCAAGCTATTTGCTGAGAGCAATGTTGAGCCCATTAAATATTTTTTTTTTTGGTCCCAAGAGATTGAATAATGAAAAAAAAAAAAACTTTACAAAAAGTTGTCACTAAATGATATATTGCTCAAACATGCCATGGGCATATGTGGAAATACACCCCAAAATACATTCTGTTGCTTCTCCTAAGTATGGGGATACCACATGTGTGGGACTTTTTGGGAGCCTAGCCGCGTACGGGACCCCAAAATCCAAGCACCGCCTTCAGGCTTTCTAAGGGTGTAATTTTTTTATTTCACTCCTCACTGCCAATCACAGTTTCGGAGGCCCAGATGGCACAAACCACCCCAAATGACCCCATTTTGGAAAGTAGACACCCCAAGCTAATTGCTGAGAGGTATGGTGAGTATTTTGCAGATCTCGTTTTTTGTCACAAAGTTTTGAAAATTGAAAAAAAATTTTTTTTTCTTTACTTTCTTCATTTTCAAAAACACATGAGAGCTGTAAAATACTCACCATGCCTCTCAACAAATAGCTTGGGGTGTCTACTTTCCAAAATGGGGTCATTTGGGGGGGTTTTGTGCTATTTTGGCATTTTATGGCCTTCGAAACTGTGATAGGTAGTGAGGAGTGAAATCAAAAATTTGCACCCTTAGAAATCCTGAAGGCAGTGCTTGGGTTTCGGGGACCCGTACGCGGCTAGGCTCCCAAAAAGTCCCACACATGTGGTATCCCCATACTCAGGAGAAGCAGCAAAATGTATTTTGGGGTGCAATTCCACATATAACCATGGCATGTGTGAGCAATATATCATTAAGTGACAACTTTTTGAATACATTTTTTTAATTTATTTTTTTTGTCTTTATTTAATCACTTGGGACTAAAAAAAAAAATATTCAACAGGCTCAACATGCCTCTCAGCAAATAGCTTGGGGTGTCTACTTTCCAAAATGGGGTCATTTGGGGGGGTTTTATGGTCTTCAAAACTGTGATAGGTAGTGATAGGTAGTGAGGAGTGAAATCAAAAATTTATGCCCTTAGAAATCCTGAAAGCGGTGCTTGGTTTTCGGGGTCCCGTATGCGGATAGGCTCCCAAAAAGTCCCACACATGTGGTATCCCCGTACTCAGGAGAAGCAGCAGAATGTATCTTGGGGTGTAATTTCACATATGCCCATGGCATGTGTGGGCAATATATCATTTGGTGAAAACTTTGGGCAAAAAAAAAAAAGTTTGTAATATTCCCGCAACTTGTGGCAAAATATAAAATATTCCATGTACTCAACATGCCTCTCAGCAAATAGCTTGGGGTGTCTACTTTCCAACATGGGGTCATTTGGGGGGGTTTTGTGCTATTTTGGCATTTTATGGCCTTCGAAACTGTGATAGGTAATGAGGAGTGAAATCAAAAATTTGCACCCTTAGAAACCCTGAAGGCGTTGATTGGGTTTCGGGGCCCCGTGCGCGGCTAGGCTCCCAAAAAGTCCCACACATGTGGTATCTCCATACTCAGGAGAAGCAGCAAAATGTATTTTGGGGTGCATATCCACATATAACCATGGCATGTGTGAGCAATATATCATTTAGTGACAACTTTATGAAAAAAAATGTTTTTTTTTTTTTTTGTCTTTATTCAATCACTTGGGACTAAAAAAAAAAAATATTCAATGGGCTCAATATGCCTCTCAGCAAATAGCTTGGGGTGTCTACTTTCCAAAATGGGGTCATTTAGGGGGGTTTTGTACTTCCCTGACATTTTAGCACCTCAAGAAATGAGATAGGCAGTCATAAATTAAAAGCGGTGTAAATTCCAGAAACTGTACTCTAGTTTGTAGACGCTATAACCTTTGCGCAAACCAATAAATATACGCTTATTGGCATTTTTTTTACTAAAGACATGTGGCTGAATACATTTTGGCCCAAATGTTTGACTAAAATTGAGTTTATTGGATTTTTCTTATAACAAAAAGTAGAAAATATCTTTTTTTTTCAAAATTTGCTGTCTTTTTCCGCTTATAGTGCAAAAAATAAAAATCACAGAGGCAATCAAATACCATCAAAAGAAAGCTCTATTTGTGGGAAGAAAAGGACGCAAATTTCGTTTGGTTACAACATTGCATGACCGCGCAATTACCAGTTAAAGCAGTGCAGTGCGAAATTGAAAAAAGACCTCTGGTCCTTTGGCTGCCAAATGGTCCGGGGCTGAAGTGGTTAAAGTAAGATGACCAACACTGGTCAGTCCCGGAGAATGCTGGGACTGTGACATCATATGTGGGCGGGGTCACCATGTGACATGAGCATGTGACCCTGCCCCCTTGTCCCTGTATAAGTCACAACACAGTGCGTCTATGCCATTCCGGCCAGAGAGAGCGACGAGTCAGAGTCAGAAGAAGAAGGCGGCGACAGCGGCAAGAACAGAAGAGACCCCGAAAGACCTCGGAAGACCCCCGAAGGTGGAACGAGACCCCCAGACGACGGCGGCGACGAAGAAGCAAGCCGGGCTCTTCCGCTCTTAATAGAGCTAGGTAAAAAGAGCAGAAGAGAGCGGAGGAGTCCGGCGAGAAGACCCCCCCAAGACGGAAGAAGACCCCCGGAGCAGTGCAATAAAATATTTTTAAAAATTGTGTTGTCGGGAAGAGGCCCTTGTCCTCATCAACATGGGGACAAGGTGCTTTAGGGTGGGGGGGCCGCAGGGCGCCCCCTTCCCCAAAGCACCCACCCCCCCCCCATGTTGAGGGCATGTGGCCTGGTACGGTTCAGGAGGGGGGGGGGGGCGCTCGCTCGTCCCCACCCCCTTTCCTGACCTGCCAGGGGCTGCATGCTCGGATAAGGGTCTGGTATGGATTGTGGGGGGACCCCCACGCCGTTTTTTCGGCGTAGGGGGTACCCTTAAAATCCATACCAGACCTAAGGGCCTGGTATGCTCCTGGAGGGGGAACCCATGCCGTTTTTTTATAAAAAATTTGGCATGGATTTCCCCTTCAGAAGTAGTACAATGAGTTGCGAATTTATGTTAGCAGCTGATTCGCACCTAAAACACGGACAAACCGCAGAACAGCCGACGTTTCAGTGCGCAGTCACGCCGGACTTTCAATTCGCACCGCACTGGTCTGAACCCAGGCTAAATAAAGATGACTGGAAACGGGTGGCTAGCTGATGCGCTTCTGTTCCACTCATCCTCACACTTGTTACCATGATAATCTCCTAAGAAGTTGACAAGTTCACTTCAATGGTGAAGTTAAGTTCAAAATACAAACATTTTAAAAGAATCTTACTAATAAAACACAAAAACAGTAAGGTATATCAGAACAATGTAGAAAAAAAAATGCTGCCCTGTCTACATGTACATACAAAGGTAAAGCGTGCTAAAAAAAGTGTGTGTGTGTGTAACTCTGAGTGTCTTCATTCACTACACTGTCATTCACCTTATTAAGAGGGAGGAGGGGGCAGATGTCTATTCTTCCTGACCAGTGGTCTCGTTCTACCAGAGGGGGGTTAGCAAGGTCCCCTCCTATCACCTATTCCTGGATGGGGGTCCCCATTATCACCCCTGGGGGTCTTTAACTTGTGGGGGAGGAAGGGGAGTTCCTATAGTCCTGGATGGGGGTCCCCCTTATCACCCCCCAGCAGTCCTACTGGCTGGGGTCTTCTATAACTGGAGGGGGCAGGGAGGCAAATTCCTGTATATCTGGATGGGGTCCCATCTTATCACTCCCCCGCTCCAACAATCCTAGCTGGGGGTCTTCTATAACTGGAGGGAGGAGACAGGGGAATTCCTGTATTCCTGAATTGGGGTTCCTTCTTAACCCCCTGCAGTCCTCCCAGGCGGCGGCCTATTTTAACTGGAGGGGGTTCTTATCTTCCTGGATGGGGGTCCTCTCTTATCAACCCCCCCCCCAAACTGGGGATCTTCTTTACTGGAGGAAGGGGTCCTATGTTCCTGGATGGAGGTATTCTATAACTGAAGGGGGGATGGAGGGGGATTTCCAGTATTGCAGGATTGGGGTCTCCTCTTATCCCCCCTGCAGTGCACCTAACTGGGTTTTTTATTGTAACTGGAGTGGGAAGGGAGTTCCTGGATGAGGGCCCCCTCTTATCCTCCTAGCAGTCCTCCTAGCTGGGGGTCTTCTTTATCTGGGAGGAGGAGAATTCCTGGATGAGGGTCCTATTTGATCCCCCTGTAGTCCTCCTAGCTGCAAGTCTTCCTTATCTAGAGGGGGAGGGATGGGAGTTTTTATTCTTGGGTGGAGGTTCCCTTCTGATCAACCCACTGCAGTCATATTATCCAGGGGTCCCATTAACTGGAGAGAGGGGGGTTCCTGTATACCTGGATGGGGGACCCATGTCACCACTAGGGATGGGCCCGGTGTTCGATTCGAACCCACGTTCGAATCGAGCACCGGGCATTTGCCCGCTCGGTGAGCCCAGAACTATTTGGGCCGTTCGCATCACATTTATGTGATGCGAGCGGCCCGCAATGCATTGCGCCAGGCTCAGTGCATTGCTGGCTGATGATTGGCCAAGCATGCACTGTGACTCTGCATGCTTGGCCAATCACAGCGCCGGCAGCGAGGAGAGCAATAATTGGCTACAGGCAGGACGCCTGTAGCCAATTATAGCTCAGGGGCTTTAGTCAGCACACATAAAACCACCTCAGTCACTCTATCTGCTATAAGGCCCAGTTGTTGTCATCGAAGGCAGCCAGGCATCTCCAGGAGCTAGCTTGTGCGTGCTCTGTTAGTACATCACACATAAATCCACATCAGCCCAGTTGTTGTGTCAGTCATATAAGGCAGTCTCTATCTGGCGTAAGGCCCTGTTACTGTCATCTAAGGCAGCCATCTGCAGGAGTTAGTGTGTGTGCTGTGTGACTCCAGCACAATATACACTACCCACTACAACACAGGGCAAGCAGGCTCTGTTTCTAGAGACAACAGTGCTGGTCGTGGACGTGGTCGTGCATCGTCATCAGCACGTGGCCATTGAACACGGTTGTCCTTGTTTTCGGCAGCTGGACATGTTGAGCCGCATCATGCCGAAGGCTTGGTAGAATGGATGACCAAGCCCTCCTCATCCTCTCTCACCCAGGCTCAGGGTACTGGCAGAGCAGCTGCCAACGCGTACTCAATGGCATCATCAGGCACCCCTTCCCTAGACCCACCATGTCCTCCTGAGGAGTCCCCCGAACTGTTTGAGCACAGTGTTGGGTACATGCTCCAGGAGGATGCCCAACGTTTTGAAGGCTCGGATGATGATACACAGCTAGAGGAAGGCAGTAGCGTGTGCGCAGAGAGGGGATGCTGAAGGACAGCAATCTGGCAGTCATGTTCCACCAGCTGCAGCTTACTGCCAGATTTGCTCCAGTGGTGAAGAGGGAGGGGATGATGAGGTCACTGACTCGAGGAGGAGGATGAGGATGAGGTCACTGACTCGAGGATGAGGATGAGGACACTGACTCGAGTATGAGGACACTGACGATGATGACGAGGACGAGGCACATGTCCAACGAGGCAGGATGCCCTCCGGAGGCCATCTAGAGGCCAGCACACCAACTGAATCACACCGCAGAGCTCCGCCTGTGCAGGGCGCTGCCTCTGCACGTTATCACAAAAGTTCTTTGGTGTGGGCCTTTTTTGAGACGAGTGCATCAGATCACACCACTGCTAATTGCAACATATGTCTCAAGCGTATCTCGTGTGGCCAAAACATCAGCTGCTTGGGCACCACAAGCATGACCAGACATATGTCGACCTGCCATGCAGCTCGTTGGCAAGCGCACATTAAAGGCCCACACCAAAGAACAAAGCGGACCTCTCCTTGCTCCTCATCAGCTGGGATCTCCAACCCCACTATATCTTCAGTTCTCTCTGAAAGCTGCTCTGAGAGGAATGAAGGTGTAGAATTAGGTGCGTCACAGCCAAGTACTTGCAGTACACCGACGTCCGATTGTACCAGGCAAATTTCCCTGCCCCAGCTGCTGGACCATCAAAGAAGTTTACTCCCAGTCATCCACATGCCCAGCGGTTGAATGCTAGCTTGGCCAAATTTCTAGCACTTCAACTGCTGCCTTTTCAGTTGGTAGACTCAGCCCCCTTCCGTGAGTTTGTTCAATGTGCGGTTCCTCAGTGGCAGGTTCCCAAACGCCACTTTTTCTCACGGAAGGCGATTCCGGCTCTCTACCGGCATGTGGAAGGCAATGTCCATGCCTCGCTGGACAGGTCGGTCAGCGGTAAGGTGCATATTACCGCTGACTCATGGTCCAGCAGGCATGGACAGGGACGTTATCTGTCTTTCACGGTCCATTGGGTCACTATTGGCAGCTGGGAGGGATGCAGGACAAGGTGCAGTAGTGTTGGAGGTTGTTCCGCCACCACGCCTCCAAAATGCTACTACTGGTTGTGACACACCTCTCTCCTCCACCCCCTCCTCTTCTTCTTCCTCCATGGCCTCTTCAAGTGCTCTGTCCTCGGAACCAGTGGTGCTCCGTAGGCGTACAAGGGGCTATGCAAGTACGCAGGCAAAAAGATGCCATGCCGTGCTTGCGCTGGTGTATTTGGGGGACAGGAGCCACACTGGGGCAGAGGTTCTGGCAGCTCTGCAGGGGCAGGCCGAGAGGTGGTTGACGCCACGCCAGCTTAAGCCAAGAATGGTGGTTTCTGACAATGGCACCAACCTCCTCTCCGCCCTGCGACAGGGGCAGCTGTGCCCTGTATGGCTCACGTCCTCAACCTGGTGGTGCAGCGGTTCTTGGGCAGGTACCCAGGCTTACAGGATGTCCTGAGGCAGGCCAGGAAAGTCTGTGTGCATTTCCGCCGATCGTATAATGCCAGTGCTCGGCTGGCTGAGCTGCAAAACGAGTTGAACCTGCCCAAGAACCGCCTTATATGTGACATGCCCACCAGGTGGAACTCAACGTTGGCCATGCTGCAGCGACTGCACACGCAGCAGAGGGCCATCAATGAGTACCTTTGCAACTACGGCACCAGGACAGGGTCAGGGGAGCTTGGATTTCTTTCCCCACGCCAGTGGAGCATGATCATGGAAGCATGCACTGTCCTGTCACCATTTGAGGAGGCCACGAGGATGGTGAGCAGTGACAGTGCATGCATCAGTGACACTGTACCTCTTGTCCACCTGTTGGAGCATATGCTGCGTGGGATAATGGACAGGGCACTTGAGGCAGAACAGAGGCAGGAAGAGGAGGACTTCCTTGCCTCTCAAGGCCCCCCTTTATCCAGACAGTGTTCCTTCTGTCCCACCCATCACACAGGATGAGGAGCAGGAGGAGGAGGAGGATTGTGTGAGCATGGAGGTGGAGCCTGGCACTCAGCATCAGCAGCAGCAGTCTTTTAGGGATGATGTACAGTCCCAACAAACCAGTGGACTTGTACGTGGCTGGGAGGAGGTGGCTGGCGATCATGTCATCCTCAGTGACCCAGAAGACTCCGGACCGAATGCCTTAGCTAACCTACGTTGCATGGCCTCCCTGATCCTGCAAAGCCTGCGGAAGGATCCTCGTATTCTTCGGATCAAGGAGAGGGACCATTACTGGCTGGCCACTCTCCTTGATCCACGGTACAAGGGTAAGGTTGCGGACCTTATCTTGCCGTCGCAGAGGGAGCAGAGGATGAGACATCTCCAGGAGGCCTTGCAGAAAGGTCTGTGCACGTTCCCAGAAACTGGGAGGTTACAAACTCCTGGTCCTGGACGACGAGTTGCTTAGGCTTTGGTCAGTAGCAGAAGGAGCGGTGGGGGAAGGTGGACGTCTGACCGATGCGTTCAGACATTTTAGTCCGCAGCCCCAAGGTATGATCGGTTCCAGCAACCATCGCCAGCGTCTGATATACATGTTGCAGGAATACCTAGGGGCAAGGTCAGACTTGGACACCTTTCCCACCGAAAATTCTCTCGCTTACTGGGTCTTGAGGATGGATCACTGGCCAGAGCTTGCACAGTATGCAATTGAGCTACTGGCCTGTCCTGCATCCAGCGTTCTTTCCGAACGCACATTCAGTGCTGCTGGAGGCTTTGTCACCGATCACAGGGTGCGCCTGTCCACCGACTCGGTTGATCGACTGACCTTCATAGAGATGAATCAGTCTTGGACCACCACCAGCTACCAGGCACCTGAAGCGGATATAACTGAATAATTTATAATGTCACATCCCTTCAAGACTGCCTATGCTGATGCTGAGTGACGGTCCTGTTATGTTCACTGACTATCCTCTTCCTCCTCCTCAATGAAACCTGTTTTATGACATTAACATGCATATTGGCCGTTCTAATTAGCACTTTTGATTTCGAATGTTCACGCCCATTGTAACGAATAGGGTTCGAAAATTTGCACGAACTTTAGGTCCGTTCGAAGGTTCTGGTGCGAACCGAACCCGGGGGTGTTCGGCTCATCCCTAGTCACCACCACCCTGTAGTCCTCCTGGCCAGGGGTCTTCTTTAACTAGGAGATTCATGTATTAATTGATGGGCTTTTCTCTGCATTTGTCAGTATTCCTGGATGGTGAGGAGGGAGTCCCTTCTAATCACCCCCATGCACTCCTCCTGTTAAGGGGTCTCCTTCTCCTGGAGAGGGGTCAGTACACCTGTTTGTTTGTGTGTGTGTGTGTGTGTGTGTGTGTGTGTGTGTGTGTGTGTGTGTGTGTGTGTGTGTGTGGCCGGGGAGGGATGTACTGGGAACAGACTGATCTTGAAGGGAAGGCCCAGTGGGCCGGGAGATGAGAGCTCTACAATCTGATGGAATTGGGTGGCTGCTCCATAGTGTTCCATGATGGCTGCCTTTGGAGTATATCCTGCCTCACTTGGGGTTGTTCCTCCCCCTCACTTTTCTGCTGCTCTATCAGGCACCCAAGTCGAGTCAGCGACATCATCATCCCCTCCATGCTCATCACTGGAGCCACCTTGGTAATATGCTGCAGCTGGGGGAACATAATTGCCAATTTGTTGTTTATCGGTGTTCTCCCCTCTGTGGGCTCACGTTACTCCCTTCCTCAACCTCAGAACCAACATTAGAATCAAGTAATGTCTGTGCATCCTCAAGAAGCAAATGGCTAACCCTGTGTTCAAATAATTCAGCTTACTTCTCCATGCATGATGGTGGGGCTATAGCAGGAATAGCTGTGGATGAGGCGGCAGAATTTGCCATCCTGGCAGCTGTGGTGGACTGCTCACTAGTGTCAGCTTGGGTGATAGAGGATGAGGAGGATGGTTTAGTAAGCCATTTCACCACCTCCTCTGCATGTGGCTGGATAGCACAGGCAACATCAGTAAAAAGACGAATGTGCCCTGCCTGAAGATGGACCACGTCCACCTTTGCCTGTGGACACAGATGCTGCTGGCTCAGCATGTATACAGCACTAAATGTTTTGAGGTTAAACACTGCACTACACTCACACTATACTCACAGTACACTATACTCACACTACACTGACAATACGTTAACACTTTACAATAACACCAGCTAGCTATCACTGTATGAGCCCTGCTCCATCTTTTGCTCAATCTATCTCACAATACACTGCCAAAGGTTCCTGTGGGAAGGAACCTTTCCTGACAGACTCCATGGCAGACTAAGTGTGGGTTAACCCTGCCTCCTCTCCAGTGCTATAGGATCCCACTCCCATAAATTTGAGCTCACCACTAGAGACTGCGTTTCTTTTTTTGTCCTCATTGGACCTACAAGCAATGCACTTACGTTTACGAATGTCCAATCAAGGTTGATGCCAGGCATACTTCCTATTGGTGTCAGGATAGCCCAGGGCCCACGCGGGTGTGTAGCTCCAGGTCTCTGTGTCCGGAGGTCGGGACAGTCTTCGTATGCTCAGGCACGGTGGATCAGCTGGCAGGTCTAAAGATCCCTCCATGGCAGGTGTGTGTGTGTGTGTGTGTGTGTGTGTGTTCTGAATGAGTCTTCTGAGTAACGAGTGGTTCATTCAGAGATTTCACTGCTAATTCCCATGGATGAACTTCCAACTTTTAACAGGCTTCCATAACATAAAAAACAAACAAGACCATTGCGCAGATAGTATAACAAAGTGATCCCTATTTAGTTAGGGTGAATCTCTCACGCTTCCCCGCAGGATAGATCGCATATGAAATGATCAGTTGCATACAGCATAACGCTCATACGCTTACAGTGCACACAAAACACTGCTGGTAACGTCACAGGCTCCTCCTCCTGACTAGTTGCGTCACTGGACGCCAACTTTTTTCATTGTACTATCTGCGCAATGGTCATGTTTGTTTTCAGTTTTTTTTATGTTATAGAAGCCAGCTGAAAGTTGAAAGTTCATCAATGGGAATTAGCAGTGAAATCTCTGAATGAACCATCTGTTACTCAGAAGACTCATTAAGGCTGGATTCACACCTATGCATTTTTTGTGCTTTTTGCACTGCAGATCGCGTTCCATAGGAAACCATTTAAATGGACTGTAGTGCAAATCTGCAAAAAGCAAAAAGCACTAAAACTGCATAGGTGTGAATCCAGTCTAAGGCTTGATTATCTATTCCCACATATGTGAATTTGTTGGCAGAGACTTTGGTTTGTACACAGTGGAATGTGATATTCTTTTACCTGTGGCAAAAGTTTGCTCCATTGTTGCCATTACACAGAAGGAATTTTATATATTTCGTATGGTTCACTATATGTTCATAATTATTAACTTAATTTAGGCCCCTGTCACACTGGGGCGGGAGCGGCATCAGCAGTAAAGCAGCGAAAAAGGGTTAAAACCGCATGCAAAGCGCCGCTGCAGAGGCGCTTTGCCGGTGGTATTGCCGCGGTGTCCCATTGATTTCAATGGGTAGGAGCGGTATAGGAGCGGTAAATACACCGCTCCAAAGATGCTGCTAGCAGGACTTTAACCATCCTGCTAGCACACCGCTCCAGTGTGAAAGCCCTCCGGCTTTCACACTGGAGTGAAAGGGGCCGGATTTTTTCAGGCACTGTACAGGCGCTATTTTTAGCGCTGTAGCGCCTGAAAAACGCCCCAGTGTGAAAGGGGCCTTAGTGGTACACTGTGCAATATTAGGTTAATATTAGTGCAATTATTCATTTAAAACAATACATTTTTGTGTATCAGTTCACATATATAAAATTGCAGCTATATTATTTAGTTATCTTATAATATTAATTTCTGACATATTTTAATATTTATTCATATCAGCGCTTTAGTATATTTTTACAAATAATGATTAATAATTACTTGTAAATTATGATAAAAATATAAAAGTTGGCAGTGGAGAAGCGGACTGAGCAGTTAGGAAGCCTGGAGCACTCCGGGAAAAAGCAGGCCGCCCCCCCCCATCCCCGGTGAGAGGGGGGCAGGTGGGGCGGCAGGAAATGGCCACCACGGTTGGAGTAACACCCCAAGTGTGGGAGACTCTTAAAAGGGAAATGGAGAGGGACTCCATTTGTGAGTCGAGAGCCGGAAAGAGGCGGGGGGAGGGGGGGGAGACAAAACCTAGACCGTATTATGATTAATAGTAAACTCAGAAATAGATTACATCTATATGAAAAATAGGAGGCAAATAACCCATCGCTATAAAAAAAACAAAAAAACAAGCTGCGAATAACTATACCATGACTACAGTTAATTTTGACCTACAATGTACGTGGGCTGAATACACCAACAAAAAGGCATAAAATCTTGAGAGATTGAACGTCATGGGGCCGGGGTGGTCTTCTTACAGGAGACACGCCTGTCTCATGAAATTAATGTGAGGTTGTATTCCCATCAGCTCCCAACTTAGTCACCATAGACTCAATGAGGCAAAAGGAACTGGTAGGGGAGGTCGGTTCTCCCTGGAGGACAGATTAACTGACCCTGAGGGAAGATTTCTCTTCTTAAAAGGGGGGAGCTGTTGGGAATGGAATGCACATTGGCTAATATTTATTGCCCTAATAAAGGCCCAACAGTATATTTGGGGGGACCCCTGAAAAAATTATTGGAATTTAAAAAAGGCAAAGTGTTCATGGCGGGGGACCTGGATTTTTGTATGGATCCAAAACAAGACAGTACATCCTGGGTACAGGGGACAAGGAATGCCCAACTGAAGACGATAAAACAGAAATTACACCACTACCAGTTGGTAGATGTATGGAGAATACAACATCCCAGGATACAAGATTATACATTCTACTCCCCTGTACATGGGACATACACTAGGATCGATTATTGGCAGATAAAACAAAGAATGCTAGACTTGGTAGTCTCCTCCAATATAGAAAAAGCTACACTATCTGACCATCCGCCAATGACCATGAAAATAAAGATACCAAAAACTCAGATACAAGCGTATTCATGGGGGCTAAATAAGGGGAGGAGATAATAATAAAAAAAGAATTAGAGCAATATTTTAGCTTAATTGAACCAGTGAGATTGCGGACAATACTCTGTGGGAGGCTCAAAAAGCCTACATAAGGGGAATCCTGATCTCAATGGGAACTAGGAGAAAGAAGGAAAGAATAAAAAAAAAGAGGGCAAAATTAATAGAAGAAATATACCTATTAGAGAAAAGACACAAAAAAGGGAGAGGGCAAGATCAGGAACTGTCACAAGAACTAGTAATAAAAAGAGTTGAACTAAACCTTACTTTTGTTCCCCTTGTTCCCCTGGGGAATGTTTTAATCACCAGACACTTCCTGCTTCCTATAGTCTTGCAAGGGGCTTTTCTCATTTATTCAGCATCCAGGCAAGCAGCAGAACCTCATGGGAAGGAGATAGTCTTTGGAAGTTTTCTAAAGTTTAAAGTTCTGCACCCCTTGGCAAGTGGAGCAAGGTATGCAGTAAAAGATGCATTGTCAGTGTACATGTTTTTAGGCATAAATTGAGTACATGCTGTTAGTTAAAAGATATGCTGTAGACAATCCACATGTTTTAACATATAGTCATGCTTTCTTAAATGTTTAATGTTAATTTAGAGATATGTGTATAGATAATGGAACATCACTTTAACTCCACAGTTGTAATTCTGTTGTAACCCCCTTTTGGTGATCTCTGTAAACTAATGTATTATATGTAATTTTACAGTTTTCACGGTGCATATGGTGTTTAAGGAGTCAAAAGATTAACCTTAATGCACATCTTTGAGGCAAAGAATAAACGCACTGCCCCCGTCAGAAGCTCTCCTCTCGGGTGGCATGGCTACCACGCAACTGAATGGACGCGTGATCCCTCAGCTCCGCTCCAGCTTCAGGAACCGGAGGCTTTAGCACCAACACCGCCGATCACAAAACACCCCAATCGTGTCCGGAGACCCAAGAGAGTACCCGGGATGGCTCGCAAGCGGAAAGGTGCGACGCAGCTAAACAAACTGCAGAACTTTTTTCAGCCGAAAGGCCGAGACCAGATCCAAGATGGCACCAGCTCCGGAAGCAGCTCTCCCTCCTCCGTGGGCAGCCCGCGCTCAGCAACATCTAGCCCCGAGTCACAGCAGAGCCCGGTCCACAATATACCGGGTGCCTCAACCCCAGTCTCCTGCAGCCCTGCCAAATCGAAGCCTCGATTAGAGATGGATCAGCAACAAGGCCGCACACTACAAGACAGCATGGAGGAAACGAGGGAACTGGTGGATCCTTTCACGGCCTTCCCCACCACGGGTAAGACAGTTTCTGATACCACTCTAAAGGATATGTTGGTCTCCCTCCGCAGCTCAATGCACACAGACATTATGCAATGTGTCACCAGTTTTAAAGCAGAGTTGGGAGCGGTGGGGGGCAGAGTATCCCATATAGAGAAGAAGATGGGGGAATTTGCGTCCCACAACACACTCATAGATGCCCACAATGATTATGATGAGGAGTTGGAGTGCCTAAGGTCAAAGGTCGCTGACCTCGAAGACAGGTCAAGACGCAATAATGTTAAAATCAGAGGGGTCCCTGAAACAGTCCTCCCAACACAATTGCATCAGTTTGCGCTTGACCTGATCAGAACATTCCTGCCAACCATACCTGACACAGACCTTCATGTGGACTGTATCCACAGATTACCAAAGCCGTCGCATCTGCCTGATAACATACCTCGTGATGTCTTGATGCGGGTCCACTTCTATCAAACAAAAGAACAGCTTATGGCTGCCTTTCGCAAAAACCAACAACCACCTGACAGATTTGCGCACATTCAGTTGTTCGCCGACTTGTCCCAATATACCATGCAAAAGCGCAAGTCAGGCCTGCCGGTAACAAAGGCGCTGTGCAACCACAACATACCCTACAGGTGGGGCTACCCGCTTAAACTAACAATTACGCATGATGGCACCACAACTACTGTCTCTGACGTGGACAAAGGGTTCGCATTGCTCAAATCCTGGGACATTATACCCGAACACCCTCCAGCTGCACCCTCTCGTCCAGCACACTCAGATGCCCACCTTGAGTGGCAGACTGTGTCTAGAAAAAAAGAATAAGAAACAACCTGATGCTAAAGCTTCCAAGCATAAGCCATGAACCAAATCTACTTAAATGCGGTTCCTGAACCCTGGAGTTCTCAGTTGTGAACTTTTTCACCCCTTCAAGCTCATGGGCAGCAGTTCTGCCCTCAAGTTCAAATACGTGTATGTTCTCATATTACGTTGTTTGCTTTTTTTACAGACTCACCCTAACTCTCTTTTCCATCCTGACTTTTCCCTTCCTCCACTGGTCCGATCGACGTCCTGGTGAAACCATCATCATCCTAATGGAAGCTGGAAAGCCTCGAAGAGATACCTACCATCTCCATCAATGGACACTTTGGTCACCTCCACCTAAGTAAAGGTATGACTCTCATTTCCTGTTAATACACTCCAATGGCAGTTAAAATAGTCTCGTTCAATGTGAACGGCCTTAACCACCCAGCTAAGATATCTGCAGTGTGGAAAGAAGCTCTTAAATTACAGGCTGACGTCCTGTGCCTCCAAGAGACCCACTTCTTGCATGGCGACACCCCGAGATTCTGTCACAGAAACTTCCCCCACGTCTTTTCAGCATCAGCCTCTTCTAAACAAAAGGGGGTACTCATCGCAACCAGAGACTCCGTGACATTCACTTTGCAGGATTCCATATCTGACCCTGAGGGCAGGTTCTGATACTTATTGGTGAGTTAAACAACAAACCCTTTACCATTGTGAACCTCTATGCCCCTAACTCTCACCAGCTACGGTTCCTCCGAAGACTCTATAAACAGAATCTCTCTAGCCAGGAAAGGCTCCTTGATTATCTGTGGAGACCACAATGTCTCGCCTGATCATACCATGAACACAACCTCCTCAGCCAAACGGCCACCTCCCCTACTTCAGCCACTACTGAACGCAGAGGACATTTATGACGTCTGGAGGTGCCAACATGCTGACGAAAGGGACTATTCCTACCACTCAGCCAGGCACAACTCCTACTCCAGGATTGACCTGATCTTGGTGGACAAATCACTCTTACAGGCAGTGTCCTCCTCCACCATCCATGACATTACTTGGTCAGATCATGCTCCTGTCTCAATCACGGTGGTGGAGGGGCACACGCCAAGTCCTGCATATATCTGTAGAGCGAACTCCAGAGTTTTTCGCAGTTCCTCACATATCAAACACTTGGAAAAAAACCTCTGACTTTTTTGATGTTAACAATGCTTTTGTGTCCAATCCTAATATGGTATGGTGTGCCCATAAGGCGTTTATTAGAGGTTTGATTTTACAAATCTGTGCAAGGGAGAAAAGGCAGAGAACACAGAAATTAGACCTTATTGAAGGAAATTAACACTTTAGACATGCTTAACAAAAATAATTCAAATTCCCAATCGGCCCAAAAACTATCAAAACTCCGTTCTGATCTCAGGCTCCTCCTTGTTCAACAATTTGACAAACATATGCATTATCTGAAACTATCCCACTACTCCTCGGGTAACCGTGCAGGTAAATACCTAGCACAAAGACTTAAATTGGCTAGATCCAAAGCTAAAATTGCTTATTTGCTGCACCCCACGAGTAAGGCTAAATTATTTCAACCCCAAAGATATTTCCAACTTTTTTGCTAGCTACTACTCGTCACTTTACAACTTAGCTAAAGACGAGAATACTCCCCAACCAACAGACCAGAGCATACAATCCTTCTTAGCAACTATTAATCTCCCATCTCTCACATCTATGCAACTTGAGATTCTCAATGCTCCAATATCAGAAACTGAGATCAGAAAGGCTATTCATGACCTCCCACTGGGTAAGTCCCCGGGCCCTGACGGGCTACCCAACGACTATTATAAGTCATTACAATCCAATCTACAATATTTACTGCTGCCATGTCCTCCGCCTCTTTTCCCCAGGAGATGTTAAAGGCATCTGTGGTAACCATCCCCAAACCGGGCAAGGAACCTACAACTCCCTCTAACTTCAGACCGATATCTTTGCTCAACACATATCAAACTGTATGCAAAAATAATAGCGCATAGTTTACTTCAAGTTTTGCCTACCCTCATTAGGCCTGACCAATCCGGCTTTACGCCGGGGAGGCAGGCCTCTGACGCCACTAGGAGAGTTCTGAACATTATGCAATATGCACAAGCCTATCGGACGCCTTCTCTGCTCCTCTTTGGATGCGGAGAAGGCGTTCGACAGGGTGCATTGGGGTTACATGAAGCATACACTGTCAAAATTTGGTTTTGCGGGCCCTATACTATCCGCGATTCTGGCCTTATATTCATCTCCATGTGCTCAGGTCTACACATCAAACATGCTTTCAGATACCTTTACCATAACCAACGGTACGAGACAAGGCTGCCCTTTCTCCCCCTTTATTTTCAATCTAATGATTGAACCCTTATTTTCTCTGCCAAGAACCCACCCTAACATTTCAGGATTCACTATTCAGGGTCAGTCCCACAACATAAATCTGTTTGCGGACGATATCATTATTTTCCTGACATCACCTGAACACTCTCTGTAATATGCCCATGACACTCATCGATTGTAGCAATATATCCTTCTACAAAGTTAATTGTACAAAGTAAACTATCCTAGAATTAGGCATTTCACCTTTGGTCAAGTCCCACCTTCAACAGTCCTTTCCCTATGCTTGGAGCAACAATAGCATTACCTACCTAGGGATAAAATGAACCAAAAATCTCCAAGACCTTGCAGCAGCTAATTACCTACCCCTAATTGATAAATTTTCCAAAGAGACTAAAAGGCTGTCTAATACAGAACTAACTTGGACTGGGCGCCTAGCATCATTTAAGATGTTGTTATTGCCTCAGATTCTATACATATTTAGAATGCTAGCAGTTCCAGTACATAAGACACACTTCAAAGCCCTTAACTCCATAATGACCTCATACATCTGGAAGGCATCTCATACACCTAGATGCTCTAAGCCCCTTCTAATTAAACACAGACTGGCGGGAGGGAAGGGACAAGTCGATATTGAAGACTACTTTAGAGCAGCTTCCCTTATGCAACTAACCAAATGGTTTAACCCTTCTCTGACCACCTATGGTGCTGTATTGAACAGTCCCTTCACCCTATCAATAACTTGAAAGAACTACTCCTGGTGGACACCTGGAAACAGTTCTCGCTGAAAGGTCTTCCCCTTTCCATTCAGGCGACTTTGTTGGCCTGGAGGGAACTGGGAAAAGTCTCATCCCACGCTGATGACCCTGTGGCCCTCGTATTTCCACTGAACACATTATCTCATGTGGTTCCGAATCTGAGTATCTCGGATTGGTGCGACAGAGGGATTACAACAATAGATGATCTGTTCGATAATGAGGATTTACTATCCTTTGCCTCGCTCAGACATAAGTTTAATCTACCCGCTACCGACCACTACAAATATATCCAAATAGCACATTTTTTTAGATCAGTCAAATCTCGCCACGTCATCCTGCCCAGGGCTATATGGCATTTTACTGCTATACCGACTCCTCCCAAGGGTATCTTCTTGTTTTACAACCTCTTCGAGTAAAATGTCTTTCACAAAATCACATCCCTACAAAAAATGGGAAGCTGACTTAGGTACCTCTTTCACAGAAAAACAATGGCAATATTCCTTAAGCTCTGTATACAAAGCCTCCAAATGTGTAAACCACTGGGAGCTGTCTCAGAAAATAGCTCTCAGATGGTACCTCACGCCCTACAGACTATGCAAATTTGGTGCACAGACTTCCCAGCTATGCTGGAGAGGATGTGGAGCAGTAGGTAATCTGCTCCACATGTTCTGGGCATGTAAACACTTATCTAGCTACTGGAACTCTATTTTCTGTACTATCTCAAGCATTACTGGTGTTCTAACCAAACCTAACCCTAGTTTAGCTGTATTAAATTTAGGGATAGAAAACTTCCCTATTGAATTTTGAACTGCGATTACACACATCCTCTTGGTGGCTAGAACCTTAATTGCCAGACACTGGAAAGACAATAATGCACCGAATGTGTCAAAGGTCATTGCTAATACCAGAACACATCATGCCTACAAAGCCCTGCTAGCAGGCAAATCAGGCAACACTAAAACCTTTGACAAACACTGGGAAACCTGGACCTCCTTGTCCAAACAAAATTAATCATATGAATGCTAAGATATTTATCTCCATCCTTCGCTTTAAGTATATGGTTGCGCTTGGATGTCGGTTGGACCACAACCCCCCCTTTTTTCCTGCTACCCTTACTTACCCTTACTTACTTACCCTTACGGGAGAGACCCTTACTGTTGTATAATTATAAGGTTTAATCTATCACCCTTAATGGGGCTATTTACCAGTATTGAGTACTGTTCACCACGGCTATAAGATGATATGCTGTTTTTGTCATCATGAAAACTTTATCAGAACTAATGATTTTGTTTTAGCATACTTGTACTGTGAAATACTATGTTTCGTTTGTAAAATGTTTATTCCAATAAAGACTATTTACACAAAAAAAAGAAGCTCTCCTCTCGTTATTTACTCAAAGCCAATGGGGCCGCTACAACCACTAACATCACCCTCCAAAAACCAAATCCGGTGGCAACACATTGGATCAGATCACAGAAGAAACTACAGCCGGAAATCTTCAAAACCACAAAAATAAACAAAATGGCAACACTAAATCAAAACCACTCAGCTTCTTAAACAAGGCACTACTACAAACAGCAGATGCAGTCGCCCCGAAAAAATTGAGCACCCATCCGCAAGAAAAATTCTGGGATGGTTTAATGGCGCGCTTACGCTACTGAAATGGGAACACAGAAGAGCAGAAAGAGCCTGGAGAAGAAACACTACAAAAGGGAAAATAAATAAATAAAAAAAAAATCACAAACTACAAAATACTCACCAAGAAATATCATAAAGCAATTTTCACAGCAAAAAAAGAACATGTCTCAAACACCCTCTCAAAAGCCTTAAACCGGCCACGTGAACTTTTCAAACTAGTCGCCCAGACTATGAACCCCACCTGCCTTGAGCCCCTAGAAAACGAAACTCAAGAATACTGCAATGAGTTATCGGATTTTTTCATCAACAAAAAGCGACAACATTAAGAAAATAATTCAACAACAAAAAAAAAAAAACACAACAACCAATTCCACTCAACTATACCCAGGTAAGGAATTTTACTTGCACAACGCACAATCACCTCATTTCTCGCTTACCCCGATCACCACAGATGAAACCAAAAATATCATCAAGAGCCTCCGAGACAGTACATCGCCAAACGACATCATTCCTACAAAACTCTTGAAAGAATGCTCCGACATTCTGGCCCCCTCTATTACACACCTAGTAAATCAGTCATTCAAAGGGTTGGTTCCCATTTCCCTCAAGCAAGGTATCATCAAACCACTCCTAAAGAAACCCAACCTCGGCCCCAAAGATCCGAACAATCGCAGACTGGTAACAAGCCTGAACACCATCTCCAAGATTATGGAGAAAGCAGTAGTACAACAGCTTCAACTCCACCTGGACACACACAAGCTCTTAGACCCACTACAATCAGGCTTCCGCCCAGGCCATGGCACAGAAACGGCACTTCTGAAAATATGGGATGACGCCCTAGAAGCAGCAGATGCCGGAGAATCGTGTCTTCTGGATCTTAGCGCGGCGTTCGACACAGTGGACCACAACACTCTTCTCAGCCGCCTCAAGGAAGTGGCAGGAGTTATGCCGCATAGACGCGGTCGGAATTTCCGATGGAAACAGTCCGATGGGAGCTTTTCAACGGATTTTCCGACCGTGTGTATGCCCATCAGTCTTTTTCTGTCGGAATTTCCAACAGACTTTGGATTGAGAACCTGTTCTCAATGTTTCCGACGGAAAACCTTTCTATCGGATTTTCCGATCGTGTGTATGCAATTCCGACACGCAAAATTCAGACTCATGTTCGGAAGCATTAAACTTCCCTTTTATAGTGCTGTCGAACGTGTTTTTTGCCGCTGTGTTACAGACTGTCGGAATTTGGTGTGACCGTGTGTAGGTAAGACAGTTTTGTTTGCGAAAATACTAACAAGGATGAAAGATTTAATGACAGAGTTGGTCCATCCTGATCAAGTGGGCTTTGTACCAAGGAGAGAAGGGAGGGATAATGGGGTAAGAACACTTCTGTTCCCTTAAAAAATAAAAAAGGAGGGAGAGTCCCTGGTCTACTGCTGTTGATAGATGCTGAAAAGGCGTTCGAGAGGGTAGACTGGGAAATCATGATGAGCACTCTAGAGAGCATGGGGATAGGCCCAAGGATGATGCAGTGGATAAAAACATTATATAAAAAGGTCCTACAGCCATGGTGAAAGTAAAGGGAACATTGTCACCCCCTTTAGAATGAATAACGGGACGAGACAGGGATGTCCACCGTCTCCGCTCCTGTTCGTGTTGGCGCTGGAACCTCCTGGCAACAGTGTGGGGGGGGGGGGATGCTGACATAGGGGGCTTAAAAGTCAGAAGAGGAGCATAAATTAGCCGCATTCGCAGATGATATATTATTCTATATATTAAACCCCCGAATTACAATGCCAAATCTTATAAAAGCATTAAAGGAATATGGAGATCTAAATTTTAAGATCAACCCAAGTAAATCTGAAATATTAAATATAAACATGAAATTGAAAGAGGAACAGAGTCTACAACAACAGCAGTTTCCATTCCCTTGGAGGAGGATGGAAATAAAATATCTTGGGATTAAACTAACAGCATTGCTAGAGGAAATATATCAAGCAAACTATATCCCATTATTAGAGGAGATAAAAATAGCAATAAAAAAAGGATAGTAGCACGCCCCTTATCATGGATGGGCCGGATTAATGCCCTAAAGATGATAATACTTCCGAAGATCATGTACAAGTTTCAGTTGATAGAGATAGATATAGATATAGATATAGATATAGATATAGATATATATATATAGATATATATATACACACACACACACACACACACACACACACACACACCCATATTTTAGAACATTAAGAACTTTAATCACTAAATTAATATGGCACAATAAGAAACATAGAATCTCTCTGGAAACTGAAGAAAGTAAAAAGCCAAGGGGGAAAAGTTCCATAGGGGGGAATTGGATTAAAAAAGAAAATGCACAACTGCATGATACAACACAAGGGGGAAAAAATGTGCACTTTACAAGAATTAAAAAAATAAAATAAAAATAAAATGATGTGTTGGAGATTAATGAATTGAGGTATTTTCAGCTCATCCAATAAGAGAAGGAGAACCACTCACATTGATAGAGCTACTATGTACCATCGAAAAAACAAAGTGGGAATATATCTAGGATATATATATATATAAACCTTGATAGAAGTAGAAGAGCTGAAAATTCTGACACTTATAAAATAATGGGAGAGGGAATTGGGGAAACGAGGAAGGAACCAAGAAGTTGGAAAATACCTGAAACTAGTACATGGATCATCAGTAACCCAGTGGTATAGAACCCCAGAAACACTAGGGAAATATAAAATAGGACAAACAACAGAGTGTTGGTGGGTATCAGAGCCCTACGTACCTGACCGGTGAGTCCACTTGGGAAGAGGGTGGTATCCCTTACGGATCCGACTCGCGGCCCCTGGTAGAGAAGACAGGTGGCTCAGGAGTGCGGAGGAGTTTGAGAGCCTGGTAGGTAAGTCCTGATGCTGAAAGAGAAGAGGCTTCAAACAGCAAGGTGGTGAGCAGGAATGCAAGCAGCGGATACTGAGCAGGTAAGGTAAGTCCAGGTACAGGCCAGGTTCAGCAACGTGCGGGCAGCGAAGTACAGGGGAGCAGGCAGAAGCAAGGTCAAAAACAAGCCAGAGGTCAGATGTGGGCAGATATCCAGGAAGGTCCAAAGGGCAAGCCGAGTCAATAGGTAGTCAAGCCGGAATTCAGGTTCAGGGAACAAGGTCACGGGCAGCTGTTGATCAGGCAGCACCGATCAATGGGTTCAGCCAGACTAAATAGGCTAGTCGGCGCCAAACAGCGCGCACGCGCCAATGCGCACAAACCCACACGCCCCCAGAAGCACGCGAGTCGATGCCCATAGGAACGCGCGCGCCATTGCGCATCCGCGCACCAACATGCGCATCGGGGTAAGCCATCACACGCGCACGAGTGCCCACAGTAGGGATTAGCTGAACACCCCCCCTGTTCGGTTCGCACCAGAACCTGCGAACAGACCTAAAGCTCGTGTGAACTTTAGAACCCTATTAAAGTCTATGGGACTTGAACGTTCAAAATCAAAAATGCTAATTTTAAAGGCTAATATGCAAGTTATTGTCATAAAAAAAGGGTTTGGGGACCTGGGTCCTGCCCCAGGGGACATGTATCAATGCAACAAAGTTTTAAAAACAGAATTTTTTTTTCAGGAGCAGTGATTTTAATAATGCTTAAAGTGAAACAGAAGTGTAATATTCCTTTAAATTTCGTACCTGGGGGGTGTGTATAGTATGCATGTAAATTGGCGCATGTTTTCCTTCCTTAGAACTACAAAGTGTCATTTTTGCAGGAAAAAAAGCCATTTAAAATCACTTGCGGCTATAGTGAATTGTCGGCTTCCGGAATACAGCGAACAGTCATTCAAAATCATTGATAAAAAAAAAAAAAAAAAGCGTGGGGTTCCCCCAAAATTTAATTACCAGGCTCTTCAGGTCTGGTATGGATATTAAGGGGAACCACGGGTCAAATTTAAAAAAAAAATAAAAAATTACGTGGGGTTCCCCCTAAATATTCATACCAGACCCTTCAGGTCTGGCATGGATTTTAAGGGGGACTCCACGCCAAATAAAAAAAATGGCGTGGGGGTCCCCCTCAAAATCCATACCAGACCCTTATCCGAGCGCGCAACCTGGCAGGCCGCAGGAAAAGAGGGGGGGGGACGAGAGCGCCCCCCTCCTGAACCGTACCAGGCCACATGCCCTCAACATTGGGAGGATGCTTTGGGGTTAAAAAAAAAAAAAAAAAAACAACACTGACACCGTTGGGAAAAGTCTTTTATTAAAAAAAAAAAAAAAAAATAAAAAAAAAAAAAAAAAAAAAAAAAGGATTCCAGCGGTGGTAATCCACTCTTGCTATCCAGCGATGGCTGATCTCTTCTCTGGGGTCCAGCGATGGTTGATCTCTTCTCCGGGGTCCAGCGATGGCTGATCTCTTCTCCGGGGTCCAGCGATGGCTGATCTCTTCTCCGGGGTCCAGCACAGCACATCCTGTCTCCACGGAGATACTGAGGGAATCCCAGGTTAGCTGAGGAAGACGGGGCCACTCCGTAACCTGACCCCGCCCCCCTCTGACACAATGCAAGGGAAAAGCTGGGCTTCCCTAGTGACGTACGGGTGACCCCGCCCCCCTCTGATGTAACGCAGATTTCGGTTACATCAGAGGGGGGCGGGGTCAGGTGATGGAGTGCCCCGTCCTCCTCTGCTAAGACCTGGGATTCCCTGGATGTCGGAAGAGATCAGCCATCGCTGGACCCCGGAGAAGAGATCAGCCATCGCTGGATAGCAAGAGTGGATTACCACCGCTGGAATCTTTTTTTTTTTTTTTTAATAAAGGACTTTTCCCAACAGTGTCAGTGTGTTTTTTTTAACAATTTTTTACACTTTTTGTGAAATGGTAGGGGTACTTTTGTACCCCCTTATCATTTCAAACAGGGGGTGCCAGGATCTGGGGGTGCCCTTGTTAAAGGGGGCTTCCAGATTCTGATAAGCCCCCCGCCGGCAGACCCCCACAACTACCGGCCAGGGTTGTGGGGAAGAGACCCTTCTCCTCATCAACATGGGGACATGGTGCTTTGAGGGGTCACAGACCCCCAAAGCATCCTCCCAATGTTGAGGGCATGTGGCCTGGTACGGTTCAGGAGGGGGGCGCTCTCGTCCCCCCCTCTTTTCCTGCGGCCTGCCAGGTTGCATGCTCGGATAAGGGTCTGGTATGGATTTTGAGGGGGACCCCCCACGCCATTTTTTTTTTTAATTTGACGTGGAGTTTCCCTTAACCACTTGCCGACCGGCGCACGACGATATACGTCGGCAGAATGGCACGGACAGGCAGGAGGGCGTATATATAAGTCCCTCCTTTCTGCCTGTCCGTGCCATCGGGAGCGCGCCGGTCGGGACCCCCGTGAGTCCGGTCGCGGGTCCCCGCGGACTCGATCGCCGCGGGGACCCTCGCGATCGTCTCACGGGACGGCTGAACGGGGAGATGCCGAGATAAACAGCATCTCCCCGTTCTGCCTAGCAACTAGTGATGCCAATCTCTGCTCCCTGTACACCCCTAGGCATACTTAACCCTTACACTGCCCCCTTGTGGTTAACCCCTTCACTGCCAGTGTCATTTATACAGGAAATAATGCATTTAAATAGCATTGATTGCTGTATAAATGACAATGGTCCCAAAAATGTGTCAAAAATGTCCGATGTGTCCACCATAATGTCGCAGTCACAAAAAAAAAAAAAAAAAAATCGCAGATCGCCGCCATTACTAATAAAAAAAAATTAATAAAAATGCTATAAAACTATCCCCTATTTTGTAAACGCTATAACTTCTGCGCAAAACCGATCAATAATCGCTTATTGCGATTTTTTTTACCAAAAATATGTAGAAGAATTCGTATCGGCCTAAACTGAGGGAAAATTTATTTTTTTATATATTTTTGGGGGATATTTATTATAGCAAAAAGTAAAAAATAATGCATTTTTTTCAAAATTGTCGCTCTATTTTTGTTTATAGCGCAAAAAATAAAAACCGCAGGGGCGATCAAATACCACCAAAAGAAAGCTCTATTTGTGGGAAAAAAAGGACGTCAATTTTGTTTGGGAGCCACATCGCACGACCGCGCAATTGTCAGTTAAAGCGACGCAGTGCCGAATCGCAAAAAGGGGCCTGGTCCTTTGGCTGCAAATTGGTCCGGTCTGAAAGTGGTTAAAATCCATACCAGACCTGAAGGGCCTGGTAATTGAATTTTCGGGGGAACCCCACACTTTTTTTTTTAATCAATGACCGTTCTCTGTATTACGGGAGCCGACAATTCATTATAGCCGCAAGTGATTTTAAATCGCTTTTTTTCCCCTGCAAAAATGACACTTTGTGCAGGGACAGTTCTAAGCACGGGAAACATGCGCAAATTTACATGCATACTATGCACACCCCCCAGGTATGAAATTTAAAGGAATATTACACTTTAAGCATTATTAAAATCACTGCTCCTGAAAAAAACGCCGTTTTAAAAACTTTTTTTGCATTGATACATGTCCCCTGGGGCAGGACCAAGGTCCCCAAACACTTTTTATGACAATAACTTGCATATAGGCTTTTAAAATTAGCACTTGAGATTTCTCCCATAGACTTTTACAGGGTGCTTTTCGGCAAGCACCCCAAAATTTTCGCTGTTCTGTGAACAGGCAATGTTCGAGTCGAACATGAGTTCGACTCTAAGCTCATCCCTAGCCCACAGGAGCGCGCACAGGGTAGATAAAGGTTTTGCAATAACATTTGTCAATGTATATCCCTATCGAGTAGGGAATTTTTTTTTTTTTTACTTCCTTGTGTACGATAAACCTGGATAAAATAAAGAATTAAAAACAAAAAGAAGCCAGGAACTCTAAAATCATTCAGGATGGTCTGGATTCCTTGTGCAAAAATAAAGATCTCGTGATTAGACCTGCAGATAAGGCGGGTGGGATTGTGGTTCTTGACCTTAAGGATTATATGTCAGATGAATAGAATCCTTAGTGATGTCGACACTTATATCCCACTCCCCTCAGACCCTAAAATTAAACTATCAAAAAGATTTGGAAAGAATTGTATCTAAAGGCTTATCAGTAGGCATCTTAAATAAGAAAGAGTCTATTTTTGGTGCACAGAGCACCTAGGACATCAACAATTTATTACTTGCTGAAGGTTCACAAGAACCCTATCTGCCCCCTGGGATACCCCATTGTGAGTGGCATAAACTCAATTACATCCCGTATGGGCAGATACATTGATTTTTATTTACAGCCTTTAGTTCAAAAAATGCTGTTGTATATAAAAGATTCATGACAGGTGTTGAATCTCCTTTTGGGGGTTAGTATAAAATCAGGTATGTGGATGGTGACTGCTGACTTCACCTCCTTATATACCATAATTCCCCATGCTTTGGGTTTGGAAGCTGTAAGAGGGTTTCTCGATAGGGATTCGGGACTTCCAGCTTGCCAAGTATCTTTCATAATGGTACTTCTTGAATACGCAGCCTCCCATAATAAATTTTTGGTTCTGTAATCAATTTTTTCGTCAGAGCCGTGGAGTGGCTATGGGGGCAAAATTAGCCCCCAGCTTGGGGTACCTGGCTCCTGCCCCAGGGGACATGTATCAATGCAAAAAAAAGTTTAAAAAAAAATAAATTATGTTTTTTTGGGAGCACTGATTTTAATGACGCTTAAAGTGGAAAAAAAAGTGAAATATTCCTTTAAATATAGTGTCTGGGGGGTTTCTATAGTATGCCTGTGAAGTTGCACGGGTTTCCCGTGTTTAGAACTAGACATGTGCAATTCGTTTTGTTTTTTTCCGTTTTTCTTCGTTATATTCGTTCGTTCGTTTTCGTACAAATGAACGAACGATTCGCTAAAAATTTTAACGAATAACAAATCGAACTAATCAGATTAACGAATCGAACGAATCCGAAAAAAAATAAATTAGAAACAACGAATGTACGAATGAAGAAAATCCGAAAAACGAAAACAGGAACAACGAAAATGAAAATGAACGAAAAAATTCGTACATTCGTAATTTTTTTTATTTTTTTCGAATCGTAATTTTCCGTGTCTCTTACAATGGCGTTGCTTAACGTGCTTCGAATGGATTGAACGAAAAAATTTGTAACTTTTTTCTTCGATTCGTAATTTTCCGTGTCTCTTAAAATGTAATAATAGCATACACATTACATAAAATTATGGATTATGCTCCGATTACGAATCTACAAATGTTACGAATGTACGAATAAATACGAATGCGTCCGAATTTCGAATTAACGAAAATTAAACTAAAGAAAAAACGAATCAACGAAAAAATAACTTACGAATGTACGAATCGTTACGAATACGATCACCGACGACTTACGAATCGTTACGAATCAACGGAAAGGAAAAGAAAATAAACAAATTTTTTTGTTGTGCACATGTCTATTTAGAACAGTCCCTGCACAAAATGACATTTCTAACGGAAAAAAGGTCATTTAAAACTGCTTGCAGTTTTAATGTAATGTCTTGTTTCGGCAATACAGATTAAAATCATTGAGAAAAAAGGCATGGGTAGCCCCCCTGTCCATTACCAGCCCCTTTGGGTCTTGTACGGATATTAAGGGGAACCCCGTACCCAAATTAAAAAAAAGGAAAGGCGTGGGGCCCCCAGGCCCTATATACTCAGAACAGCAGTATACAGGTGGTGCAAACAAGACAGGGACTGTGTAGGTTTGTTGTGTTAAGTAGAATCTGTTTGTAATTTTGAACTGGTACATTTTTAAAGTGTAGCTCCAGTCAAAAAATCTATTTTTAAGCTTTTTGGAAAACATAGGGAAAAGTTATCACTAGGGTTGAGCGAACCCGAACTGTAAAGTTCGGGTTTGTACCAGACTTTTGGGTATGTTCAGGTTCAGGTCCGGTGTTTGGCAATGTAATGGCACATTTTAAAAAGCTGCAGGGCAGCCAATCAACATTCGTTTAACTGGTGTGCCCTTAGAAGCCATCACAGCCATGCCTGCTAATGGCATGGCTGTGATTGGCCAGTGCAGCATGTGACCCAGCCTCTATATAAGCTAGAGGCGCACAGCACGTCACTCTGCTTTAGACAGTGTAGGGAAAGGTTGCTGCTGCTTTGAGGGAGAGAATTAGATAGCTTTCTGAATCAGGACTCCTATTGTAATTACTCAGCGATCTACATGGATTTACCTGGTTGGGTTGCAGTGCACCGTCATTTTACACTGCCATGAGCCCAGTGCCAGAGAAAATAATAGGATTTTTTGTACTCACCGTAAAATCCTTTTCTCTGTAATTCACCGACCGACACAGCTCCTATCTTAGCCATTGGGTTGTTATGCCACCTTTAGGAGAATACTAGGCATTACTTGTTATGTAACACACAGAACTTTCCAGTTCCGCCCAGGGGGGCGGTCCCTTGGGTAACAACCCCCCAGCCTGCCCTGCAGCCATCAGTACGTCAACAAGCAGTATAACGTAAAGAAAAAATAGGAGGGGCGGGTGCTGTGTCGGTGAATTACAGAGAAAAGGATTTTACGGTGAGTACAAAAAATCCTATTTTCTCTTATATTCACCGACCGACACAGCTCCTCTCTTAGCCATTGGGACGTCCCCAAGCAGTGCCAAACGAGGGGTGGGAAAACAGCATAAAAAAACTTCATCCACCAGGCCAGTGGGAACTAGTGAAACTTCACCCACCAAAAAAACCACAGTGCGTGGATAACCACCACAAAAACAGGGTACCCTCAACAGGAGTGACTACCCACAACCGCACCAAACTGCGGAATGTAATGCAACAGTGCATTAACTTAACGGTACTGTGTTTTTCATCGGAAAACCAGGAAAATAAAAGTATTGCATACTCATTGCAACTATACGGCCGCCTGCAATACTTTGCGCCCAAAACAGGCATCAGCTGATGCACTGACGTCTACCTTGTAGAACTTAGTAAACGTGTGGACAGACGACCAGGTCGCCGCTTTACACACTTGAGCGACAGACGATTGGTGTCGGAAAGCCCAAGATGTTCCGATTGCCCTCGTGGAGTGGGCCGTGACCGGCAAGGGGGGCACCTGCCCCTTCAAGGCGTAGGCTTGTACTACGATCTGTCTGATCCACCTAGAAATGGTGGCCGACGAGACCGCCATGCCTTTCTTTGGACCAGCCACCGAAACAAACAGTGAGTCTGAGTTCCGGAAGGGAGCTGTGGCAGACAAATACACCTTCAGAGCCCGAACCACATCCAACGCATGAAGGGCCACCTCCTTAGGATGTGTCGGCTTAGGACACAGGGATGGCAACACAATGTCCTCATTGATGTGAAACGCCGAGACCACCTTCGGCAGAAAAGATGGTTCCGGACGCAACACCACCTTATCCTTGTGGATAACCATATGGGGAGACTTGCAGGACAAGGCCGCCAGTTCCGAAACCCTCCTGGCTGATGTGATAGCCACTAGAAAAACCACTTTCTGGGAAAGAGCCAACAGAGGAATCTCCCTGATATTTTCAAACGGCGGTTTTTGAAGTGCCGATAACACCAGGTTCAGATCCCATGGAGGCAACGGTGGACGCACCAGAGGGACCACATGTCGCACCCCTGAACAAAGGTACTCACTAACGAGTGAGACGCCAGGGGTCGCTGGAAAAAAACAGCCAGGGCTGATATTTGTCCTTTAATGGTGCTTAATGCCAACCTCTGGTCTACTCCTTGCTGAAGAAAAAGCAGGATTCTGGATATAGAAAAAGAGCGCGGATGCCACACTTTCTCTTCACACATGGAGATGTAAGCCTTCCAGGTGCGATGATATATCTTCCGAGAAGAAGACTTCTGTGCTCCCAACATAGTGGGGATCACCGAGTCCGACAGTCCCCGGTCCCTCAGTACCTGGCTCTCAACAGCCATGCCGTTAAAGCCAGTGATGGTAAAGCAGGATGGAGAATCGGGCCTTGAGACAGAAGGTCCTCCCTTAATGGCAGTCGCCACGGGGCGTCTGCCACCAGGCGCACTAGGTCTGCGTACCAAGGTCGCTGAGGCCAATCTGGAGCGAGCAGAATCACTGGAATCCCCTCGACTCCTACTCTGCGGAGCAGACGTGGTAGCAGCTTCAACGGAGGAAAAGCATAGATCAGCTGATACTGACCCCACGGAGCTACCAGCGCGTCTGCCCAAGGATCTCTTGTCCTGGACATGAATCTTGGCACCTTCCGATTGAGATGGGAGGCCAGGAGATCCACGTCTGGTGTGCCCCACCGCAGGCACAGTAGCCTGAACACCACCGGATGTAACGCCCATTCTCCTGGGTCCAGCATTTGGCGCCTAAGAAAGTCCGCCTGCCAGTTCTCCACTCCTGGGATGTAAATGGCCGACAGGGCCGGTACATGTCGCTCTGCCCACCGAAGTATGTGAGCGACCTCCTGTGCGGCGGCTGAGCTTCTTGTTCCTCCTTGGTGATTCACATACCCCACCGCAGTGGCGTTGTCTTACTGGATCCTGATCGGACGCCCCTGCAGTCTTACTGACCATGTGAAGAGGCATAGCCTGATCGCCCTCAGCTCGAGCAGATTGATCGGCAATTTGGATTCCTCCGTCGACCAGAGGCCCTGAGCCTACTGAACCCCCATCACTCCACCCCAGCCGGATAGACTGGCATTCGTAGTGATCACCGTCCATTTCAGAGGAAGGAACGACTTCCCGGATTGAAGCACCGGGGACCTCAGCCACCAGACCAGCGAATTTCTGACTGGCTGGCTCACCTGGATCAGTCGATCCAGGGTCAATTGAGATTTGTCCCATTGTGATAAAATCTCCTTCTGTAGGACTCTGGTGTGGAACTGGGCATACGGCACTGCCTCGAAGGCGGCCACCATGAGATCCAGAACTCGCATACAGAAGCGAAGCGACGACCGCTTGCGGTCCATCAGCCGTTTTACTGCAACTCTGAGAGTCTGCAGCTTGTCTGAAGGGAGAAAAACTCTTGCTTCCCTGGAGTCCAGTATCAAGCCTAGGTACTCCAAACGCTGGGTCGGTACTACCACCGACTTCTTTAGGTTTAACAGCCACCCAAACTCTTGCAGGGTCTGTACGGTGATCGCAACATCCTCCTCTAACTCTGAGGCGGAAGATGCTCTCAGGAGGAGATCGTCCAAGTATCCCACGATCGCGATCCCACGTTGCCGCAGCAATGCCAAAACTGGAGCCAATACTTTGGTAAAGACTCTGGGGGCTGAAGCCAAACCAAAAGGGAGAGCCACAAACTGATAGTGGGCTTCCCCGACCGCAAACCGCAGAAACTTTTGATGCCGGAGGCATATGGGTATGTGCAGGTACGCATCCTGGATGTCCAAGAACGCCAGAAAGTCCCCTTGATGGAGTGCCGCGACTACCGAGCGGACTGATTCCATTCTGAACCTTCACAAAGTGGTTGAGAGCTTTCAAGTCCAGTATTGGACGTACCCCTCCCTTCTTGGGAACTACAAACAGATTCGAGTAGAACCCTTGGAAATGTTCCAATTTCGGAACAGGCACAATCACCCCGCGATTCAGCAGGTCTCTTACTGCCCCCAAGAGGGCCTCCCGGCGAACCGGGGAAACGGGTATGCTGGAGGGGAAGAACCTGTTCTGCGGCCAGGAGAGGAACTCTATTTTGTAGCCGCAGGAAATCAGCGGACCACCGGGCTGCAAATTCCCGAAGGCGTCCCCCCACCCGAGACATGGGTGGGGGAAAACCTTCATGCGGTAGCACCCTTGTTCGCAGGCTTGTTAGGCTTGCGGTTCCAGGGACGTTTCTGACCTTCCGCGGTCGTCCTGGGGACGTTTTGCCGAAGCTCCGGGTGGACGAAAAAGCCGTTTATGAGCGGAAAAAGAGGGTCCCTGCCTACGGCGTGGCTCCTTAGCCTTCCTGGCCTGTGGGAGTAGCGTACTCTTACCACCTGTGGCATTCTTAATAATGTCATCTAAAGAGGCTCCAAAGAGCCGATCGCCAAGGAAGGGAAGATCCGTCAGGGCTTTCTTGGATGCCTGGTCAGCCGACCAGCATTTTAACCAAATCAAGCGCCTCAGCACCACTGCTGACACTGAAGCCCTGGATAACAGGGGAAGAGTATCCAGGGCCGCGTCACAAACGTATTTAAGGCCTTGCACTAATTGGTCTGCTAGTTCCACGCAGACCGGGGAAGCCTGTTGTTCACCCAATTCGCGGTGCAACAGTTTCGCCCACTCAGTTAGTGTCTGCGACACCAGTGCGGATGCCAGTACTGGTCGCACGGCTGACCCCACCACCCTAAACAAGGAACGAGCTACTGCCTCGGCCTTCCTGTCCGTGGGATCCTTAAAGGCAGGAGTCCCTTCTACAGGGATCGTGGTTACTTTGTTTAACCTGGATACTGGGGGGTCCACGACCGGAGGAGCCGACCATTTTTTGAGAAGGCTCTCCTCGAAAGGGTAACGCACCGCCATGTATTTGGGGACCGAAAAGGTCCGTTGCGGTCGACCCCATTCCTTGTAAATGAACTTGTCAAAATAAGTCAGATACGGGAACACCCTAGGTGAACGGGCTGGCTTACGGGACCCAAAAGGGACCGCTACCTCAGCAGAGGAATCTGCTGGCTCCTGAATCTTCAGGGTATCACGCACAGCCGTTATAAGAGCTCCAACAAGCGCTTTGTCACGCACGGACCCGGACGGGGACTCATCCTCACTGTCCGAAAGGTCCTGGTCAGCGTCCTCTGACATGACAGAGCAGGGGCCACCTGCCTCAGCGGGTCTCGAGTCTGCGTCAGAACTCTCCCCAGAGGACGGGGGGGGGGGCATGGGCCGCTTTTTAGCACCTTTGCGCCCACGCACCGCCTCCATCTTGGCAACGAACAAATTGAGGACTGCCGACAAGGTGTCCAAGGGTACTGCACCGTCTGCAGGCGACCCGGTTGCAATTGCCTGGATTTCGGGGGAAGAAACACCAGTTTCTGAAGCCATGCTGACCCTACCCTGTCTGCCACCCAAAGGGGACTTAGAACAGTGACAGTCCCACCCTCCTTACTGCTGCCAGCTGAGGGGCCCTTTCCCGCAAGACTCACCACCCTGAAGAGTTCTGCGCTGTTCAGCAGGTAGTGCCTGTAGTCCCTGTTAGCTCCCAGGTGCAGAGAAAAAACGGCCCTGTGTCGGTGAAGCAGCTGCTAATGGCACTGAAACCGTCCTGTAGTGTGCTCAGGCTCAAAGAAAATCCAGGGAAAATGGCCGCCAGAACACAGGAGAACATGCTACTGCTAGAGCACCAGTGAAAAACGTGTTTCAGGCTTCTGGAAAATGGCCGCTGCCAAAAACACAGGGAAAATCGCCGCTGCCAAAAACACAGGGAAAATGGCCGCCGAAGCCATGCCCACACTCAAGATGGCCGCCGAATGTGAAACCATGAGGAGACAAACACTTCACAGGCACCTCCAGGGACATAGAAAACAGGACCCAGGACACAACCAGCGCTAAAAAAAACCCAGGTGAGAGCCCTGCACAGACACACACACACCCCATAGCAGCATACAGGGAGGGAGAGGGGACAGGGAGAGAAGAGAGGGAGGTGAGGGACCCCCGAATCGACCTCCCAGGGAATGCCCAGCTGCTCAGCCCCACCGAGGCAGGGAGAGCTGTACTTACCAATCCTGAAGAGCTGGGAGACATTCCATTGCAGAACTACTCACTAAATAGTATAGGGTAGCTGCTGGTCCGGCATACTGTGACGCAGACATCAGTAGCCCGGTCATATGTATGCCCCGGAGCATAAAAGCTCACCGACCACCTCTGGAGCTGAGGTTTCATCGTGGCCTGCCGAGCCGTAGCTGCGACCTGCACACGCTTGATGGCCGGACTGGGGAGACTACAAGGATAAGGGTATCCAGCCTGTCACCCAGCCGGCTGTTGATAGCAGATCACAGGATCTATCATCTTGCGCAAAAACCAAGCTTCTGCAGAAAAAGACAGACAGATGGGCCCATCAGGGTTCCTAGGTCTTTCTCCTTCACTAGGCAAAAAAAAAACTGATGGCTGCAGGGCAGGCTGGGGGGTTGTTACCCAAGGGACCGCCCCCTGGGCGGAACTGGAAAGTTCTGTGTGTTACATAACAAGTAATGCCTAGTATTCTCCTAAAGGTGGCATAACAACCCAATGGCTAAGAGAGGAGCTGTGTCAGTCGGTAAATATAAGAGAAATAACTTTTATCTGCAAGCTCAGTGCACCAGCACTGCATATGTTACTGCGAGATACACCCTTTACATACTGTGAGTGTATTCTGCTATTCCAAACACACCCATGTAGGGCAAAAAAAAATATTTCAGGTGTTTTCTGCATATCTGTGTGTGAGATACACCCTGTACATACTGTCAGTGTATTCTGCTATTCTAAAAACACCAATTTAGGGCAAGTTTTATATTGAAAAATATGAAGAGAACATCAAAGAAGGGACGTGGACCCGGTCGTGGTGCTGCTGGTGGAGCTCCTGTTGCAGGGAGAGGACGTGGTCGATCTGTGCCTGCTACACGCACAAGTGAAACACCTTCTTCAGGTGCGAGTAGGCGACAGAGCCTGCATCAGTATTTGGTTGGTCCTAATTCGGCTGTATGAATGTTGAGGCCAGGACAAGTACAGACGATAGTAGATTGGGTGGGAGACAATGTGACGGAACCGGAGGCACTGTCAGCAACCCAGTCTCCTGCTGAAAGATCAGAGTTGGCACCTGCAGCCGATGTCCATCAAATCAGCCAAGAAGGCTGAGCCCCAAATCATGCAGCAGTCTCTTCTGCTTTTTGATGACTCTGTTAGCAGGGTTTCCCCAGGGCCATCTGCCTAGCCCTGCCACAGAAGTGGAAGAGATTGTGTGCACCGATGCCCAACCACTTATGTTTCATGATGAGTACATAGGAGGACCATCGCAGCACGTCTCGTATGATGACGAAACACAGGTGCCAACTACTGCTGCTTTCGCAGTTGTGCAGACTGACAAGAAGGGCAGGGGTGAAGACTGGGTGGAAGATGATGTGGAGGACGATGAGGTCCTCGACCCCACATGGAATCAACGTCATGCAGGTGACCAGTGTAGTTCAGAGGAAGAGGCGGTGGTCGCACAGAGCCACCAGCACAGCAGAAGAGGGAGCAGGGTGCAAAAGCAGAGCGTCCGTCCCCTAGACAGTACGCCTGCTACTGCCCAACGCAGCAAGGGACCGAGCAAACCAAAGCCAGGTCCAAGGAGTTCCCTAGTGTGGCAGTTCTTCAGACAATGTGCTGATGACAAGTCACGAGTGGTTTGCACGCTGTGCAATCAGAGCCTGAAGCGAGGCATAAACGTTCTCAACCTGAGCACAACCTGCATGACCAGGCATCCAAGTGCAAAGCACGAGCTGCAGTGGAGTAGACACCTCAAAAACCAAGAAAGGTCTCTGGCTCCTCCTGCTTACTCTTCTGCTGCAGTCTCGGCCTCTTCATCTACCTCTGTAGTGACAGTGGCACCTGCCAACACTACCACCTGGGTCACCAACCATCTCCACAATGTCCCATGGAAGCATTCAGCTCTATCTCCCAAACACTGGAGCGGAAGAGGAAGTACCCCCCTACCCACCCGCGATCCCTGGCCCTGAATGCCAGCATTTCAAAATTCCTCGCCTTTGAAATGCTGTCATTCCGTCTGGTGGAGACGCAGAGTTTTAAAAGCCTGATGGAATTGGCTGTCCCACAGTACGTCGTGCCCAGCCGTCACTACTTTTCCAGGTGAGCCATCCCTTCCCTGCACAACCAAGTGGGAGACAAAATCAGGTGTGCACTGCGCAACGCCATCTGTGGCAAGGTCCACCTAACTACGGATGTGTGGACCAGTAAGCACAGTCAGGGACGTTATATCTCCCTAACAGCACACTAGGTAAATGCAGTGGCGGCTGGGCCTGAGGCTGATAGCAGTTTGGCGCATGTCCTTCCACCACCGAGGATTGCAGGGCGCTTCAGGTTGCCTCCTGTTGCTAACTCCTTCTACTCCGCCTCCTCATCTGGTCAGCGTAACACCTTCACCACCAACTTCGGCACAGCCAGGGGTAAACGACAGCAGGCAGTTTTAAAACTTTCCTGTTTGGGGGGGAAAACCCCACACCGTGCAGAAGTTGTGGAGGGACATGGAACAACAGACCTATGAGTGGTTGGCAGCAGTGAGCCTCAAGCCCGGCCTGGTGGTGTGCGATAATGGGCGAAATCTCGTAGCAGCTCTGGGCCTAGCCGGTTTGACGCACATCCCTTACCTGGCGCATGTGCTGAACTTGGTGGTCCAGAGGTTCCTTAAAAATTACCCCGATATGCCAGAGCTGCTGCAGAAAGTGCGGGCCGTCTGTGCGCACTTTCAGCGTTGTCACCCTGCTGCTGCTCGCCTGTCAGCGCTGCAGCTTAACTTCGGCCTTCCCGCTCACATGTGATGTGCCCACAAGGTGGAACTCCACCTTGCACATGCTGGCCAGACTGTGCGAGCAGCAGCAGGCAATAGTGGAGTTTCAGCTGCAGCATGCACGCGTGAATCATTCTGCGGAACAGCACCACTTTACCACCAATAACTGGGCCTCCATGCGAGACCTGTGTGCCTTGTTGCGCTGTTTCGAGTACTCCACCAACATGGCCAGTGCCAATGACGCCGTTCTCAGCGTTATTATCCCAGTTCTATGCCTCCTTGAAAAAACGCTTCGGGTGATGATGGAAGAGGATGTGGCACAGGAGGAGGAGGAGGGATCAGTCATTCACAAGTGGCTACGAGGGTGGGTTCCTGCACCAACAAACGCCAGGTACACAATTGTCCGGCAGCAAGGGCACAGTTCTGAAGGATGAGGAACCATGTTCACAGCAGGGTGGCACCCAGACCAGCTCATGGCCATCACTGGTGCATGGCTGGGGGATACAGAGGACACAGACGATACACCTCCCACAGAGGACAGCTTTTCGTTGCCTCTGGGCAGCCTGGCACACATTAGCGATTACATGCTGCAGTGTCTCCGCAACGACTGCCGAGTTGCCCACATTCTAACTGGTGCTGATTACTGGGTGGTCACCCTTCTGGATCCCTGTTACAAGGACAAAGTACTGTCCTTAATTACCTCACTGTAGCGTGATCGTAAGATGCGCGAGTACAAGCACACACTGGTAGACGCGCTGCTGGTGGCATTCCCACCAGACAGCGGGGGCACGGTGGAAGCACAAGGCGGAGGAGGAAGAGGTTGCCAACGCAGACAGGGCACTGCCAGCACCTCAGAAGGCAGGGTTAGCATGGCCGAAATGTGGAAAAGCTTTGTCAGCACGCCACAACAACCAGCACCACCAGCTCAGATGGAACGTCTTAGCAGGAGGCAGCATTTCACCAACATGGTGGAGCAGTATGTGTGCACACGCCTACACGTACTGAATGACGGGTCTGCCCCCTTCATCTTCTGGGTCTCCAAATTGGGTACATGGCCTGAGCTTGCCCTTTGTGCTTTGGAGGTGCTGGCCTGCCCTGCAGCCAGTGTATTATCTGAACATGTATTTAGCACGGCAGGGGGCGTTATCATAGACAAGCGCAGCCGCCTGTCCAGAGCCAATGTGGACAAGCTCACGTTCATTAAAATGAACCAGTCATGGATCCCACAAGATTTGTCCGTACCTTGTGCAGAATAGAAATGTATACTGGTGTTCTGAAAAAAACTGTCCAGCCATCAGATAGTGTCCGGCCCATACTGCGCAGGCGCAGCGCTTGCACAGTACGGAGGACAAGGAGATTCCTAAAATCTCCGAAGATGAATGGTGCCTGCGCAGTGAGTGCAGGTTCAAGCCCCACCATCCAAGTGGACATACGGTAGCACATAGTAACAGGGCCCCTCAAGGGCTTGCTTTGCTCGCCACGCTTCGGGCAAGGCCTCGCTTCGCTCGGCTTGAACCTCGGATGGTGTGGCTTGAACCTGGACTCACCATGCAGGCGCCGTTTGTCTTCGGAGATTTTCTAAATCCCCTTGTCCTACATACTGAGCAAGCGCAGTACAGGGCGGAAACTATGCGACGGGGGACAGAAGTCGACACATCACCGGCCTTACCCAGCCATTGTTGTATTTTTGATCTGTCTCACAACAAAACCAAAACCAGTGTTGGCTACCTCGTCCACTGCCGCTTCCACCTACACAGCCACATCCACTGCCATCTCAACTAGGGATGAGCTTTGAGTTCGAGTCGAACTCATGTTCGACTCGAACATTGCCTGTTCAGCGAACAATTTGGGGTGTTCGCGGCAAATTCGAAAAGCCACGAGCACCCTGTAAAAGTCTATGGGAGAAATCTCAAGTGCCAATTTTAAAAGCCTATATGCAAGTTATTGTCATAAAAAGTGTTTGGGGACCTGGGTCCTGCCCCAGGGGACATGTATCAATGCAATTTTTTTTTTTTAAATGGCCGTTTTTTCCAGGAGCAGTGATTTTAATAATGCTTAAAGTGAAACAATAAAAGTGTAATATTCCTTTAAATTTCGTACCTAGGGGGTGTCTATAGTATGCCTGTGAAGGGGCGCATGTTTCCCGTGCTTAGAACTGTCCCTGCACAAAGTGTCATTTTTGCAGGGAAAAAAAGCTATTTAAAATTACTTGCGGCTAATGAATTGCTGGCTCCTGTAATACAGATAACAGTCATTCATTGAAAGTCATTGATAAAAAAAAGCGTGGGGGCTCCCCCAAATTCAATTACCAGGCCCTTCAGGTCTGCTATGGATATTAAGGGGAACCCCGCTTCAAATTAATAATAAAAAATGACGTGGGGTTCCCCCTAAATATCCATACCAGACCCTTCAGGTCTGGGATAGATTTTAAGGGGAACCCAGGCCAAAAAAAAAGATGGCGTGGGGTCCCCCTCAAAATCCATACCAGACCCTTATCCGAGCACGCAACCTGGCAGGCCGCAGGAAACGAGGAGGGACGAGAGCGCCCCCCCCCCCCCCCCCTCCTGAACCGCACCAGGCCACATGCCCTCAACATTGGGAGGGTGCTTTGGGGGGGTCTGTGACCCCTCAAAGCACCATGTCCCCATGTTGATGGGGACAAGGGCCTCTTCCCCCACAACCCTGGCCATTGGTTGTGGGGGGTCTGCGGGCGGGGGGGGGCTTATCAGAATCTGGAAGCCCCCTTTAACAAGGGGACCCCCCCTGTGTGAAATGGTAAGGGGGTACAAAAGTGACAAAAATTACAGGAGACGGTCTTTGACAATTCCTTTATTAAAATCTTCTTTCATCTTCTTTCTTCTGGTCTTCCTTCTTCATCCTTCGGTTTCTTCATCTATCTTCCATCTTCCATCTTCTTCTTCCTCCGATCCACTTCTTCTTGCTCTGGTCTTCCCGTACGGCATTTTCTTCCAGGGCGTCGGCGTCTCTTCTTGGGCCGTTCCGCGCAATGGGAGGCTCCCACTGTGTGAGGCTTTGCTGCGTCTGACAGTTCTTTTATAATGGAGGGTGGGGCCACCTGGTGACCCCGCCCCCCTCTGACGCACGAGGACTTCCCTATGGCTTTCCCCATGACGTTAGAGGGGGGCGGGGTCACCAGGTGGCCCCACCCTCTGTTAAGCCATAGGGAAGTCCCCATGACCTCCCTGTGCGTCAGAGGGGGGCAGGGTCACCAGGTGGCCCCACCCTCCATTATAAAAGAACTGTCAGACGGAGCAAAGCCTCACACAGCTGGAGCCTCCCATTGAGCGGAGTGGCCCGACACAGAAGAAAAGACGCCACCGCCGTGGAAGAAGATGCCGGACGAGAAGACCAGAGCAAGAAGCGGATCGGAGGAAGAAGATGGAAGAAGAAGATGAAGAAAGGAAGAAGAAGACAAGGAAGATGAAAGAAGAAGATTTTAATAAAGCGATTATACAGGTATCTGCACCCTCTTCCCACCTGAAAGGTGCCAATTGTGGCACCGGAGGGGGGGAGGAATCTGATAAGCGGAAGTTCCACTTTAGGGTGGAGCTCCGCTTTAAGCATTATTAAAATCACTGCTCCTGAAAAAAACGTCAGTTTTAAAAAAAAATAATAATTTGCATTGATACATGTCCCCTGGGGCAGGACCCAGGTCCCCAAACACTTTTTATGACAATAACTTGCATATAAGCCTTTAAAATTAGCACTTTTGATTTTGAACGTTCGAGTCCCATAGACTTTAATAGGGTTCTAAATTTCACACGAGCTTTAGGTCTGTTCGCAGGTTCTGGTGCGAACCGAACAGGGGGGTGTTCGGCTCATCCCTAATCTCACCCGCCTAGGTCACTAACAGGATAGTCACTCAGCATCAGCATAGGCACTCTTGAAGGGATCTGACATTTCAAAAAAAAAAATATGATTTGGTTACAGCTTCAGGTCCTTATGAAGGTCAGTCGATCAACCGAGTCGGTGAACAGGCGCACCCTGTGATCGGTTTCAAAGCCTCCAGCAGCACTGAATGTGCGTTCCGAAAGAACACTGGATGCAGGACAGGCCAGTAGCTCAATTGCATACTGTGCAAGCTCTGGCCAGTGATCCATCCGCAAGACCCAGTAACCCAGAGGATTTTCGGTGGGAAAGGTGTCCAAATCTTAACCCGCACCATGTAAAGCAGACGCTGGCGGTTGCTGGAACTGATCATAACTTGGGGCTGCGGACTAAAAAAAATTATCTGAACGCATCGGCCACCTTCTCCACCACTCCTGTGACTGACCAAAGCCTCAGCAACACGTTGTCTAGGACCAGGAATTTGTAACCTCCCAGTCTCTGGGAACGCGTTGCACAGACCTTTCTGCAAGGCCTCCCGGAGATGTCTCATCCTCTGCTCCCTCTGCGACGGCACGATAAGGTCCGCAACCTTACCCTTGTACTGTGGATCAAGGAGAGTTGTCAGCCAGTAATGATCCCTCTCCTTGATCTGCTGAATATGAGGATCCTTCCACAGGCATTGCAGGATCAGGGAGGCCATGCAGCATAGGTTAGCTGAGGCATTCGGTCCAGAGTCCTCTGGGTCACTAAGGACGACATGATCCGCAGCCACCTCCTCCCAGCCACGTACAAGTCCACAGGTTTCTTGGGACTGTAAATCATCCCTGACTGCTGCTGATGCTGAGTGCCAGGCTCCACCTCCATGCCGACACAGTCCTCCTCGTCTGATCGGCGGGACAGCAGGAACACTGTCTGGATAAAGAGGGCCTTGAGAGGCAAGAAAGTCCTCCTCTACCTTTCTCTGTTCTGCCTCAAGTTCCCTGTCCATTATGCTATGCAGCGTGTGCTCCAACAGGTGGACAAGAGGTACAGTGTCACTGATGCATGCACTCTCACTGCTCACCATCCTTGTTGCCTCCTCAAATGGTGACAGGACAGTGCATGCATGCCTGATCATGGCCCACTGGCGTGGAAAAAAAAAACAAGCTGTCCTGGCGCATGTCACAGATAAGGCGGTTCTTGGGAGGGTTCAATTCCTTTTGGAGCTCAGCCAGCCGAGCACTGGCATTATATGACTGGCGGAAATGAACACAGACTTCCCTGGCCTGCCTCAGGACATCCTGTAAGCCCGGGTACCTGCCCAAGAACCGCTGCACCACCAAGTTAAGGACATGAGCTACACAGGGCACATGGGGCAGTTGTCCCTGTTGGAGGGCTGAGAGGAGGTTGGTGCCATTGTTGCAAACCACCATTCCTGGCTTAAGCTGGCATGGCGTCAACCACCTCTCAGCCTGCCCCTGCAGAGCTGACAGAATATCTGCCCCAGTGTGGCTCCTGTCCCCCCCCCCAAGCACACCAGCGCAAGCACGGCATGGCATCTTTTTGCCTGCGTACATGCGTAGCCCCTTGAACGCCTACAGAACACCGCTGGTTCCGAGGACAAAGCACAGGAAGAGGCCATGGAGGAAGAAGAAAAGGAGGGGGTGGAGGAGAGAGGTGTACCACAACCATTAGTAGCATTTTGGAGGCGTGGTGGCGGAACAACCTCCAACACTACTGCACCTTGTCCTGCATCATTTCCAACTGCCAGAAGAGTCACCCAATGCACCGTGAAAGATAGGTAACATCCCTGTCCATGCCTGCTGGACCATGAGTCAGCCGTAATATTCACCTTACCGCTGACCACCCTGTCCAGCGAGGCCAAGACATTACCGGCATGTGGAAGGCAGAGAGCCGGAATCGCCTTGGGAACCTGCCACTGAGAAACCGCACAAGGGGGCAGATTTTACCAACTGAAAAGGCAGCAGTTGAAGTGCTAGCAATTTAGCAAAGCTAGCATTCAACCGCTGGGCATGTGGATGGCTGGGAGTGAACTTCTTTCGACGGTCCAGCAGCTGGGGCAGGGAAATTTGCCTGCTACAATCGGACATCTGTGTACTGCTAGCAGAGTGCCCGCAAGTACTTGGCTGTAACACACCTAATTCTACACCTTCATTCCTCTCAGTGCAGGTTTCAGAGAGGACTGAAGGTCTAGTGGGGTTGGAGATCCCAGCTGATGAGGAGCAAGAGAGGTCCGCTTTGTTCTTTGGTGTGGGTCTTTAAGGTACGCTTGCCAACGAAATGCATGGCAGGTCAACATATGTCTGGTCAAGCATGTGGTGCCCAAGCGGCTGATGTTTTTGCCACGCGAGATACGCTTGAGACATAGGTTTCAAATAGCAGCGGTGCGATCTTATGGGTGGAGCTCTACGGTGCGATTCAGTTGTTGTGTTGCCCTTAAGCTGGCCCCTGCCTCGTTGTAGATGTGCCTCTTCCTCCTCCTCCTCCTCTCTCCCATCAGGCACCCACATGGATTCAGTGACTTCATCATCCACTCCCTCCTCATCACTGGAGCAAACCTGGCAGTATGTTGCAGCTGGTTGGACATGACTGCCAGATTGCTGTCCTTTTTGGGCATCCACTCTCTCTGGGCTCACGCTACTGCCTTCCTCTAGCTGGGTATGATCATCAGAGCCTTCAAAACGCTGGGCATCCTCCTGGAGCATGTACCAAACACTGTGCTCAAACAGTTTGGGGGACTCCTCAGGAGGACATGGTGGGTCTAGGGAAGGAGTGACTGATGCCATTGAAACGAGGGAATAGGCCACGTTGGCAGCTGCTTTGCCAGTAACTTGAGCCTGGGTGCGAGAGGATGAGGAGGATGAGGAGGGCTTGGTCATCCACTCTACCAAGTTTTCGGCATGTTGTGGCTCAACACGTCCAGCTGCCGAAAATAAGGACAAGCGTGTCCCATGGCCACGTGCTGATGATGATGCACTGTGTCCACAACCAGCACTGTTGCCTCTAGACACAGAGCCTGCTTGCCCTCTTTTATTGGCTCGTGATTATTGCCTCTCCTTGTTTGCCTTCCAGACATACTAATGGCCTGCAGGGAGATGAGAACACCAGCAATTGGGGTAGCTTTAGGTGCACACTGAGCAGATGACACAGTACACCGACTGTAATTACTGCTGCAGATGCCTGTGGTATAGGACCAGAACACCAGCAATTGGGGTAGCTTCAGGTGTACACTGTGCAGGGGGCACAATACACCGACTGTAACTGCTGCCTGTGGTGTAGGACCAGAACACCAGCAATTGGGGTAGCTTCAGGTGTACACTGTGCAGGGGGCACAATACACCGACTGTAACTGCTGCAGCTGCCTGTAGTATAGGACCAGAACACCAGCAATTGGGGTAGTGTCTGGAAAGGGTCTGTCCGCTCGTGAAATCCATCATTTGGCATGCAGTGCTGAGGTCCACCAGCAGGTGTCTCCTGGCAGTTTGTAACTGTCAGGAGAGACTTTCCCTGCTGGGGTTATATAATCATTGGCCCGCAGTACTGCCGTCCACCAGCGGATGGATCCTGGCAGTATGGAGCAGGAAACACTTCCTGCGCTCAGGTGTTACTTGAGGACAAATTACTGCACTCTTATTTATACCCGGCAAGCCCACACATGCTTGCCTTGGTATTGTCCTTGCGCCCTGACCTGCTAGCCTGTAACCAGAACCCGATCTTACCCTGATCCTGTCCCTCCTGTTCCCTTACCCTTGCCTGTAGTCTCATCCCATTCACCTTCCCCCATCAGGCTGATTTCCTGTGTATGACCCTTGCCTGGCTTACGTTTGTGTTTCTGGAACTGCCCTTTGTTTTGATTATGGTATTCCCCTTCTACTCTATATAGTTATTTGTAGGTCACCATTTGGTGTATTGTCACTGTTTGGTATTGGAGTGTTTGTGTCTTTATATATCACTATCTTAATAAACATTTATATTTCACCTTACATGAATTTTGGTTCTCTCCTTGCAGTCCACACAGTCTGGTCTTACCTGGTACATGACTCTATACCAAGACCATCCCTGACCAGACGTGGCTGCATTGAGGAACCATCGTGGCTTGTTAGTCTGCCAATATGGATTTCAGTGAAATAATTTATTATTATTCTCTGCTGGCAGACGAGGATGGTGAATATTGTCGCCAGATTTTAAAAGGATGGACTAGTGACTAGGGATGAGCCGAACACCCCTGGGTTCGGTTTGCACCAGAACCTGCGAACGGACCGAAAGTTTGCGCGAACATTCAAACCATATTAGTTACAATGGGCGCTAACGTTTGAAATCTAAAGTGCTAATTATAATGGCCAATATGCATGTTAATGTCATAAAACAGGTTTGGGGACCCGGGTCCTGCCCCATGGGACATGTATCAATGCAAAAAGAAGTTTTAAAAACAGACGTTTTTTCGGGAGCAGTCATTTTAATGATGCATAAAGTGAAAAGAAAAAAGTGAAATATTCCTTTAAATATGGTACCTGGGGGGTGTCTAAAGTATTATAAGGAATGCACACTATTTTCCATAGGGGGTACCATAAGAGAAAGGTATTCCCGTATGAAAAAAGAGTGAAAAGAGGCTACCATTAACATCCAAGACAAATAAGGTTAGAACTACAGTTAAAGTAGTATCAAAGAGCTGGTTTATTATTTACAAGTCATAAAAATATTATTAGATCAGACATGAAATATCATGTCACATGTGTAGATTGTATCCCTATATATATTTTTAATACACACCCCTATAGAGTACACATAAGACACACAACAGACATGGACAAACAAAGATTAACAGACATGCAACAATCACGGTTAAGCCCCATACACACGGTCGGACTTTTTCATGGATTCTGTCCGATCGGACAAGGTTGTTGAAAAATCAGACCGTGTGTATGCACCATCGGACAATGTTCGTCGGTTTGACCGACGGACAAAGTCTTATCTCCTGCTGGAAATCTTTGCCGTCAACACGGTCCGATCACACCAAATCCGATCGTGTGTACGGTTGTCCGACCGGACAAAGTGCCACGCATGCTCAGATCACATTACAAGACCAAAGCTATTGGCTACTAGCCTCTACGTAGTCCCGTCGTAGGCAACAAACGTCACCACATTCAGAATGATCGGATTTTCCGACAACTTTGTCCGACCGTGTGTACGCAAAACCAACATCGGACAAAGTATGACGGACATGGTCCGACGGACCTGGTCCGCGGATTGTCCGACCGTGTGTATGGGGCTTTAGAGGCGCCTTATTAACCACCTACGTGCCAATATACCCACATGGGATGTCTCATTAATAGACCATTACGTGGTCATAAATATTTATTGGCATGTGTGTGGTTAGTGGGGTAGTGGAGATAACTAAACTACGAGGGTAGCTGATATTTGGTTGGAAAACATTCCCCAATTGGCTGCTGATTGCTGAGCTCTCCAATTAGGGCTTAATTGAAATCCAATACTAGGTGTACGGCAGTCCATACAATGCAGTCTTATAACAGTTTTGAAGTTAGTTTCTTAATAGACAGTGTTGATCTTCTTTTTCTTTTTGAATGGCGCTCTGTCACTTTTCATGGACGGCAAACAGACACATTTGCAGGTAATTTAGGGAAATAGCAAAGAACTAAAGAAGTATGCATAGAGTATTCATATAGAGGTAGCAGAAAAATGGCCAAAGCCACCCTGTTTGCCGATATTAGTGTATGAATAGAGTTTCTCTTTGTTGTTTAGCTGTGAGAGTTCATATATTGCAACATTGTTCCCAAGCAAAACAGGATTATATGACCAAATATTTATGCCGATAATTGTTAGGTGGATACTTTAAGCTGTCTTCGCTCTTATCTTGTGCAGTGAGACAAGATATATATAGCCATAAAGCATTATGTAAGCATTGACACTAATTCCAGCACACAAAGCCTCCCTTAGTAGGGAAAATAAATCATAGCAGAGTGAAAGAGGAGGTTTGATTTACGTTACCACTTCCTTAAACGACTTCAGATAAGTCCAATCAGTCCGTGTATAGGGCTACTGACATATACTGGAAGGGTATTCTCCATTCATGCCGCTGTTTTAGATTTCATCCGATGTTTCTTTGCCAAGTGTTCCGTCAAAGGAATGGTTTATAGGCATCAGCCCGTAATTGTCTTTCGGGATAGATTGCGTGTGTCCATGCAGGTGATATGAGCGAAGAAGATGCTTTACTGCTGGACGGCTGTGCTGGTAAGTAGCTTGTAGTCATCTGTTTGCTGTTTGCTGTTTGCCGTTAGCTAACACTGGTAGTCGTCAGTCTCCAACCTTTACGGTTTGTGGTTACCCCATGAGGACCTGTCCACCGCTCCTATGCCAACGCGTTTCGCAACGCAGCTTTGCGTAGCTTCGACTGGGCGTGAAGGATCTTCAAATACGCCACTCCCTTATAGTCCTGTGTGACGATTTGTATCCTCCCTTTTGAGATGTTTTCAGCATGTGATTGGGTATGGGATCGGCTGTGTTGTAAGCGCCAAATTGTTCATTCATTTTGCAGTGTGTGAGTTCATTGAAGTTTCCCATCATAGAGCAATATGTTCTTTCGAACAGAGTTGTATCATAAAGGTTAAATCCGCTTAACAATAATATAGCAAGAAGTCTCACAAATATGGGGGAGAGGGGAAAAGACACTTTAAAATCTATATAAGACTAACAACATTAATGGACTGGACACAGACGATACAAGACGTCCCATTTAAGGGTCACATTTCTTTTCCAGTATATTTCTTTGTGTATTTTTTGATTTCTATGGGGACATTTGTGTCCCCCAAAGTAAAGAGGAAGAACCTAAATTGTGTGACTGCAGCACAAATAGATTACATATATGTGGTTGCAATGAACCTGTAGGGATTATATTGTTAAAAGAATAAATATCCTAATTGTTAATAGCCCTACATGATGTTTGATAAGATGACACATAAATAGAAGTAGTCATTGCAGAACAAGAGTCGGAGTTGAGAGATAGCTAAAGTAAACACTAAACGTGCATGTATGTAACGGAAAATTTATATCAAATACTTACCGTAATTTTCCTTTCCTGATAGGCTCCATGGCAGCATACGTGTGGATTGGCCCCGCCTCCATAACTACCCAATAGGACCCCTCTCCCATAAATCTTTGCTCCTGGCTGCTATCCGTGTTCCGTAACTAGCCTACTCCAGACATTTGGGAGGGAACTCCTGCTGCCATGGAGCCTATCAGGAAAGGAAAATTACGGTAAGTATTTGATATAAATTTTCCGTTTTCCTGACAGGCTCCATGGCAGCATACGTGTGGGAAATAACTCGCCAAACACACCCGGTGGACAAAATGTTGAGCAAAGAAACCAAAATGTATTTAACATTGTCTACCGCCAAAACTTGTATTAATAGAAGGCAGAGCAGCTGGCTCAACACAATAGTGAGAAACAAAAGTGTTAATTGTGGACCAAGAGGCCACTCTACAAATAATATCAGGTGCCACATGCCGAGAAGCCGCCCACGAGGTCGAGATGCTCCGTGTTGAATGAGCCGTCACTGCCTCAGGAGGAGCCAAGCCCTTAGCTCTGTATGCCCTTTGAATCGTCTACACAATCCACGTGGAAATTGACCTAACTGACGCTCGCATCCCTTTATTCTTGCCATGAAGAAGAACAAAGAGGAATTCCGTTTGCCTGAATGGAGCTGTTGCCTCCAGGTACCGCTTTAAGGTGTGACCTACATCAAGAGGATGGATCTCCTGGTCATCTGATGTCTTGAAGGTAGGGAGTACAATCTCCTGATTCTCATGGAAGACTGTGGTCACTTTTGGGTTTGACCCTAACATTGGAATCAGCACCACTCTGTCTTCAAAAAAGGTCAGAAAAGGTTCCTCTGAACCCAGATTCCTGATCTCTGATACCCTTTTCGCTGACGTTATCGCCACTAGGAAGACAGTCTTCAGAGTAAGATCCTTAACAGACAAAGGTTGAGCCGAATCTTTCCCAAGATTTGCCAGAAAATCCAGAACTAATGGAAGGTCCCATTTTGGGAACCTGGGTCTTCTCTGCGGTCTGAGCCTGATGGCACCCTTAAAGAACTGACGAACTAAGGCGTGATTCGCCCATGAGACTCCCGTGAAGGCCGAGATGGCTGACACTTGTACTCTTATTGAGCTGACCGCCAGAGATAAATCCAGTCCGGATTGAAGAAAGCTCAGAATATCATGAACCGCTGGAGAGTTACACAAATTTTCTCTTGATGACATGTGTACAGCAAACCTGGACCAAATGCGCTCATACACCCTATTAGTGCTTCTTCGTCTAGCATTAAGAAGGGTTGGAATCTCTTCTTTCGGGCAACCAAGAGCTTCTAGCCTTCCCCTCTCAAGAACCACACCTTGAGGTGTAGACAAGATGGGCGCGGGTGTAACGTCTTGCCTTGAGACAATAGATCCGGCCTGAAAGGCAGGGGAATTGGGTCTTGATAGCTGAGGAGCAGCAGCAGAGGAAACCACGGCCTGTTGGGCCAGAATGGAATGACCGCAATGATCTCCACGTTTTCTGTTCTGAGCCTCTGCAGAAACTGTAGAATCACCGGGACTGGGGGGAAGGCATAGGCCCTCTGGAAATCCCAACTGGTCGTGAGAGCATCTATCCCTAACGCCTGAGGGTCCCTGAACCTCGCAAAGTACTTTGGCATCTTGAAATTGCACGGGGAGGCGAACATATCGACTTCCGGAGATATTCCCAGTGTTAGGAGCCACTCGAAAACCTCTCTGTGAAAGGACCACTCGTTGTTGTCCAAATCGACCCGAGACAAGAAGTCTGCTTGCACATTCTGGACCCCCGGGATGTACACTGCCGAGATGTTGGCTAAGTTCTTTTGAGCCCAACTCATTATCGGCTCCACTTCTTGTAACAGGGACCAACTGTGCGTTCCGCCTTGTTTCCTTATGTATGCCACCGCGGTTGTGTTGTCCAACCTTAGCATGACGGAAGAGTTCAATACTAGATGGCGAAAGGATAGGAGTGCCTGAAAGGCTGCCCTCAGTTCCAGAATGTTGGAAACGACTCCTTGAGACTGGAATGTCCACCTGCCCTGAGCCACCTCCGAAAGGCAATGAGCGCCCCAACCTTGGTTGCCTGCATCTGAGGTCACCGTGATCCATGAGATAGGGATAATCGAATGATGGTTGCGCAGATTCTTCCCTTGAAGCCACCAGAGAAGAGATGTCCTCATAGATGGGGTAAGAAGGATGCGCTGATTCTGGTTGACAGAGTTCCATTGATGCAGAAACCCCTTCTGAAAGAGACGAGTATGCCACTGGGCCCACTTCACCATGGGAATGGTTGCTGTCATTGTGCCAATTATTTTCAGGCACTGGAGAGCAGAAAGGTGAAAAGATCCAAGAGCTGCATGAATCCTGTCTCGGATCACCACGATTTTTTCCTCTGGGAGGGAGATGGTACCCTCCACGGTGTTGAATTGAGCGCCCAAGAACACAAGGGACTGAGACGGCTCCAGCTGACTTTTCTCTAAATTCAGGAGCCACCCGAACTCTTGCAGGGTAGAGATGACAACCTCTTTGTGATCTAATAGCTGATCCTTGCTCTGAGATAGTAAAAGCAAGTCGTCCAGGTAGTGGTGGAGACGAACACCCTTGACCCTGAGAAGAGCCACTACCGCCAATAGCACCTTGGAAAAGACCCGGGTGACGTGGTTAACCCGAAGGGTAGACATGTGAACTGTAGGTGTTGGTTGCCTACCGCGAAGCGGAGGAATTTGTGGAAGTCCTTTGTCACAGGCACGTGAAAATATGCGTCTTTCAGGTCGATTGATATTAACCAGTCTCCCAGGTGTACTGACTGTTGTATGGTAAGCAGGGACTCCATCTTGAATTTTTCCTTGCGGATGAAGGAGTTGAGATGGGTCAGGTCTATTACTGGCCTCCATGTGCCGTTTTTCTTCTGCACCAAAAACAGGGGTGAATACATGCCTTCGCCCCTTTCTTCCTCTGGGACGGGTACGACTGCGCCTTGTTCCAATAAACAGCTCACATAGGTCAATAGGACCTGTCTTTTCTCTTCTGAGCCTGGAAGAGTAGTAGGGATAAATCTGAGTTTTGGAGTGTTGCTGAAGACCCACTTGTGACCGGACGACACCGTCTTTACGGTCCAATAGTCCCGAATTGAGGCCGCCCAAACATGTTTGAAGTGGAGAAGACGAGCCCCCACCCGACATGTTTGAGCGGGCCCAATTTCAAAAAGACTTCCCAGAGTCCTGGTTCCCAGAGGAACCACCTTTAGAGGCCTTCTTAAAAGAAGACTGCCTGGACCTCCATGTCCTGGAGAATTCCTGGACTGGTTTGTAGCTGCGTGCATCCCTGGCACGATCCGCATTCTGCCTTCTCGGAAAAGAGCGTCTTTGGTTTTGAGGACGCCTATCCTGAGGGAGAAAACCAGATTTCCCACCTGTGGCCCGGGATATGGCAGAATCAAGCTTATTGCCGAATAATGAGGACCCTTCAAAGGGGATGCGGCACCAAGCCTGCTTAGAAGCAGGGTCTGTGAGCCACGGACGGAGCCACAACGCACGGCGTGCCGAAACGGCTGCCAGCATATCCCGAGACATCAGGCGAATGACATCAATGGATGCCTCCCCCAGAACGGCTGAAGCCATCCTAATTTCCTGAATGGGCGAGTCTTTAGCCGTGTCCATTGAAATGCCTCTCAGGTATTCTTCAATGCTGTCAGCCCAGAATTCTATGGCCTTTGACACTGCTGCAATCGCAAGCACTGGTTTGCACGCCATCCCTGAGGTCAAATAGATTCTTTTCAGATCTGAATCGATCCGTCTCTCTAAAGGATCCTTGAATGACACAGTATCTTCTAAGGGGAGAGTCACATATCTCACCAAACGCATAAGCGCTGCGTCTACCAGTGGAGCTGACTCCAGGTGTTTCACATCCTCTTCCTTAAAAGGGTACAGTTTAAGGATTTTAGATTGCATGGAACTCTTTTTGTCCATCTTGCTCCATTTTTCTGAAATAATATCACCTAATTCGGATAGAAACGTAAAAAATTGACGCTCCTTATTGAGCTGCTTAAAAAATTTCCTTTGCTTTGGGGGGGAAGTGATAGGATCTTCCCACTTCAGAGCCTCTCTCACCGCCTTGACCAGGGAGGGAACCAGACCATAATCAAACCCCAAACCTGGATCTTCCGGATCCGATTCACTGTCTGAGACAGGAGCCGAGTGGCGGCTAGGCTGGGATGATTCCCATGTCTCTTGTAGTAACCCCTCTCCCACTGTAGGATCTAATGTGTCAGATGGGGATTCACATGGCTGTTGGGCTTCCCTTTCCTGCAGGGATTCCTTTACCACTCGCCTCACCATTACTTCTAAGCTCTGATCAGCCCCTTCTCTTTCATCCGCTGCCTTGGTGAAACAATGGTCACATAGGGACTTATCAGCTGGCACGGGCATCCTGCACCCCCAACATGATTTCTCTGGCCTCTTGCTGGAGTGAGCCACAGGGGGGCGAGAATAATCCCTGTCACGCTGTTCCGACCTGGCGGACCTATGGTGGCTGGACTTTGAGGAGGATTTGTGGTGGGTGCGATTTTGACGATCCACTGCGTCTATAGGCACTAGGTTGTGGATCAGATTTAGAAGGGCTGTAAACACAGAAAACAGACAGAAGGGACAGGTCAAACTCGCTGCCTATGCTTACTCTCTTCAATAAATTTAAAAATACAAAAGGATGTATTTTAGAACCTACCTAACATGAGCGGGCTGGCCACTAGGGGGCAGTGAAGCATCCATAGTACACAATAAACAGATACCTGTATTGTAGCAATAAGAAAAAATACATTCAGACCTCAGATAGACAAAACCCACATATCCCTATCATAAGGGATTGCTCCTACCTTCAAACGCCAGAGAATTAGCCCCGGGAAGTCGCTGTGGTGTCCGCAATCATTCCCGGGGCTCTGTCAGCTCTGCAGGGTTTTTAAATTTGCCGCCCGTGACGTCATCGGCGTCATCCGACGCCGGGGTCCTCAACGCGCATGCGCGAGAACCAAGCCTCGCTTTCACGCTGGGTCCGCGCATGCGCAGAACGCCCGCGGACCCGGAAATTGAAGAGAGAAGTTTGCTGGAACGCAGAAGCGTTCAGCAAACAGCACAAATGCAGCAACAGATACAAGAAAGGGAAAACAAAGCGGTACACATAAACACACTGCTGCCATGGAAATATACATACTCACCACTCCACCAACGATCATATGGGCCGAACGAATCCACGCACGCACCAGACCTCCAGCAGATAAGGGCCACCTGTAGCAACAGGTAAACAGGCCGGGCGCACTTAAGGTAAGACCACCATTTTCTTCAGCGCTACTCTGCCATTACTCTCCATACCCTGCTTAACAGTCAGGGCCTATCGGAGGAAACAAAGCTTGACATTCGGCCGATCGATCGCTGTGAAGTCATCTTCAGGTAGGAGAACCACATGGTCCTACGGAGGAGGACAGAAAAGGAACACGGATAGCAGCCAGGAGCAAAGATTTATGGGAGAGGGGTCCTATTGGGTAGTTATGGAGGCGGGGCCAACCCACACGTATGCTGCCATGGAGCCTGTCAGGAAATATTTTTTCTTTTCCTATCTTTACCTCCCTTTGTTCCCCTCTCCTTTTTCCCTTTTTATCCCCTTCCAATTCTCATATGTTTACATAAATATTTTAACGTGTATATTGAGAAGTGCATCAACAATGTTCATAATTGCATATCAAGAGAGGAACTAGTGAACAGTATAGGCAATATATGAACTCTCACAGCTAAACAACAAAGAGAAACTCTATTCATACACTAATATCGGCAAACAGGGTGGCTTTGGACATTTTTCTGCTACCTCTATATGAATACTCTATGCATACTTCTTTAGTTCTTTGCTATTTCCCTAAATTACCTGCAAATGTGTCTGTTTGCCATCCATGAAAAGTGACAGAGCGCCATTCAAAAAGAAAAAGAAGATCAACACTGTCTATTAAGAAACTAACTTCAAAACTGTTATAAGACTGCATTGTATGGACTGCCGTACACCTAGTATTGGATTTCAATTAAGCCCTAATTGGAGAGCTCAGCAATCAGCAGCCAATTGGGGAATGTTTTCCAACCAAATATCAGCTACCCTCGTAGTTTAGTTATCTCCACTACCCCACTAACCACACACATGCCAATAAATATTTATGACCACGTAATGGTCTATTAATGAGACATCCCATGTGGGTATATTGGCACGTAGGTGGTTAATAAGGCGCCTCTAACCGTGATTGTTGCATGTCTGTTAATCTTTGTTTGTCCATGTCTGTTGTGTGTCTTATGTGTACTCTATAGGGGTGTGTATTAAAAATATATATAGGGATACAATCTACACATGTGACATGATATTTCATGTCTGATCTAATAATATTTTTATGACTTGTAAATAATAAACCAGCTCTTTGATACTACTTTAACTGTAGTTCTAACCTTATTTGTCTTGGATGTTAATGGTAGCATCTTTTCACTCTTTTTTCATACGGGAATACCTTTCTCTTATGGTACCCCCTATGGAAAATAGTGTGCATTCCTTATAATTATGTATATTGGCTATGACATCAACCTTATATAAGCCTATATAACCCTATATAAGGTATGATATAAAGGTTTTGATGGAACTTATTATTTCTTTGCCCCTCAGATTCAGGGACAAATACACTAGCACGGTCAATCAAAACCATTTTTCTTAGAGGTGTCTAAAGTATGCCTGTGAAGTGACATGTGTTTCCCGTGTTTAGAACTGTCCCTGCACAAAATGACATTTGTAAAGGAAAAAAAGAAGCCATTTAAAACTGCTTGCGGCTTTAATGTCATGTCTTGTCCAGGCAATATGGATGAACATCTTTGAGAAAAATGGCATGGCTACCCCACCCCCCCCTACCCCAGCCTATTACCAGCCCCTTTGGGTCTTGTATGGATATTAAGGGGAACCCTGCACCCAAAATAAAACCCTATATACTCTGAACAGCAGTATACAGGCGGTGCAAACAAGACAGGGACTGTAGGTATATACTGTATGTATGTATGTATGCATGCATGCATGGACTGTTGGTGTATACTGTGCTGTGCTGGAGGCACACAAAACACACCAACTCCTGCAGATGGCTGTCTTAGGTGACAACAGGGCAGATACAGTGTAAGGTGGTTTAGTGGGCTACTGCTGTGCTATACTAACACAGCACGCACACACACTAACTACTCCTGCAGATGGCTGGATTGGTAGAGATTGAGAACAGCACTGAGAAGAATAAACTATCCCTGCCTATTTTTCCTCTTTCCCTACACTAATCCCCAAGCAGATAAAGCAGATAATGCACAAGCAGACACTGTTCCTAACGCCGGAACACACTACATGAGGCCGCCGGCCTTATATAGTGTGGGGCGTGTACTAAACCCCCTGAGCTACAATTGGCCACAGGCATCCTGCCTCTGGCCAATTATTGCTCTCCCCGCCGCTGGCTCTATGATTGGCCAAGCATGCGGGGGTCACAGTGCATGCTTGGCCAATCATCAGCCAGCAATGCACTGCGACATGGGTTTGAATCGAACACCGGGCCCATCACTACTAGTGACCAGCTGATGGAAACCATCCGATCAGCTCATTCTCTGGTGGATCAGGGCTACATGTCATTTGAGGATGTTCTGCCCTTGATCCAGTTGTGTGCAAAGCCAGCCCTGTCAGGTTTTCCCGAAGGAAGTGATGATTTTTCTCCCCCTTCAGTTGTGGCCAAGTGGAATCTCTGGTGTGGTTGTTAGAGGATGATCCAGCCTATTTTATTGAACGTTATGCCTCTTGTTCTCAGCAGTAGGGATGAGCCGAACACCCCCGGTTCGGTTCGCACCAGAACCTGCGAACCGACCGAAAGTTCACACGAACGATAGAACCCTATTAATTACAATGGACGCGAATGTTCAAAATCTAAAATGCTATTTATAAAAACGGCCAATATGCATGTTATTGTCCTAAAAAGGGTTTGGGGACCCGGGTTCTGCCCCAGGGGACATGTATCAATGCAAAAAAATCTACGTTAGACTTACCGGTAACGGTATTTTTACGAACCTTCCAGGACGGTATACATAAGAGATAAGGGCTCCTCCCTACAGGAAACACAATCACATGACAGATTTGTTATAAGCCCCACCCTCTCCCTTGATCCCCAGTATGTAATAAAGTAATCCTGAACTGGTTCACAAGGAGCATTGCTCTACGTAGGTACTTACCACCTAGCGTTTAGCTAGTCTTTCCCTCCACATAGGGTGGGAAGTAGGCCTGCCATCCTGGAAGGTTCTTAGAAATACCGTTACCGGTAAGTCTAATGTAGGTTTTCTCCTATAACCTTCCAGAACGGCATACATGAGAGGATAATAAAGCAACCCCCAGGCCTACCTTCAGGGTGGGATCACGGCTTGTAGGACCTTCCGACCGAAAGCCATATCTTGCTGTGACAAAACTTCCACACGGTAGTGTTTTAGGAACGTATCTTGACTGGACCAGGTGGCTGCTCTGCGGATTTGTACCCAGGAGGCCCCTGCTTTCTCTGCCCAGGATGCTGCCAGTGACCTGGTTAAATGGGCTTTAATCTTTGTTGGTGCTGGAACCCCAGAACTCTCATAAGCCACAGAGATAGCATCTCTGATCTATTTTGATACTGAGGCTTTTGAAGCCTGAAGCCCTTTTCTAGACCCTTCGTATAAGACTAGCAGGTGACTGGACCTCTTAAAACTTTTTGTTCTTTCTAGATATGTAAGGAGACACCTTCTTACGTCTAGGCAATGAATTTTTTTCTCTTTTTCATTGTTTGGTTTATTACAAAAGGACGGCAATATTATGTCTTGCGTCCTGTTAAATAAGGATGCTACCTTTGGTAGGTATAAAGGGTCTAACCTAAGGGTGACCCTGTCAGGTTGAACTAATAAGTAGGGCTCCTTCATGGACAGCCCTTGCAGGTCCCGACTCTCCTGGCCGTGGTGACCGCTAACAAAAAGGCTAACTTTAAAGTTAGAAACTTAATAGGAACCTCTTCTATAGGTTCAAAAGGGTGTCTAGATAGTGCCTCTAACACCCTTGTTAGGTCCCAAGGTGGGAACCTGTGGTTTGTGCCAGTCTCGCCTCTAGGTAAACCGAGAGGGCCGCTATCTGGACTCTAAGGGTGCTGACTGCCAAGCCTAAGTCCACCCCGTCCTGGAGAAAGTCCAGAATGACTGGGACAGAGGTGGAGGTGATCTGCCTCTTCCTACCCCAAGAGCAGAAGGTCTTCCAGACCTTTAAATATATCTTTTTAGTTACTGGCTTTCTGCTCAGGAGAAGGGTATCTATTACTCTATCCGAGCATCCCCTATTCCTTAGGACCTGGCGCTCACTAACCAAGCCGTCAGCTGGAAAGGTTCCGGCCTTGGGTGAAGAACTGGACCTTGCCTGAGAAGGTCCGGCCTGTTCGGAAGCCTCAGTAGTTCTGCCACTGCCATCAAGCTTAGGTTCGCAAACCAAGCTCTCCTTGGCCACCATGGTGCTACCAAAAGGAGCTGGCCTGGGGATTGGCTGAGTTTCTGAAGAACTCGTGGGATAAGGGCTAGAGGTGGAAAGGCGTAAGCCAGTTTGTAATGCCAGGTCTGAGTCAGGGCATCTAGCCCTTCTGACTCCTCTCTGGAGATTGAAAAATACTTTCTTACTTTCCTGTTTTGCCAATTGGTGAACAGGTCGATCTCCGGTATTCCAAAGTGCTGTACCAGGATTTGAAATGTCTCGGGGTTTAGTTCCCATTCCCCCTGTCCTAGCTGCCGACGACTTAGGAAGTCCGCTTCTAGGTTGCTTGTCCCTTTTATGTGGACAGCTGAGATGGAGAGGATCTCTCCTTCTGCCCAGCCCAGGATCTGTTGGGATAGTTCCAACAGGCACCTGGACCTGGTACCTCCCTGATGATTCAGGTAGGCCACCACTGTGGCGTTGTCGGAGCTCATTTGGACCTCCTTGTCCTTGATGCTTCTTTGAAGGCCTTCAGGGCTTCCCCCACAGCCTTGAGCTCCCTGTAGTTGGATGACATCTGACTTAGCGAGATATCTCAACGGCCTTGGGCTTTTTACTTCCCTAGGTGGGCTCCCCACCCCCAGGAACTGGCATTGGTAGTAACCTTTAGCGAGTCCCACTGTGCCCATGGCCGCCCCCCCCCCCTAGATTCTTGGGGGTTGTCCACCACTCTAGTGAAGACAGGACCGAAGGAGTTAGTAGTATCTCCTGATACAAAGACTCTTTCTTCTTGTCCCATGTGGACAGGAGGAAGAAGTGTAAGTCTCTTGAATGGAGCTGAGACCAGACAATGGCTGGTTTGCTTGCCGACATTAGGCCCAGGGTTCTTAGAACCTTTCTCCTGGTGCAAGATGGAGTTTTTATCAGGGACTTTACTGCAGAAACCAATTTCACCACCTTGTCCTCTGGCAAGAAGAGCTTCTGGAGCTTGGTGTCTACCTTGTAACCGAGAAAGATCTTGATCTGTTCTGGGTTGAGGGAGGATTTTTCCTGGTTGATTATCCAACCTAAGTTCTTTAGGACCAACATGACTCTGTTGGTATCCGATTGAACCTGCTCCGCAGACCGTCCGGAGATCAGCAGATCGTCCAAATAAGGGATTATTAGGGATACTCCCTGTAAATGCAGAAAGGCTACTGCTTCTGCTAGAATCTTCGTAAAGATTCTCGGGCTGGCTGTCAGCCCAAACGGCAGCGCCGTAAACTGCCAGTGGAAAGTTTATTTTCCGACTTTTACTGCGAACCTCAGGAATGCCTGATGATCTGCATGGATCGGAACGTGCAGGTAGGCATCCCTGAGGTCCAGAGTCGTCAGGAAGGCCCCCTTCATGAGGTTTTTTAATACAGAGTAAATACTCTACATGGAAAATTTTTTGTACTCCAGAAATTTGTTTAGATTTCTTAAGTTCACTATAAGCCGGTATTTGCCTGACGGCTTGCGAACTACGAATACGTGGGAATAAAATCCCTGGTATTGTTGCTCTTTTGGCACTGACACTACCACTCGTTGTTCCGCCAATTCCTGGATACCCTCCAGGAGGGCAGTTCGTTTCAGGATATCCCTTGGGGGATAGGTTAGGGTAATTACACAGGGTTTTTTTTTTTTCAGAAACTCTAAGCGATACCCTTCTCGCAGAGTCCGAGAGATGTAACTGCTGTCTGAAATTTTCTCCCACTGGGGGACAAAGTGTGACAGCCGTCCCCCTACCCTGATCTTGGCGTCACTTGGTAGGTTTTGTGTCAACCGTAGGGGAAGGAAACAGTACACTGTTCCGTTGTCTCCCCCTGCCATAGTTCCACCGCTTATTGGGTTCTTTTTTGGCTTTTTGCTGTGGTTGACCCTGGGGGCCTCGAAAAAAACGTTTACATTTTTCCTTTTTAGGCCTGACGGGGAATTTTTTACCCCTCTCAGAAGACCTAGACAGGACGTCGTTCAGGCCCTTGCCAAACAGCAAGGATCCTTGAAAACGGAGGCCACATAGTCTACCCTTCGACGCGACATCCCCTTCCCTAGCTTTAATCCAGAGAGCTCTCCGAGCTGAGTTGATTAGCGCAGCTGTTTTAGCTGAGGCCCTGGCAGACTCGACTGCTGCGTCTGCTAAATAGGCTACTGCTTTACCTATCACGGATAGTGAATCCAGGACATCATTAGTCTCGGGTTCCTGAGCTAGATGTTTTGATAGCTTTTCTACCCAGAAGTTTGCATTCCTTGCCACACAGGCTGCTGCTAATGCTGGACCCAGGGTTGTTGTATTAGCTTCCCAGGCTTTCTTGAGAAGGGACTCTGCCCTACGGTCCATCAGGTCCTTGATACTGCCCGTGTCCTCAAAAGAGAGATCGGCTAGCTTGGTGACCTGCGATAATGCCGCATCCAACCTTGGGAGCTTAAAGAAGGTCTCTTCATCGGATTGACTGAAGGGGAACCTTCTTTTCCAGGTTTTTTGTTTAATGATTTTTTCAGGCTCCCTTCCCTCCTGCAGGACAAGGTCCTTCAGGGATTGGTGAAGCGGGAAAAACCTAGCCTGAGCTTTTCCTAGCCCTCTGTATACTTTGTCCTGTGCTGAAGTTACTTTAGGAGCTTCTGGAATCTCCTCCGTAGCATATATTGCCTGCAGGAGTCCATCCAGATCCTCTACAGCGAAGAGGTGTCTCCTTGGCCTGCACAAATCCTGTGGCTGGCCTAATTCTCGGTCTAGCTCTGCCTCTGAACCTTGTTCAGACCTGGCCTGGCTATCTACCTCCCCCTCTTCCAGCTGAGAAAGATGGATGGACTGAGAGGGTAGGATAAGGGCACTACGACCCCCCCAAGTGAGGCTATCCTGGGAAGACATGCCTTCTCTGGGGGTAAGCTCCTCAGCCTCTGGGCCCTGGGCCAAAGATTGCCCTGCTGCATCACGGAAGGCCTTTACAGTAGCCAACATTTCCGTCTGCATGGATGAGAGGAAATCCTTCATCAGTGCTGAAGCCTCTTTACCTGCTAATTTGTTAATACATTTGTAGCAGAATGGTTTTGGGTGAGACTTTGGGAGTTTATCTTTAGAGTACCCACACTTTTTTGAGGAGCTATGCCCTAAAGCGGCAGGAGGGCGTTTCTGGGGCCTCCTAGGCTCCGCTGGGGGACTCTGTTAAACAGGAGACATAAACATACCACATTATATGTCTTCCCCCCAATACTGCGGCTTTGTACCGGAGAGAGAGGAAGGGTTAAGTAAGAGACCAGCCTGTCCTGTCTCTATCACTGACTCCTTCCCAGGAGTCTACTTATCCCTTCGTCTGCTCTCTTTCCAAGGGGGGTTTGTACTCACCGGGCCCCGACCTGGATCTGCCCGCAGTAGACGCTTTTCCCTCTTCTTGTTCCATGAAGAGGAGTTAGCAGGGTCTTTGCTGCTAATACCATCTGGTGGGGAAGGTATAGCTTGGCGACCACTTCACACTGCCCCTGCTGCAGCTACTAGCTGCTCACCATGCCGCTCTCCCCACGGCTCTGCACGCTTCTCCCAGTGTATTGACTTCCGGGTTGTGCGGCGCCGCCCACTTCCTATAACGCGATTGTTACTCAGAGCGAAGGCTTGGAGGGCAGAACTTCCTGTTTGGAATGGTGGAGAGCTGATGAATTTAAAAATGGCTTTAGCGATGGCATGCCTCCCTGCAGCCAGAGCGCTGTTACCAGCTTTGGGGCGACCTGTGAGAAAAGGACAAGCCTTACAGGTTAGTTCAGCCCTCCCCGGCTTCCCTAAAAACCTGTCTCAACAGGGGTACCGTCAGACCTTCCCTGGTCATCTGGTTTAGCAAAGAAACAAACATGCTGCTGTGTTCGGGAGAAACACAATCAATACCGAGGATCAAGGGAGAGGGTGGGGCTTATAACAAATCTGTCATGCGATTGTGTTTCCTGTAGGGAGGAGCCCTCATCTCTCATGTATGCCGTCCTGGAAGGTTATAGGAGAAAAGTTTTAAAATGTGAATTTTTTTTCTGGAGCACTCATTTTAATGATGCATAAAGTGAAAAAAAAAGTGAAATATTCCTTTAAATATCGTACCTGGGGGATGTCCAAAGTATGCCTGTGAAGTATGCATGTGTTTCCCGGGTTTAGAACTGTCCCTGCACAAAATCACATTTGTAAAGGAAAAGAAGCCATTTAACCACTTAAGCCTCGGACCAATTTGCAGCCAAAGGACCAGGCCCCTTTTTGCGATTCGGCACTGCGTCGCTTTAACTGACAATTGTGCGGTCCTGCAACGAGGCTCCCAAACAAGATTGGCGGCCTTTTTTTCCCCACAGAGCTTTCTTTTGGTGGTATTTGATCACCTCTGCATTTTTTATTTTTTGCGATATAAACAAAAATAGAGTGACAATTTTGAAAAAAAAAAATGCAATATTTTTTACTTTTTGCTATAATAAATATCCCCAAAAATATATAAGTTTAGGCCGATACTTATTCTACATATTTTTGTTAAAAAAAAAATTGCAATTAGTGATTATTGATTGGTTTGCGAAAAAGTTATAGCATTTACAAAATAGGGGATAGTTTTATTATTATTTTTTTTTTACTAGTAATGGCGGCGATCAGCGATTTTTATTGTCACTGCGACATTATGGCGGACACAGCGGACATTTTTGACACATTTTTGGGACCATTGTCACTTATACAGCAATCAGTGCTATTTAAATGCACTGATTCCTGTGTAAATGACATGACTGAATATTAGGCAGATGCCTGTGTTGCACAAATCAACTACACAACACCAGCAATGAGGGGGTAGATTCAGGTGTATGCTGTGCAGGAGGCACACTACACTCGCTGTAACACTAGGTTAGGAAGCAAAGCAAGGCTGACACTGTCCCTGCCTATCCTGCTCTCTCCCTGAACACTACACTCACTGTAACAGCACTATCTAAAAGAAGTATAAAGCACAGCTGACACTGTCCCTGCCTATCCTGCTCTCTATGAACTCCGCACAACACTACACAAGGCCGCCGCACTGGCGGCCTTATATAGTGTGGGGCGTGTACTAAACCCCCCTGAGCTATAATTGGCCACAGGCATCCTGTCTGTGGCCAATTATGGCTCTCCTCGCTGCCAGCGCTGTGATTGGCCAAGCATGCGGGGTCACAGTGCATGCTTGGCCAATCATCAGCCAGCAATGTACTGCGACTGGCGCAGTGCATTGTGGGCTGTTCGTATCACACAAATTTTATGCGAACGGCCCACAAAGTTCTGGTTTAGACGAACGGACCATGAATCGAACACCGGGCTCATCCCTACTCAGCAGGTGTTGACCGATTGCATCCATTTAGTGCAATCCCTGGTTAGTCAGGCTGTGTGTGAATCAGCGTTTGTTCAACCTGTGCTACAGGCGTGGTCAGATATCCTGCATTTGGCTAAGCCACAACATTCCAGCCCTGTCATTAATCACCTGCCTTCCCAAGTATCTATCTACCCATTGCCTATGGCAACCTCAGCTACAGCCCAGTTTACTCCGCTTCCTTCCAAATACTATTACCCAGTCGCAAAGTGTAGCACCTATCCTGCCTTCAATCCACCTGCCTCTTCTCCTCCACCTGTAACAATTCTACAAAACCCTCCTCCAGCCACTGTTCCTTGATCTTCCTTTTGCCCAGAGACTTTCTTTTCTTACAGCCCTGCACCCACGTACAAAGCTGCAGTGGCTAAGCCAAAAAAGAAACAAGAGTTCTTTCCGACCCACACAATCCTGCCAGTAACCCAACCTGCCTCCACACCAACCAACCTGTCCCAGCTTGACGTCCCAGTGCCTGCCACCCAGCTTGACGTCCCAGTGCCTGCTACCCAGCCTGACGTCCGCCTTCCAGCCTGGCGTCCCACTGCCGGCCTTCCAGTCTGCTGTTCCGGTGCCGGCCTTCCAGTCTGCTGTCCTGGTACCAGCCTTCCAGTATGGTGTGCCAGCCTTCCAGTCCGGTGTGCCTGATGTTCCAGCCTTCCAGTCCGGTATGCCAGCCTTCCCTTTCGGTGTGTCAGCCTTCCAGTCCGGTGTGTCTGCTGCCCAGCCCGACGACCCGGAGCCTGCTGCCCAGCCCAACGACCCAGAGCCTGCGGCCCAGCCCGACGAGTCGTTATCTGCTTCCCAGGCTGAAGTACCCATGCCTGCTGCCCAGCTCGACTCAAAACTCGCTGTCTGCCCTGATGTACATGATGCCCTGCCTGAAGAGCCTGTTGCCCAGCCTGACATACCCCATCCAGTGTTCTGCTTGATGCCATAGACTATGGACAATATCAACCAGTTGGAGCGTCCGGAGGCTGCTCCTTTGAGGGGGGGTACTGGCAGGAAAGGGTCCTTCCGCTGGTAAAATCCATCATTTGGCGTGCAGTGCTGAGGTCCACCAGCAGGTGTCTCCTGGCAGTTTGTAACTGTCAGGAGAGACTTTCCCTGCTGGTGTTACATCATCATTGGCCCGCAGTACTGCTGTCCACCAGCGGATGGATCCTGGCAGTATGGAGCAGGCAACACTTCCTGCGCTCAGGTGTTACTTGAGGACAATTACTGCACTCTTATTTATACCTGGCAAGCCCACACATACTTGCATTGGTATCGTCCTTGCGCCCTGACCTGCTAGCCTGATCCCGAGCCCACCCTGATCCTGTCCCCTTATCCTTGCCTGTAGTCTCATCCCATTCACCTTCCCCCGTCGGCTGATTTCCTGTGTATGACCCTGGCCTGGCTTACGTTTGCGTTTCTGGAACTGCCCTTTGTTTATCTGATGATCCTCTGTGTATGACCCTGGCCTGGCTTAAGTTCTTGATTACGGTATTCCCCCCTTCTACTGTATATAGTTATTTGTAGGTCACTGTTTGGTGTATTGTCACTGTTTGGTATTGGAGTGTTTGTGTCTTTACATATCACTATCTTGATAAACATTTATATTTCACCTTACATGCATTTTGGTACATGACAGGTAGCTTCAGATGTACACTGTGCAGGGCACACAACACATCGACTGTAATTGCACTAGGTTCAAAGGAAATGAAGACATTGTCTCTGCCCATCTGTCTCTATGAGCCGCCCGCAACACACTACGCAAGGCCACCACGCTGGTGGCCTTATATATAATGAGGCGTGTACTAAACCCCCTGAGCCATAATTGGCCAATTATGGCTCTCCTCGCTGACAACACTGTGATTGGCCAAGAATGTGGGTCATAGTGCATGCTTGGCCAATCATCAGCCAGCAATGCACTGCGATGCCGCAGTGCATTATGGGCTGTGAGCGCCACTCGATTATGGCGCGAACGGCCTATAAAGTTTTGGTTTCGCCGAACAGCCGATGTTTGAGTCGAACATGCGTTCAGTGCCTCGAACACCCAGCTCATCCCTAGTAAGGAGACTGTGTGGTGGCGATGCACTGGATTGTGATTCATCCACTGGGTGATTTTTTGTTTGCGCATTTTTTGTTTTTTTACACTGCAAGTGCAATTGTATATTTGTTAATTTGAGAATATTACGCTATGGTATACTTTTTCCTTTTGAGCTGATCACGATTTGTGCTCCGACAGTGCAAAGCCTTGCAGTGGCGTCACTAGGGTTGGTGCCACCTGGTGCGATAAAACATGGTGTCACCCCCTCTCCATCCGGCGATTTCACTGGCACTCTGAAGGTCTGGCATACTGTGCCGGACCTTCAGAGCACCGTGCTGTAACTGAGGGCTCAAGCGCACATGCGCGGGAGTGACATCATCGCAGCTCTGCCTATACTTTTCATTATCTGCTGTCCTCGGGGACAGATCCGATCCAGAGAGCCCACTGTATGGTGATCTCTGGATTGGATCAGTCCCTGAGGACAGCAGGTATCATTGAACTTGAAACACTCTCAAAAGTTCTCTGATATGAAAACTGCTCACCAGATGAATATGGCCTCTTTAAAAAGAAGAAGGTCTATTGCGCTGTATGGGAAATCCTGATAGGAACCCTTGGTTAATAAGGTGAGACCTCTGTGTTGTGTTCTCCTTTCCTCAAAATTATCTCATAAGGAAAACAAAAAGGGACAATCCAGAGGGCAATACCATTTAATAAATACAATTTGTACAAACAACTTACATTTGTAGGTGCCTTGGCCTGGCACTGAGGATAGCTAGCATGAATTGCAATAAGGGGGCTGCTCACGTCCAATCTGTCATGCGTTCCACTCGTGCTGGGAGAGAAACCAGAAGCTGGGATCCAGCACTAGTGTGACCAGAAGTGCCTCAACATACATTTCGTGAGAATCAGGAAGCATACCGATCACTGGGCATATGAGCCCTATGTGGCTAGGAAGTAACAGTGATTGGTGGAGAAACAAATCTCCACCCTTCACAATCGCCCTTAGCAATTCATGCAGCTGCCTGGTATATGCAATCTGGGTGTGAGGCATCCAGACAAGAAAAACAAAAAACACTTATTCCTAACATGATTAGAACATACATCTAAATGATCATAAAATGATCTAACACCCCATGACAGTATATTTAAGACTTCTTTGAAACATCTTATATATGTTAAAAAAATATGATAAAATGCTAAAATATAAAAAAAATTAAAATGTATGACAAAAGAAAGTGTGCCTTCCCTATATTGAGATAAAAAATGGTAACCAAACCTGATATTAAGTATATTTTTCAACCCCAAGCCTTGGTTCACGTTAATGCGACTCTGAAATTACACCACCTAACTCCAAAGTGGCGTGACTCCAAAGTAGCAAAAAACAGCGCAACTTACAGATTGGAAGTGAGCCCAGTGGTGAGCAGAAAAGGACAAGTAGAAAAGAAAGGAGGATCTACTGCACTAACTTCAGTGTGTGAACCCACACACCACACGAACGTGCTGATATCAAATGCCCTTACCAGAAGGTTGATTAAGTTAGGCCTCACAGGTGGTCATGCCCCATGATTAGAGGGTTCTGGCAAGAGATTGCACCATGGATTGAGAGACTGTCGAAGGGACATATAGAATTGACGCCACTAAATTTTCTGTTTCATGGGTTAATGAAATCCCGTAGAGTATATACGAACAGCATCACGCCTCACTTAATAAACGCTGCAAAATTGTTAATACCCAGACTATGGAAACAGACTAAATGTCCAAACCTGCTGGACTGGAAGAAGGAAGTGAACGTGATAAAGGAAGCTGAAAGATGGATACATAAAATCCATAATAGAAAAGAGAGGTTTGTGCAAATTTGGACAGACTGGGATATATGCTCAATAGAGATTGAATAAGGAAGAAGTATGGGTGAGACGGAGAGAGAGGTAGGACTCGGCTCCTGTTTCTAATTTATTTTCTCTTTTTTTTATTTTATTAATTATTTTTTTTTTTTTTTCTTTCACATTTTAATTTTTTTTTTTTCTTTTTTTTTTTTCTTCTTTTCTTCTCTCTCTCTTTTCCCTTTTTTTTTTTCTTTTTTTTTTGTTTGTGCCCTCGCTCTTCCCTTAAGACCCTATGCCCCCCGCTTGCTCTCCACTATCGAACTCCCACACCCGCATATCCACCAATTCTATGGGTGGCCTCCCCCTATCTAACTCTTCCGTATAGGATTCATGGGGGAGGGAAAGAAATGGGTAAACTAGGGGGGAAGGGGGGAAAGAAGGAGGGAGGGGGAGGGGAAGGGAGGGGGAAGAGAGAAAAGGGGGGGGGAAATGGCCATTAAAAGCCTCAGTTATTAAAATTAAGGGAGTTAGAGGCACGAAAATTATTGACTACACTTTTCTTTTTTTTTTTTTTTCTTTTTTTTTTTCTCTCACTATTTGTATCTTACCGCCCCTTATATGCAAGGGGAAAGGTAAGCTTAAAAGTAGGAATAGGGAGTGGGATAAGGGATAAATCACAATTAGTATTTAAGAAATGGAAGAGGGAGAAATAGGGGGAGAGAAATGAGAGGAGGGGGGAGGAGGGAGGAAGGGGAAATTACGAAAGGGGGCAATTTTTTTTTTTTTTTTTCTCTCTGTTTGGGATTATTTTTCTGGGGGTTGCGAAAAGGGGGGAGGGGGGAATACGGAAGGCTGATAAAGACGTTTTCATGTATAAATATGTGTGTCTATGACTAAAAGCGAGATGTTAAATGGAAATGTCAAAAAACGAATAAAGAGTTGATAATAAAAAAAATAAAAAATAAAAGTTAGGCCTCACAGGGAGCTCAATCCTTCAGTGATCCACCAGGCATCCCTCCAATGCAAAGAAAATAACACAGCCACAGGATAGACATCAGAACATGCATTTCAGCCAACAGGCTGTCTTCAGCCACCGTCTATTGGCTGAAATGCATAAGGCGGTCTGCTGATGCCAAAAGAAATACCACAATATTTTTGGATTTTTATCTGTGGTTTTTATGAAGACGGCTATATTTTGCTTTGGATTTTAATATATCGCTCATCCCTACATACTTCACCATGAGAGTTTTATTTTTATGGTCGTGACTCTATGATCTATTGAGTCTTTTATCATCTGCGAAAAACTCTGGAGTCCTGTAAAGAGGGGAGGAATTCTGATGTCTATCCTGTGGCTGTTATTTGCTTTGCATTGGAGGGATACCTTGATGCCCAATCGTGCAGTCAGATCGTTTTGGTGGATCACTGGAGAAGGATTGGGCTCCCTGTGAGGCCTGACTTAATCAACCTTCTGGTAAGGGATGTTGGTGTGGTGTGTGGGTTCAGATGCTGAAGTCGATGCAGGGGACCCTTCTTCTTCCTCCTCTTCCACTTGTCTTTTTGGGTTTCACACATTCATTTAAGTGCTGGATATGAACTTTCTACTATTTTTCTATTGTGATGAACAATGTTTATGTTGGCCGCTGTTTCTGTGGTTTTTATTCCTTTTTGTTGTGGTCTTATTATAAGGTATGAGCGCGGATATCACTATTTTCAATATTAATGTCCATGGCTTTGGTATGGGAAGATAACCACGCTCCTATAGATGTGATGGTCAAGTGTACACAAATTGTGGCCATATAGCATACATTGAAAAATACAGGTTAACATAGAAACACAGCAATTATTTAAAAAATACGAACATCCGCTTGGAAAAAGACCATCGGGCCTTCAGGAAAAAACTCAAGACCTACCTCTTCTAAGAATGAATCAACGCAGGTCGGATCAAGCGCCTCGAGGCGATTCAGTTCGCAGTTGCAGCGCTATACAAATCATTCATTCATTCATTCATTCAGAAACACAGCAATTATTTAAAAAATCTAATTTACTAAATCTACAAAATTCTAAAGAATTGTGAGGGAATGGAGGTTTGAAAATGAAAGTTCAAGATATTAGGACCAAAGATTGGTTCATGATTGAAGGATCCTAGTTAGGATGGCAACAATTACTAGAAACAAGGGCAATAGGTAACAGGCCTGGGGCACATTCCCTAGAGGTCAGAGTCTAGCATTGCTACAAATAAACACAGTCAGTGATTTATAATGCATTAACCTTGTGCATTTTTCGATTATATAAGGTCACTAACCTTTACACCTTTTCCACTTTCTTGGTTATAGGCTACCTCTATTGTTAGCAATCTCTCTTTGTACTTTGCGTGTCCTCTAGGTATGAGGAACGTTTCATCACTCAAAGCGTTCTCGAAGTCTGCCGAATGTTTCTTGATGAGAGCCTCACATATCTCCCGAGACAAATTCTCATTCATGGTACAAAACTCATTTGTTATATTATGTAGATTTTTCTGCAGGTATGAAAATATATTTTAGTCACATTTCCAAACAAAACATTTTACAAATTTTTCCACTCCCTTATTATAGTATTCCTGGTAACTTTGGACAAATCAGGAATTCAATTAATCAATCAATCAATTCATCATTGAAAATAACACTCAATGTTCTTGAGGCTATGTTCACACTATTCCGACATGGTAGTTGCACAACTTCTGATCAGACTTTGCCCTGCAACTTCATGTCCGACTTCCATGTGACTTCAATGAACGTGATCTGACTTTGAGTCTGGTATGGAACCCCACTCCAAAAAAAACAAAAAAAATGGCATGGGGTCCCCCCAAAAATTCATACTAGACCCTTATCCGAGCATGCAGCCAGGCAGGTCAGGAAAAGTGGGGGACGAGTGAGTGCGCCCCCCATCCCAAAGCCTCTTTACGACAACCCTGGGCTGTGGTTGTGGGGGTCTGCGAGCAGGGGGTTTATTATAATCCGGAAATCCCCTTTAACAAGGAGGCCCCCAGATCCTGCCCCCCATGTGTATGAGTATGGGTACATTGTACCCCTACCCATTCACCAAAAAAGTGTCAAAAAATAAATAAAAAAAGTACACAGGTTTTTGACAAAGTCCTTTATTCAAAATAATTCTTCTCCCTCCTCCAGTTCTTCTCCCTCTGCTGCCAATGTCTTCTTCATAGGGTTCTTCTCTCTCCATTGCCGATGTCTCCCTCCTCCAGTTCTTCTCCCTCTGCTGCTGATATCTTCTTCTTCCGTTTCTTCTTTACTGGTGGTTCTTCCTCCACTGCTGACGTCTTCTTTCTCTGGTTCTTCTTTTTAAATAAAGGACTTTGTCAAAAACCCGTGTACTGTTTTTATTTATGTTTGCAACTTTTTTGGTGAATGGGTAGGGATACAATGGACACCTTACTCATTCAAATGGGGGGTGGGATCTGGGGGCCCCCTTGTTAAAGGGGATTCCAGATTCCAATAATCCTCCTGCTTGCAGACCCCCACAACCATCGTCCAAGGTTTTGGTAAGAGGCCCTTGTCCTTATGTTGATGGGGTCAAGGTGCTTTGGGGTGGGGAGCACAGAGCTCCCCCTGCCCCAAAATACCCGACCCCTATGTTAAGAGCATGTAGCTGGGTGTGGTCCAGGGGGGCGCTCACTCGTTCCCTTTTTTCCTGACCTGCTAGGCTGCATGCTTTAAGTGTCTGGTATGATTTTTTGGGGGGACCCACGCCGTTGTTTTTTATTTTGGCGTAGGGTTCCCTTTAAAATCCATACCAGATCCAAAGGGTCTGTTATTGTCTGGGGGGGGGGAATGCCATTTTTTTTTTTATCATTGCATGCCTCAAGTCAGATCAGTTAAGCTGATGATCCGACTTATGCCGCGTACACACGAGCGGACTATCCGGCGGGATTGTCCGATGGACTAGAGTCCACCGGACAATCCGACCATGTGTGGGCTCCAGCGGATTTTTTCTTCCCAAAAGTCCAACGGACTTAGTAAGAAGTTTTGACTCTAAATTATCAATTTTGCCGTCTGTGTGCTAGTCCGCGGGACTTTTGAAATGAACGGACTTGCCCCACACACGGAGTAAAGTCCGTTCATTTAGAACGTGACTCCAGATAGACGGGACAAGCGAAGGAAGTCAATGCCGCTGCCTTGATCGGCGAGATTGACACCTTGCTAGGTATGAATTTTAAGGGGAAGAAGAAGAAAAAGCAGCAGAAGGCGGCGGCGACAGTGGCAGCAGCGACAGCGACAGAAGACCGGGCCAACACTAGTAAAAGAGCTGCAAGAAGATAGCGGAGGCCCGGCAAGAAGAACCGAAGAGCGGCACAAGACCCCCGAAGTCGGAACAAGACCCCCGGACAGCGGCGGCGATGAAAGAGAAAGCCAGGCTCCTCCGCTAGTAAAAGAGCTAGTAGAAGATAGCGGAGGAGTCCAACGAGAAGTCCCCCCCAAGACGGAAGAAGACCCCCGGAGCTGTGTAATAAAGTATTTTAAAAACTTGTGTTGTGTTTTTTATTTACACTTTTTTCACCAGGTGAATGGGTAGGGGTACATCGTACCCCATACTCATTCACATAGGGTGGGGGGCTGGAATCTGGGGGCCCCCTTATTAAAAGGGAGCTCCCGGATTCCGATAAGCCCCCTCCAGACCGAAAACAAACGGCCAGGGTTCTCGGGAAGAGGCCCTTGTCCTCATCAACATGGGGACAAGGTGCTTTGGGGTGGGTGGCCGCAGGGCCCCCCTTTCCCCAAGGCACCCCCACATGTTGAGGGCACGCGGCCTGGTTTGGCTCGGGGGGGGCGCGTCCCCACCCCCTTTCCTGACCGGCCGTGCTGCGTGCTCGGATAAGGGTCTGATATGGATTTGGGGGTTCCCCCACGCCGTTTTTTCGGCGTAGGGATTCCCCTTTAAATTCATACCAGGCGACGGAGCTAGCGAGGTGTCAATCTCGCCAATCAAGGTGGCGGCATTGACTTCCTTCCCTAGTCCCGTCTACCTGGAGTCACATTCTAAATGAATGGACTTTACTCCGTGTAAAAGTCCGGGCGTCTGTGGGCAAGTCCGCACTTCGGAAAGTCTGGCGGACCTCCGCTGGAAAGTCCGGCGGATTGTCCACCGGACTAAGTCTGCCGGATAGTCCAGCCGAAAAGTCAGATCGTGTGTACGTGGCATTAGATGTGACTTACATTTAAATAAATGGCCTGAAATCATGCCCAAGCCAGACCAAAGTAGTGCAGGGAGCATTTTTAAAGTCAGACCAGTTAAGACAGCTCTCATAGGGAACCACTGATTTTGACATGTCATGTGACTGGAAGACAGAGCACATGTCGGACCAGTGTGAACCGGCCCTGAATCCTTTCTTTTCTCATGCAAAACTAAGTGAAGTTCAGTGGGCACCTTTTATATGGCACACTTGCTCGTTAAAAGGGATATGCACTCACCGGCCACTTTATTAGGTACACCTGTTCAATTGCTTGGTAACACAAATTGCTAATCAGCTAATCACATGGCAGCAACTCAATACATTTAGGCATCGAGACATGGTGAAGACAACTTGCTGAAGTTCAAACCAAGCATCAGAATGGGGAAGAAAGGGGATTGTATATTCTCTATTTAATTACTTTTTTAGATATGTTTGTGAAAGATTAGCCAGCTATAAATAATTTTTGCCGTTTGAACTAATATCTTAAAACTTTTGTCTTTACGTATAATTTGTAAGTAGTGTTGGGCGAACAGTTATTTCTTGCATTCAATTTATCTTGGATGATGGTACCCTTCATTTTTATTTTTATTTGTTGGTAAATCCAATGCAAACTCACTATATTTAAACAATTTGTTAGGTGGACAACACACCCCTGCCCCAGCGTCCACCCCCGCCTCTCAGACCATTGTCCTTAGACATTAAGGGCTACCTACACTTTGGCAATTATGGTGACCCTTTGTATATTTCCACAGACACTGGTCTGTATTGTCAGCCTCATTTATTCAATTTGTGTGGCATGGTTATATTGTATATACCTATAGGTTAATCACACAGCATATTCGACCCTCCGTCAATGCAATGGACGTTCTTGGTACCGACTGGACAGGGTTTAAGACTAGCATCCAGACTTCATGTCTAACAGGTCAAAAGACAGATGAAGGTGCTAAACTGTTTTTTAATAAGATGTTTAACGTGTTGAAATGAAAATCTCACTTGCACTGGCATATTGAATATTTTAAGTTATATATCACTGAAAACACTTGTCCCATAGGTTTAAGAGTTCAGGTATTCCCTACTATTAAAGATTCATCCCCGCACTTTAAAAAGTCATCAGAGAAAACACTTACTACATGTAGCGTAGACCTGATAGATCACCCATTAGTCAATACACTAATGATATGACTTTATTGGACGGTGAAATTGACCGCCTGAACACACAATATGGGCAGCGTAATGGCACCCCAACCTTTTCCGCCAAATGGAAAGAGGTTAAAGACATCATCGTTAGGAAACAAGGAAAATGTATTAAAGATAAAATGGCTTTTGAAGATGGTTATGCATACAAATGGACTGGTAGAAACCTCAGTAGACGGGGTCCCCCATGAAACAACCATGCTCATAACCCCACTGCTGAATATGCTGAATCTCACTCTTCTCTGTCATCTTTCCCTCTCTCAACAAACTCACATTCAACAGATGCATCCACTTTGAACTCATCACGAAAAAGACTACGTTATGATGGTATTACTCCACCTATAACCCCTAACAAAAGTAAAAAATCCACTAAGACACCTAAAGTGACACGACCACAAGCAATACCACACACAGGAAATCAAGCCGCAGGTGGTGGTAATGTTTTCTCTTCTTCCACTCTACATAGCACCATTCCCAAAATTTTGGGATCCCCACTCTTAGCCCTTAACCGCTTCAGCACCGGGCCATTTTACACCCTTCCTTACCAGAGCACTTTTTGCGATTCGGCACTGCGTCGCTTTAACTGACAATTGCGCGGTCGTGCGACGTTACACCCAAACAAAATTGACATCCTTTTTTTCCCACAAATAGAGCTTTCTTTTGGTGGTATTTGATCGCCCCTGCGGTTTTTATTTTTTGCGCTATAAACAAAAGAAGAGCGACAATTTTGAAAAAAAACACAATATTTTTTACTTTTTGCTATAATAAATATCCCATTTTTTTTTTAAAAAAAAACTATTTTTTTCCTCAGTTTAGGCCGATACGTATTCTTCTACATATTTTTGGTAAAAAAAATCGCAATAAGCGTATATTGATTGGTTTGCGCAAAAGTTATAGCGTCTACAAAATAGGGGATAATTTATTGCATTTTTTTTTTTTACTAGTAATGGCGGCGATCTGCGATTTTTTTTTTCAAGACTGCGACATTGCGGCGGACACTTCGGACACTTTTGACACATTTTTGGGACCATTCACATTTACACAGCGATCGTTGCTATAAAATTGCATTGATTACTGTGTAAATGTGACTGGCAGGGAAGGGGTTAACACTAGGGGGCGGGGAGGGGTTAATGTTTTCCCTAAATGTGTGATTCTAACTGTGGGGGGAGGGGACTCAAGGGGAGGAGACCGATCATGTGTTCCTCCGTACTGGGATCACATGATCGGTCTCCTGCTCGCTGACAGGACGTGGAGCTGTGTGTTTACACACACAGCTCCACGGTCCCGCACGGTCCCGTTGTTTTAACGGGCAATCGCGGGTGCCCGGCGGACATCGAGGCCGCCGGGCACCCGCACCGGGTCCCGAGCGACGCGGCGGGCGCGCGCGCGCCCCCAAGCGGCCGGGAATGGGAGGACGTCATATGACGCCCACCCAGGATGGTAGATCCACCTTGTGGGCGTCATATGACTATGGGCGGGATGTGAAGGGGTTAAGGCTACCTAAACCAGTGACAACTTGTTTTTGGTTCTCCCTACACTGGATCTCAAAAAGCAGAAAGGCAACTTGGACACGTTCATTCTCAAACCCCCTCCTCCCCTCACCCAACACTCCCACACTGATACTAAGTTAAACATTATTAATTTAACCCCTCTTCAATTTTCTGATGATGAGCTTTCAGTCCTGCCATTGGGCTTAGGTTTCTGCCCTCTAGATTCCATTGACGTTACGGAAATGATCAAGTATCTTTATCTCTTTGCCCAAAACCTTACATTCAAATTCAACTTTGATAAGGAGCATACGAAAATTAACCTTGAGCTCATACACTTCTCTATGGAGGAGTTTCTTGTCCTCCACGACCTTATGCTGCTCTATGATGAAGGTGCTACTGATGACACCCTTTAATCTTCTCTCCCTTGCAATAATTCTCAAGCGGAGGCCCAATCCCAGGTTCCTATTTAGCCCATTAAAAGATTTAAATTGTCCTGTCAATTTCCAGATCTATTGACCTGCCCTGCCATTTGGGAATTTCTGCACCAATCTATCATTGACCTCAAAAAACAAACATGGCAGAAAATCTCTCCCAATCTCAACAATGGACAAATTCAAGCACTTAAATTGCTCCAAAAACACACGGATATGGTTGTCAAACCATCGGACAAAGTTGGCAACATCGTTATAATGACATGTTCATTATCAAGCGATGTGCCATACCACCTTACTCAATCAGAAGTGGTATAAACCCATCCCCCCTACCACTATATATTGCTTGTGAATTAGGAGACCTCTATACCAGGGCTTATCTGCAGGGCCTTATTGATCGAGACACCTAATGCCGCGTACACACGAGCAGAATGTCCGACAGAAAAAGTCTAATGGAATCTTTTCATCGTATATTCCAATCATGTGTATGCCCCATCTGACTTTTTTTTTCCGAAAATTCTGACAGACCTAGAAATAGAACATGTTCCATCGGTAAAACCGCTCATCTGTATGCTGTTCCGATGGACCAAAAATGGCACATGCTTTGAAGCAAGTACGAGACGGAAGAGCTCGGTGTGGTAAAACTAGCGTTTGTATTGGAGCTAGCACATTCCTCACGCTGCTAATTCTGTGATCTTTTAATGCCTCGCATTCTTTTCTTCTTTATAATGCTAGAAGAATGAAGTTGTTTTGCTGCTCATATTCACACAGAGTTCTCACAAACTTATTTCTTCATTGTTTATCCTGATCTTATGAATAATATTCATTTTTTAAGAGCCCGATCTCCATAATAATGTTTACAATTATTTTTTATAGTCGTCTTTTATATTTTTTTATTTCATCAAGATTTAATTTAGGATTACTTAAAAATTATTTTCTAGTGATCTCCATATAATTAGATTTTTTTGAGTGTCAAGTTACCACAATAACATTATTATCTTGTATTTTTTATTAACCCCAAGGAGGTTGGTGTCCCTTGTTAATTTGACATTGTATTTTTTAAATGTACCTGCCTACTCACAAACAAACAGTCCTTTTTAAAAAAAAAAAAACATAGGAAAGTATTTTCTGAAAATAAAATATCCATTTATTCTAGGTAACAAAATAAAGAGGAAGTCAACGCTGGTGAAACTTTTGGAATTTGCAAAGCCTTTTGGCCCTCCCAGGGCACACATTAAGTCTGTGGAAAAGAAAATTGAAAGCTTGAGGAGTCCATATAATAGGAATGAATTGCAAACTTGATTCAGTGAAATGTAAGGAGAGGACACTCAGCAGCTGTTTACACATCTGGACTCAGGAGTACTAGTGTGGGACACCAGGGCACATTTTTTTAGGGTGACCCACACAGGTACTCCAGTGGATACTTGGGGTGTCTCCATCTGTAAAACTTGTCCAAAAAAGGTAAGTTTTTCTGCTTGGTTAAAAGGGAATTAATCATGTCTTCAACTTGGAACTCTGCCCAAACAGACAATTGTACACCACTTCCAAGCAACGTTTCATATTCCTTTTTCTTGACTCAAATATCTGTGTGCTAAGTATACCTTTTGTGTCATTCTCATAGGGGAGAAAAGACTCGGAGGACACCACTCAGAGGACACCAGGGACCCCCCACATCACCAATGGGAAATCAGCCCAAGCCCCCCAGAGGATCTGGAGGAAGGAGAAGTGGAGGAAGTGGGCGAGATTGTCATCAAAACAGGTGAGTGTCTGACACCCCAGCTTCAGGTAATCTATGTATGCCTGCATATTTCTAATACATGTTTTTAACCAATTTTTAGGTGATGTGCTGGTTGTGGAACAGCAAGCTGAACCTCTCACTAGTGCCAGCGCCAAAAGGCTCATCCACAACATGATGTGGAATGGGGAAATCAACATTATTCGAAATTAACTGAATGTTATGGAACAACATATGAAGAACATGATAGGTGTGTTGGGGAGAATATAAATTTCTTGCAAATCCCATCCATTTTGGACTCAACAAACAAATAGTTTTTTCGTACATTTTAAAAGCCAAATTTTGAAGATGTACACGGTGTGTCAACATGTGCTATCTGCCATCAGGGGATCTCAATGTACGCGTTTTGTGGGTGCAACCCCTTCCTCGTAACTATAGTAGGTGAAAGGAAGGGGTTGCACCCCCAAAACATGTGCATTGATCCCCCATGATGGGCGATAGCACATGTTGACATTACCCATTTGGACTCCCAATTTGTGTGAATCTTCAAAATTTGGCTTTTACAGGGGTGAGATCACCCCATCTGATGAAGGCAATATCAAGACAGTTTTCATAAGATGATTGGAAGTAAGTCCGGCCTCAGACCCAACTGAGGCAAGATAATTGTTTGAATTTTTATGTAAAACGTTGTGCAATATGCAGCAGCATAAGATTATGTGGTTGAGTTTATACTCCGCCATGTGTATAACTGTCAGAAACAGGCGGAACTGTCTGGCCATTATCCCAAAGGCATTCTCCATGACTCTTCTGGCTCTGGCCAGCAGGTACTTAAAAACCCTCCTCTCCGGGATGAGGGTCCTTTGGGGGAATGGCCTCATCAGGTGCTCACCCAGACCGAAGGCTTCATCTGCAATAAAGATGAAGGGGAGTCCTTCCACGTTATCCGCATCAGGTGGCAATGCTAGGCCACCAGTCTGGAGACGCTGGTAAAACTCCATTTGGGTGAAGACTACTCCATCCGACATCCAGCCATTCTTCCCCAAGTCCACATAGAGGAACTCATAGTGTGCCGACACCACCGCCATTAACACTACACTATTAAACCCCTTATAGTTATAATAGTGAGACCCCAAATGGGGTGGTGGCACAATGTGGACATGCTTCCCCTCTATAGCCCCTCCACAGTTGGTTAAGTCCCAACGGTCAGCAAAATGGGAGGCCACAGTTTGCCATTCCTGTGGCATTGAAGGAAACTGTGGAGTCAAACAAGAAAAACAAATATAAGTACTTTTGCACATAACATTGCAAGCAGATTACACAAAAAACATTCTTGCACCACATCAGTATAACATTTATTTTAAGGAGTATTTAAAGACAAATATAAGGCCCACTTATCAGATTCCTCACCCCCTCTGATGGTCCATTGATAAAATTGTATGGCGGGAGAAGGGTTTGAGGTGACTTTGGGAGCCAAAAAAAAAAAGCCTCCAGCACTCTGCCTGAATTTAACACACATAACATTTGGACACATTTTAGGGGGCGGGGAGGGTTATAAATTAATTTAAAGACACGCATAACATTTGGACACATTTTAGGGGATGTTTCGAAGAAAGCAGTACAATGGAGCTGACAATATACATTGTTACGGGACTAGGCTATAGGTGTATATGGGCCCAGGATAGCATGATGGGGAGGTTAGTGAAGGCAAATATGCATGTAGGCCAAAAAAGGAGCATTAAAAGCTTCCAGCATGCATGAGGATAAATGGGACATTCACAGCATATTCCAATCATGGTAATTAGGGAATGACAAAATAAATACAATACATTAGCAAACATTAAATACATATAATGTGATGTTAAAGGAGAAAACTTACCTTTAATATAGTCCTTCTGCAGAACCTTAATGATGGCAGAAAAGGTCTCGGGAATAATGATCCCCAGAGCCTGGCGGGAGATGCCTGTTGAGAACTCGAGGTCCTGCAGGCTTCTCCCAGTCACCAAGTACCACAACATGGCGACTAGCCTCTGCTCCGGAGTGATGGCTTGCCTCATGCAGGTATCCTGCCTGCTGTTACAAGGGGTCAGCAAAGCCAACAGATGGTTAAAAACTGGGTCCGTCATCCTGAGATAATTCCTGAAATCATCAGGATTGTTCTCCTGGATCTCACGAAGCAAAGGCATGTGCGAGAATTGGTCACGCTGGAGTAATCAATTCTTGGTCCATAAACTCCTCCTCGCCCTGTTCATGGACTGGGCTTGGGTCAAAGTATGAACCCCTACACCAAGCCCCCACACAGCATGAACTCTACGATGAGTACACACCCGCACCATGGTTTCAAAATGGTCGGCTGGTTAGAACAATCTTAACACAACGCACTGAAGAACAGCAATGCCTGTGAAGAGCGAGCTGAAATTCAGCAACGAGTGGACCAGAACGCACTGAAAAACAGATACGAACTGACTATACGCACTGAAAACCAGATACAAATCCACATGCACAAACTGAACAGCAGTAAAACGATCTGAAAAAGCTGGAGTCTGAAAAGCAGGAATCATCTCTCACCAAACTTCTACTAACATGAGATAAACACGAGATTAGCAGAAGGTGCCCAAAGGGTGATGCACTGAATTTCCTTTTGCTAGTCCCTTCGTACGTTCTGTATGTCATCACGTTCTTGACGATCGGACTTTGGTGTGATTGTGTGTACGCAAGACAGTTTCAGCGGAACTCCGTCGGAACTCTGTCGGAAAAACCTTCAGAGTTTATTCTGACGGGAAAACCGGTCGTGTGTACGCGGCATAAGACTTTCTGATCCCTAAATTCCCACATACTCCCACTTTCTACGCACTGCCCAAGACCTCCAAAAAATGTCCATGCGACCCCTGGAAGACCGATAGTCTCCAGTATTGGGTCACTTACTGATAATGCAAGCAAATTTGTGGATGCTTTTCTCATGCCACATGTTTCTGGGCTGCCTTCATTTATATGGGATACAGCAGATCTTTTAACCACTTAAGCCCCGGACCATTTTGCAGGCCAAAGACCAGAGCACTTTTTGCGATTCGGCACTGCGTCGCTTTAACTGACAATTGCACGGTTGTGCGACGTGGCTCCCAAACAAAATTGACGTCCTTTTTTTTCCCACAAATAGTGCTTTCTTTTGGTGGTATTTGGTGGTATTTGATCACCCCTTTTTTTTTTTTTGCGCTATAAACAAAATAATTATTTTTTACATTTTGCTATAATAAATATCCCCAAAAAATATATATAAAATACATATTCTTGTTAAAAAAAAAAAAATCGCAATTAGCGTTTATTGATTGGTTTGCGCAAAAGTTATAGCGCTTACATAATAGGGGATAATTTTATGGCATTTTTATTAATAATTTTTTTACTAGTAATGGTGGTGATCAGCGATTTTTATCGTGACTGCGATATTATAGCGAACACATAGTACATTTTTGACACATTTTGGGACCATTGTCATTTGTACAGCAATCGGTGCTATACAAATGCACCGATTCCTGTGTAAATGACACTGGCAGTGAAGGGGTTAACCACTAGGTGGCAGTGTAGGGATTAAGTGAGCCCTGGGGAGTGTTTCTTTTTTTTTTTCATATTTTAATCTTTTATTTTTTTCAAAAGAAAAGGGGAAATACAGAATACATTGTCCATAAAGATTCCATTTGTATAACAAGAACAACAGAAAACATAAACTTCCGTTTCACAGCATAATATTACACTTCTCAATTACGGCTTAGAGACATACTACATTTCTTCATGTTAAACCCTTGCCTTTTAACCGCTGTTCTTCCAATTACTGTATCAGGGGTTTTAGGGTACTCTCCCTTCCTGCTTCCCCTTCTCGACTTTTTACCTCCCTACACCTACCCCTAAAACAAAAAAAATATTCCCAGACATCATTCTCTTTCCTTCCTCTGTATTTATAAATCTGTTCTACCCTGCCCATGTTTTATCATACCGCTCTTTTTTGTTTTGGCCCGAGGCCACTAGGTCCTCTATAACTCCTATCTCTCGAACTCTATTGAGCCACTTCCCTATTGAAGGTGGACTTGAATCTTTCCAACACCCAGTGACAGTTGCCTTAGCTGCATTGATCAGATGACAAAGGATGGACTTTCTGTATGTCTGAATCAGTATTTGGGAGAAGTGGAGAAGAAAGAAGGCGGGGTCTTCCGGGATTAAAATATCTGTAAATTTCTGGGATATTCTCCGGACCTCCCCCCAGTACAGCTTAATCTTAGGGCATGCCCATAATATGTGAAAAAGGGTTCCTGGTTCCTCTCCGCATCTCCAACAAGCACCTGACATTTCGGGGAAAAATCTCTGGAGTTTTATTGGAGTATAGTACCATTGCGTCAATATTTTATAATTTAGTTCTTGAATTCTTATACATATTGATGAACTCTGGGAGAGGTAAATAATATTCCTCCTCTGACCCGGAGTAAAAGTCCTATTCAGATCCCTTTCCCATTTAGCCATACTGGGGAGCACAAAATGCTCTGAAGGGGTATTTAACATCCCATACATTCTTGAGATCATCGCAATATTGCTCAAATGTAGTCAATTGACGATCATATTTTCCCGCTGACCCCAGAGATCTCAAAAAATGCAGTACCTGTATCGCTCTCCAGGTTTTTAATTCAAATCGCCCCCCTGGTTGCCTCAAAGCCGCTAAGGTGGGCCAAGCCCCATTGGACATAAAATGTGAAACTTGGGATATTCCTCTCTCCACTAAATTTTTAAATGCACCTGCCTCGGTTCCTGGAGGGAACCCCGGGTTTCCCAGAATAGGAAGCAGCGGTGAATTTTTTGATGAAATTTTGGGGTCCCGCAGTAGGTTGGCACTAATGCGCAGTGTAGTACCTATAGTCGGATGCTTCTTAATAGGCATTGGAATTGTTTCAAAGCACCACGGTGCTCTGCGTAGTGGTGTCGTACATGCCTGCTGTTCCAGATCTACCCATGACTTGAGTTCTCCGTGTCTGCACCAATCTATCACCCTGCCCAAATGGACTGCCTGATAATATTTCATTACATTTGGGACTGCTACTCCACCAAAACACCTGGGCATCATCATAATACCCCTCCCTATCCTGGGTCTTTTCTCCGCCCATATAAATTGAATAAAAAGAGAACAAATTTGACGGAGGAAGACTACCGGGATAGTGATTGGTAAAGTTTGAAATAAATATAAGAATTTTGGTAGAATGCTCATTTTAATAATGTTACAACGGCCAAACCATGAGTGAATCCCATGGTGCCATTTATCCAAAAGCCTCCGCACTGAGTTATATAGGGCTGGAAAATTTACCTCATAAGTCTTTCCTATATTCGGGGAAATATACGTGCCCAGGTATTTTAGCTTTTCAGTCACCCATTTAAATCTAAATTTTAACTGAATTGCGTTGCGGACCTTGGTCGGCAGCGCAACTCCCATCGCCTCTGATTTCGTGTAGTTTATTTTTAGATTCGATAACTTTCCATATGTTTCAAACTCTCTCATAAGATTAGGAATTGAAATATGTGGTGCAGACAAGGAGAACAACAAGTCATCTGCATAGGCCGAGATCTTATAGTCTCGGTCTCCTATTTTTAAACCCTGGATGTCCGGATTTTGCCTTATTTTATTTAATAGGGGCTCGACCGACAGTGAGAACAGCAGGGGTGAAAGAGGGCACCCCTGTCTGGTACCATTTGATATTTTAAAAGACTTAGAAAACACTCCGTTTACTTTCACCTCTGCCTTTGGACATGTGTAAACACTCATAATCCACTTAATCATCTGGTCTCCCATGCCAACCTGTTTCAACACTGTGAACAAAAAGGGCCATCTCACTCTATCAAATGCCTTCTCCGCGTCCGTGCTCAAAAAGACACTAGGGATGTTTGTCTTATTGGCATGGTAGACCAGATTGAGGACTTTGATAGTATTGTCCTTCGCTTCCCACGTGGGGATAAACCCCACTTGGTCTAGGTCTATCAGCTGGCAAAGTAATGGCTGTATCCGAGATGCTAAAATTTTAGTGAAGAGCTTCAAGTCCACATTCAGTAATGAAATCGGCCTGTAGCTGCTGCATTCCGTCGGGTCTTTTCCCTCTTTCGGCAACACCGTGATGTGTGCCAGAAGAGAGTCCGGAGGGAATGCTGCAGCCCGGCCTAAAGCATTGAAAACATTTGCCAGCTGAGTACTCAAATGAGTTAAGAATTTTCTATAGTAATGTAATGCGAGGCCATCGGGGCCGGGTGCCTTTCCTGGCTTCACCATTTTAATTACAGCGTTCACCTCCTCTACTGAGATAGGTGAATCCAGTTTCCTCCGGTCTGGCGATGAAAGCCTTGAAAATCTTGCCGAGGAGAGATATTCCTCCTGAGACACGGTTAAGATAGGTGGTGTTCCTAGATTGTATAATGCGGCATAAAATTCCCCGAATGTCTCCCCTTTATTTGGGGTATATAAGCTGTCGTAGTTTCCCCTTTGAGTTTGCCTGCTAGCAGTTTACTGCATTTATCTCCTAATTCATAAGTAGTCTTCCTTCCCTTTTGTATGACTGCTTTAGCTTTAAAACGCAAAATATCCGTTAATTGCCGCCTCAGGTGTCCCAAGTCTCTCCCAATGGAAGGTATCGGGGTCCTCTTATGTTGAAGTTCCAAGTCATGGATTTCCTGTAAGAGACTCGTCACCTGTTTTTCCCTCTCTTTCTTTAATCTAGATCCATGTTTGATCAGAATGCCCCTGATCACAGTTTTGTGCGCCTCCCATACTATACCCGGGTTACTTCCCGGGGTATCATTTGTCTGGAAATACGCATTTATTTATTTTGCTACTTCCTCCTGGATTTCCGGAATCTGTAACAGACCCTCATTCAATCGCCACCTTCTTTCGGTGGCACCCAGCGCGCCAGCAAGGGATACGCACAAAGTGATCAGGGCATGATCTGACCACGTTATACTTCCTATAGTTACCTCCGTTATCCTAGTAAGTAAATAATGGGGAATCAGAAAGAGATCTATCCTTGAGTAGGGATGGGCCCGGTGCTCGATGCGAACCCACGTTCGCATCGAGCACCGGGCGTTCGCTCGCTCGGCGAGCCCAGAACTATTTGGGCCGTTCGCATCACATTCGTGTGATGCGAGCGGCCCTGCAATGGATTGCGGCCGGCGCGGCCGGCGCAGTGCATTGCTGGCTGATAATTGGCCAAGCATGCACTGTGACCCCGCATGCTTGGCCAATCACAGCGCCGGAAACTCGGAGAGCAATAATTGGCTACAGGCAGGACGCCTGTAGCCAATTAAAGCTCAGGGGCTTTAGTACACGCCCCACCATTTAAAAGGCCGCCACGCCGTCGGCGCCGGTCACATGAGTTCCGGCTTTAGGAGAGATCAGTCTGCTGATTCTGTCTTTGCTTGATTCATTGCTACAGAAAGATTTGCTCTTCTTTGCTAAACCATTGGCTATTTCTTTGCTAAACCATTGCTACCTAAGTCATTGATCGTTCATTGCTGCTGATTGCACAGTTAGTGTGTTATTAGCTGCTGCTGGGGATTAGTCTGGTGCGTGCTTACTGTTAGTACAGTATTGCAGTAGTACCAACCGCAGTGCTGTTAGCACAGCATTGCACCCCAACAGCACCCATAGGACTTCTAGTGTGTTAGTGGCAGCAAACAGAGCTCCTATATTTTCTTCCCAGAAGCACCCATAGGACTTCTAGTGTGTTAGTGGCATCACACAGAGCTCCTATATTTTCTTCCCAGAAGCACCCATATGACTTCTAGTGTGTTAGTGGCATCACACAGAGCTCCTATATTTTCTTATCAGCAGCACCCATAGGACTTCTAGTGTGTTAGTGGCATCACACAGAGCTCCTTATATTTTCTTCCCAGAAGCACCCATAGGACTTCTAGTGTGTTAGTGGCATCACAGAGCTCCTATATTTTCTTCTCAGCAGCACCCATAGGACTTCTAGTGTGTTAGTGGCATCACACAGAGCTCCTATATTTTCTTCCCAGAAGCACCCATAGGACTTCTAGTGTGTTAGTGGCATCACACAGAGCTCCTATATTTTCTTCCCAGAAGCACCCATAGGACTTCTAGTGTGTTAGTGGCATCACACAGAGCTCCTATATTTTCTTCTCAGCAGCACCCATAGGACTTCTAGTGTGTTAGTGGCATCACACAGAGCTCCTATATCTTCTTCCCAGAAGCACCCATAGGACTTCTAGTGTGTTAGTGGCATCACACAGAGCTCCTATATTTTCTTCTCAGCAGCACCCATAGGACTTCTAGTGTGTTAGTGGCATCACACAGAGCTCCTATATTTTCTTCCCAGAAGCACCCATAGGACTTCTAGTGTGTTAGTGGCATCACACAGAGCTCCTATATTTTCTTCCCAGAAGCACCCATAGGACTTCTAGTGTGTTAGTGGCATCACACAGAGCTCCTATATTTTCTTCCCAGAAGCACCCATAGGACTTCTAGTGTGTTAGTGGCAACACACAGAGCGCCTATATTTTCTTCCCAGAAGCACCCATAGGACTTCTAGTGTGTTAGTGGCATCACACAGAGCTCCTATATTTTCTTCCCAGAAGCACCCATAGGACTTCTAGTGTGTTAGTGGCATCACACAGAGCTCCTATATTTTCTTCCCAGAAGCACCCATAGGACTTCTAGTGTGTTAGTGGCATCACAAAGAGCTCCTATATTTTCTTCCCAGAAGCACCCATAGGACTTCTAGTGTGTTAGTGGCATCACACAGAGCTCCTATATTTTCTTCTCAGCAGCACCCATAGGACTTCTAGTGTGTTAGTGGCATCACACAGAGCTCCTATATTTTCTTGTCAGCAGCACACATAGTACCTATAGTGTGTTAGTGTCAGCACAAATAGGACCTACAGTGTGTTGTGAGCACACATAGGAGCTCTATTTTTTATACTATATACACTACCGACTACAATGGCTGGCTGGAAGACCGCCAAGGAGAGGCAGAGCGTGCAGAGGCAAGAACACAGGGCAGGCAGGCTCTGTTTCTAGAGACAACAGTGCTGGCCGTGGACGTGGTCGTGCATCGTCATCAGCACGTGGCCATGGGACACGCTTGTCTTTGTTTTCGGCAGCTGGACATGTGGAGCCGCATCATGCTGAAGGCTTGGTAGAATGGATGACCAAGCCCTCCTCATCCTCCTCATCCTCTCTCACCCAGGCTCAGGGTACTGGCAGAGCAGCTGCCAACGCGTACTCAATGGCATCATCAGCCACCCCTTCCCTAGACCCACCATATCCTCCTGAGGAGTCCCCCGAACTGTTTGGAGCACAGTGTTGGGTACATGCTCCAGGAGGATGCCCAACGAGTCGAAGGCTCGGATGATGATACCCAGCTTGAGGAAGTCAGTAGTGTGCGCGCAGAGAGAGGGGATGCTGAAGGACAGCAATCTGGCAGTACTGTTCCACCAGCTGCAGCTTACTGCCAGGTTTGCTCTAGTGGTGAAGAGGGAGGGGATGATAAGGTCACTGACTCCACGTGGGTGCCTGAAGGGAGAGAGGAGGAGGAGGAGGAGGAGGAGGAGGAGGATGCGGCGTCACATGTCCAACGAGGCAGGATGCCCCCTGGAGGCCAGCTAGAGGCCAGCACAGCAACTGTACCACACCGCAGAGCTCCGCCTGTGCAGGGCGCTGCCTCTGCACGTTATCACAAAAGTTCTTTGGTGTGGGCCTTTTTTGAGACGAGTGCATCAGATCGCACCACTGCTATTTGCAATATTTGTCTCAAGCGTATCTCGCATGGCCAAAACATCAGCCGCTTGGGCACCACAAGCATGAGCAGACATATGTCGACCTGCCATGCAGCTCGTTGGCAAGCACACATAAAAGACCCACACCAAAGAACAAAGCGGACCTCTCCTTGCTCCTCATCAGCTGGGATCTCCATCCCCACTATATCTTCAGTCCTCTCTGAAAGCTGCTCTGAGAGGACTGAAGGTGTAGAATTAGGTGTGTTACAACCAAGTACTTGCAGTACACCGACGTCCGATTGTAGCAGGCAAATTTCCCTGCCCCAGCTGCTGGACCGTCGAAAGAAGTATACTCCCAGCCATCCACATGCCCAGCGGTTGAATGCTAGCTTGGCTAAATTGCTAGCACTTCAACTGCTGCCTTTTCAGTTGGTAGACTCGGCCCCCTTCCGTGAGTTTGTTCAATGTGCGGTTCCTCAGTGGCAGGTTCCCAAACGCCACTTTTTCTCACGGAAGGCGATTCCGTCTCTCTACCGGCATGTGGAAGGCAATGTCCATGCCTCGCTGGACAGGGCGGTCAGCGGTAAGGTGCATATTCCCGCTGACTCATGGTCCAGCAGGCATGGACAGGGACGTTATCTTTCTTTCACGGCCCATTGGGTCACTCTATTGGCAGCTGGGAGGGATGCAGGACAAGGTGCAGTAGTGTTGGAGGTTGTTCCGCCACCACGCCTCCAAAATGCTACTACTGGTTGTGACACACCTCTCTCCTCCACCCCCTCCTCTTCTTCTTCCTCCAGTGCTCTGTCCTCGGAACCAGCGGTGCTCCGTAGGCGTACAAGGGGCTACGCGAGTACGCAGGCAAAAAGATGCCATGCTGTGCTTGCGCTGGTGTGTTTGGGGGACAGGAGCCACACTGGGCCAGAGGTTCTGGCAGCTCTGCAGGGGCAGGCCGAGAGGTGGTTGACGCCATGCCAGCTTAAGCCAGGAATGGTCGTTTCTGACAATGGCATCAACCTCCTCTCCGCCCTGCGACAGGGGCAGCTCACCCATGTGCCCTGTATGGCTCACGTCCTCAACCTGGTGGTGCAGCGGTTCTTGGGCAGGTTCCCAGGCTTACAGGATGTCCTGAGGCAGGCCAGGAAAGTCTGTGTGCATTTCCGCCGATCTTATAATGCCAGTGCTCGGCTGACTGAGCTGCAAAAGGAGCTGAACCTGCCCAAGAACCGCCTAATATGTGACATGCCCACCAGGTGGAACTCAACGTTGGCCATGCTGCAGCGACTGCACATGCAGCAGAGGGCCATCAATGAGTACCTTTGCGACTACGGCACCAGGACAGGGTCAGGGGAGCTTGGCTTTTTTTTGCCCCACGCCAGTGGAGCATGATCAGGGATGCATGCACTGTCCTCTCACCATTTTAGGAGGCCACGAGGATGGTGAGCAGTGACAGTGCATGCATCAGTGACACTGTACCTCTTGTCCACCTGTTGGAGCATACGCTACGTGGGATAATGGACAGGGCACTTGAGGCAGAACAGAGGCAGGAAGAGGAGGACTTCCTTGCCTCTCAAGGCCCCCTTTATTCAGACAGTGTTCCTTCTGTCCCACCCATCACACAGGAAGAGGATGAGGAGGAGGAGGAGGATTGTGTGAGCATGGAGGTGGAGCCTGGCACTCAGCATCAGCAGCAGCAGTCTTTTAGGGATGATGTACAGTCGCAACAAACCAGTGGACTTGTACGTGGCTGGTAGGAGGTGGCTGGCGATCATGTTATCCTCAGTGACCCAGAAGACTCCGGACCGAATGCCTCAGCTAACCTACGCTGCATGGCCTCCCTGATCCTGCAAAGCCTGCGGAAGGATCCTCGTGTTCTTCGGATCAAGGAGAGGGACCATTACTGGCTGGCCACTCTCCTTGATCCACGGTACAAGGGTAAGGTTGCAGACCTTATCTTGCCATCGCAGAGGGAGCAGAGGATGAGACATCTCAGGGAGGCCTTGCAGAAAGGTCTGTGCAACGCGTTCCCAGAAACTGGGAGATTACAAACTCCTGGTCCTGGACGACGAGTTGCTGAGGCTTCGGTCAGTAGCAGAAGGAGCGGTGGGGAAGGTGGACGTCTGACCGATGCGTTCAGACAATTTTTTAGTCCGCAGCCCCAAGGTATGATCGGTTCCAGCAACCATCGCCAGCGTCTGATATACATGGTACAGGATGGGGGAGGGGCAAGGTCAGACTTAGACACCTTTCCCACCGAAAATCCTCTGGCTTACTGGGTCCTGAGGATGGATCACTGGCCAGAGCTTGCACAGTATGCAATTGAGCTACTGGCCTGTCCTGCATCCAGCGTTCTTTCCGAACGCACATTCAGTGCTGCTGGAGGATTTGTCACCGATCATAGGGTGTGCCTGTCCACTGACTTGGTTGATCGACTGACCTTCATAAAAATGAATCAGTCTTGGATCACCACCAGCTACCAGGCACCTGAAGCGGATATAACTGAATAATTTATAATGTCACATCCCTTCAAGACTGCCTATGCTGATGCTGAGTGACTGTCCTGTTATGTTCACTGACTATCCTCTTCCTCCTCCTCAATGATCCATGCCACCACACCAGTGCCTAAGGCACAATTTTTCAGCCCCTGTATAACAGGGGCGTGTACTTACAATTTTTGTAAAAAATTCTTTGCAACAGGTGTGACTGCTGTGCTCCAAGTACAGTATCTGTGAGGGGTTGCAGTGTTGTGGCACCAGCACCAGTGCCTAAGGCACAATTTTTCAGCCCCTGTTGGGGCGTGTAATTACAATTTTTAGGCAATGCTTTGCAACAGGTCTCATTGCTGTGCTAAGAGTACAGTATCTGTGAGGGGTTGTAGTGTTGTGGCACCAGCACCAAAGCCTAAGGCACAATTTTTCAGCCCCTGTTTAACAGGGGCGTGTAATTAAGTCTTGTGGCAACACCGTCCACCACCACCACCGCCGCCAAAGGCCCAATTTTTCTGCCCTGTTCAACAGGTGCATGCAATTACAAATCTTGATCTAATAACTCACAGCAGGGCCCATTCCTGCACCCACCAAGAGTAACTGTGAGGGCTTACAGTCTTGTGGCAACACCGTCCACCACCACCACCAAAGGCCCAATTTTTCTGCCCGGTTCAACAGGTACATGCAAGTACAAATCTTGATCTATTAACTCACAGCAGGGCCCATTCCTGTGCCCATCAGTCTTGTGGCTACACCAACATCTAATAGGGCAAATTTCTGCAGAGTATATACGGCAGGCCCCTACTTTCAAACATCCAACTTACAAACGACTCCTACTTGCAAACGGAAAGAGAAAACAGGAAGTGAGAGGAAATCTACCCCTAGGAAGGGAAATTCTATCATGTTAGATTTAATTTGGGAAAAAGGTATCTCCTCTCTACTGATGCTTTATCACCAATCCTTGTTTCAATTAAAACCCCACTTTTCCAAAAACATTTGTCATTGGGACGGAAAGTGAGGTGACATGTTCTGAACAGATGTGCAAAGACAGCAAATGTTACAGGGGTGATAACCCCTCCCTATGTTCTCCAAAAAGCTTAAAAATAGATTTTTTTGGGATGGAGCTACACTTCATAATGTACCTGTTCAGATTCTACTTAAGAACAAACCTACAGTCTGTGTCTTGTTTGCACCACCTATATAGTGCTGTTCAGAGTATATAGGGTTGTAGGTATAGGGTTTTATTTTGGGTGCGGGGTCCCCCTTAATATCCATACAAGACCCAAAGGGGCTGGGGTGGGGGGGGGGGGCGGGGGGTGATGGGGTAGCCATGCCATTTTTCTCAAGGTTTTTCAGCCATATGGCGGCCAGGACAAGACATGACATTAAAGCCGCAAGTGGTTTTAAATGGCTTCTTTTTTTCCTTTACAAATGTCATTTTGTGCAAGGACAGTTCTAAACACGGGAAACACATGCCACTTCACAGGCATACTTTAGACACCCCCCAGGTACCATATTTAAAGGAAAATTTCACTTTTTTTTTTTCACTTTATGCATCATTAAAATGACTGCTCCCGAAAAAACGTTAGTTTTTAAAAGTTCTTTTTGCATTGATATATGTCCCCTGGGGCAGGACCCGGGTCCCCAAACCTGTTTTATGACATTAACATGCATATTGGCCGTTGTAATTAGCAATTTTGATTTCGAACATTCGCGTCCATTATAACGAATAGGGTTCGAAAATTCGCGCGAACTTTCGGTCCGTTCGAAGGTTCTGGTGCGAACCGAACCCGGGGGTGTTCGGCTCATCCCTATCCTTGAGTACACCTGGTGGGGATTAGAGAAAAAGGTATAATCCCTCTCGCCTGGATGCATGGTCCGCCATGCATCCACTAACTGTAATTCATGTACTCTCTTCAGTATTCCCCTTCTAGCCCCCTGTGAAATAGATGACGTACCTGAGGACGTATCCATTTTAGGGTCTAGGGGGATATTAAAATCCCCACCAAGGATCAGCTTTCCTTCGGAGAAGTCAGTTAATTTTGTGAGGACCTTCTTTAAAAACACTTCTTGCAATACATTTGGGGCATATATCGTAGCCAAGGTCACCTTAACTCCTCCCACTTGTCCCTTCAAAAAAAGATACCGCCCCTTCACATCTACCCTCTTATCCATCAAGGACCATGGGATCCGATTAGAAATCATAATCGAGACCCCTTTTGTTTTTGCCTCATAGTTTGAAGCGTGGTATACATTTCGGAAGAATCTGTTCTGAAGTAGCGGAAATCCGCTCGCCTTAAAATGGGTCTCTTGTACAAAGGCAATGTCTGTACGCATCCGTTTTAAATCATTCAAAAGCATCCTTCTTTTTTCTGGGACATTGAGCCCCTTTGCGTTTATAGAAGTTATCTTTACTTCCTCCATATCGCCGGGAGGCAAGGGAAAAAGAGAGGAAAGAGGAGCAGTGACGAAGAGCGAAGAAAAGAAAAAAAAAAAAAAGGAAAAAAAAAACAACAAACAAAAACAAGAACAAAAAAAAAAAAGAACCAGCTAACCCCCCCTCTAATTTTCCTTTCCCCCACCCTATAACTCACCCACCCCCCTTTTTACAACCCCTAAGGGAGACACCCTACTCTGTGCCCCACTCCTATGGCACAGAGGGTGCAAACCTATATAGGGGATTGGACCAAAATGGCCGAGGGACTCCCCCCTCTACCCCCCCAGGCGTAGAAATGTATTCCCTTTCTGGATCACTTCAACCTCCATTTATTTTCTTTTTTCTTTTTTTCTTCTCCAACTTTAGTCCTACGTGGAGAAAAAAGGGATACCATCTAGGAACCAGAAGAAAAAAAAATATGTATAACGGCACTCAAATAAGGGGGGGAACAGGGGTCTGAAACACCTTTAATATAACTCTAGTCCTAAAAACCTATATATCCCCTGCTTCTCCCCCCACCCCTTTTGGGGCTTCTTAGCTTGACCCCAACTCCACCATATCCTTCTCCGTAAATTCCCATCTTGACCTTTCCTCTCTCCTTTTCACCTCTCCCTTTCTCGCTTAATCCCCTTTTTACCTGAAATCTTACTCACTATTCTACTTTCTCTCTCTCCCGTCTCCTTCTTCCCCCCCATATTTCAACCTAAGGGGTCTCTTAAAATCAGGAACTACTCCTTTCCTTTCTTTATATAACCCCATCTTTACCTAATTTTAACCCCTATCCTGCTATCTCCACATCGCATCCCTAACTTAAGACTTTCGACCGGTTGGGTGCCAAAATAAGTCTCCTCCTCCCTTGTTCGCTAAGATAATATTTCTATATTGTCCCTCGCATCCAAGCTATTTCTCGCTACCTCAGGATCTGAATTATATATAATGTGATCCCTCCCCCGTGTTTCTTTATCTAACAAGATTCTTTTATACCCAGACCCCCCCCACTCCATTTTTCACCTATACCCCCCCACCCACCCCACTCCCTACCCGCTATCATACCTATCCCCTATAATCCTACCCTTAAGTGTCTATCCGATCCGATCCTGTGTGCGTTTTCTATTTACGAATTTATTACTTATTGGACATTATTATTTAAGAGGTTTTCCAATGGATCTATCTGTAGTCTCATTCATCTCTCTTGATCGCAGGAGGGAGCGCATCAAAATACAGCTAAAAAAAAAAGAAAAAGAAAAACAGTTCTATCACTTCCTCTTATGGGCCTATAACTGTCAATTATAACTATTAATATGTGTCCCCCTGTGACAATTGTGTATCATTTTGTGGTATATAAATATGTGATCCCACCCCACTTTCACCCTCTCTCAACCTATAAAATAAAAAAATAAAGAAGGGGGGAGGGGGGGGGGGGACACGAACATCCCCCCCTCTCCCGTGCAAATGCATTTAGTGCCAAAAAAAAAAAAAAAAAAATTCTCTCCTCTTTTCCTTCCCCCTTTCTCTTTTTTTTTTTTTCTTCTTGAAATACATAAATATATACACATATTTTATACTAATCCTTACATTCCATCCATTATACTAAACCTTAAGGGGGGGGGGGGAGAAAAAGAAAAATGAATTTGCATATTTATATATATATGCATGCACATGCGCCTGCATGTGCCTACACACATACACCCATATAAACAATCCCCTTATATCGTGCCGTGTCAACAACCAAACCAAAAAAAAGGGTACCCCCCAATCCATGCACTGCTTTAAAAATAATAAACAAAAAACAATCCTTTTACAAACACCCCATCCACACCAAACCCCCCCACCTCCCTACCCCCCTCACACAAAAAAAATAAATAATAAAAAATAAAAAAATAAGTGAGCCCTGGGGAGTGTTTCTAACTGTTGGGGGGCGTGGCTGTGTGTGACATGTCACTGATCTCTGCTCCGATCACAGGGAGAAGAGATCAGTGACACTGTCACTAGGCAGAACGGGGAGATGCTTGTTGACATTAGCATCTCCCTGTTCCTCCTCCCCGTGAGACGATCGCGGGTATCCCCGCGGCGATCGAGTCCACCAGACCTGCGATCGGACTCACGGGGGTCCAACCGGTGCTCTGCCGGTGTGCACGCAATGGCATGGCGGCAAATTTAAAGGGAGGTACCTGTACGCCCATTTGCCTGTCCATGCCATTCTACCAACATACATCGGCATGCACCGGTCGGCAAGTGGTTAAAACACATTGATGGGATCCAAGTTCCTCCGGATGCCTAGCTCGTGGCTATAGATTACAAAACTTTGTATTCGAGTATCCCCCAAGAACAGGGCGTCCGGACAGCTGGACGTCTTGGCCTCTGAACCAATTCATATTGCAACTACTGTTATTTATACTGACCAAAAATTACTTTACCTTTAATGATCAATACTACCTACAGACTTAAGGAGTCGCTATGGGGATATCATGCGCCCCCTCATATGCTAATTTTATACTTGGGTGGTTGGGAACAATTTATAATCTCTGAAGAGCATCTGTCTCCTTTTTTTGATCCTATTTTACTTTGGTACAGATATATTGATCTGTTTATAGTGGGGCATGCTCCTGGAGTTCATCCATTTACTCAATACTAATGATTTAAAACTGCATTTCAGTTTCAGTTTTGACAATAGGCAGGGTTCCATTTCTGGATCTGACTATCATCAAACATACTGACGAAACTAGTGGAACTGATCTTTATTCTAATCCCACGGCTGGTAACGCCTTGCACTAGAGGCTACATGCCTCTAGTGCCCATCCACAATCTTTTATACGTAGTATACCGTATACACAATAGTTGCGCCTACAGAGGAACTGTAAGTTGGAGTCAGATTGCAGAATACAATCCAATGCCCTGTGAGATTGCCTCCTTTCAAGAGGATATTCTTGCACCAACTTGAAGGGGTGTGTCCGGGAAAAAATAATTAAAAGCCAGCAGCTACACATACTGCAGCTGCTGGCTTTTAATAAATGGACACTTACCTCTCCTGCAGTCCCTCGATGTCGGCACCGCAGCTGATGTCTCCATCAGCTGTCGGGTGCTGACGCCGACATTGTGGGTAAGGTAACCCGGCAGTGTAGCCTTTCGGCTTCACGCCGGGAAACCTACTGCGCATGCGCGAGGCCCTGCTCCTCTCTCCTATTAGCCTGGCGGCCGAGGGAGGAGGGAGCCCCATGGTGACGTCATGCCCGCATCCGCGGCGCACTTCCGGAAGTGGGAAAGGATACCTGTCAAAGACAGGTATCCTGCTCCCCCTCCCCCCCAAAAGGTGCCAGATGTGACACCGGAAGGGGGGAGGAATCCGATGAGCGGAAGTTCCACTTTAGGGTGGAGCTCCACTTTAAGAAAGGCTTTTAATCGAGCCTTGACATGTACCAGAAATTCACTGCTCTACAATACCCCCAAACCACAACAAGCTGACACTGTTAAACTCATTACAAGATTCTCCGCTCATCACCAGCAACTGAGGGAGATTGTGTCTAAACATTGGCACCTCCTCACCAACCACCATGTGCTTAATAGACATGTAAGATCCGCCCCCAAACTCGTGTTCCAGAGAGCCTCCTCTCTTAGAGACCGCCTCACTATCAGTCTTTATAAGACCCCTCAGCAACCCATGGTTGGATCTTGTGGTACCTTTTAGTGTGGCCAATGTCCCCGCTGTCCATGAATTTTTGAGGGTACTAAATATTTGTTACCCAATAGCGAAACCTTGGTCACACACACTCCCTCACACTGTGGTACAATTGGAGTGATTTACTTGATGACCTGAAAATGCAGTGCGTTTTATGTGGGCAAAACTATTTGCGAACTTCGCCAAAGAATCAGAGACCATACTCTGGCAATGGCAAGCTAACTACTGTAGGCCCCCACATTGGGCTACATCACAAATTTAACCTAATGGCAGTAAGCTATTTTGCCTTGGAGGTAGTCCATCAGAGCCCAAGAGGGGGTGATTGGGATAGGATTATATTTCAAAGAGAAACTTTGTAGATTGAACATCTCAATGCCACCATCCCCCCCCCCCCCAGGTTTAAATGAAACAACTTCATATAAACATTTCTTATGAGGTCTTCCCCTATCTCCTTTTCCTCTTTTTTTCAAACCATATTGGCTATACCATCATCCATCCTGGATGGACAGAGCCAAATATCAGCTGCACACCAATCAATGTGATTTCCTCTTTGTTATATGAGTGACCCATTTTTGTTCCTAGTCTCCCTTTCTTTCCCTCCCCCCCTTGGTACTACTTCACAAAGCACCCTCTCCCTCCCCTCCCCCCTTTATTTTCCCTTCCTCATTCTATCTCCCTCCCCCACTTCCTCTCTCTATCTTTCCTTTCCACCTTTTTGTTTTCCCATAGCACTTATATATTTTCTTTCTCCTCTTTTTTAGGATTACCAATGATAACTAAGCTTACATATACATACATTTTTCTCTTAGTTTATCTATCAATCTCTCTCTCTCTCTCTCTCTCTCTCTCTATATATATATATATATATATATATATATATATATATATTTCTGCATAATTCCCCTATGTCCGCCGCGAGGGGGGGGGGGGGCTATTGGTGATTGATGTGTGTATCTGCTCATAGAGTCATTGGTAAGCAGTTATGCCTGTTTTTGCTGGTTTTGCTGTACCCATTGCATATGTTGTTTGATGTATTATATGAGATATGTATATCCTTTATGATTGTTTGTTTGATCTGTATTGTTTACTTTATAGATTCATTCTCCTAAGGAAGTGGTCATTTGATCATGAAACCATTGAGGATTGCATAAATCTGTGAACCAAATCCCTAACCAGTAACCTGTTTGGAAGTCTGCAAGTATTATATTACTGTTTTGATCTTCCCTGATTGTTTTGATACCTAATGTTGTGATATATGATTTTATATATAATAAATGAATATAGGGCCTAGCAGGACAGCTTCAGCAACTGTTCCTATTTGCCTTATGTATTGCATACAATTTATCTTGGATGATGGTACATTTGTTGGTAAATCTGAGGCAGACTCACTATACTTATGTGATTCAATTGTGAGAGTAAAGTATTAATTTAGTTTGAATCTAGTGATAGTGCAGTGTGAGTATAGTGTGACTGTTTATTTTTACTTCAGTGTCATATTATTGTGTCAGGGCAGGTTTCTTGCAGTATATTTCAGTGCGTTACTGCATGTTTAATGCAATACATTGCAGTGCATTATTGATTGTTTACTGCAGTATATTGCAGTGCCTTATTACACGTTTACTGCAGTATATTGCAGTACGTTACTGCACATTTAATGCAGTATGTTTTAGTGCGTTAGTTCAGATTTACCTCCAGTATATTGCAGTGCGTTAGTGTATGTTTAATGCAGTATATTTCAGTGCTGCACATTTACTGCAGGATATTGCAGTGTATTATTGAACGTTTAACGCAGTATATTTCAGTGTGTTTTTGCAGGTTTACCACAGTATATTGCAGTGTGTTAGTGCACATTTAACGCAGTATATTTCAGTGCATTATTGCATGTTTAACGCAGTATATTTCTGTGCTTTAACGTTTACCGCAGTATATTGCAGTGCGATAGTGTACGTTTCATGCAGTACATTTCAGTGCCTTATTGCACATTTACCACAGTATATAGCAGTGTGTTATGCCCCGTACACACGGTCGGAAAATCCGACCACAAAATCCATCGGATTTTTTCTGACGGATTTTGTCCGACACTGGTGTTGCATACACACGGTCGGACAAAGTTGTCGGAAAATCTGATCATTCTGAACGTGGTGACGTTTGTTGCCTACAACGGGACTACGTAGAGGCTAGTAGCCAATAGCTTTGGTCTTGTAATGTGATCTGAGCATGCGTGGCACTTTGTCCGTCGTAATTCTCTACACACGATCGGAAAAAGTCCGATAGGACTTTACTGTCGGAAAATTTAAGAGCAGGAGATAAAACTTTGTCCGTCGGAAAATCCGACGGAAAAAGTCCGATGGAGCCTACACACGGTCGGAATTTCTGACAACATTGTCCGATAGGACATTTTCCGTAGGAAAATCCGACCGTGTGTACGGGGCATTAGTGTTAGTTTAACCACTTCAGCCCCGGAAGATTTGGCTGCTTAATGACCAGGCCATTTTTTGCAAAATACGGCACTGCGTCGCTTTAATTGACAATTGCGTGGTCCTAAACAAAATTGAGGTATTTTTTTTACCACAAATAGAGCTTTCTTTGGGTGTTATTTGATCACCTCTAGGGTTCTTATTTTTTGTGCTATAAACAAAAGTAGATTGACAATTTTGAAAAAAAACACAATATCTTTTACTTTTTGCTATAATAAATATCCCAATTTAAAAAAAAAAAAAAATTTCCTCAGTTTAGGCTGATATGTATTCTTCTACGTATTTTTGGTTTAAAAAAAAAAAACGCAAGCGTATATTGATTGGTTTGCGCAAAAGTTATAGTGTCTACAAAATAGGGGGTAGTTTATGGCATTTTTATTATTATTTATTTTTTTACTAGTAATGGCAAAAATCTACTATTTTTTTCGGGACTGACATTATGGCAAACACATTGGACACTTTTGACATATTTTTGGGACCAAAAGCATTTATACATATGCTTTAAAAATGCACTGATTACTGTAAAAATGTCCCTGGCAGGGAAGGGGTTAACACTAGGGGGCGATCAAGGGGTTAAATGTGTTGACTAATGTGTGTTCTAACTGAAGGGGGGGTGTTCATACATTGTATGAACAAACGATCAGTCTCCTCGCCCCTGAGAGAACTGGGATGTGTGTTGACACACACACATCCCCGTTCTCGTTCTGTAATGAGCAATCGCGGGTGCCCGGTGGTCATTGCGACCGCTGGGCATTCACATCTGCTCTGGGGTCACGCTTTGGGCAAATGCTCTTGCCGCCGGAGGCGTCTTAAAGAGCCGACGTACAGCGACGCCAGCTCACGCAGGGGTTCCAGCCTGCCGCAGTATAACTGCGGCGGCTGGTCCGGAAGCGGTTAAGGCAGTACATTTCAGTCCGTTATTGCGCGTTAACTGCAGTATATTGCAGTGCATTAGTGGTATATTTCAGATGCGTTATTGCAGGTTACCTCCGTATATTGCAGTGTGTTATTGCACATTTAATGCAGTTTGCTTTACCACAGTATATGCTTTACCAAAGTATATTGCAGTGTGTTAGTAAACATTTAATGCAGTATATTTCAGTGCGTTGATGCACGTTTACCCCAGTATTTTGCAGTGCATTAGTGCACATTTAATGCCAATATTTCAGTGCACTATTGCAGATTCACTGCAGTATATTGCAGTGTGTTACTGAAAGTTTATCGCAGTTCAGTTGTGCTAAAAAGCTTGCACACCCTGGCAGAAATTCTGAAATTTTGGCATTTATATTTAAAATATGACTAATCTTGTCTTTTATTCAAGGATGGTGATCACATGAAGCCATTTATTATCACATCGTTTTTTTTGGCTCCTTTTAAAATCATAATGATAACAGAAAATCACCATATTGGAACCAGGTTTTTTTGTGTCATTGGCGCACTGGCAGCTCAACCATGCAGCTCTTTTTTGTTCTTTTTCCAGAGCAGCCTGTAATTCTCCTGAGGTTACCTGTTGGTTTTTCTTTGTATCCTGGGCAATTCTTCTGCCAGTTGCGGCGGGAATCTTTCTTGGTCTACCTGACCTTCAAAATAGCCCCGCATTTGACAATTCTTATGGGATTAAACAGTACTGACTGGCATATTCAAGGCCTTGGGTATCTTTTTTTATGCTTTTCCATTTTTATAAAGTTCCATTACTTTGGTACACAGGTCTTTTGTCTGTTCTTTTCTACCTCCTCGTGGCTCAGTGTCTCGCCTGCTAGGGCATCCAAGTGAGAGCTAACAAACTCATTGATTATTTATACTAACACACTAATTGTGGTTTAAATGTGGGCAATTAACCTTTAATTGCCATTTTAACCTGTGTGTGCCACATTCTGTATCTGTACCAAGGCCAAACATTCCAGGGTATGTAACATTTTTATCAGGGCCATTTGGTTGATTTTTTGGATCCTTTTTAAATCATAATGATCCAAAAAACTATGTGATAATAAATGGCTTCATGTGATCACTATCCTTAAATAAAAGACAGGTTTTTTTTGGCATGATCAGTCCTATTTTCAATATTAATGCCACAATTTCACAATCTGTTAGGGCATGCAAACTTTTGAGCTCAACTGAATATTGCAGTGTGTTACTGCAAGTTTACCACAGTATATTTCAGTGCTTTATTGCACGTATACCGCAGGATATTGCAGTATATTACTGCACGTTTAACGCAGTATATTTCAGTGTGTTTTTGCAGGTTTACCGCAGTATATTGCAGTGTGTTAGTGCACTTTTAACGCAGTAAATTTCAGTGCATTATTGCATGTTTAACGCAGTATATTTCTGTGCATTATTTATGTTTACCGCAGTATATTGCAGTGCTCTAGTGTACTGATCATGCAGAACATTTCAGTGAGTTATTGCACATTTACCACAGTATATTGCAGTGTGTTAGTGTACGTTTAAGGCAGTAAATTTCAGTAAATTATTGCCCGTTTACCGCAGTATATTGCAGTGCATTAGTGGACGTTGAGAGGGGTATATTTCAGTGCGTTATTGCAGCTTTACTGCCGTATATTACAGTGTGTTAGTAAACATTTAACATAGTATGCTTTACCACAGTATATTGCAGTGTGTTAGTAAATATTTAATGCAGTATATTGCAGTGCACTATATATACTGCAGTATATTACATTTTAGGGGTGTTGAAATTAATCGCAGCATCGATGAAACTCGGTTCGGCCGTGTGCGATTCGGCATCGATGCTGCAACCGCTTAAAATCGATTTTGGGATGACAATGACATCTATATGCGCGCCGGCCCGCCATTCCGAACAGAGCTGAAAGCGCTGTTCCCTGCCTCTCCACAGAGCCGTGGGCATTAGCCGCACCCTCCCTCCGCTGAGGTCATCCCCAGCCACGTTGGGAATCATGTTCGCTGGAGCCTGTGTGAGGTGTGACGCAGCGGGTCAGGTGACGGTAGCTCTTGGAACCCGGAAATTGAGCCGCAAAAGGTTTCCTCCTCTCTCCCCGGCCAACTGCAGCGGTGCCTGACTGCCTGTAATGCCGCTCTCCCCAGGATAGCATCAAGGCAACATGTTTCATCCCCTGACGTTCTGTGCTGTGAGGCTGGGGGCTGGTGGACACCGCAGATCCCCCCCCCCAGCCCCTGACACTGATCCAGTGCTACTTTCCTGAGCACCTCCAGGTTCTGCCACTTCACTGGCATTGTTTTTTCCCCATTGGAAGAAGGTAGTCTCCTCTCTGGCTCCTGTGTGCTCCTGCAGCAATCATTAGTTACTGTATGCACAAGTAAGTTACTTTAAAAGAAATAAACTTGATGGTGGACCTAACAAGTGACAATGCCATTTTGTTAATTATGGTTTATGTATGTCTTATTGTCTTAGTGATTGATTCACATCACAACTTCATTAATATCTTTTTTTTTTTTGTATGATTTATGGTTTCGCTCATAGTTACATAGTTAGTTAGATTGAAAAAAGACACAAGTCCATCCAGTTCAACCACAAAAAAAATAAAAATTATATATATATATATATATATATATATATATATATATATATATATATATATATATATATATATATATATATATATATATATATATATATACACACACACATATATCATACAATCCCATTCTATACCATTCTATACCCACAGTTGATCCAGAGGAAGGCAAAAAAAAACCAGCAGAGCATGCTCCAATTTGCTAAAGCAGGGGAAAAAAAATTCCTTCCTGATCCCCCGAGAGGCAATTCCCTGGATCAACTTTACCTATAAATGTCAGTACCCAGTTATATTATGTACATTTAGGAAAGTATCCAGGCCTTTCTTAAACCAATCTACTGAGCTGGCCAGAACCACCTCTGCAGGGAGTCTATTCCACATTTTCACAGCTCTTACTGTGAAGAAACCTTTCCGTATTTGGAGATGAAATCTCTTTTCCTCTAGACGTAAAGAGTGCCCCCTTGTCCTCTGTGTTGACCGTAAAGTGAATAACTCAACACCAAGTTCACTATATGGACCACTTATATATTTATACATGTTGATCATATCCCCCCTTAATCTCCTCTTATCAAGGGTGAATAAATTCAGTTCCTCTAATCTTTCCTCATAGCTGAGCTCCTCCATGCCTCTTATCAGTTTGGTTGCCCTTCTCTGCACTTTCTCCAGTTCCCCAATATCTTTTTTGAGAACTGGTGCCCAAAACTGAACTGCATATTCCAGATGAGGTCTTACTAATGATTTGAACAGGGGCAAAATGATATCTCTCTCTCTGGAGTCCATACCTCTCTTAATACAAGAAAGGACTTTGCTCGCTTTGGAAATCGCAGCTTGACATTGCATGCTATTATTGAGCTTATGATCTACCAAAACCCCCAGATCCTTCTCCACTACGGATTCCCCCAGTTGTACTCCCCCTAGCATGTATGATGCATATTCTTAGCCCCAAGTGCATAACTTTACATTTATCAACATTAAACCTCATCTGCCACATAGTCGCCCAATTAGACAGAGCATTGAGGTCGGCTTGTAAATTGGAGACCTCCTGTAAGGACGTTATTCCACTGCATAGCTTGGTGTCATCTGCAAAGACAGAAATGTTACTTTTGATCCCAGACCCAATATCATTTATAAAGATATTAAAAAGTAAGGGTCCCAGCACTGAACCTTGGGGTACACCACTGATAACCTTAGACCATTCAGAGTAAGAATCATTAACCACGACTCTCTGAATTCTGTCTTTTAGCCAGTTTTCTATCCATTTACAAACCGATATTTCCAAGCCTGTAGACCTTACCTTACACATGAGCCGCGTGTGGGGAACTGTATTGAACGCTTTTGCAAAATCCAAGTATACCACGTCCACAGCCACGCCTCTGTCTCAGGTTTTACTTACCACCTCATAAAAAGAAATGAGGTTTGTCTGACAACTTCTGTCTTTCATGAACCCATGCTGTCTGTTGCTTAAAATATTTTTTTCCTGCAAGAACTCGTCTATGTGGTCTTTTATTAATCTCTCCAGTATCTTCCCAACTATAGAAGTTAAACTAACAGGTCTATAGTTACTTGGTAAAGACTTTGTTCCCTTTTTAAATATATGCACCACGTTCGCCCTGCGCCAATCCAGTGGTACTATTCCTGTCATTAATGAGTCCCTAAAAATTAGATACAATGGCTTTGAAATTACAGAGCTCAATTCTTTTAGGATCCGTGGGTGGATGCCATCAGGTCCAGGTGCTTTATCCACCTTTATTCTGTCTAAATATTTCAGGACCATATCACTTTTGAGCCATTGTGGATTTGGGGCTGTGTCACTACCACCCCCATTGTGGACATGAGCTCCCCCATGCTCCTTTGTATACACAGAGCTGAAGAAAGTATTTAATAAATTAGCCTTCTCCTTGTCCCCAGTTACCCACTCTAGATTATTTTGTAAAGGGCCTACATGCTCAGACTTGACCTTTTTACTATTAATATATTTGAAGAATTTTTTGGGGTTTGTCCTACTATCTTTTGCAATCTGTTTTTCGTTTTGAATTTTTGCATCCTTGATTTCCTTTTTACATATTCTGTTATGTTCTTTGTAACATTTAAATGACACTAGTGATCCTTCATTTTTATATTTTTTAAAAGCTCTTTTCTTATAGTTTATAGCTTTTTTAACTTTGGCCGTGAGCCACATAGGTTTTATTTTTAGCCTTTTAAATTTATTGCCCATGGGAATATACTTTGCAGTGAGTTCACAAACAGTCTTTTTGAAGAATCCCCATTTCTGTTCTGTGCCCATTGTTGCCAATATTCTCTCCCAGTCTAAGTTCTGGAGAGCAGCCCTCATCCTTGGAAAATTTGCCCTCTTGAAATTAAGTGTTTTTATCTTTCCTGTATGTGATTTTTGCTTACAGCTAACATCAAATGAAATCATGTTATGGTCACTGCTACCCAGATGCTCCTTTATCTGAACATTAGTAATGCTGCATGTGTGGGGTCAGTGATGAGCAAAACCATAAATCATACAAAAAAATAAAAATAAAGGAGGTATCAATGAAGTTGTAATGTGAATCAATCACTAAGACAATAAGACATACATAAACCATAATTAATGAACTGGCATACATTATAGTTTGGGGGGACGTTAAGGGGACATTGTCCGCAGTCTGTGACCCTCTCTTGTATCATGTCCGCAGTCTTTGACCCTCTCTTGTATCATGTCTGCAGTCTTTGACCCTCTCTTGTATCATGTCCGCAGTCTGTGACCCTCTCTTGTATCATGTCCGCAGTCTGTGACCCTCTCTTGTATCATGTCCGCAGTCTGTGACCCTCTCTTGTATCATGTCTGCAGTCTGTGACCCTCTCTTGTATCATGTCTGCAGTCTGTGACCCTCTCTTGTATCATGTCTGCAGTCTGTGAGCCTCTCTTGTATCATCTCCGCAGTCTGTGACCCTCTCTTGTATCATCTCCGCAGTCTGTGACCCTATCTTGTATCATGTCTGCAGTCTCCGACCCACTCTTGTAGTATTTTGGGGGCAGTCTGGAGCTCCTCTAAGTTTTATTGCTGTAATTTACACTTTGCTACATGCAGGTCGTGTTTTTTATTATTATTTTTTTTTTTTTAAGAACAGATAAAATAAAATAAAAAAATTGTTCTTCTGACTGCTTCTTCTGAAAACTGAGTGCAGTAATCGTGATGCATCGTGATGCATCGCGGAATCGAAACGAATCGTGGACAGGATAATCTTAATCGAATCGAATTGCGAGGTCAGTGAAGATGCGCACCCCTATTACATTTATCGCAGTATTTTTCAGTGCATTATTGCAAGTTTGTCGCAATATATTGCAGTGCATTACTGAACGCTTAACACAGTATATTTCAGTGCATTATTGCATGTTTACCGCAGTATATTGTAGTGAATTGCTGCAGGAGTATATTTCAGTTTGCTATTGCAGATTTACTGTAGTATATTGCAGTGTGTTACTGCAAGTTTACCACAGTATATTGCAGTGCATTAGTGCATGTTTATCACAGAATTTTTCAGTGTGTTATTGTACGTTTACCCCAGTCTACTACAGTGCGTTAGTGCACGTTTAAAGCAGTATATTTCAGTGCATTATTGCATGTTTATCATGGTATATTGTAGTTAGTTGCTGCACGTTTAACGCAGTATATTTCAGTGCGTTATTGCATATTTACCACAGTATATTGCAGTGTGTTAGTGCCCCTTTTAATCGCAGTATTTTCAGTGCATTATTGCACATTTGCCTCAGTATATTGCAGTGCATTACTGAATGTTTAACACAGTATATTTTAGTGCATTATTGCAGCTTTACTGTGGTATATTGCAGTGCATTTGAGCAGGTTTACTGCAGTATATTGCAGTGTGTTAGTGAACATTTAACGCAGTCAATTTCAGTGTGTAGGTGCACGTTTACTGCAGTATATTGCAGTGTGTTAGTGAACATTTAACGCAGTCAATTTCAGTGTGTAGGTGCACGTTTACTGCAGTATATTGCAGTGTGTTAGTGAACATTTAACGCAGTACATTTCAGTGTGTAGGTGCACGTTTACCGCAGTACATTGCAGTGCATCAGTGCACTTTTACTGAAGTATATTGTAGTGTGTCAGTTTAGTGTATCTGTGTAGTGAGTGCTCAAGTTAAAGTGCATTGAACACCACTTTCCATTGATTAAAGCGCATCCACATACACATTTCCCCATCTTTATTACATTTTGTTAACAATCCCACCATAATGTCTGGGAAGCCATCAAGGAGAGGCAGAAATTCCCATGGCACTGTAAGGGAACACTAGCATCTATTTCCACAGGTGAAGGTGGACATGGTCTGTCTTCAGGCAGGGCATCATTTCCTCTGTTTAGTGCTGTTGCCCATGCTATTCAGCAAAAGCATGTAGAGGATTTGATGGACTTGCTTACTAAACTATCCTCATCCCCCATCACCCAAGCAGAACTAGTGTGCAGTCCGCCACAACTGCCAGAGGGACTTTTTCTGCCTACTTGTCCACAGCTATTCCTGCCATAGCCCCAGAATCAGGCATGGAGGAGTTGTTTAAACATAGCATCAAGCACTTGCCCCGTAACGATGCACATCCATTACTCGATTTAGATCTTGGTTCTGAGGTTGAGTTAGGTAGTAACATGAGCATCCGGAGAGGGGAGAACACTGGTAAACAAAAAAATGTCAGTCATGTTCCCCCAGCCACAGTGTATTGCCAGTTTGGCTCTTGATGAGGATGGAGGGGATGATGATGATGATGATGATGAGGTCACTGACACAACATGAGTGTCGGATAGAGCAGAGGAAGAAAGTGAGGGTGAGGTACAACCCCAATGCGGCAGCTATCATAGATTAGCAACCCTATTCCACCAGATTGTGGAGCTGTTATCTCCCGGCCCACTTCCTACAGCTCAGCTGTCTGGGCCTTTTTTAGCACATGTGAAGCAAATTGTACTATTGCAATTAGCAAACTTTGCCTCAAGCAGATCAAGCATGGCAAAAATAGCCATTAGGGGAACCACATGCTTGACTAGGCATTTAACCTCCCAACACCCAGCCCATTGGCAAGAGCACCTAAAAGCCAGATAAAAAAAATCTGTTCTTCCTCACTCCTCACCTTTCCGGTCTACCCCTGCTATATCTCATGACCTCTCAGCAGCCTCCCCTGACAGGGATGATAGTATAGCGAAGGGTGTCATAGGTACTTGCAGCACATCTGCCAGTAACACACCACCAGCTCTACACTATAGCAGGCAAATTTCTCTGCTCCAGCTGCTGCAGCAAAAAATAAATACAGTGACTGCCACCCACATGCCTAGCGTCTAAAGTCAAGCTTGTCAAAGCTGCTGACTTTACAACTCCTGTCTTTCCGTCTAGTGGATTCTGCCCCTTTCTGTGAATTTGCAGAATGTGCTGTACCCCAATGGTATTTTCCCAGTTGCTATTCCTTTTCACGTAAGTTCGGTTGTGGCATCGTTGGGCAAGGCAGTCAGCCACAAGGTCCATATTACTGCTGACACGTGGTCCAGCAAGCATGGTCAGGGATGATATATTTCATTCACAGCACACTGGGTAACTCTGCTTGAAACTAGGAAGGATGCAGTACAGGGCTCAGTGCTGCAGCTTGTTGTGCCGCATGTCCACCCCCTGCTCCTCTGGCTCCATGCCTTCCTCTGCTGAATTTTCCTATGAACCACCAGTACCCCCTAAGTGTTAAAGGGGCTATTCAATGAGTCAGGCTAAAAGGTACCATGCACTGCTTCAGCTGGTCTGTGTAGGGGACAAGGGCCACACCAGAGCAGAGATTATTGCAGCTCTGCAGGGGCAGGCCCAGAGATGGTTCACGCAACCCCATCTGGAACCAGGAATAGTGGTGATTAGGGATAAGCCAAACACCCCCCCAGTTCCGTTCGCACCAGAACCTGCGAACGGACCGAAAATTTGCCCAAACTTTAGAACCCTGTTAAAGTCAATGGGCCTCAAACGTTCAAAAGTGCTCATTTTAAAGGCTAGTATGCAAGTTATTGTCCTAAAAAAGGGCTTGGGGACCCGGGTCCTGCCCCAGGGGACATGTATCCATGCAAAAAAAAAGTTTTAAAAACGGCCGTTTATTCGGGAGCACTGATTTTAATGACTCTTAAAGTGAAAAAAAGTGAGATATTCCTTTAAATATCGTGCCTGGAGGGTGTTTATAGTATGCCTGTGAAGTGGCATGTGTGTCCCGTGTTTAGAACAGTCCCTGCACAAAATGACATTTCTAATGGAAAAAAAGTCACTTAAAACTGCTTGCGGTTTAAAGGTAATGTCTGGTCCCGGCAATATGGATGAAAATCATTGAGAAAAATGGCATGGGTATCCCCCTGCCCATTACCAGCCCCTTTGGGTCTTGTATGGATATTAAGGAAAACCATGTATCCAAATTAAAAAAAGGAAAGGCGTGGGGCCCCTAGGCCCTATATACTCAGAACAGCAGTACACAGGCGGTGCAAACAAGAGAGGAACTGTGTAGGTGGAGGCCTAGGATTGGCTTACAAACCCTACAGCTGTCAACCAGGAAGGGAGGGATGGCAGTGCCGCATCCACGGAGTTACTTTTTAGCAGCTCAATTGCAAGATCTGGGAGAAAGTAAAGATACAGGAGGGGGAATAAATAAGAGATTAATGATTGCAGGAGCACCCCATAAGATAATAGTTGAAGTACTGGAGGCAAATTAAATTATTTATAGAACTCCCACGGTAAGATTAGCCTTGAATGTGTGGAAGGCAGTAAAGGCATTAAAGGGATTAGGTGGTGTGACAAAATATGCCCCCCTCTGGAATAATACAAATTTGCAGGAATTGGAGATGATAGGGAGAATTAAAGAATGGGAAATAAAGGGAATATATAGGCTGGCCCAGTTATACGAGGGAAGCACATTAAAAACATTTACTGCACTGAGAGTGAAATATGACATACCTAAACACTCATTTTATAAATACTTACAAATCAGACATGCTTTAAATATACAATTTGAGAAACAAGGACCGGTTTGGAGTAACTCCCCTGTATATCAAAGACTAGGTTCCTTGGATAGGACACGAGGATTCATAGCAGAACTCTACCCACATATATGTGAAGGGAGCATAGAAAGCAAGAGGACACTTGGTATCGGTCTCGCCCACACAGAAGGTCTCACATTTAATGTTGTTACATAGGACATACTTTACGCCTAAGAGACTGTTCAAGTTTGGGTGGAGAGCGGATGCCAAGTGCCCTAGGTGTCAGGACACCGGAGATTTGGCATATATGATCTGGAAGTGTCCAAAATTGTTCCGTTATTGGTCAGAGATCCTTAATACCCTGAATATGACATTTGGCGTAAGGCTGGGAATGGACCCTGGACTATGTATACTGGGATTGGACAAGGGAATAGGGGGAGTGTCCTGCATAATTAAAGCAGTGTTGTGGTGTCTGTTTCAGGCAAGAAAATAGCGCAGAGGTGGCAGGCAGAGAAACCCCCCTCGGCAGTAGATTGGGCAAGGTTAATTACAGAAACAGTATGGAAGGAAAAAGGTAGTCTATATAAGGAGAAGAAATCTAAAGGAATTTAAAAAAAATGTGGAAACCATGGTTGGATAGGGTGGGATTACCCTTTATATTAAGACAGGAGAAGGGAAGACAGGAGAGGAGAGTAATAAGGAACGGCCCCATAGAAGTAAAGTAGTTAGACAAGAGAAGGGGAGTTGAAAGAGAGAGGAAAAAGAGTAAAAGTGAGTGAGGTATAAAGAATACACTAGGAGTTAGTATGAAGGGGGGGGGGGGGGACAGATAAAGTGTTAGAGGAGATATTAGTAAATTGTGAGAAAATGCCTTTCTTTTAATGTTTATTGGATATATAATTATAAGGAATGTATTTTGTATAATAATTAAGAAAATGAATAAAGATTATATAATTAAAAAAAAAAAAGAATCCGTTTGTAATTTTGAACTGGTACATTTTTCAAGTGTAGCTCCAGTAAAAAAATCTATTTTTGAGCTTTTTGGAAAACATAGGGAAGGGTTATCACCCCTGTAACATTTTTTTTGCTGTCTGTGCACCTCTTCAGAAGATTTCACCTCACTTTCTGTCCCAATGACAAATGTTTTTTGAAAATTTGGGGTTTTTAGTAAAACAAGGATTTGGATAAAGCATCAGGAGACACATTTTTCCCATATCAACTCTTACAGGAGAGAATTTCCCTTCCTAGGGGTAGATTTCATCTAACTTCCTGTTGTCCCCTTCCGTTTGCAAGTAGGAGACATTTGTAAGTTGGATGTTTGAAAGTAGGAGCCTGCCCTATATTCTCTGCAGAAATTTGGGCCTAAGGTTTTGCCACAACACTGTAAGCCCTCAAAGTGACTCTTGGTGGGCGCTGGAATGCCCTGCTGTAAACTATTATATCAAGAATTGTAATTAAATGCCATTGTTGAAAAGTGGTAGAAAAATTGGGCCTTTGGTGGAGGTGCTGGTGCCATAACACTAAGTCCTCACAGTTACTCTTGGTGGGTGCTGGAAGGGGCCCTGCTGTGAAATATTATATCAAGAATTGTTATTACATGCACCTGTTGAATAAGGGGCACAAAAATTGGGCCTTAGGCACTGATGCCACAACACTGCAACATATCACAGAAACTCTAGTATGAGTGCAAGAATGAGCCCTGCTGCAAAGTAATTCATCAAAAATTGTAATTACACGCCCCTGTTATACAGGGGCTGAAAAATTGGGCCTTAGGCACTGGTGCTGGTGCCACAACACTGCAACCACTCACAAATATTGTAGTTGAGCGCAGCAACAAACCCTCCTGCAAAATATTGCATCAAAAATTGTAATTACACGCCCCTGTTAAAACAGGGTCTGAAAAATTGGGCCTTAGCCACTGTTGGCGGTGCCCAGAACCAAAAATGTTCTTCCAAGCTATCAGCATGATCATTGAGGAGGAAGAGGATAGTCACTCAGCATCAGCATAGGCAGTCTTGAAGGGATCTGACATTTAAAAAAAAAAATATTTGGTTACATCAGCTTCAGGTGCTTGGTAGCTGGTGGTGATACAAGACTGATTCATTTTTATGAAGGTCAGTCGTTCAACCGAGTCGGTAGATAGGCGCACCCTGTGATCAGTTACAAAGCCTCCAGCAGCACTGAATGTGCGTTCCGAAAGAACGCTCGATGCAGGACAGGCCAGTAGCTCAATTGCATACTGTGCAAGATCTGGCCAGTGATTAGGGATGGGCCCGGTGTTCGATTCGAGCCCAGAAATATTTGGGCCGTTCGAATCACATTCGTGTGATGCGAGTGGCCCGCAATGCACTGCGCCAGTCTCAGTGCATTGCTGTCTGATGATTGGCCAAGCATGCACTGTGACCCAGCATGCTTGGCCAATCACAGCGCCGGCAGCGAGGAGAGCCATAATTGGCTACAGGAAGGATGACTGTAGCCAATTATAGCTCAGGGGCTTTAGTACACGCCCCACTCTATAAAAGGCCGCCGCTGTGGCGGCCTAGTGTACTGTGTTCCGGTGACTGATATAGGCAGACTGTTCTACATTGCTGATGCTGATTCATATTACTAATACTGAGTGATCATTTGAATTTATATTCATTCTGCTGATTGCACTGCTGCTGACAGTATCTGCAGTGCTGTGCTGTGTTATACATTCTGCTGTGCTGAGTGGTGACATTATCTGCTGCTGAGTCTAACTTTATCTGCTGTGATTCTGGGGATTAGTCTGGTGTGTGCGTGCTGTTAGTACAGCATTGCAGTATCACCTTTATACTTCTGGCCTATTGTGATCTAAGGCAGCCAGCCAGGCATTTACAGGAGCTAGCGTGTGTGTGTGTGCTGTGTTAGTACAGCACACAATAAAACTACCTCAGCCTCTCTATCAGTCGTAAGGCCCTGTTGTCATCTAAGGCAGCCACCACCTCAGCCTCTATCTGCCGTAAGGCCCAGTTGTTGTCATCTAAGGCAGCCATGCATTTACAGGAGCTAGCGTGTGTGTGTCTGCTGTGTTAGTACAGCACACAATAAAACACCTCAGCCTCCCTATCTGTCATAAGGCCCTGTTGTCATCTAAGGCAGCCTCTATCTGCTGTAAGGCCCAGTTGTTGTCATCTAAGGCAGCCAGGCATTTACAGGAGCTAGCGTGTGTGTCTGCTGTGTTAGTACAGCACACAATAAAACACCTCAGCCTCCCTATCTGTCATAAGGCCCTGTTGTTATCTAAAGCAGCCACCACCTCAGCCTCTATCTGCCGTAAGGCCCTGTTACTGTCATCTAAGGCAGCCATCTTCAGGAGTTAGTGTGTGTGCTCTGTGACTCCAGCACAATATACACTACCCACTACAATGCCTGGAAGACCGACAAGGAGAGGCAGACAGTCCCAAGGCAAGAACACAGGGCAAGCAGGCTCTGTGTCTAGAGACAACAGTGCTGGTCGTGGACGTGGACGTGGTGCATCGTCATCAGCACGTGGCCATGGGACACGCTTGTCCTTGTTTTCGGCAGCTGGACATGTTGAGCCGCATCATGCCGAAGGCTTGGTAGAGTGGATGACCAAGCCCTCCTCATCCTCCTCATTCTCTCTCACCCAGGTTCAGGGTACTGGCAAAGCAGCTGCCAATGCATACTCAATGGCATCATCAGGCACCCCTTCCCTAGACCCACCATGTTCTCCTGAGGAGTCCCCCGAACTGTTTGAGCACATTGTTGTGTACATGCTCCAGGAGGATGCCCAACGTTTTGAAGGCTCGGATGATGATACCCAGCTAGAGGAAGGCAGTAGCGTGAGCGCAGAGAGAGGGGATGCTCAAGGACAGCAATCTGGCAGTCATGTTCCACCAGCTGCAGCTTACTGCCAGGTTTGCTCCAGTGGTAAAGAGGGAGGGGATGATGAGGTCACTGAGTCCACGTGGGTGCCTGAAGGGAGGGAGGAGGCGGCACATGTCCAACGAGGCAGGATGCCCTCCGGGGGCCAGCTTGAGGCCAGCACACCAACTGAATCACACTGCAGAGCTCCGCCTGTGCAGGGCGCTGCCTCTGCACATTATCACAAAACATATGTCTCAAGCGTATCTCGCATGGCCAAAACATCAGCCGCTTAGGCACCACAAGCATGACCAGACATATGTCGACCTGCCATGCAGCTTGTTGGCAAGCGCACATTAAAGACCCACACCAAAGAACAATGCGGACCTCTCCTTGCTCCTCATCAGCTGGGATCTCCAACCCCACTATATCTTTAGTCCTCTCTGAAAGCTGCACTGAGAGGAATGAAGGTGTAGAATTAGGTGTATCACAGCCAAGTACTTGCGGGCACTCTGTTAGCAGTACACCGACGTCCGATTCTACCAGGCAAATTTCCCTGCCCCCGCTGCTGGACCGTCGAAAGAAGTTTACTCCCAGCCATCCACATGCCCAGCGGTTGAATGCTAGCATGGCTAAATTTCTAGCACTTCAACTGCTGCCTTTTCAGTTGGTAGACTCGGCCCCCTTCCGTGAGTTTGTTCAATGTGCGGTTCCTCAGTGGCACGTTCCCAAACGCCACTTTTTCTGACGAAAGGCGAATCCGTCTCTCTACCGGCATGTGGAAGGCAATGTCCATGCCTCGCTGGACAGGGCGGTCAGCGGTAATGTGCATATTAACGCTGACTCATGGTCCAGCAGGCATGGACAGGGATGTTACCTGTCTTTCACGGCCCATTGGGTCACTCTTTTGGCAGCTGGGAAGGATGCGGGACAAGGTGCAGTAGTGTTTGAGGTTGTTCCACCACCACACCACCAAAATGCTACTACTGGTTGTGACACACCTCTCTCCTCCACCCCCTCCTCCTCTTCTTCCTCCATGGCCTCTTCGAGTGCTCTGTCCTCGGAACCAGCGGTGCTCCATAGGCGCCCAAGGGGCTACACAAGTACGCAGGCAAAAAGATGCCATGCCGTGCTTGCGATGGTGTGTTTGGGGGACAGGAGCCACACTGGGGCAGAGGTTCTGTCAGCTCTGCAGGGGCAGGCCGAGAGGTGGTTGGCGCCACGCCAGCTTAAGCCAGGAATGGTGGTTTGTGACAATGGCACCAACCTCCTCTCCGCCCTGCGACAGGGACAGCTGACTCATGTGCCCTGTATGGCTCACATCCTTAACCTGGTGGTGCAGCGGTTCTTGGGCAGGTACCCAGGCTTACAGGATGTCAGGCCAGGAAAGTCTGTGTGCATTTCCGCCGATCATATAATGGCAGTGCTCGGCTGGCTGAGCTGCAAAATGAGTTGAACCTGCCCAAGAATCGCCTTATATGTGACATGCCCACCAGGTGGAACTCAGCGTTGGCCATGCTGCAGCGACTGCACACGCAGCAGAGGGCCATCAATGAGTACCTGTGCGACTACGGCACCAGGACAGGGTCAGGGAAGCTCGGATTTTTTTCCCCACGCCAGTGGAGCATGATCAGGGATGCATGCACTGTCCTGTCACCATTTGAGGAGGCCACGAGGATGGTGAGCAGTGACAGTGCATGCATCAGTGACACTGTACCTCTTGTCCACCTGTTGGAGCATACGCTGCGTGGGATAATGGACAGGGCACTTGAGGCAGAACAGAGACAGGAAGAGGAGGACTTCCTTGCCTCTCAAGGCCCCCTTTATCCAGACAGTGTTCCATCTCTCCCACCCATCACACAGGAAGAGGATGAGGAGGATTGTGTGAGCATGGAGGTGTAGCCTGGCACTCAGCATCAGCAGCAGCAGCCTTTTAGGGATGATTTACAGTCCCAACAAACCAGTGGACTTGTACGTGGCTGGGAGGAGGTGGCTGCCGATCATGTCGTCCTCAGTGACCCAGAAGACTCCGGACCGAATGCCTCAGCTAACCTACGTTGCATGGCCTCCCTGATCCTGCAAAGCCTGCGGAAGGATCCTCATATTCTTCGTATCAAGGAGAGGGACCATTACTGGCTGGCCACTCTCCTTGATCCATGGTACAAGGGTAAGGTTGCGGACCTTATCTTGCCGTCGCAGAGGGAGCAGAGGATGAGACATCTCAGGGAGGCCTTGCAGAAAGGTCTGTGCAATGCGTTCCCAGAGACTGGGAGGTTACAAACTCCTGGTCCTGGATGACGAGTTGCTGAGGCTTCGGTCAGTAGCAGAAGCGGGGGCGGGGGGGGGGTGGACGTCTGACCGATGCGTTCAGACAATTTTTTAGTCCGCAGCCCCAAGGTATGATCGGTTCCAGCAACCATCGCCAGCGTCTGATATACATGGTGCAGGAATACCTAGGGCAAGGTCAGACTTGGACACCTTTCCCAACAAAAATCCTCTGGCTTACTGGGTCTTGAGGATGGATCACTGGCCAGAGCTTGCACAGTATGCAATTGAGCTACTGGCCTGTCCTACATCCAGCGTTCTTTCCGAACGCACATTCAGTGCTGCTGGAGGCTGTCACCGATCACAGGGTGCGCCTGTCCAACGACTCGGTTGATCGACTGACCTTCATAAAGATGAATCAGTCTTGGATCACCACCAGCTACCAGGCACCTGAAGCTGATATAACTGAATAATTTATAATGTCACATCCCTTCAAGACTGCCTATGCTGATGCTGAGTGACTGTCCTGTTATGTTGACTGACTATCCTCTTCCTCCTCAATGATCCTGATGATGTCTTGGAAGAACATTTTTGTTTCTGGGTGCCACCACCAGTGGCTAAGGCCCAATTTTTCAGCCCCTGTTTAACAGGGGCGTGTAATTACAATTTTTTAAGCAATGCTTCGCAACAGGTCTGACTGCTGTGCTCAAAGTACAGTATCTGTGAGGGGTTGCAGTGTTGTGGCACCAGCACCAGTGTCTAAGGCCCAATTTTTCAGCCCCTGTTTAACAGGGGCATGTAATTGCTTTAAAAATTGTAATTACATGCGCCTGTTAAACAGGGGCTGAAAAATTGGGCCTTAGGCACTGGTGCTGGTGCCACAACACTGTAACCCCTGACAGATACTGTACTTGGAGCACAGCAGTCAGACCTGTTGCGAAGCATTGCTTAAAAAATTGTAATGCTTCGCAACAGGTCTCATTTCTGTGCTCAGAGTACAGTATCTGTGAGGGGTTGCAGTGTTGTGGCACCAGTGGCTAAGGCCCAATTTTTCAGCCCCAGTTTAACAGTGGCGTGTAATTTACAATTCTTGATCTAATAGTTCACAGCAGGGCCCATTCCTGCGCCCACCAAGAGTAGATGTGAGGGCTTACAGTCTTGTGGCAACACCGTCCACCACCACCAAAGGCCCAATTTTTCTGCCGCTGTTTAACAGGGGCGTGTAATTACAAATCTTGATCTAATAATTCTCAGCAGGGCCCATTCATGTGCCCACCAAGAGTAACTGTAAGGGCTTACAGTGTTGTGGCAACACCATCCACCACCAAAGGCCCAGCGTTCTTTCCGAACGCACATTCAGTGCTGCAAGCGTACCTTAAAGACCCACACCAAAGAACAAAGTGGACCTCTCCTTGCTCCTCATCATCTGGGATCTCCAACCCCACTATACTTTAAGTCCTCTCTGAAACCTGCTCTGAGAGGAATGAAGGTGTAGAATTAGGTGTGTCACAGCCAAGTACTTGCAGGCAATCTGTACACTGACGTCCAATTTTACCAGGCAAATTTCCCTACCCCAGCTGCTGCACCGTCAAAAGAAGTTCACTCCCAGCCATCCACACGCCCAGCGGTTGAATGCTAGCTTAGCTAAATTGCTAGAACTTCAACTGCTGCTTTTTCAGTTGGTAGACTCTGCCCCCTTTCCATAAGTTTGTGCAATGTGCGGTTCCTCAGTGGCAGGTTCCCAAACGCCACTTTTGCTCACGGAAGGCGATTCCGGCTCTCTACTGGAATATGGAAGGCAATGTCCATGCCTTGCAGGACAGGGCGGTCAGCGGTAAGGTGCATATTACCGATAGACATGGGAACTGCCAAAAAATTCGTTTCGTTTCGTTTCGTCCCGTTTCGTATATAAAAAAATTCGTAATTCGTAATTCGTGTACGAAATTCCGTTCGAATTCGTACGAAATACGAAATTCGGACGAATCGTAATTTTTTTTACGAATCGTTAGTAAAGTTACGAATCGTTACGAATCGTTACGAATCGTTACGAATCGTTAACGCGGCTAATGATTTGTTGGTTCTCATAACACAGAGAACAATTCGAATCCAACTACAAATATCGAATTTCAATTTCAAGTTACGAATCGTTACGAATCGTTATGAATAGTTACGAATCGTTACGAATCGTTATGAATAGTTACGAATCGTTACGAATCGTTATGAATAGTTACGAATCGTTAGTAAATCCAACTACCAATATCGAATTTCAACTAATTTGAACGAAATTATTATAGCAGATATAACGAATGAATTCGAATGACAAAGTGTCATTTTTGCAGAAAAAAAAAAGCGTAGGGGTCCCCCCAAATTCAATAACCAGGCCCTTCAGGTCTGGTATGGATATTAAGGGGGACCCCAGCCAAAAAAAAAATAAAAAAAATGGCGTGGGGTCCCCCCCAAATATCCATACTAGACCCTTCAGGTCTGGGATGGATTTTAAGGGGAACCCCGGCCAAAAAAAAAAAAAAAATGGCGTGGGTCCCCCTCAAAATCCATACCAGACCCTTTATCCGAGCACGCAACCTGGCAGGCCGCAGGAAAGGAGGGGGGACGAGAGCGGCCCCCCCTCCCGCCTGAACCGTACCAGGCCACATGCCCTCAACATTGGGAGGGTGCTTTGGGGTCCCCCCCAAAGCACCTTGTCCCCATGTTGATGAGGACAAGGGCCTCATCCCCACAACCCTGGCCGGTGGTTGTGGGGGTCTGCGGGTGGGGGGCTTATCGGAATCTGGAAGCCCCCTTTAACAAGGGGACCCCCAGATCCCGGCCCCCCCCCTGTGTGAAATGTAAGGGGGTACAAAAGTACCCCTACCATTTCACCAAAAAAGCGTCAAAAATTGTAAAAATGACAGGAGACAGTCTTTGACAATTCCTTTATTAAAATCTTCTTTCTTCTGGTCTTCCTTTCTTCATCTTCTCCTTCCGGCATCTTCTTCCATCTTCTTCTTCCTTCGATTCGCTTCTTCTTCCTCCGGTCTTCTCGTCCTTCTCGTCCGGCGTCGTCCTTCTCGTCCGGCATCGTCGTCTCTTCTCGCAGGCCGCTCCTCGCAATGGGAGGCTCCCGCTCTGTGAGGCTTCGCTCCGGGTGACAGGTCTTGTATAACGAAGGCACCCGGTGACCCCGCCCCCCCTCTGACGTCATGGGGAAAGCCATAGGGAATTCCACATGACGTCCCCGTGCGTCAGAGGGGGCGGGGTCACCAGGTGCCTTCGTTATAAAAGACCTGTCACCCGGAGCGGAGCCTCACAGAGCGGGAGCCTCCCATTGCGAGGAGCGGCCTGCGAGAAGAGACGACGATGCCGGACGAGAAGGACGACGCCGGACGAGAAGGACGAGAAGACCGGAGGAAGAAGAAGCGAATCGAAGGAAGAAGAAGATGGAAGAAGATGACGGAAGGAGAAGATGACGGAAGGAGAAGATGAAGAAAGGAAGAAGGAAGACCAGAAGAAAGAAGAAAGAAGATTTTAATAAAGGAATTGTCAAAGACCGTCTCCTGTCATTTTTACCATTTTTGACACTTTTTTGGTGAAATGGTAGGGGTACTTTTGTACCCCCTTACCATTTCACACAGGGGGGGGGCCGGGATCTGGGGGTCCCCTTGTTAAAGGGGCTTCCAGATTCCGATAAGCCCCCCGCCCGCAGACCCCCACAACCACCGGCCAGGGTTGTGGGGATGAGGCCCTTGTCCTCATCAACATGGGGACAAGGTGCTTTGGGGGGGACCCCAAAGCACCCTCCCAATGTTGAGGGCATGTGGCCTGGTACGGTTCAGGCGGGAGGGGGGGCCGCTCTCGTCCCCCCCTCCTTTCCTGCGGCCTGCCAGGTTGCGTGCTCGGATAAAGGGTCTGGTATGGATTTTGAGGGGGACCCCACGCCATTTTTTTTTTTTTTTTGGCCGGGGTTCCCCTTAAAATCCATCCCAGACCTGAAGGGTCTGGTATGGATATTTGGGGGGGACCCCACGCCATTTTTTTTATTTTTTTTTGGCTGGGGTCCCCCTTAATATCCATACCAGACCTGAAGGGCCTGGTTATTGAATTTGGGGGGACCCCTACGCTTTTTTTTTTTTCTGCAAAAATGACACTTTGTCATTCGAATTCATTCGTTATATCTGCTATAATAATTTCGTTCAAATTAGTTGAAATTCGATATTGGTAGTTGGATTTACTAACGATTCGTAACTATTCATAACGATTCGTAACGATTCGTAACTATTCATAACGATTCGTAACGATTCGTAACTTGAAATTGAAATTCGATATTTGTAGTTGGATTCGAATTGTTCTCTGTGTTATGAGAACCAACAATTCATTAGCCGCGTTAACGATTCGTAACGATTCGTAACGATTCGTAACTTTACTAACGATTCGTAAAAAAAAATTCGTATTCCGTACGGAATTCGTAAAAAAAAAAATTCGTACTACAGATTCGTAAATTCGTACGAATTTCGAAAAATTCGTACGAATTACGAATTCGTACGAAACGAATCGCACATGTCTAATTACCGATGACTCATGGTCTCGCAGGCATGGACAGGGACGTTGCCTATCTTTCACGGCACATTGGGGGAATCTTATGGCAGCTGGGAAGGATGCAGGACAAGGTGCAGTAGTGTTGGAGGTTGTTCCGCCACCACGCCTCCAAAATGCTACTATTGGTAATTCTGACACCTCTCTCCTCCACCCCCTCCTCTTCTTCTTCCTCCATGGCCTCTTCTTGTGCTTTGTCCTCGGAACCAGCGGTGCTCCATAGGCGTTCAAGGGGCTACGCAAGTACGCAGGCAAAAATATGCCATGCTTGCGCTGGTGTGCTTGGGGGGACAGGAGCCACACTGGGGCAGATATTTTGTCAGCTCTGCAGGGGCAGGCTGGGAGGTGGTTGACGCCACGCCAGCTTAAGCCAGGAATGGTGGTTTGCGACAATGGCACCAACCTCCTCTCTGCCCTCCGACAGGGACAACTGACCCATGTGCCCTGTGTGGCTCACGTCCTTAACTTGTTGGTGCAGCGGTTCTTGGGCAGGTACCCAGGCTTACAGGATGTCCTGAGGCAGGCCAGGAAAGTCTGTGTGCATTTCCGCCAGTCATAAAATGCCAGTGCTCGACTGGCTGACCTATAAAAGGAATTTAACCTGCCCAAGAACCGCCTAATCTGTGACATGCCCACCAGGTGGAACTCAACGTTAGCCATGCTGCAGCGGCTGCATACGCAGCAGATGGTCATCAATGAGTACCTATGCGACTACGGCACCAGGACAGGGTCGGGGAGCTTTTTTTTCCCCACGCCAGTGGGCCATGATCAGGGATGCATGCACTGTCCTGTCACCATTGTACTAATCACGAATGTGCTCTTAATCTCATGCTAAACTGACAGACTTGCCGTTTAAAGAGAGCTAATTAATTCATTTGAAGAAGCATGACTCAATTCCCAATCCCCTACTAAATGCTTGGTAACAGCAGTTTGCTGCTGTTACCAACGAATAAATGTGGACCTGGAAAAGTAGCTTTAAGTGCACACTGTGCAGGTGACTCAATACACTGACTGTAAATACTGCAGCTGCCTGCGGTATAGGATCAGCAGAACACCAGCAATTGGGGTAGATTTATGTGCACACTGTGCAGATGGCACAATACACCTACTGTAATTACTGCAGCTGCCTGCGGTATAGGATCAGCAGAACACTAGCAATTGGGGTAGCTTTAGGTGCACAATGTGCAGGTGACACAGTACACCTACTGTAATTACTGCAGCTGCCTGCGGTATAGGATCAGCAGAACACCAGCAATTGGGGTAGCTTTAGGTGTACACTGTGCAGGTGGCACAATACACCGACTGCAATTGCTGCAGCTGCCTGCCTGTGGTATAGGAGCAGCAGAACACCAGCAATTGGGGTAGCTTTAGGTGTACACAGTGCATGTGGCACAATACACCGACTGTATTTACAACAGCTTCAAATGAAATTAAATCACACTGTCTCTCCATCTATCTATCTTTCCACCCTGCGGCGCTGTGATTGGCCAAGCATGCGGGTCATAGTGCATGCTTGGCCAATCATCAGCCAGCAATGCACTGCGATGCCACAGTGAATTATGGGCCGTGACTTGCCACTCAAATTTGGTGCGAACGGCTCATAATGTTCGGAATTCGCCGAACGGACGAACAGACGATGTTCGAGTCGAACATGGGTTTGACTCGAACATAAATGCTCATCCCTAGTGATGAGCAATAATGGCACAAACCTCCTATCTGCCCTTAGACAGGGAAAGTTAACAAATGTGCCATGTTTGGTAAATGTCCTCAATTTGGTGGTGAAGCATTTCTTAAGCAGGTACCCAGTGTTGAAAGATCTGCTAAATCAAGCCAGAAGAGTCTGTAGCCATTTCAGGTGGTCACACACAGCTAGTGCTTGGCTGGCTGAAATCCCACAGGCATTCCACCTTCCCATAAACTGCATAATTTGTGACATGCCCACCTGGTGAAACTCGACTTGCACATGCAGCAGAGGGCTGTCAATGAGTACCTGTGTCAGTATGGCACAACAACAGACTCAGGCTGGCTCAGCTTTTTTCCCCCATGCCAATGGCTGCTGATAAAGGATGCATGCACTGTACTGTCACCATTTAAGGAGGTGACAAGGATGGTGAGCTATGACAATGCCTGCATCAGTGACACAATCCCTGTTGTGTTCCTGTTGGAGCAGACTCTGCATTGCATTATGGACAGGGCACTCGAGGCAGAGCAGTTGGAGGAAGAGGAGGACTTCCTTTCCTCTCAAGGCCCACTTTATGCACATTATTTTTATGATGCCACAGAACACACAAGAGGAGGTGGAGGATTCTGTCAGTTTTGGAGGCATTAAAGCAGAGAAAGACATAAGTCAACCCCTAAGCTTTACACCCAAGGCCTACTCCAAGAACCTTCCCACCTGTCCATGGTGACAAGGAGCAAGGCAGGGAGACCAAAGACTCTAGTACAGATGCCACAGCAATCACTTCACAGTGCATTAAAGTCTGCAAAGGGAATACAGGTGGCAGATCTTGCTCTAAAATCTGTCTAGTGAAAGTTTACCCAAAGGGACAGAGAGACAAAGCAGTCAAGCTCTACGTCATCTTGGATGATCAGAGTAATAAGTCACTAGCTAGTGAAAATCAAAAGGTGCGGCGCTTCTAAAATGTCCAAAATGTGATTATTGAACATTCACGAGTAAAACGTGAACATAAAGTATGATTGCCAATGTATGAGTGAATCACGCTCAAATATATAGTGGCTATAAAGTGAATCTTTATCCCTAAACACACCTTACAATGTGACCACGATAAGAGACAAATATATACATGAATGGATATCTGTCAAAAAATCTCAGTTTTTAAACCGTGAAATAAACTCTGATAAATGACTATATTTAAACACAAAAAGTGGTACAAAGTAAATTTGGATAATAAAACAAGTACACCAAATACGTGATGAAAAAGTGTATAAAGCAAAATAAACGTGACTTTGTGTGAGGCTGTCTGCTGGCTAAGTAGGTAGCAATTCTGTCTAGTTGTACTGGGGTTGTTGGTTCAATTCCCCAACATGCTAATGCTTGTGTTGAAGTTTATATGTTCTCCCTGTGTGGGTTTCTCACTACAATCCAAAGATATGCTGGCATTTGATTTGTCTCCTGTTGAAATAGTCTCTAATGTAGGAAAGTTAGTTTTGGACTTTAGATTGGAAGCTCATTGCAGCCAGGGACTGATGTTAATGTTTGTTAGCACTAATCATGCCAAGGGACTTGAACATTTATTATTGTAGGGTTTACACTGCACGGTACGTATGCTTAGAAAACTGTTGCTTTGTTTATGTGCATGCAAATGGACTTTGATCTTTGGCTTGTAGTTGGAGATTTGATACACATAGCCAAGGGTTGACACAGTTGCGAATAGTATTATGTGTTCCTGCCCATCAGGTGCAATCACTTTAGACCAGGAGTCTCAAACTGGTGGCCCTCCAGCTGTTGCGAAACTGCAAGTCCCATCATGCCTCTGCCTGTGGGAGTCAGGCTTGTAACTGGCAGCCTTGCAATGCCTCATGAGACTTGTAGTTTTGCAGCAGCCACCAGTATGAGACCCCTGCTTTAGACATACACGAAGAGACAGATTGAAATATACTGGTGGGCGTGTGCTTCTAGTGGACGTGTACTTCTAGTGGGCGTGTGTCAGTGTGCTAACAATACAACATCTCTTATATAAAGGTCTGCAGTAGGGGGGTTTGTTTGGCCTGAGAAGGTCAGGTTTTTTGCTGTGATTTGTGGGGAGAGAAGGAATGATATCGTGCCTATTGGCAAATGCCCAACTAGGAATATTTGCTGAAATTCTTGTGCATATTTTCAATCAAAAGTAGGTTTATGTGGCCATGCTGTCAATGATATATGTATATTGTTCCTGTCTGACCATGTAAACATCGTTTGGAAGCATCTGTTGATCTTCTCCTCTTTGATCTCCTTGCTTAATCATGTACACAGAAATGCAGCTTCCAGCAGAAAATGGTCACCAATGTGCAATGTGGGGTGGTGGTGGGTGTTATGAATAAGTGCCTTTTTTAATATTATGTTGTAATGCTTTGTAAGAATAATGACTGTTAAGTATGTTTCTATAATCTTACAGATAAAAATGTGATGTGTTGCCCGTTATACACTGAAATTAAAGCTGTGTCCACTCTAAGGCTTTGTCAAATTTTAGATTGTAAGCTCCTATGAGCAAGGCCCTTAAAATACAATTGCTAGGGGCGTGGCCTAGCGCTTGGCGAGGAAGGACGTTTAACTGAACAGCTTCCGCTTCCGTCTTCCTCACCGCTAGCAGCAGCACGGACCGAGACCTCCCCGACTTACCATATGAGCCGGAGAGGACCCAGCACTGGGGGTTCCCGTTCCAGCTTTCTGCGACCCAGAATGGCAACACTGCGACTTTCCGCATGCTGGGAGCCTCTAAGGTACAGACCACCGCTGACTCTCCACGCTCCTCGAGGTCCTCAGAGCCAGGCTATGACACCCACAGAAGCCCCTCACAGCCCAGTTGCCCATCTCCCTACCGCCATACCCAGAGGGATAATTGGGACATGGAGGCCTACATTAAAGCCCTCCCCACTAAACAGGACATTAAATCCTATATCAGCAGGCTAGAGAGATCATATGAGAGAAAGATGAATGACCTCCTCCAAGACATAGGGCACAGATTTGAGGACATTGAACACACAGTAGAGGAAACTACCACCAGATTGTATGAACACCATACTACAGGAACATACTAACCAAATCCAGCAATTGTTTTATGGCTTAGATGATCAAGAAAATAGAAGCCGTCACAACAATATTTGCATGCGCGGTTTACCTGAAATAATTGAGAACAAAGATCTTGCCATGGCGGCCACTAGAGTGTTCAACCAACTGCTCAACAACCCTGCTGACACCACGATCGAGATAGACCGAATTCACAGATCACTGGGTCCCCGCAACCCAAATACAGCCTACCCCAGAGATGTCATCTGCTGCATACATTTTTTCAACGTGAAATCTGACATCATGCAAGCAGCCTGCCTTCAGGAGACCATCTTGTTTAATGATACTCTGATTATGCTACTGACAGATCTTTCTAAGCAGACTTTGCAGATGAGAAAAGCCCTAAAACCGGTCACTGATGCCCTGCAAGCTAAGGAAATAATGTACCGCTGGGGGTTCCCGTTCCAGCTTTCTGCGACCCAGAATGGCAACACTGCGACTTTCTGCATGCTGGGAGATTTAGCCACCTTTCTGGGGACTTTTGAACTGCCTCAAATCCGGATCCCAGACTGGCCTCTTCACCCAGCCACTCCGGGCCTCCCCATCTCATCAGGATGGAAAAAAGCCTCAAAGAAAAAACGCTCTCGCTCACGCACCCCCAAATCTCCAGTGGGATGAGACTCCTAACTACCCACCGGCCGGTGGGGTTCTAACTAGACATGTGCACAACAAAAAAATTTGTTTTTTTTCGTTTTGTTTTTTTCGTTTCCGAAAGAAAATAGTTTTTTTCATTTCGTTTTTTCCGTTGATTCGTAACGATTCGTATATTCGTAAGTCGTTGGTGTTCGGATTCGTAACGATTCGTACATTCGTAAGTCGTCGGTGTTCGTATTCGTAACGATTCGTACATTCGTAAGAGTTATTATTTCATTGATTCGTTTTTTCGCTAGTTTAATTTTCGGACGCATTCGTATTTATTCGTACATTCGTAACATTCGTAATCGGAGCATAATTCATAATTTTATGTAATGTGTATGCTATTATTACATTTTAATAATTTACGAATCGAAAAAAAAAGTTACGAATCGAAAAAAAAAAAGTTACGAATCGAAAAAAAAAGTTACGAATGTACGAATTTTTTTGTTCAATAGAGACACGGAAAATTACAAATCGAAAAAAAAAAAAAAGTTACGAATAGAAAATAAAGTTACAAATCGAAAAAAAAGTTACGAATGTACGAATTTTTTTGTTTAATCCATTCGAAGCACGTTTAGCAGCACCATTGTAAGGGACAGGGAAAATTACCAATTCAACAAAAAAAAAGTTACGAATGTACAAATTTTTTCGTTCGTTTTCGTTTTTAGGATTTTCTTCATTAGTACATTTGTTGTTTCTAATTTGTTTTTTTCGGATTTTCGTTGTTTTTCGGATTCGTTCGATTCGAATGATTCGTTAATCGGATTCGTACGATTCGAACGATTCGTTATTCAGATTCGTACGATTCGAACGATTCGTTCATTCGTACAAAAACGAACGAACGAAAATAACGAAAAAAAAACGAAAAAAGAAAAAAAAACGAAACAAATTGCACGTCTAGTTCTAACCGCCTAATTTTTTCTCGGTCCACGAATCTCAGGGACAAGTTTGATACACACTGGTTTATCATTTCTAATTTGCCTTAAGAAGCTGAGATATTGTTTTCATTTTTATTTTCTGTTCCTTCGAAAGATGCAAAGTTAACGTTATTCTTACTTGAATTAGCACCTTATGCTGCTATAACTTCCTACCTGTAGGGTTTTTTTTTTTCTTGATGTTGTATTGACCTAGATGGGGGCGGAGTATTCAGTGTTAGACGACCACGTCTCCCCCACATAGGACCAGCAGAGACTTAATTGACTCTGTACTTACATCTTGATTTAGTGCAGAGCCGGTACAAGGGGGGGGGGGCGAAGGGGAGGGTGCCCTGGGCGGTACAAATTATTGGGGGTGGGGGGGCGCAGTGAAGTCCTTGTAAAACAGGCAGAGCAGTCATTAAACGGACCGAGCGGCGCTCTTGCCTGGACCGCCAGTGTAGTAGCAGTCACTGGCTTGCTGGGACTGCGGGTTTCCCAGCAACCAGTGACGTTGCGTGTGTGCGCCCCGCCTCCTGACCACGGCTCTCACTCCAAATCTTCTGTCACAAGAGCGCCTGGCGTCGCATGCATGCTCCGCCCCGCCCCCCTGCTACTCGCGGTTTTCTGTGACAAGAGTGCCCAGCCGGGTTTGACATCATGTGCGCGCTCTGCCCCATCCCCCTGCTACACGGGGCTCCCAGCTCCTGTCCTGACTCACTTGCAAAATATATCTCGCAGCTTTCCGCCCCACTGCAGCTTGTGCTGACTACTCCTGAGCTCAAGGTATGTGGAGCACATGTTTCCTAAGCTGCACACTGATGGCCATATTTTGTTAAGGCGCACTCTGATGGCCATATTTTGTTAAGGGGCACTCTGATGGCCATATTTTGTTGTGTCCACCAGAGTGTCCCTTAACATAAAATGTGCCCATCAGAGTGTCCCTTAACATAAAATGTGCCCATCAGCATGCTACTTATTTGCTCTGATGGGCATATTTTATTTTAAGAGCAACATTAATGGGCACATTTTGTTATGCCCATCAGAGTGCCCCTTAACATAAAATATGCCCATCATCAGCCTGACCCTTAACATAAAATAAGTAGCATGCTGATGGGCACATTTTATGTAAAGGGCACTCTGATGGCCATATTTTATGTTAAGGGGCACTCTGATGGCCATATTTTATTTTAAAAGCAACACTGATGGGCACATTTTATGTAAAGAGGTATGCAGATGGGCATATTTTGTTGTGCCTATCGGAGTGCCCCTTAACATAAAATGTGCTCATCAGCATGCAAACTTATTTTATGTTAAGGATCACGCTGATGGGCATATTTTATGTTAAGGAGCACTCTGATGGGCACAACAAAATATGCCCATCAGTGTTGCTCTTAAAATAAAATATGCCCATCAGACCAGTTCCAGTAAATGAACCCCTTTGTGCTGCATAAATGGCACCAGTGTCAGTGTTACACTGGTGCCACTAATGCAGCACACAGGGGTTAATTAACTGGCACTGGTCGCTAATGTATCAGAAACCAGTGGCAATACATTTACCCCCTCATGCTGCATTTTACAAATTGAGTGCGAGTGAACTCTGTTTCTATTTCCTTTTGTTTTTGTATTCTCGTTTTGAAAATGACATTGATTCTTTCTTAAAAATGGGGGGGGGGGCACAGTTTGCCATCTTGGCCCTGGGCACCAAATGGCCTTGTTCCAGCACCGATTTAGTGTTTCAAGAGGGCGCCCTCCCTCCCAAGATGGACACAGGAGGTTACCACACACATACATCTAAACATATACAGTACCTCCCTCCCCACCCAAGGTGCCCGCTGTCGCCCCTGCTATTCGCGCTAACAGTTGAACACCTCACACAGGCCATCCGTAACAACCACGCCATACACGGAATACCAACCCCCGCAGCATACTGCAAATTATCATTATACGCAGATGACCTACTCCTTTATATCACCCAACTGCAAACTAGCATACCCGCCTTACTGCAAGAGCTTGACCACTTCGGAACACACAGCAACTTTAAGCTAAATATCACAAAGAAGGAAAGCCCTAAACATCTCTCTGAAACCTCGTACAGTATCTCTATTGAAGAAACGGTTCCCATTTAAATGGCAACCAAGATCAATCAAATACCCGGGAACAGAGATACCCAGAAATATACATGACATCTATGCCTTGAATTACAGCCTAATGTTGACAAAAATTTGTCATTCGTTGGAATTTTGGCATAACATCTAACTGGTGTTGGGGACGTATGAATATGCTCAAAATGGACATTCTCCCCAAACTGCTGTATCTTATTCAGACGCTACCCATAATTCTCCCAACGGCTTTCTTCCACACGCTCCGTTCCCTAGCGGTCAAGTTCATCTAGCAGAATCACCCCTCTAGACTTAAACATAGAACTCAATGCGCCCCCAAAGATAGAGGGGGTATAGGGCTTCCGAATATACCACACGTCAGTCATATTCTCAAGACTCCTTGAATGGTTGCCACGCCCCTTAATCAAACCATCCACAATCATCGAACAGAACATGGCCCAGTTGGATCTTAGAGCCCTCCTATGGGGCTATCACACAAAATTCCACAACATACACAGATTGTCACCACTGACGACAGCAGCACTTACCATTTGGTATCGTAAACAAACCATTCTCTCCATCTCCACAGACCCTAGCCCACTATCTTCTTTATTCGATAACCCAGCACTCCCGACATACAACACTGGAGGGCAAAGCGGCTCATGCACTAGAGAGCAATGGCCCACAGCCAGACAATACATACAACCCTTCATAGGTCTATTTCAATCACGGACAGACACACAACCCAACGCTCCAATAGATTGGCTAGATTAGCCCTTACACAACAATGCAAAACACTTCACCTCTCTGGACAGATCCATAGACCCCTCACAACTTTTGAAGATATGTGTAGTCTCTCTCAGACGCCCAAACACCTATTATCACTGATTTATAAGGATATATAACTACACACATTCGACACATTACCAAATTTTACACAAAAATGGTCAAAAGATCTAGAAATGGAAATCTCCCCTTCACAGTGGAACACATCATTTATATTAACACATAAGTCATCCATATCAGGATTCTCACAAGAAAAAAAATTATAAATTACTGTCAAGATGGTACAGGGATCCAGTCACGGTGAGAAAAATATACCCAGGAACTTCGGACAGATGCTGGCGCTGCCACAGAGGAGAGGGCACATACAAACATGTATGGTGGGACTGTGACCGAGTTCGCCTGTTTTGGGACAAGGCATTTAATATCCACAATAATCTTTATAATGTCTTTATGTTACCTATACCACAAATAGCATTACTATCAATTATTCCAGGACCACTGAGCTCACACAGAAAGAGCCTACTTAGGTTTTTCCTGTCTGCAGCAAGACACGTTATATTACAATTCTGGAAAAAAGACACCAATTACGAGGTGGACAGAAACCATGAACGACAAGCAAAACAAAATGACTGTTGGGATAGATACACTTCCCTGTGGTACCCTTGGCTTCACCATTCCTCATCGGACCTCTTTCTCAATAGCATTGCTACGTGAGAGAGGGGCCCTATAGCCATAGTATACCAAATGACAGAAGGGCATGAACCACTAATTTGAGGACTTGCGGATGATTCATAATGGATTATGACCATTATAATGCTATAAGACTTTTACTGCTGAGTACTTCCCCTCCCCTACCCCCCCCCCCCCCCCCCACCTAACACCCTCGACCTGCTGTATCATAAACCCAGAAGGTACCACCCCAAACCTGCCCTATACCATCTTAGGTTTGAAAACCTGCTCAGGGAGCAGTTATTCCAGGCAGTGCCCGGAGATAGATGGCACTGCGTGGACCAATTTCATATACGTGGCCTTACTATAAAGTCTTACCTGGACAGGTATTTGTACATTGTGTTAAAATGCGTACAGGATGGTATAGATGTATTGCATTTCTCACCCTGCCCCCCCCCCCAACGCTCTACTTTATGTATCCCCACCCCCCCCCTTATATAATACTGTGTTCAATGTTTAAATGAGACTTGACAATAAACAAATATTATACCTTAAAATACAATTGCTAAATGTAGCACCATATATCCTGTCCAAATTTTTTTGTAGCTAGTAAATGAATGTACATTTTTATTTATTTTGTTGCTGGTAAAATAAAAGTACATTATTGAGCTTTGTTGTGGTGTTTTTTTTTTTTTTCTTCTTTTCTTTCCTTTTAGTTTTTGTGGGTGGTGGTGGTGGTTTTGGTAAAGTGCAATATATTTTATATCTTATTTCTATATGTATTTGTGCACCAAAAAACAAATCTCTTCACCCTGGATTACATTGATGCTACTTTGAAATCGTGCTACTTCACTTGAAGTAGCGTGATTTCAAAGTAGCAATGTCAGCGTGATTTCAGGTGTTACTTGATACATTTATGTGGCTTCATACACAGATGGTCTATTGAAGTCACACCTGAAATCGGCAAAAGTAGTGCAGGAACTACTTTAGCAAATCGGTGCGGCGCCACAAAATCGGTGTCGCATCGATTGGAACAGTGCCATTGCTGCCAATAGTCATGTGATTTGATCTCTCGCATGACAAATCGCTCCAATGTAAACCTCAGCACACCTGCAAATAAGTCATTAAGGTGGAATCTTTATATATATATATATATATATATATATATATATATATATAAAACAGCTGTGGAGAATTGGAGGTAATGAATTAAGCTGGTGGATAGGCAGAGTTGTATGTGTCAGCTCTGGTTCACATTGGTGCGATTTGACATGTCAAATTGGTGGCAATTGCACCGTTTTAATTGGTGTGACTTTTTGCAATTTGTAATGATATCAGTGCAGAAACCTGCACAGATGTCTCTGATATTCCCCCCATAGTCGGGACTGACATGCGGTAATGAAATTGTGTGAGTTCAGCTGAACGATTTCCTCCCTCTGTCAGTGTTAACCAGGGCTCAAAGCCTTTTGTCTTTGTAATTCACCTGCTGCTATCCCAGGGACACCATTTCTTATCGAACACCTTTAAATATCATAAGTAGAAATACAAATGTGCATATCCGCCAATAAACAAAAATAATAAAATTCTAATCGTGGTTTCGCCTTCTGACCCAGAAATAAGTAATTTTAATCACCTGGAAGTTCCTGTGCTGGTCAGGATCTCCATTAGGGATGAGCTGAACACCCCCCTGTCCGGTTCGCACCAGAACCTGCGAACAGACCTAAAGCTCGTGTGAACTTTAGAACCCTATTAAAGTCTATGGGACTCGAACGTTCAAAATCAAAAGTGCTAATTTTAAAGGCTAATATGCAAGTTATTGTCATAAAAAGTGTTTGGGGACCTGGGTCCTGCCCCAGGGGACATGTACAGTATCAATGCAAAAAAAGTTTTAAAAACGGCCGTTTTTTTCAGGAGCAGTGATTTTAATAATGCTTAAAGTGAAACAATAAAAGTGTAATATTCCTTTAAATTTCATACCTGGGGGGTGTGTATAGTATGCATGTAAAGGGGCGCATGTTTCCTGTGCTTAGAACTGTTCCTTGCACAAAGTGTTATTCTTGCAGGAAAAAGCCATTTAAAATCACTCGCAGCTATAATGAATTGCCGTCTCCCGTAATACATAGAACAGTCATTCATTGAATGCCATTGATAAAAAAAATAAAATAAAAAAAAATAAAAAGCGTGGGGGTTCCCCCAAATTCAATTACCAGGCCCTTCAGGTCTGCTATGGATATTAAGGGGAACCCTGCGTCAAATAAAAAAAAAATTACGTGAGGTTCCCCCTAAATATCCATACCAGACCCTTCAGGTCTGGGATGGATTTTAAGGGGAACCCCACACAAAAAAAAAAATGGCGTGGGATCCCCCTCAAAATCCATACCAGACCCTTATCCGAGCACGCAACCTGGCAGGCCGCTGGAAAAGAGGGGGACGAGAGCGCCCCCCCTCCCTCCTGAACCGTACCAGGCCACATGCCCTCAACATTGGGAGGGTGCTTTGGGGGTCTGTGACCCCTCAAAGCACCATGTGTTCAGCCACACAAAATTATTGCTTATATCAGCACTACACTATTTTATTTCCATACTATAGACACCCCTTAGGTACGAAATTTAAAGGAATATTACACTTTTATTGTTTCACTTTTAGCATTATTAAAATCACTGCAAGTTTTTTTTGCATTGATACATGTCCCCTGGGGCAGGACCCAGGTCCCCAGACACTTTTTATGACAATAACTTATTAACCTTTAAATTTAGCACTTTTGATTTCTCCCATAGACTTTTAAAGGGTGTTCCGCGGCTTTCGAATTTGCCGCGAACACCCCAAATTGTTCGCTATTCCGCGAACTGACAAACAGCCAATGTTTGAGTCAAACTCATGTTCGACTGGCTGAGTTTGCATCACACAGACATCCCATGTGATTTGCAGTGCGGGGCAAATCACATCTGATGTCGGACAGCACAGCAGTGTGAACCGGCTCTAAGGCCCCTTCCAGGATACAGTTTATAGGTTTATTGAGAAAGTCCTATAATATAAATTACATAATATTATATGTCATTTATATTATATGACTTTCTCAATAAACCTATTGGTTTGTCTTTTGACCTGCACCATCCGGAGTCCTTATTTCTTTTTGTTTTCCCATATTTTTATGATGAATGTTCTATAAACCGTATCCTGGATACATCCAAACCCTGAGTGTTTGCCCTTCTGGAGTCTGGAGACGAACAAGCGAGCATTTCACACCAGGAGTACCTGCCCCTTTGGACTCCAGAGACGTATAAGTGAGGACCCTTCACCAGGATTCATCCAATTCACAGCACCTGATTGGGACCAATCGGGATTCCAAGCCTAATAGACCAACTGTCGTATGACATGTGTGTCCAACCTTTTTGCTAAGAGTACCCATCTTCTTTCCATTACTTCAGACAAGCATTATTTTCATTGTTCCTGTTGGCCCACACGGTCTCCACTCCTCTTGCAGGAAGACCTCCACCTACACATCTCTTTTGTGTTCTATATGTGGACTGCTTACTGGGATATATGTTTTATTTTTTTTAGTACAGAACTTATATACCCAGCCTATTGTGGACTTCACATTTGCATAATTTATATTTTTATTGTCATTTATTGTTTCACTCACCCATGCCCTATCATCATTAGCACTTTGTATGATCAGACATCATTGGTATTGTGTATGTTCAGCCTCACCTTTACACACAAAATTATTGCTTATATCAGTGCTAAACTATTTTCTTTGCACTTTGCCCAACTTTGTTTGTTTGAGTGTTAGCTGCTGTGCTTTTAGTTTTTTTTGTTTTAGCGCAGTGTTTTCCCCCTCCTCCCCACAGGTGTCTATAGTATACCTGTAAAGGGGCGCATGGTTCCCGTGTTTAGAACAGTCTGACAGTCTGACATTTCTAAAATGACATTTCTAAAGGAAAAAAGTGATTTAAAACTACTCGCGGCTATAATGAATTGTCGGTCCTGCAATACACATAAAAGTTCATTGATAAAAACGGCATAGAATTTCCCCACAGGGGAACCCCGAACCAAAATTAAAAAGAAAAATGTGTGGGGGTCCCCCCAAAATCCATACCAGGCCCTTCAGGTCTGATTTTAAGGGGAACCTTGTGCTAAAATAAAAAAAATGGCGTGTGGTCCCTCCAAAAATCCATACCAGACCCTGATCCGAGCACGCAACCTGGCAGGCAGCTGGAAAAGAGGGGGATAGGAGAGAGCACTCATCCCCACAACCCTTGCCCGGTGGTTGTGGGGGTATGCGGTCGTGGGGCTTATCGGAATCTGGAAGCCCCTTTAACAAGGGGATCCCCAGATCCCACCCCCCCCCTGTTTGAAATGGTAACGGGTACATTGTACCTCTACCATTTCACAAAAAAAAGTGTGAAAATGGTAAAAAAAAACACACGCCGTGGGAGAAGTCCTTTATTAAAAAATAAAAAAAATAAAACTGTCCCACGTAGTCCATTCGCCTCCGCCGACGGACCGAAAATAAAATAAAGATCTGCCTCCATGGGAGGCACATGCCATATGACATGTCCTTGCAGGTGACAGCTCTTTTAAAACTGTGGGTGGGGCCACACAGTGTCGCACGGGGACCTCCCTGTGACCCCGCCCCTCTCTGATGCACAGGAACATCCCTGTGACCCCGTGCGTCAGAGGGGGACGGGTCACGGGGAAGCCCCCGTGCGTCATGGGGGCGGGGTCACCCGTCGATGACACAGTGTGGCTCCGCCCACAGTTTTAAAAGAGCTGTCACCTGCGAGGACACATCATATGGCGTTTTATTTTTTTTATTTTTTAATAAAGTACTTCTCCCACGGTGTGTGTTGTTTTTTTTTTTACTATTTTCACACTTTTTTTGTGAAATGTACCCGTTACCATTTTAATTTACCCGTTACGCATTTATTTCAAACAGGGGGGGGGGCGGGATCTGGGGATCCCCTTGTTAAGGGGGCTTCCAGATTCCGATAAGCCCCCCGCCCGCAGACCCCCACAACCACCGGGCAAGGGTTGTGGGGATGAGGCCCTTCTCCCCCCAAAGCACCCTCCCAATGTTGAGGGCATGTGGCCTGGTATGGTTCAGGAGGGGGGGCGCTCTCTCGTCCTACCCTCTTTTCCGGCGGCCTGCCAGGTTGCGTGCTCGGATAAGGGTCTGGTATGGATTTTTGGGTGGAAAATTTTAATTTAATTTTAATTTTGGCGCGGGGTTCCCCTTAAAATCCATATCAGACCTGTATTCCCATGCTGTTTTTATCAATGATCTCTTATGTGTATTGCTGGACCGACAATTCATTATAGCTGCGAGTAGTTTTAAATGGCATTTTTTTCCTTCAGAAATGTAATTTTGCTGTCAGACTGTTCTAAACACGGAAACATGCGCCCCTTTACAGGCATACTATAGACACTCCCCAGGTACGAAATTTAAAGGAATATTACACTTTTATTGTTTCACTTTTAGCATTATTAAAATCACTGCTCCCAAAAAAACAGCCATTTTTAAAACTTTTTTTTGCATTGATACATGTCCCCTGGGGCAGGACCCAGGTCCCCAAACACTTTTTTTGGCAAAGAACTTGCATATAAGCCTTCAGTGAAAACTTTGGATTTTTCAGGTTCGAGCCCCATTGACTTCCACTATTCCCACATATGTGATCTGACAGGCATTATTACTGGCAATAGCGCTGCTTTCCATTTGCATTAGCACTCCGTTTCTGAGAGCTGAAGTCTTTTTGGCCTTTTTTGAGCGCTATTTTTTGGCACTGCAGGATAATTTTTCAGCGCTATAGTAAATGACCCCCATTCTGTCTAATTGTCATTTTACAGGGAAGTTTATCATAGCTTTGTAATTTCAAAGGTACTACACTCCCATTTAGCGGGTGTTTCAATTGATATTCAAGCTTTTATGTAGCACAATTATTATTTGAATTTTATGTAACATTTGTTTTGCCAACTACTTTTTTTCTACAGCACATACACATCAATTTTTTTTTCTGTTTACAAACTGTTTATTTAGAGATATTGTAAAACAGGAAACATAACACTTTGGGGGTCATTTACTATAGCGCAAACATGCGATCACACGGTCCCTGAAAATAGCACCCAATTAAGCCAGTTTAAGACTTCAACTGGGCGAACATGGAAATAAAAAATCGATGTAGGGTCCCCCCCAAATCCATACCAGACCATTATCCGAGCATGTAGCCTGGTGGTCAGGAAAAGGGAGGTATGAGCGAGCGCCCCCCTCCTGAACCATACGAGGCAACATGCCCTCCAACATAGGGTGGAGGGCTTATCGGAAAGAAGAAAGAAGAAACAAAATGATGCCCAGAAGAGATTAACAGACCATCTCAATGTGGCAAGGTCTTACACAAAATGGAGCCCGGAGCATAATTCTAAAGAATGGCAGATGACTCATCCAATTATGAACCCCTTGAGGAAGATACGTGAAAAGTGTTAAAATCACTTTCGGAAAAGCCCAGATATTGGTATTTTCTTACTGCTGGATGCTGTGAATTATTGGAATTAATATACTAAGCTTGTGAAAAATCATATGTGGTGCTTGTTAACCTTAAATGTAATGTCAGTGCCATTTTTAAGACGTGGGGGTTTGGAAAAAGCGATTTGAAGGCTAAAGCACTATTTGGAGTTGTTTTCCTTTTTATATGGTTGAGTGGAGGAGAGGAGGAGAGACTGGAGACAGCAGACTTAAAGGGCAAGGTACCAGAGTTATTGATTAATAGAGTGCAACCCTTATACCATCTGGAATCAAGAGGTGGTGTCAGGAAAGGTTTCACCCGTTGGTGGCACTGTCGCTCCAATGGATCACAGTACTGGTGTCCACCAGCAGGTATCTCCTAACAGTCGGCAAGTGTCATGAGAGGTTTCACATGTTGGTGGTACTGTTAGATCTTTGGGCCACAGAACCAATGTCCACCAGCGGGTGTCTCCTGGCAGTGTGGAGCAGACAGCACCTCCTGCGATCAGGTGTCACTTGAAGCTAATTACAGGCATGCATATAAATACCCGGCAAGCACTCACATGCTTGCCTTGGTATCGTCCTTGCGCCCTGACCTGCTAGCCTGTTATCTGAACTTGTACCTGTACCTGAGCCTGTATGCGATCCTGATCCCGAGCCTATCCTGATCCTGTCTCTCCTGTGTTCCTGTTCCCTTGCATCCCCTGCACTGTAGCCTGATCCCATCCACCTTCCCCCTCTCCTGTCCTGCCCTTTGTTCCTCTGCTGATCCTCTGTGTATTGTTGTGGAAAATTTTATGAGATGTATTTTAATATGTATTGTCATAAGAGTCCCCCAGTTTCCGTTCTATCCCAGCCCTCTCTAAAGAGCTGACTGGGGCAGACTGATGCTGGTTGAGACCTGTTAGGTAGTGGATAACTTCCTGGGATTGGAAAGAGGTGTTTGCGGAGTGGGGGTATGTCCGCCAGTGAAGGGGCCCCTGTGCATTGCACAGACGTTCGTCTGGGGGCATATGTTTGCTCTGCAAAGGTCTGTTGTGGGCAAATGTGTGCTCATTGTCTCTGCTGTGTCTGATCAGCACATGTTGGGATTTGCAGCGTACATTTGCAGATAACCTTCCATCCACAGGGAAGGTAGCATAATCCAGGTATACATTGTTCTCTGGAACAATGTATATTAATGATTTCTATCAACGGAATGGTAGTCATTGGTTATTGAATCATTTAGTCAGTTTGCACATGTGGGTTTGCTAGTCTATTTGAATGTATACATGTCTGTGTTTGGTTCTTTTGAAGGAATACAAGTGTCTGCTTGGCTGTCTGTAAAGACACCACCTTTCTCTGTATTGTGATATCCTGTATCATGTTTTTATTTGGTTATGTCCTTATGTGGTCATTCATATCCTGTGTTGCTCCTGTGAGGTCACAAGCTTTGTAGGAGGGGTTTAGCTGTTGGAGGCAAACCCTCCAGGGTGTGGCTTCCTGTTGATATGTAAATAAAAGGAAACGCTCGGGTCAGAAAGTCAGACATGCTGACCGATTTGAGAACTTAAGAATGATGGTGATGTCTCTCTTTAATGGGGAATCAGAGGGGGCTGCTGAGAAGCAGCCAGGCCAGGCTGGCATGAGGATGTAGGAATGATGATGTCTGTTGTTGAGTGGGTTGATAGGTAAAAGGGAGGCATACAATCTAAAGGTAAGTCATTATATCATTAAGATGGAAATGGGTGTTTATATTAGAAACAGGAGATTTGGCTGTGTGCTCTACATACAGCCAAATTTTGCTGATAGATTGGCGAGCCAGGTAGGAGTAAACCTCCTTTTGTAATTGGATCATTAAGCTGTGTGATGTGATAGGTAGGTTCTGCTTTGCAAAAAGGACACATTTTTTGTCTTTTTGAAATAATGCTGTAATTTTGATCGTATGTCTGTGTGTGTGCCTGTGTGTGTGTGTGTGATTTTAATTTACAAGCTTGAGTGTATGTGTTAGTAACTGAATGAGAAATGTATGAATTGGGACTATTTAGTGCAGCGTACATTGTGTTGTGTGTGATTGAAAGTTTTGATTTGAGAAAATGCCTGCTAGCTACCATGAGTTTCAGTGAAGGAGGGGCAGGCATGGTTGTTACAATAGGAAAATGTTTTGTGTTGAACGGGCTACGCCCTGTGGGGGGGGGGGATCTCTGATGTTCTAAGCAAACATGCAAGCATCACTGTATCTCAATGGCTTGTTATGGAAGCTGATGCCACAGTGAGTATATGAACTTTAGGTGGGGACACGAAGTGTATGTTTTAAGTTGTGTTTTTTTCATGTAATTAACACTTTTAAATGTGAGTTGGCCTAAAGTGTTTGTCTATGCATTAAATGTGATGTCCCATGTTTGTCAGTTTGTGTGGGGAGAAGTTTTGGCTAGTAGGGAAGCTTGTGCTGGTTTTGGCAGGTACAACTGCTTTGCATGCGTTAATGGCGCCATTTTGTCATACCCTGGCTTTCGTCTGCCATTTCCTTTTGTTGTTGTTTCATTGGATAGCATATGTTACTAAGTGTGCATTCTCAATTGTGCGGCGAGATTACATACTTTTCAGTGGAACTGTCCTTAAAGTGTATGTTTTAAGTGCTTTTTCATGTAACTTTAACACTTTTGATTGTGCTGTTTGGCCGTGGGTCATCCTATAGGGGAAGGTGCCGCCACCATTCCTTTGTGTGTGAAACCATGTGACATGAGCCACCATCCACTGTCAAATCACCCACAGCTCAAGATACTGTATCATCCGGATACTCACACAGAGAGACTGACACTCGCACTGTCAGCAGCTCCGTCCAGCAGCTCCAGCAGCTCCGTCCAGCAGCGCCGTCCATCCAGGCCATCCAGGCCACCTAGCCACCAGGTACCCAGGACGCATCCTCGGACCCCCTAGCAACGCGTACTGGGAAGGGAACACACTTGGAACCCTCCCCGGACACTAGGCACCGCAGCCCCCCCTTACATCGAGCCCCCGGCAGATACCGACCAGAACGCCGCAAGCCCGCTAGCCGCCCGCCAGCCGACTAGGAAACACAGCGGCTCTGGCCTAGCGCCGGCCAGACCTGGCATAACCAGCCCACCACTCTCCTCACCCCGCACCCGGGACGCCTTGCGATCCCCCACCAACCCGCACTCACCCCTGTACCTCCAGACCCATCTGCAGCCATACCAGAAGCCCCCTAGCTTCAGGATAGCCCGTGGATCGGGCCTAGATCGGCGGCCATCTTGGTACACCCAGAGGCGCCCGCAGCACACCACAGGCCAGCTGCACTTAAACCCCCAACGAAGTGCACAGAGCCCCTACCTTTTTCAGCACCCACTCAGCCTCTAGCTGAGTTACATTTTGGAAGCAGCCCCAGACGTCAGCACCATGGGCCTAAAACCGTCAGCCATCTTGGTACACCTGGTTACACCGTACCCACCAGCAACGGTACCGTGACCCCCCACCATTTCCGGCTCCCACTCAGCCCCCAGCTCAACAGGGCAACATCCATAGCAGCCGACCAGGTACGCTTTTTCCCCAGCACACTCACCGCATAGAATAGGTGTCAAGAACAGGTAAGGACCCCAGGGCACCACACTATCAGTTGATCCAGGGTCCGCCGATCGCCTCCGTGGTCAGGAAGGAATTTTTTCCTTAGCTGCAGCAATTGGCCAGCCTCAGCCAGGGTTTTTTTCGCCTTCCTCTGGTTTTTTTCGCCTTCCTCTGGATCAACGGGGAGGGAGGGCAGAATAGCAGGGTTCGCCTTCTTCGCCGCCACCTGAACAATCTTACGCGCATCAGGATCATCAGCATCACCCCATCATCAGCCACATTGCCGGACCTTCGCCAGCTACATCTCACAGGACCGTCATCAACCACATCTCGCTGGACCATCATCTCCTCAGCAGCTGCATCGTCGCCACATCTCGCCGGACCTTCGCTAGCTACATCTCGCAGGACCATCATCCCTCAGCAATCACATCATCGCCACATCAACAACCACATCTCGCAGGACCGCCGTCGACCACATCTCGCAAGATCATCATCTCCTCATCGACAGCCACATCGTGCAGGACCTTCGTCAGCCACACATCGCAGGACCACCATCTTCTCAGCAACCACATCGTCGCTACATCGACAGCCGCATCGCGCAGGACCATCATCTTTTCAGCATCCACACCGTCGCCACATCAACAGCCGCTTTTCGGGAGGACCTTCGTCAGCCACATCTCGCAGGACCATCATCTCCTCAGCAACCGCATCGTCGCAATATCTCGCAGGACCACCACCTTCTCAGCAACCACATCGTCGCCACATCTCGCAGGACCATCACCCTCTCAGCAACCACATCGTTGCCACATCTCGCCGGACCTTCGCCAGCTACATCTCACAGGACCGTCATCAACCACATCTCGCTGGACCATCATCTCCTCAGCAGCTGCATCGTCGCCACATCTCGCCGGACCTTCGCCAGCTACATCTCGCAGGACCATCATCCCTCAGCAATCACATCATCGCCACATCAACAACCACATCTCGCAGGACCGTCGTCGACCACATCTCGCAAGATCATCATCTCCTCATCGACAGCCACCTCGTGCAGGACCTTCATCAGCCACACATCACAGGACCACCATCTTCTCAGCAACCACATCGTCGCTACATCGACAGCCGCATCGCGCAGGACCATCATCTCCTCAGCATCCACACCGACGCCACATCAACAGCCGCTTCCGGGAGGACCTTCGTCAGCCACATCTCGCAGGACCATCATCTCCTCAGCAACCACATCGTTGCAACATCTCGCAGGACCATCACCTTCTCAGCAACCACATCGTCGCCACATCTCGCAGGACCTTCGTCAACCATATATCGCAGGACCATCATCTCCCCAGCAACTACAACATCGCCACATCGACAACCACATCCCGCAGGACCATCAACTCTTCAGCAACCACATCGTCGCCACATCAACAGCCATATCTAGCAGGACCCACGTCGGCCACATCTCGCATGACTATCACCGCCTCCTCATCAACCGCATCGTCGCCACATCGATAGCCACATCTCGCAGGACCATCACCACAGTAACCACATTGTCACCACAACCTCGCAGGACCTTCAGCAACCACATCGTCGTCAAATCAATACCACCATCGTCATACTTATATTTTTCTCTCAGCATGTGCATCTACAAATACTCAGCGGAAACCCTTCAGAGACTAAGAAACATCACCTCAACGTTGCCAACGCCCATTCAAAAAATACTACAAAAAGAGCAACTACTAAGGATCAACCCACAACCAACCACCAATCAAAGGAAGACCCCAAATCAGCCGCAACACTTAACATGCGCCCTGATTAACACCAGATCGGCAGTCAAGCATTGTCAAGAAGTCCACGACTTCATCACCCAAAACAACTTAGATTGTCTCTTCATCACAGAAAGCTGGCTAACACCCGACTGCAACACCATCCTAACCGAATTGGTTCCTGAAAAATACAGGATCCTAACAGAGCATAGAATAGGAAAAAAAGGAGGAGGCCTAGCAGTGATCTTCAAATCTCACCTTACGCTTGGCAAACCTACGCTACTGAACCCAGTGCCTTTTATGGAAACACTTTCTCTACAGCTGCAAACAACACCCCAAGACAGCATTCATATACTGCTATGCTACAGACCACCAGGACCAAAGACAAATCTCCTGATACCCTTCACCGAATTTATCTCAATGCACACCCTGAAAACTAAAAACGTTCTGGTACTTGGAGTTTTCAATCTCTGGGCAAACAACACCGAAGACCCCATCGCCTCTGCCTGCATAAACCAACTGGAAGAACTAGGTCTTCAACAACTGATAAATGCTCCAACGCATGGTTCAGGACACACTCTGGACCTCATCTTTAAACAAAACATCGACATTAACATACTCAACAACTCGCCGCTACCATGGACTGACCATCACGCCATCAAATTCAAAATCACCACCAACAACACCGTCCAGAAACCGAACCACTCAACAACATACTGGACCAGATCTCAGAAGAAACTACACTCGGAACTCTTCAAAACCACACTATCCAACAAAGTAACAATTCTAAATTTAAACCACTCAACGGAAAAAACACTCAGCTCCTTAAACAAAGCGTTACTACAAACAGCAGACGCAGTCGCTCCGAAACGCAGAACACTCATCCGCAACAGAAATTCTGGATGGTTTAATGGAACTCTTACTCTACTGAAGCAGGAACGCAGAAGAGCTGAAAGAACCTGGAGAAGAAACTCTTCAAAGGAAAACCACACAAACTACAATACTCTCACAATGAAATATCACAAAGCTATCTTCAAAGCTAAAAAAGAACACTTCTTAAACACCATCACTAAAGCCCTAAACCGCCCTCGTGAATTATTCAAACTAGTCGCCCAGACTATGAACCCTACCTGCTTAGAGCCCCCCCACTAATGAAACTCAAGAATTTTGCAACGAGTTATCAGATTTTTTTATCGACAAAATCGTCAGCATTCGGGAAAAAATCCAACAGAAAAATACAATCGACCACATCCGAAAAGAGGAAACCGATTCAAACAACATTCAACATTCAAAACCACCGAACTTTTCGCTGACCCCGATCGCCATAGACACCACAAAAAATATCATCAGAAGCCTCCGGGACAGCACATCACCCAATGATATCATCCCCACAAAACTTCTGAAAGAATGCTCTGACATCTTGGCACCTATTATAACGCTACTCATTAATCAGTCATTCAAAGAAGGAATTGTTCCTAACACCCTCAAACAAGGCATAGTCAAACCCCTCCTAAAAGAAACCCAACTTGGACCCAAGAAACCCTAACCACCGAAGACCGATAACTAGCCTGAGCACCATCTCCAAGATTATGGAGAAAGTAGTGGTACAACAGCTACAACTCCATCTGGACACACACAATCTCCTTGACCCTCTGCAATCAGGCTTCCGCCCGGGCCATGGCACAGAAACAGCACTCCTCAAAATATGGGACGATGCCTTGGAAGCAGCAGATGACGGAGAATCATGTCTCTTGGTACTCCTGGACCTTAGTGCAGCGTTTGACACACTGGATCACAGCACTTTACTCACCCGCCTCAAAGAAGTAGCAGGAGTCACAGACTCAGACTTACTATGGTTCACTTCCTTCTTAAGAAATCGGTCACAGACAGTGAAACTTGGAGCCTTCACCAGTGAATCTCGCGCAGTCTCCTATGGAGTCCCTCAAGGATCACCTTTATCACCCGTGCTCTTTAACATTTACATCCGTCCACTTCTTAAAATCATTAGAAAATCTGACCTATGCTTCCACTCATACGCAGATGATACTCAACTCTACCTTCGGATCCCCGGACAAAAAGACCAATATCAGGAATTAGAAAAAATGCCTCGCATCAATAGACGACTGGATGTCCACTAACTCCCTCAAACTTAACGGAACCAAAACAGAACTCCTTCTCCTAAATGCAAACAGGAAAACTAATTCTACAACACCATGGACTCCACCCACCATCCTTGGACAGACCATCCCCCTAAGCTTAAAAGCCAAAAGTCTTGGAGTCACTTTCGATTCAGAAATGTCAATGGATGCTCAAATAGGATCAGTAGTCAGCGGATCCTACCATCTTCTACGCCTGCTACGTAGACTTATCCCCTTCATTCCAGAAAAGGACAAAGCCATAGTGGTAGGAACAATCATCAACTCTCGACTCGACTATGCAAACTCCCTCTACATAGGACTACCTAAATTCCAGATTGCACGACTACAAGTCATTCAAAACACGGCAGCAAGACTAGTCACAGGAAAAAAACCATGGGAATCGGTCTCCCCCTCTCTGAGGACCCTCCATTGGCTAACTGTAAAGGATCGTTTAACATTCAAGACCCTCTGCCTGACCCACAAATGCACACAAGGAGATGCTCCTCTATACTTATGCGAAAAAATACAACACTACACTCCCAATCGCAACCTCCGATCTAACGACCAAAATCTCCTCCTCGTCCCCAAGTCCCGGTACAAATCAAGGGGAGAACGAAGATTTGCAGTCCAAGGACCACGGCTATGGAACGCTCTACCTACGAACATCCGCTTAGAAAAAGACCATCGGGCCTTCAGGAAAAAAACTCAAGACCCACCTCTTCTAAGAAGAAATCAACCCAGGTCGGATCAAGCGCCTCGAGGCGATTCAGTTCGCAGTTGCAGCGCTATACAAATCTTTCATTCATTCATTCATTCATTTTGTTTCTAGGCATCATTTAATGTAAGCTATTGTAGGTTTAGCTGTTTATCAATTTTTCTCAGTGGTGATTTTTGTATTGGATTTTGGTTTTGGCAGGAAAATCGCCATTTTATTGTGGCCTGGCTTTTGTAGTAATCACCATGGTCATGGTCGGCAGCCATTTTAAGATGTGCAGTTTTAAGGATTTTGTGCTTTTCAGCTTGTAAATCATCCTAGAGTGGAAACTGCTCTGATTCCTTTGTGTGTGTAGCCATGTGGTCTGGGCCGTCACCTTCTCTCTAGACACCATTTCCTTTTTAAGTGAATTCTATTTTTGTACTTTTTACATATTTTTAAGTAAAGCTATTGCGTTTTCTGTATTGAATTTTGGTTTTCATTGAAATCTACACTGGGTTTCAGTGGCTAGTGAAACTAGCTTTAACTCAGTGTGTGTTATTTCTCATTTACAAATGTATGGGAGTTTCTCAGAGGGCAATTCGTTGTTTTTTTAGGCTTGTATTGTATAGCCTGCATTTGAAAAACTAGGCTCCCCCTCTTCCCGTTCATTGATATTTAAATGAACCAGTTTGATGGGTTCATGCCTACAGCATTTTGATGTATCCACAAGAAGTTGTGGGATGAGCTGGGGGTCTTCTGATTTGTGCTCGGAAGGACAATGGGAAAACATTGGCGTTTGAAAGATTGTTTTACATTTTTTAGTTTTATACTGTAATACAGTTTTGGTTAGAGAGCAAACAGGAGGCATCCATGCTGTTTGTTGTAATATCTAGGTACAGAAATAGCCAGATTGTTCTGTAGAGTAAGCGGGTGTAATTGTGTTTTCTGTGCGGCTTAATCTGGCGACGCAATGTATGGGCGTACAACGGAAACGCTTGTGTATGCATACACGTGAGGGGTAGAGACCTAATTCAGGGGGTGATAACACCTCGGTTGGGGTTTCTAGTTGAGGGACTAGCTGTAGTCCGTCGATCCACCGCAGAAGATGGCACCTGGTGATGCTCCCCAAAATAGGTGCAATGGTTTCCCTGGACGCAGGGGTAAAACAATAAGCCGATTCAAATCGCCATGGGCACTAGGCGCTTCATACAAGGGAAGGATTGGAGGCTTCCCATAGTCAGACGGCCGCACAGTAAAAAAAACGCCCAGTTTAGGCGCTAAGGTATTTAGACCCCTTTATGGTCAGAGGGTACAGTAAGGTGTATTCCTTTGGAAGGTATTTTTGATGTCTGGAGGTACGAGAACCCAGAATAAAAATACCCTGGAAGTGGTTCAGCTATGGCTTCAGAAATCTGTAATGATGAGTGCGATGATGGATGTGTAGTACATGCTTTTGTGATTCTCAGAGGAGGAACTGTGCTTAAAATTCTCATGCCCTGTTTTTTTTAGAACTTTGTGTAGCTGGTCCATACAATATTCCGAGATGTTCTTGTCTTTCTCCCATTGTATTTATTTTTTTCTATCGCTAAGAGTGAAGGCAGCATTTCATCTGGTTGGTTTTCATTTTTAATTTTTGATTTGGGAACTATGAAATATCTCCCCCACATTTGTATCTAAGTGTTTGTCTCAGAATTTAGTCTTGTCATGTTGTATGTAGTAACAAGAATAAGTCTGAACCTACCGCGACAGTCCGCTTACGTGTCGTGGGTGTTGTATTTTAGTTAAAACGTGAAAGTAAGGATTACAGAGAATTTAGCTATTATCGGTTTTGAGGAATTTCATTGACAATTTACCAATGTACAGGAATGTCATTATTGTTTGCCATTCTTTGCAGTGTAAATATGAAGGATAGAGTAATAATCTTGGCTTATAAGTATTTTTTTTCAGGTCCAAGGAGTTTATAAATACACGAGTCTAAGGAGGTGTGACATTGGGGGATGTCTAGCTCAGTGGTAGATGCCTTTTCAGTAAGTTCACAGCGAACAGGAACTTTAGTTTAAGGGCATGGTAGCCCACTTTTATTAAAAAGGAACAAAATAAAGGAAAGTTCATACACTTGGATGCCCACACAGGGGTTCTTCTCCCAAAAACAATAACGAATGAAAAATGCTAAGCCACCTGGCTCTCTTCAGAGGTACTGCCACTTAGGCTTTACGCTTCAGCCCTCTTGGTCATATAACAGGGTTCCCGTACAACTACTGTACCTCTTTTCAGCTTCCTTGCTGCTCAGGCCTTCCACTTCAGGCTCGCATCTGTCTCCTTAGATGCACACAGCTTCAAAGCACACAGCGTCTATCTAGAAAACAGCACCTCACTGCTCTGATCCTCAGACTTGGGTCTCTGACATTCACTAGTGCACACCTGCACTCTCTGGAGACCTCCTGTCTCTCTGGGTGGAGCCCAGAACCCTAATCCTGACTCTGCTATAAGCCCAGGATCCACCTGCTCAATCAACCAGCCAGACTTCTGGCTGTTCTCAAAACCCAGTCCCAGGATTGGAGATTCCGTCCCACCCATAACACTATGGAATCTCCAGGCTCCAGGTCCCCAACTGGATTTTACAAACTTTGGAGGAAACTGATAAAACAGATTCCTCCACATTAAATACCCCTGGAGCCCCTCAACCTGCATATTTGAGAACCCTGGGCGACATTTACTAGGACAGGGAACTGTACTGTCACAGAGGTAAAAGTATCATAGGCTCTGCACCATTCTAAACCCTGTGTGTCTTCTTCCACTTTGTAATGAGGAGGGAAAAAAAGGGGGGATGAGAGTGCTCAGAATGACAATTTTTCAAACCAATGATACTAACCGCTCTAATTCTAGCCAAGTTTGTGACAGGTGACTGGGTCGTTGTAAAGAAGATTGACGAACGAGACAACAAGTATGAGAAGTATCTTTATTTATATTTTTAAAGTGTATTTTCCAACTAGCTGAGAAAGTGAACAGGACACATTGTTGGGTCTACTGAGTCTCCACTGAGCTCTAGTGCCCCAACGATGACAGCGGTGTATGATATATAGGCATATTGGTGTGAGAAGTTTTGTTAAACTAGTAAATAATCCAAACAGACACTTGTCAATAGAACTTAACAATACATTTCTAGAGGGTAAAATTAATTATAATTTTAACAATCGCTCTGGTTCATGCCAGCTTTGGTATCGGGATAACTAGGTAGCCCACAAGTGTGCTTCAACTTTAGTTTGGTATTAATGTGAATCTACAGCTTATAAGGTAATTCTCCTAATGGAAGAGGTTCATGTGTGCTGGTGAATCTCGTCCCAGCATCTTATGTCGCGACCGATCGCGAGGATCTGATGGCGCGAGAGAAGGTAAGAATGACAGGGACACCTAGAAGGGAATTGCTTGTACACGGTGGGGGCTTGAGCTTATGAAACAATTGAACAATTTCTCATCCATTGAGGATGGGATGTTTCATGTAACTGTTGAAGCTACAAGGAAGTTCCCACAATCCAAGGGAATTCATAAGTAAAGATTGTTATACCTGGATCGGGATACTAGTGACAAAGTTCAGGCCCATATGGATGAGGTTAAGATCCCTGAAAGGCAAAGCCAGAGCTATAGCTAGTGAAAGTTGGAATCCTCTTAAGGGTCTGGGAATCTGTGGGGATTTAATTTTTATTTCTGCAGCGGATCATAGTTGAAGGAAGTAGGGGTATATTTACTCATGTTGTTTTTGTTTCTATTCCTTCTATATGCCATGATGAGGTGCTCCTGTTGCCTGATTGGACGCGTGACCAGAGCCCGAGCAGATGACCACATCTTCCTCGATGAGATGCCCCGAAGCCTGACCCGCAAACAAGACACAGAGGATCCCAGACCAACCAATGATTACTGCAGCTCACCATGTCATCTCTACTGAAGAACAGAGTCTACATGTCAAGCCGTGTTTTCCTTTTTATGGACTGTAAGGACTGTAAGGCCAGGTGTAAAAATGGTATGGGATTATGTGTTATTATGTGTTACCATTAACACATTTACATACTAAACAACTTAAAAAAAGTACTAGAACAGAAGGATATAGAAATAAAGCAAAGAAAAAAGAGAAAATACATGAGAGACACAAATGATTATAAACTGTTACAGGCTTACAAATGGCAATTGAATTTAAGAGATGGATTATCAGAATCAACAACGTCATCCCCAGTGAGGGAAGTAAGAATTAGATCCCCAGGCAGGGATTATGAACAGAGATCACCTGATCATTATAGACAGGTGGCACCACCACAAAGACCGTATAGAGAGGAACAAAATGGACCCAGGACACCAAAACCGTGGTGGAAAAACTAAAATAATAACTCAAAACCATGGACCAAATCTCCAAAAAAAACGAATTGGAAGAATGGAGGAAACAAGAACCAAAAACCATATAACCAACAAAACACCCAGTATGGGAGAAATGAAAACCAAGGTTATATGGATCGAGTTTATCAGGACAATTATGAAAGAAGAGATAATAGAGATTATAACTATCAACCACCGCAACATTATCAAGATCAGCAACATAGAGATAACAGAAGTAGCCCTAACCACCCATATAATAGATATGAAGTATTAAGAGACCATAGATATGAAGTATTAAGAGACCATAAGGATGGAGAAAACAGGTCTTTTTTAGACCAGCGAAGGAGGGACAAAACGCCCCTCGCAACAGAATGCCACCTCGGAACGACAGATCCCCACCACGCAACACGAGAAGCCCAAAACAACGAGAGGAAATAGAGGCGGACGGAAGGTACAAAAGAAAAAGAACATAATCGGAGAAGGTATCTATAATCTGAGTGGAGTTGAACTGACAAAAATGTAACTCGCAACATTGGACAAAGGTTTAAAATATGCCCCAAGGAGGAACTTGAATAAATTTGACACTTATGTTGATATTCAGAAATACACCAGGAAACATGAATATCAAAAAATACATGTTGAACAAACCCCCAAGTATAGCAAACAACAGAGTGGACACTCCAGGGAAAATAGAACACTCATCTCTAAGGAACAGATCGCTATTCAATCCCCAAATATCCAATAGTGAGCATATACATGTTTTCAACAAAATGGTTACACAGGACATTGAGAAACTAAAAGTCAAAAAGGCACAAAATCCACAGCAAATAAAGAATGGAATAAAGAAGTTGTAAGAAAACAAAAAAGTGGTCATAAGACCAGCCGATAAAGGTGGAGGAATCGTGGTAATGCCAAGAGAGTATTACATTAATGAAATACTGAATCAATTGAACGATACAAGCACGTATATTAAACTGAAAGGAAACCCCACTAAGGAGTACAAAGGAGAATTACAAGACCTAGTCCTACGAGGAAGCATTAAAAATATACTGAACAAAAAAGAAGAAAAGTATCTAGTACCTGACACATGCAGAGTCCCTGTACTGTATACTGTACCCAAAATACATAAAAATCTAATTACCCCACCAGGAAGACCGATAATAAGCGGGATACAGTCAATCAATGCAAGAATTGGGGAGTATGTGGACAGTTTTATTCAACCATTAGTACCGAAGACAAAATCATACTTAAGGGACACCAAACATCTAATACAGATTTTGGAGGAAACAAAAATTAATGAAAACGAAAACTATACACGATAATTGATCATAACGACGCAATAACTGCAACGAGATGGGCAATGGACGAATGGAGTAGCTTAATATCCAAACAAAAAAGATTTATTCTAAGATGCCTAGCATATGGCATTCAACACAATTACTTCTGGTTTAACAAAGAGTTTTATAGACAATTAAATGGCATAGGAATGGGGGCTAAGTATTTATGTCACTTTTGGAGGAAGAAGCCCTATATTCCAATTATCCTCCTGAACTAATTCTGTTTAAACAATACATTGATGACTGTATTATTGTCTGGAGAGGGGATAGAAAAAGCCTGGAGGAATTTTTTGAGGTATTAAATGATAACCAAAAAAATATCATAATGACCTTTGATATCAGTGATAAAAATATAAAATTCCTGGACTTAGACATAACACTGGAAAAACATGGTTTTAGTACACAAACTTTTTTTAAACCGGTCGAAAGAAACAGCTACATACCTACAGATAGCTGCCATTATAGCCCATGGCTGATTAACATACCTAAAGGTCAATTAATCAGAATTAGAAGAAATTGCGGTGATGACAATGGATACCTAAAACAAGCAAATATTATTGGAGGACAATTCAAGAAAAAGGGTACAATGGGGAATTCATTGAACAAAAAATCCAAGAGGTACTGCAAATACCAAGGAAGGAACTGATACTGGACAAAAAATGAAACAATGAGAAATTTATGGAGGTACCTTTGATCTTTAATTTTAATATACAACACAAAAAAATCGAAGGCATTATCAAAAAACATTGGTCATTACTACAGGCAGACAGACAATTGAAGGAAATATTACCAAAAAATCCACGATTCATCTATCGCAAAGCCCCGACATTGAGAGACTTACTAGTTAAAAATGTACCAGACCCCCCTAAACCGAACCAAATCGTGTATTTTTTTCAAGGAAAAGGTTTCTTCCCATGCAAGCAATGTTATGCATGCAGACACACCAAACAAAAGGGAATAAAGGGCAATAAATTTATATCAACAGCAACCAAAAAGGAGTATGAAATAAAAGACTTTATTTCATGTAGTACGGAAGGGGTTGTTTACATGTTGGAGTGCTCTTGCTCATTACAGTACGTGGGTAGGACGAAAAGACCCCTATGGAAGCGCCTACGTGAACATGTGCAAAATATTAAATCAGGTTTTCCTAAACACAGTGTGTCTAGGCATTTTGCGCAATTCCATAGAAAAAATCCCTGTGACCTGAAGTTTTGGGCTATTGAAAAGCATAAACCTAACTGGAGAGGTAGCCACAAGGTCAGAGAACTAAGCAAGAGTGAATCCAGATGGATATACGAAATCAATAGTTTTTCACCAGCAGGGTTGAACATTGATTTTGATCTTAATTGTTTTATATCCGATTTTTAATACCTCTTTTTTAACATGTTTTCTCAACTTAATTTTTAACATGTTTCCTCAACTTCGTTTTAACATGTTTTCTTCATTTTTAACATGTTTCCTCAACTTTGTTTTAACATGTTTTCTCAACTTAATTTTTTAACATGTTTTCTCAACTTCGTTTTAACATGTTTTTATCCACATTCAAGTTTAACACTTCCTTTTAACATGTTCTCTTCATGGGTTTTAACCACATGTTACTCAGTACTGATAATACATCCATATTCCGCGGTTTTACATATATAAGTTCTATATATATATTTGAGATACTCTATATACCATATGCACATTTTTTCTGTTTGCATTATGATACTACAGTCATGTATGGCGCAACTTTGGTTATTACCAGGGTCCCCGCAGGTAATTACTACAGCCCACTGCGGTAATTAGTTCCTCTTTTTATCTCGTCCTTATCGTCATTTTAATCCCTATGTTGTATCAATCAATTTTTATTTAAATTTTTTTATCTTCATTTAAATTTAAATTTTTATTGTTTATTAATTTTTATTAATTTTTTTACATTTTTTTACTTTTATTCATTTTTATATTTTAAATTTTTTTCCCATTTTCCATTTTTTATTGTCATATTTTTGAATAAAAATGGTGTGTTCACACACCGGTCTTAACCGTTATGTTTTAAAGGCTTTATGACACAGCTATAAATTCCTGTTCCTCACATTCCATTTAAATATCGCTGTGATACTAAACAGTGACTCTTTACAGCACATAGAGAGTTAAAAGCACATCCACATAGGTTCCCGGTGTGGCGGATAAAGTAAATGGAATGATGACTAAAACATGAGAGCAATTGAAGTCACCAAGGCAACCCAATTGTTAATTTGTTGCTATAAAGACTCCACGCTGGTCACCAGGTCATTATCCCTTGAAAAAGTCACGTGACCTGTGACGCAACTTGTCGGGAGGAGGAGCTTAAGTGACGCCGTGTGATACACGAGCTCAGTGAAGGAGGAGAAGGGCTGACAGCCCAGAAGTAAAGCCTGACCATTGACACAGTTATCTGCGCTAATCTACCGGGTACGCGTGAGTGCAACCAAGCATAGGTATCTCATGTGTAGTTTTAGTAGCAATGCTGCGCAATGGTTTTTTTGTCTGTCTTCTCTTTTGCATGTAAATACCGGACAGAGATATTAGAAGGATCTGTATGAGGAATCATCTCTAAATTAACCGGCAACACTAAGGGAAGTTTTTTTGTTCTCTTTTTTTCCCCATATTTATTCAACATTACTATCACTGTATTGGCAACTGTTCTGTTCCTTTTTTCCCATAACATTTGGGAAACTAGTAGTTTTGATGCATGCATCAGTGGAAGTTCTAATCAGCTGCTTCACATAGTATTATCAGCAGTGCACTATTTCACCTAAACACCAATCGTCTGGTGTATTTGATTATCTTAGCAATCAGATAGTATTCACCACCAATCTTCTGGTGTATTTGATCAATCTTGCCATTAGAGCGTTCTAGTTGGTTATTTTTGCTACATCAGATATCTTTTATCCTTTCTATCACAGGACACATTTTCTAATCACCTTTCTGTCACTTTGAACCTCTGTTCATTTTTTACTAATTACTACAGATATTTGAAGATACCTGCTAACAGGAGTTTTTTATGCACGTTTGGCATTTATATAACACAAAGGATTATACACACTCATCACTCCATTCGTATACATGGATTGTATACTTTTAATCTCACTTACCTCTTGCACAATATATATGGATTGTATATATTTTCACTACTTGTGCACTATTGACCATATCGGATTTATTGGCAATAATTGTTTTCAAGATCTAAACTCACAGAATAAGGTTGATTTGCGCACCATTTATACGCTATCTGTATATTTTTTTACCTTTTAGTGAATCTATGGTGTTTCATAAATATGCCTCCCTGGTTATAGGAAAGCTCATGATTTGTTAAAATTGACAGGAAGTGAGCCGCCCCAATAGCATTTTTTTAAAGGAATGTGCTTTAGAATGTAGCCTATTAACACAACATGGAGAGCCTAGAAGAGGATGGATTACAGCATCAGAAGACCACACCTGGCTCCCTCATATCAGTTCTGAACCCGCTCATACACAAGCACATATCTTCTCAAGCAGAGAAAATAGTTTCCAGGCACTCAACACTCTATCTGCTGATAGAAAATGTAAATCTGGTAGAAATTTTAAATCAGTAAGATTTAAAGCGGTTCTGCACACATTTCATTTAGTAAATCTCTTTGCCTTCCAAATCAGGCAAAGAGTACTAAATTAAATGTTTTTTTTTTTTTTCACTTACCTTGTAATCGCTGACTTCCTTTCCTCTGTCTCTTCGGCGGTGGGGGGGGGGTCTCTGCGTCGATCGTCGTCACGCCGCACTGTCTCCTGGGATCTGGTGTCATTGATCCCAGCAGTCAGTGCGGACATCTTCAGAAATCTCGCGAGATTTCGGCCACATCTTCCGACATCTCGCGAGATTTCGGGCACATCTTCCGAAATCTCGCGAGATTTTGAGCTCATCTTCCGAAATCTCGCGAGATGTCGGCAGATGTGCCGAAATCTCGCGAGATTTCGGAGAACGTGAGCTGCACTTTGCCGTTACTGCGCACGCGCGAGCTCGGCGCAGTAACGGCGGTGCATGCTGGGCCATCTGAAGTGCCTGTGGGGTTTCACATGCCCACGGGCAAGATGGCCCCCAGCAAGAATACATTTTTAAAAAATATTTTAAAGGATGAAAAACGCCAGCAATCAATTAAAAACATGGAACACGTGAGTCCCCCAATTTACCTCCTAATTCTATGCATTACATTAAAAAAAAAAAAAAAAACATCACACAGTGCAGAACCGCTTTAAGATAAAAAAAAGAAAAACACACACACACAGGGTGGAGAGGGAGGCTTAGATAGCTCGGGTGTCGATTATACCTCGTCCCGGATTATATGGTGAAGGGTGGAGCAGGGATAGAAATAGGGGACTATAGCGGTAAGCGAAAAAGGATGATACTTGCAACTTTTTGAATAAGGAAAAATTTATTTACAAAATAGTTTATTCATGAACAATTAGACAGTCAAATCAAAAATGACAAACATTAACAAATATTGCAGACAGGGGTATCATAGGATAGGTCCTAAAGTCATATCCTGACCAATGCAATTGGTGGGAGCGCATAAGGTCCAGGGATGACAAGGGGACCGTAGGGGTACACAATAAAACATGGATTTGGTAAAAAGGATCTATAGGAATTTAATAGATCCTGGGTACAAAGGAGCTGGTTGGAGAGAGCTGACCAACATGTTTCGCCATACTATGGCTTCTTCAGGGTCAATTTGTACCGTAAAAAGGGGAAGAGTCTAGGGAAAATATGAAAAACACAACAAAAGTATTTGTATGAAAACATGAGTATAGTGAAAAAAAAAGGGCAATTCATATATCACCACATCACCACAAAGCCACCCACCCGTCCAATATACAACACTGCACTGTGCTGGGCCCAATGGGTTCCCACCTGGAGTCACAAAAGGCACATACCCCCAAATTGCTGGAGCAGCCACCTATGTCACAGGTGTGGCCAATTGTACTTGTGTCCCAAGGAGCAGGGAACTATCGAGGATCTATAGAGAGCCTGGTAAGATAAGATGGGATAAGAGCAAAAATGTATATAAATGGCAAAAAGATAAGATTTGCCATAACTGGCTAAACATAGCCTAAATTAGATTTTTATAGAAACTTACCACTATATCAAAATTGGAGATTATAGATGGAGCGCCAAGTATGAACAGTCGTATGAGAGATTTTGAAAAAATCAGCTCTAATGAAAAATGGCAAAAAAAGTCAAGAGATAAGGATAAGATGGATGGATAAGACAATACATTGAAGACCAGGGAAAGGGGGGAAAAGTAAAAAACTCACCTAGGACATGGATGTTAGTTGATTAAAACTGCACGAGAAAAGTCTGAAGCCAGACTGATGAACAGCTCTATTTGAATTAGTCACAAACAAGGGACCAGTGGCTGCAAAGGAAATTATGCAGTATAACTAAGTAGAGAATCTCAAACAGACTGATAGGGCATAAGCTGGAGGAGTGAAGAGAACAAACCTGCATCGTTGAAGTTCACAGCATAAATGGCGCTCCAGATTCCAACACCTAAAGTGCTGGAGGGAAGGCAGGCTATATAGGTCCTCCACACCTGGTCATGGTTAACATGATGAGGCGGCGGGCAAAATGGGCCGTTCGCGCATGCGCAATAGCGCCGGCGCGTGTGCCTACATTTCCCATAATGCCACACGTTCGGAGGATGCGCGCGCAGCTCGACGCTCACGCATGTAAACAATTCCGAACAAAAAGGGGCCCTCCAGTGGGTGGAGGGGGTAATACAACACATTTGTCAGAGCAAATGTGCTGGATACAATGGGGAAGATGGAGGAACAGCTGTCAAGGTGCCCGAGCGCCCACAAGGCGGTCTACCCACACAATAACGCACGGCCAGGGAGGACGAGGAAGAATACATGGCAAAATTGCAATGATATAGATGTATGGATAGTAGTAAGTAGCTATCAATAGAAAAAGTAGATAAACAGCCAGATTAGAATATAGTAACTGGGGGATATTCATAGAAAGGGCTTAAAGCTTATATATTCGTTTAGACCTGGGTATTTAACAGCATTGAGATTATGTATCCATTAGTTTCAATTTGCAACAGTTTTTCGTCGATACCTCCTCCTCGCACATGCGTCTCGACATGATCTAATGCCGAAAAACGCATGTGTTTAGGATCAAAATTGTGTGCAAGAGCAAGATGTCTATTAATGGCTGTAGTGGTAGTGCGTTTAAGAGTAGGTTTGATATGGTCACGTATACGGACCTGAAAGGGCCGTTTAGTTTTGCCAATGTACTTTCGGCATGTAGGATTGTATTGCCAGCAGTCGGCTTTCTAAATAAAGCCGTGCTGATCCGTCCTAACTTATCTATATTAACCTTTCCAGGCATCACCACAGTAGTCCGCCATAATGTAAGGGCCCCCGAGGGGCGAACGGGCACCGACAGCCAGTCAAAAGTATTTAAAGAGTAAAAATTACAAATAGTTATATAGAAAAAAGCACATATAATTTAGTTAAAATACCTCCTTCATCTACTAATTCTCACACAATTACCACGACCACTTTATCATCACTAACCGCTAGACGCGGCAGTGAACCTGTTTTACCCTCAATGTTTCCTCACAATGGTTCCTCGCTAGACCCCAAAATTGCACCTATTTTTTTACCATTAACCCTGGACACAACACCCCACCCAAGTTAATAGCTCCGCCCACCACCTCACCTCATCCAGTAGGTCCTGATGTTCTAAATCTGTCCTCGATTCCTCTAACTCTGGAGCAAGAAAAAGTTCTAAAACTAGGATTGACCTTTTGTCCATCCTCAGACTTTGACAAATTCGAATTTATCAAAGATATTCACCTCTTCGCTCGCAAGCTGGTATATAAAGTTATTTATGATAAACCTGTCACTAAATCCATTGACTCGGCGACCACTGTTTCGAATCAAGCGCCCACATTCGAAGAAATGCAGGCAATTGATGAACTCATGGCCCTATGGGAGGAGGGAGCCACCGACGACGACGAAGCTGAAACTTCGGCTTTCGTGGCCCTTGGTGCCTCTTTCCCCCCTCCTGCCTCTTTTAAACCTAAATCCAAGAATTTTCCAGCCCTGTCCACTAGCCCTAACATTTCAGCTTTTGTTCAACAAATTTGTCTTGCAATCAATAACCTACAATATACACCCTCGGGTCATTCAAATCTATCTCAGGCGAGTTTGCGGGCGTTAAAATCCCTCCAGGCTCACCCTGATATCGTAATTAAACCAGCTGACAAGGGTGGCAATGTAGTAGTTATGGACACTAAGGCTTATGAATCTATGTGTTATAAAATACTTAACAACTGCGAATGGTATCGCCCCATCGCCCTGTCTCTTATAAAAAACTTTTCTCACCAATATGACCAATTGATCTTTCATGCTTATCAGGCTACTGTTATTGACCAAAGTACTTGGAACTTTTTAAAGACCATTGAACCTACCATACCTACATTCTATGCTTTACCCAAAATCCACAAGTCAACCATCAATCCCCCTGGACGCCCCATTGTGTCAGGCTGTCACTGCTTAACAGAAAACGCAAGTGCCCTTGTGGACAAGTACCTTGCACCTCATGTTACACGCTTACCTTCTTATGTCAAGGATACACTTCATCTCCTCAAACTATTATACAATATGACTCTACCACCTAATACCTGGCTTGTCACGTTGGACGTTGAATGTTTGTACAATTGCATCCCCCATGATAGGGGTTTAGAGGTTATCCGAGACCTCCTTTCCGAACGGGGACCCCGTTTTGACAACTATGCAAATTTTGTTCTGGACCTTCTTAAATTTATCCTGACTAAAAATCATTTTATGTTTGATGGCTCCCACTTCCTCCAGGTGCAAGGTGTGGCTATGGGGACCAAATGTGCGCCCTCATATGCCAACTTGTACCTGGGGGGGTGGGAACGCCATCTCTTTTCACATCTAACCCCTAACTATAAAACCCGTATGTTGTATTGGTTTAGATATATTGATGACATTTTATTATTTTGGTCGGGCTCATATGCGAACCTTAATAACTTCTTTGATTCTTTAAGCACCAACAACTTTAATCTCAAATTTACCTTTGAATCCAGTCAGTCATCAGTCAATTTTCTTGATCTTACAATTAATATAGATAAGTTAGGACGGATCAGCACGGCTTTATTTAGAAAGCCGACTGCTGGCAATACAATCCTACATGCCGAAAGTGCTCATCCTCAATCTCTACTCAACAGTATTCCGTATAGTCAGTACCTTCGAATCAGACGCAACTGTACCTCAGATGCGGATTTTCACAAAGCATCTAACAAACTATTTCATAGACTCATTAATAGAGGCTACAGTCGGACACTTCTCAAGCGTTCTTTTAATAAGGTCAAGAAACTTGACAGATTTCAACTGATTCATAAGTCCAAAAATCTTACAGACACTCAACCTGTCAGATTGATTACCCGTTTCTCATCTATGCATACCCAAATACGTGAGGTTGTCAACAATTTTTGGCCTCTATTACTCGCTGATTCTACAGTCAGCAAGTTTATTGGCCCACGCCCTGATATAACATATAAGCGATGTCCTTCATTACGTGACCGTCTCATTAGAAGCCATTACGCCCCAACAATAACCCAAAGTCGCCCTGACAATGGTACTTATTCGTGTGGGTCATGTGACATTTGTCAATTTGTCTCTAATTCTAGACTTACCCTGCTCCCTGATGGTTCCTTCCATGAAATCTCTCATCATGTTAACTGCAGAACAATAGGTGTTGTATACTTAGCCACATGTACCTGCGGATGCTTCTACATTGGCAAAACTAAACGGCCCTTTCAGGTCCGTATACGTGACCATATCAAACCTACTCTTAAACGCACTACCACTACAGACATTAATAGACATCTTGCTCTTGCACACAATTTTGATCCTAAACACATGCGTTTTTCGGCATTAGATCATGTCGAGACGCATGTGCGAGGAGGAGGTATCGACGAAAAACTGTTGCAAATTGAAACTAAATGGATACATAATCTCAATGCTGTTAAATACCCAGGTCTAAACGAATATATAAGCTTTAAGCCCTTTCTATGAATATCCCCCAGTTACTATATTCTAATCTGGCTGTTTATCTACTTTTTCTATTGATAGCTACTTACTACTATCCATACATCTATATCATTGCAATTTTGCCATGTATTCTTCCTCGTCCTCCCTGGCCGTGCGTTATTGTGTGGGTAGACCGCCTTGTGGGCGCTCGGGCACCTTGACAGCTGCTTCTTACTATCAATTGGTTATAAACATGTTCATTATACTTGTATGTCTCTATTTGTTAATTGTCCACATTGTTGTATCTATATTGAACTTAAATATATGACCATTTACTGTCTAACTGTGTATATCTGTTATAAATTTACAGCATCTTCTATATGTTCCATATTCTTCTTGGTACCATCCCCTAAATGTAAATTATGTTAAAATGACCTAATTTGTATGCCCTTGCTCACTGACAAATCAATCCTTATCCTTGTTTAGTCAAAGCACATATGCCCCCATGTCGCCACAACTGGGACCCCATTGTTGGTGGATAATTTGGGTCTTGGCTCACCGTCTCAATCCCACTGCCTTTGCCTTCCATCTTCCTTGGTCCCTGTGTCCATCTGGAGCAAATAGGCACGTTCCACCCCATTTCTGGCATTCCCACTTTCGCCTTTCCACCCTGACCAATTGTACTCCCTATTTGCATTTGTAACTGTTTGGGCACCCCAGGGCTGCGAACCTACGGCCGCAGCCCGCCTGGCTTTGTTGCCTGCACACCCCCCTTATGCTCCACTGACATCTGGTAATTGAACAGCTCGAATCCCACTCTTTGCTTTGGATCCAATGTTCCTCCATCTTCCCCATTGTATCCAGCACATTTGCTCTGACAAATGTGTTGTATTACCCCCTCCACCCACTGGAGGGCCCCTTTTTGTTCGGAATTGTTTACATGCGTGAGCGTCGAGCTGCGCGCGCATCCTCCGAACGTGTGGCATTATGGGAAATGTAGGCACACGCGCCGGCGCTATTGCGCATGCGCGAACGGCCCATTTTGCCCGCCGCCTCATCATGTTAACCATGACCAGGTGTGGAGGACCTATATAGCCTGCCTTCCCTCCAGCACTTTAGGTGTTGGAATCTGGAGCACCATTTATGCTGTGAACTTCAACGATGCAGGTTTGTTCTCTTCACTCCTCCAGCTTATGCCCTATCAGTCTGTTTGAGATTCTCTACTTAGTTATACTGCATAATTTCCTTTGCAGCCACTGGTCCCTTGTTTGTGACTAATTCAAATAGAGCTGTTCATCAGTCTGGCTTCAGACTTTTCTCGTGCAGTTTTAATCAACTAACATCCATGTCCTAGGTGAGTTTTTTACTTTTCCCCCCTTTCCCTGGTCTTCAATGTATTGTCTTATCCATCCATCTTATCCTTATCTCTTGACTTTTTTTGCCATTTTTCATTAGAGCTGATTTTTTCAAAATCTCTCATACGACTGTTCATACTTGGCGCTCCATCTATAATCTCCAATTTTGATATAGTGGTAAGTTTCTATAAAAATCTAAATGTTTAGCCAGTTATGGCAAATCTTATCTTTTTGCCATTTATATACATTTTTGCTCTTATCCCATCTTATCTTACCAGGCTCTCTATAGATCCTCGATAGTTCCCTGCTCCTTGGGACACAAGTACAATTGGCCACACCTGCGACATAGGTGGCTGCTCCAGCAATTTGGGGGTATGTGCCTTTTGTGACTCCAGGTGGGAACCCATTGGGCCCAGCATAGTACAGTGTTGTATATTGGACGGGTGGGTGGCTTTGTGGTGATGTGGTGATATATGAATTGCCCTTTTTTTTTCACTATACTCATGTTTTCATACAAATAATTTTGTTGTGTTTTTCATATTTTCCCTAGACTCTTCCCCTTTTTACGGTACAAATTGACCCTGAAGAAGCCATAGTATGGCGAAACATGTTGGTCAGCTCTCTCCAACCAGCTCCTTTGTACCCAGGATCTATTAAATTCCTATAGATCCTTTTTACCAAATCCATGTTTTATTGTGTACCCCTACGGTCCCCTTGTCATCCCCGGACCTTATGCGCTCCCACCAATTGCATTGGTCAGGATATGACTTTAGGACCTATCCTATGATACCCCTGTCTGCAATATTTGTTAATGTTTGTCATTTTTGATTTGACTGTCTAATTGTTCATGAATAAACTATTTTGTAAATAAATTTTTCCTTATTCAAAAAGTTGCAAGTATCATCCTTTTTCGCTTACCGCTATAGTCCCCTATTTCTATCCCTGCTCCACCCTTCACACACACACAGGGATGTATCAGCAAATATATCCAAAAAAGATGTTGTCAAAATTAAAAGCAATCATACACATATAAAGATTTGAAATATATCAATCTCGATATCAATCTCGAGAAAAACTCCCATTCCTATACAATGTGAAACTAGCTCTAGTGCTGACACTACTTGAGAGATTGGTTGCAGACAGCTGGAAGCACCGTGGGGATAATCCTGTGAAGTATCTGAAAGACAATGGAAAACCTGTGGCAAACGTTATCCTTAAAATATGTTCTGAGGTGGAGGAAAGCAATGTTCCTGTCAGAACCAAGAGTGGTGGCTGGGATCAATTGTATACACAGATACAGAAAAGAGGTATTTCATATCTCCCCAAGATTGACAGATAGGAAATATATGTGCTTATGTATCTAAAACATTCTATATTTTAATTACAGAATTTATAGACTGCGTTTTTTTTACTATGCTGTACTCACCACAAATTCTGTGAGAAATCTCTGTTCATCATCTCTAAAAGATTTTTCCATGAACATCTTCCGAGCTTCCTCCTCATACTGTTTGCTCACATTAAAGAACTCATCAGTTGTTTCAGTGGGCAACTCAAATTTCTTCATCTTGTCCTGATAGTACTGTATTGCCTCCTGAACTGCTCTTTGGTTTTCTTTCTCAGACAAAGAGACCATCGCCTCCTCCATGCTGGCAAACTTAGAAGTGCATATAGCCTCCGTGTAAATTTTTGCCAGTTCACCCAATCCTACAAAAAAATGTAAAAAGAGGGAAAAAAAAAGTTTGAAAGTTTGGATACATATTTGAAAAAAATACCTTTCAAGTTAAGCCAAAAGCAACAGCATCTGAGATAATCAAAGAAAACCATATTTTCATTATTAAAATAGTTGGATATATTATTTGAATTAATAAAATTAAAAATGAAAAATTGGTACAGGGAACTACTGTACTAATACTGTAACATAAACACCCATCAAATTGTATAAAAATATAAAGTTTATTAAACAACAATGCATTTACAAAAACTTACATCCCGAACCCACCAATAAATTAACACCTTCCCCATTGAGCCCCATGACTTTATTTGCACATATTTAGTGCTCTAGATTTATAGGGGGGAATGGGTGCCTGTTTTAATTTTATGGGTGGGATTTGGAGGTGTGAGTTTTTGCAAATGTATTCTTGTTGAATAAAAGTTATTTTGCAATACAATTTGATGGCTGGTTAGCTTATTAGTAGTTTTCTGTACCACACTGCTATCTTTTTTGTTACCTGCCCAAAACTTGGAGAAGTATATAATCCATCAAGTAGACATGTGCACAACAAAAAAAATTGTTTATTTTCGTTTCGTTTTTTTTTGTTTCCGAAAAAAATTTGTTTTTTTTCGTTTCGTTTTTTTCGTTTCCGTTGATTCGTAAAGATTCGTACATTCGTAAGTCGTCGGTGTTCGGATTCGTAACGATTCGTACATTCGTAAGAGTTATTTTTCCGTTGATTCGTTTTTTCGTTAGTTTAATTTTCAGACGCATTCGTATTTATTCGTACATTCGTAACATTCGTAACATTCGTAGATTCGTAATCGGAGCATAATTCATAATTTTATGTAATGTGTATGCTATTATTACATTTTAATAATTTTCGAATCGAAAAAAAAGTTACGAATCGGAAAAAAAAAAATAAGTTACAAATCGAAAAAAAAGTTACGAATGTACGAATTTTTTTGTTCAATAGAGACACGGAAAATTACGAATCGAAAAAAAATAAATAAAAAAAAGTTACGAATCGAAAAAAAAAGTTACAAATCGAAAAAAAAAGTTACGAATGTACGAATTTTTTTGTTCAATCCATTCGAAGCACGTTTAGCAGCACCATTGTAAGGGACACGGAAAATTACCAATTCAACAAAAAAAAAAAAAGTTGAATGTACGAATTTTTTCGTTCGTTTTCGGATTTTCTTCATTAGTACTTTCGTTGTTTCTAATTCGTTTTTTCGGATTTTCGTTGTTTTTCGGATTCGTTCGATTCGAATGATTCGTTAATCGGATTTGTACGATTCGAACGATTCGTTATTCGGATTCGTACGATTCGAACGATTCGTTCATTCGTACGAAAACGAACAAACGAAAATAACGATAAAAAAACGAAAAACAAAAAAAAAAACAAACAAATTGCACATGTCTACCATCAAGGCTTGATGGTCCCTTTTCATTTTATATATATATATATATATATATATATATATATATATAACAGTCTATATTGTTTGAATAACTATAATGATTTTCTTATATCTTTTTTAAGCTGTTTCTCACTGCAGTTAAGTTCAAGAAAGTTTAAATGTCAAAAGGGGCTTGACGAGGGGGGCGTGGCGACCGGACTCCGAGATGGCCGCCTGATCTAGGAGCTCCGCTCGTCTGAGGAGACAATCAGCCCCCATTGGAGCCCACCGGTGACATTGAAGGCCACAAATCACCCTCACTTGTAGCTGACAGCCCGCTGTACCAAGCGAGGATGACGCGGAACCCGCAACAGCTGCAGAAGCTGACAAATTACTTTGCCTCGAGCGGGGCTCAACAAAATGGCGGCGGCGGCTCCCGGGAACACAGGCCGGAACAAGGCCCGGGGCAAAACGGAGGATCTAAACAGCAACAAACCGCCTTCCACATGCCTAACAAGGCTCCCAGTGAAGCATCCTCCGGTCCATCCAGCCCCACGACACGGAGCCCAGCCAAATCCAGACAGAGGAGGGATTCGCCGTGCAGACAGCAGGAGGATCCGACTATTCACACCCGAACTTTTGAACACTGCGAAAGTTCGGACATGAATAATGAACCCCATTAAAGTCAATGGGACCCGAACTTCAAATATCAAAAGTGTCCATTTTGAAGGCTTAAATGCAAGTAATTGGGCATACAGTGGTTATAGGGGTCCGGGTCCTGCCCTGGGGGACATGTATCAATAAAAAAAAGTTTGTGAAAAACGTCAGTTTTAAATCAGCAGTGATTTTTTGATTTTAAAGTGAAAGCTTCCTGCAAGCTGCCTTTATTTTGCTCAGCAACAGCTGGGGAGCCATTGTGTATGATGAGGACACAATGTAGTGCACTGGGAACAAGATTAGAGATTTGTTGGATCCATTATGGTGTCACTTTGACTTCGGATAGAAGTAATGGGTGCATTAAAATTGGTCTTTGGGTGTTGTGGCGCCTTCCCACCGTAACCCTATAGAGATAATTTTGATGAAAGCAAGAATTTGCCTTGCTGTAAAAAACTGCAATGACATGCACCTGTCAAACAGGTGCAGAAAAATTGGTCCTGGGTGTTAATTGTGCCCATGAAACCTATACCAAAAACATTCTTCCAGATGAAATGATTGAACACCCTCAAAGCTAGGCGGCCTTGAAGTCCTGCAGAGATTCCACATCCCAAAAAGACTTAATCAGTGATATCGACATCAGGGGCTTCATATCTGGTAATCCAGGACTGTTTAATTTTTATAAAAGTCAAACAGTCCCCGGAGCCTGTGGACAGACGCATTCTATGATCAGTAACAAAACCTCTTGCAGCACTGAATGCCCGTTCTGAAAGCACACTGGATGCAGGGCAGCCCAACAACTCAATAGCATACTGGGCAAGTTCTGGCCAGTGGTCTATTCTCGACTCGAACATTGCCTGTTCGCCTGTTCAGCGAACAGCAAACAATTTGGGGTGTTCGCGGCAAATTCGAAAAGCCGCGAGCACCCTGTAAAAGTCTATGGGAGAAATCTCAAGTGCTAATTTTAAAAGCCTATATGCAAGTTATTGTCATAAAAAGTGTTTGGGGACCTGGGTCCTGCCCCAGGGGACATGTATCAATGCAAATTTTTTTTTTTTAAACTGCCGTTTTTTCAGGAGCAGTGATTTTAATAATGCTTAAAGTGAAACAATAAAAGTATAATATTCCTTTAAATTTCGTACCTGGGGGGTGTCTATAGTATGCCTGTGAAGGGGCGCATGTTTCCCGTGCTTAGAAATGTCCCTGCACAAAGTGTAATTTTTACAGGAAAAAAAGCTATTTAAAATCACTCGCGGGTAATGAATTGCCGCCTCCCGTAACACAGAGAACAGTCATTCATTGAAAGTCATTGATAAAAAAAAAGTCATTGATAAAAAAAAAAAAAAAAGCGTGGGGGTTCCCCCAAATTCAATTACCAGGCCCTTCAGGTCTGCTATGGATATTAAGGGGAACCCCGCTTCAAATTTAAAAAAAAAATGACGTGGGGTTCCCCCTAAATATCCATACCAGACCCTTCAGGGACCCTTCAGGGACAAGAGCGGCCCCCCTCCCTCCTGAACCATACCAGGCCACATGGCCTCAACATTGGGAGGATGCTTTGGGGGTCTGTGACCCCTCAAAGCACCATGTCCCCATGTTGATGGGGACAAGGGCCATTTCCCCACAACCCTGGCCATTGGTTGTGGGGGTCTGCGCGCGGGGGGCTTATCGGAATCTGGAAGCCCCCTTTAACAAGGGGACCCCCAGATCCCGGCCCCCCCCTGTGTGAAATGGTACCCCTACCATTTCACCAAAAAAGTGTCAAAAATTTTAAAAATGACAGGAGACGGTCTTTGACAATTCCTTTATTAAAATCTTCTTTCATCTTCTTTCTTCTGGTCTTCCTTCTTCCTTTCTTCATCCTGCGGTTTCTTCATCTTCTTCTTCCATCTTCTTCCATCTTCTTCTTCCATCTTCTTCTTCCATCTTCTTCTTCCTCCGATCCACTTCTTCTTGCTCTGGTGTTCTCGTCCGGCATCTTCTTCCACGGGGACGTCATGGGGACTTCCCTATGGCTTTCCCCTTGACGTCATGGGGAAAGTCCCCCGCCCCCTATGACGTCATGGGGAAAGCCATAGGGAAGTCCCCATGACGTCCCCGTGTGTCGGAGGGGGGCGGGGTCACCAGGTGGCCCCACCCTCCGTTATAAAAGAGCTGTCAGATGCAGCGAAGCCTCACACAGCGGGAGCCTCCCATTGCGCGGAGCGGCCCAAGAAGAGACGCCGTGGAATTAGATGCCCGGACGAGAAGACCAGAGCAAGAAGAAGCGGATCGGAGGAAGAAGAAGATGGAAGAAGATGATGGAAGAAGATGGAAGAAGAAGATGAAGAAACCGAAGGATGAAGAAAGGAAGAAAGAAGACCAGAAGAAAGAAGATAAAAGAAGATTTTAATAAAGGAATTGTCAAAGACCGTCTCCTGTCATTTTTAAAATTTTTTGTCACTTTTTTGGTGAAATGGTAGGGGTACTTTTGTACCCCCTTACCATTTCACACAGGGGGGGGCGGGATCTGGGGGTCCTCTTGTTAAAGGGGGCTTCCAGATTCCGATAAGCCCCCCACCCGCAGACCCCCACAACCAATGGCCAGGGTTGTGGGGAATAGGCCCTTGTCCCCATCAACATGGGGACATGGTGCTTTGAGGGGTCACACCCCTACGTCATTTTTTTTTTAAAAAATTTGAAGTGGGGTTCCCCTTAATATCCATAGCAGACCTGAAGGGCCTGGTAATTGAATTTGGGGGAACCCCCACGCTTTTTTTTTTTATCAATGACTTTTTTTTTATCAATGACTTTCAATGAATGACTGTTCTCTGTGTTACGGGAGACGGCAATTCATTAGCCGCGAGTGACACTTTGTGCAGGGATAGTTCTAAGCACGGGAAACATGAGCCCCTTCACAGGCATACTATAGACACCCCCCAGGTACGAAATTTTATGGAATATTACACTTTTATTGTTTCACATTAAGCATTATTAAAATCACTGCTCCTGAAAAAAACATCAGTTTTAAAAAAATAAATTGCATTGATACATGTCCCCTGGGGCAGCAATATGACCTGCATGCTTTGGCCAATCACAGCGCAGAAAAAACGGAGAGCCGTAATTGGCCAAAGCCAGGGTGTACACGCCTCACACTATATACGGCTGCCGGCTTGGCGGCCTTGTGTAGTGTATTGGAGTTGTGATTGTGAAAGGAGAGAGTTTACAGAGAGAGACAGACAGTGTAATTTCTATTGAGTTAGATAGAGCAGGCAGGTGAGTCACTCACCGTGTGTAGAGGATATATATGCATCCTAGGTGTTGTATATATATTTATACACTGTATTGAGTTTAGCTAGATCCGTTCCTGTTAGTTTCTATACTGTGACAGACAGGCAGGTGATTGTGCTAGCTGTAGACAGTCAGTGTTTCACTTAAGTGTACTACTATGTGCTTTGCATAGCATTCACCTAAAGCGTAACCTGAATACAGTTAGTCTCTATACTGTGACAGGCAGGCCGGTGATTGTGCTAGCTGCATACAGTCAGTGTTTCACTTAAGTGTACTACTGTGTGCTTTGCATAGCATTCACCTAAAGCGTAACCTGAATACAGTTAGTCTCTAAACTGTGACAGGCAGACCGGTTATTGTGCTAGCTGCAGACAGTCAGTGTTTCACTTAGTGTACTACTGTGTGCTTTGCAGGGCCGATCCTGGGGAGGGTGCGCAGGGTGCAGCGCACCCAGGCGCCACAGGGGTGAGGGCGCCAAAGTGCCAGAGTGCTCCCCTCCCTACTCCTCTCTTTGTGCGTGTTCAGAACACCAGTGTGAGCATAAGGCAGCCCGTCCAGTCTGGCAGTGCTCAGGGGGAGGGGCCGCTCCTCTTCCTGACACAAGGGTTAGCGGATCGGATTGGGTGCAGGCAGGTGTTTATGGACACATGTCCATTTACATCTGCTTCTTCATAGAGGAGAATAGATGGTCCAATCAGTAGGGATGAGCTTCCAGTTTGAGTTGAACTCATGTTCGACTCAAACATTGCCTGTTCGCCTGTTCAGCGAACAGTGAACAATTTGGGGTGTTCGCGGCAAATTCGAAAAGCCGTGAGCACCCTGTAAAAGTCTATGGGAGAAATCTCAAGTGCTAATTTTAAAAGCCTATATGCAAGTTAAGGGGGGGGGGGCGGGATCTGGGGGTCCACTTGTTAAAGGGGGCTTCCAGATTCCTATAAGCCCCCCGCCCGCAGACCCCCACAACCAATGGCCAGGGTTGTGGGGACGAGGCCCTTGTCCCCATCAACATGGGGATATGGTGCTTTGAGGGGTCACAGACCCCCAAAGCACCCTCCCAATGTTGAGGGCATGTGGCCTGGTATGGTTCGGGGGGGGCACTCTCGTCCCCCCATCTTTTCCTGCGGCCTGCCAGGTTGCGTGCTCGGATAAGGGTCTGGTATGGATTTTGAGGGGGATCCCACGCCATTTTTTTTTTTTTGGCCGGGGTTTCCCTTAAAATCCATCCTAGACCTGAAGGGTCTGGTATGGATATTTAGGGGGAACCCCACGTCATTTATTTTTTTAAGTTTGAAGCGGGGTTCCCCTTAATATCCATAGCAGACCTGAAGGGCCTGGTAATTGAATTTGGGGGAACCCCCACGCTTTTTTTTTTTTATCAATGACTTTTTTTTTATCAATGACTTTCAATGAATGACTGTTCTCTGTGTTACGGGAGTCGGCAATTCATTAGCCGCGAGTGATTTTAAATAGCTTTTTTTCCTGCAAAAATGACACTTTGTGCAGGGACAGTTCTAAGCACGGGAAACATGCACCCCTTCACAGGCATACTATAGACACCCCCCAGGTACGAAATTTAAAGGAATATTATACTTTTATTGTTTCACATTAAGCATTATTAAAAATCACTGCTCCTGAAAAAACGGCCTTTTAAAAAAAAATGTTGCATTGATACATGTCCCCTGGGGCAGGACCCAGGTCCCCAAACACTTTTTATGACAATAACTTGCATATAAGCCTTTAAAATTAGCACTTTTGATTTTGAACGAGTCCCATAGACTTTAATAGGGTTCAAAAGTTCGCACGAGCTTTAGGTCTGTTCACAGGTTCTGCTGCGAACCGAACAGGGGGAGTTCGGCTCATCCCTACCAATCAGGTCCGCCTGAGAAACGGACAGACAGACTCCTTCAAAACATCTATGTGAAAGGGGTCTTAAAGCAGTAGTAAACCACAGCAGTTAAAAAAAAGCACCTGTAAGGCAATGGCACCATGTGCTAGTATGCATTGCATACTAGCACATTATGAAAAACTTACCTTAGAACGAAGCCCTCCAGCGCTGCGCTGTCACCACTGACAGTGCTTCCATCTTCCCCTTGCCTCTCTTCTGGATTTGCGGCCTTTGGCTGTATGAGCAGCTAAAGCTGCAATTAAGTCACTCCTGCACATGCACGTAGAAGCCCTTGGCTCCGGCACAAAGCTCTGTAGGTCTGGTGCGGTATGTCGGACCTTCAGAGCACATGTACTGGTGACGTCACAGGCTGTATGCAGGGTGATTTTCTCCTAAACAGTGCAGGTTTAGGAAATATAAATTTTATCTACAGGTAAGCCTTATTATAGACTCTATTATAGGCTTAACTGTAGGTAAAAATCACAAAGCCAGCTTTACTACCACTTTAAAAAGATAAACTTTGTATAATGTGTACAACACAGTATCATACTACACATCAATCAGAACACTTTTGGGGCTGTTTGTGGGGAAAGGGGGGATTTGGGACAATTAGGGGGATGGCAAAGTGCACCTTCGCCTGTGTAGGCCAAAATCCTTGCACTGGCTCTGTGTGTATCATACACACTGCACGAGCTTTGGTCTGAAATGCCAGACGGCGCTGTAACAAAGTCCTGCCTCCTAGAGATAGACGGAACACTGATCCAATGCAGTGAAATTGAATCAGTGTATTATAGAAGCCGCGAGCCAGTCTAGGAGGCGGGACTTTGTTACAGTGGCCGCCCGGGAGATTCCAATCCAAGCTTTGTGACAGCAGGAGATCGTTGGCGCTCTGTGTAATCCAGGGACACTGGCAGGCTGCAATTTGTGCGCACTGGCTGGCTGTAATTGGTGGGCACTGGTAGGTTGCATTTGGTGGGCATTGAAAGGCTGCATTTGATGGGCACTGGCAGGCTGCACTTGATGAGCACTGATAAGGCTGCATTTGATGGGCACTGATAAGTCTGCATTTATTGGGCATTGATAAGCTGTATTTGGTGGGCACTGGTAGGTAGACATGTGCACAATAAAAAAACTTGTTTATTTTCGTTTCGTTTTCTTTGTTTCCGTTGATTCGTAACGATTCGTAAATTCGTAAGTCGTCGGTGTTCGTATTTGTAACGATTCGTAAATTCGTAAGTCGTCGGTGTTCGCATTCGTAACGATTTGTATTTTCTTAAGAGTTATTTTTTCGTTGATTCGTTTTCCTGTTAGTTTAATTTTCATTTATTCAAAATTCGGACGCATTCGTATTTTCATAGATTTTGTTACATTCGTACTTTCGTTAGATTGATTTATTCGTACTTTCGTAACATTGTTTTCGTAGATTCGTAATCGGAGCATAATTCATAATTTTATGTGTATGCTATTATTACATTTTAAGAGACACGGAAAATTACGAATCGAAAAAAAAGTTACGAATGTACGAATTCTTTCATTCAATCCATTGGAAGCACGTTAAGCAGCGCCATTGTAAGAGACATGGAAAATTACAAATCGAAAAAAAAAAAAAAAGTTACGAATGTACGAATTTTTTTGTTCAATCCATTCGAAGCACGTTAAGCAGCGTCATTGTAAGAGACATGGAAAATTACAAATCGAAAAAAAAAGTTACGAATGTACGAATTTTTTCGTTCAATCCATTCGAGGCACGTTAAGCAGCGTGCTCCATTCGAAGCACGTTAAGGGACACGGAAAATTACCAATTCAACAAAAAAAAAAGTTACGAATGTACAAATTTTTTCGTTCATTTTGACTTTCGTTGTTCCTGTTTTCGTTTTTCGGATTTTCTTCTTTCGTAGTTTCGTTGTTTCTAATTTGGTTATTTCGGATTTTCGTTGTTTTTCGTATTCGTTCGATTCGAACGATTCGTTATTCGTTAAAATTTTTAGCGAATCGCTCGTTCATTCGTACGATAACGAATGAACGATTATAATGAAAAAAAAACGAAAAGCAAAACAAAAAAAAACGAATTGCACATGTCTACTGGTAGGTTGCATTTGATGGGCACTGTAGGGCAACATTTGATGGGCACTGATATGGCTGCAATTGGTGGGCAGTGGTAGGATGCATTTGGTGGGCACTGGTAGGATGCATTTGGTGGGCACTGGTAGGCAATATTTGATGGGCACTGGTGGGCAATATTTGATGGGCACTGGTAGGCTGCATTTGATGATCACTGATACGGCTGCATTTGATGGGCACTGATAAGGCTGCATTTGATGGGCACTGATAACGCTGCATTTGATGGGCACTGATAAGGCTGCATTTGATGGGCACTGATAATCTGCATTTGGTGGGCACTGTAGGGCAACATTTGATGGGCACTGATAAGGCTGCATTTGGTGGGCACTGGTAGGATACATTTGGTGGGCACTGGTAGGATGCATTTGGTGGGCACTGGTAGGCAATATTTGATGGGCACTGGTGGGCAATATTTGATGGGCACTGGTAGGCTGCATTTGATGATCACTGATACGGCTGCATTTGATGGGCACTGATAAGGCTGCATTTGATGGGCACTGATAACGCTGCATTTGATGGGCACTGATAAGGCTGCATTTGATGAGCACTGATAAGGCTGTATTTGATGGCACTGATAAGGCTGTATTTGATGGCACTGATAAGGCTGCATTTGATGGGCACTGATAATCTGCATTTGGTGGGCACTGATAATCTGCATTTGGTGGGCATTGATAATCTGCATTTGGGCACTGATAATCTGCATTTGGTGGGCACTGGTAGTCTGCATTTGATGGGCACTGATAAGGCTGCAATTGGTGGGCACTGGTAGGCTGCAATTGGTGGGCACTGATAGGCTGCAATTGGTGTGCACTGGTAGGCTGCATTTGATGAGCACTGATAAGGCTGCATTTGATGGGCACTGATAAGGCTGCATTTGGTGGGCATTGATACGGCTGCATTTTGTGGGCATTGATAAGGCTGCATTTGGTGGGCATTGATAAGCTGTATTTGGTGGGCACTGGTAGGCTACATTTAGTGGGCTCTAGTAGGCTGCATTTGATTGACATGGCACTGGTAGGCTGCATTTGGTGGGCACTGATAAGCTGCATTTGATGGGCACTGGAAGGCTACAATTGGTGGGCACTGGTAGGCTGCATTTGTTGGGCACTGGCAGGCTGCATTTGGTGGGCACTGGCAGGCTGCATTTGGTGGGCACTGGTAGGCTGAAATTGGTGGGCACTGATGAGGCTGCATTTGATGGGCACTGATTAGGCTGCATTTGATCCATTGATCTCTGGTATCAATTCAGTAGTCTCTGATCATCTCTTGTATCATGTCCACAGTCTCTGACCATCTCTTGTATCATGTCTGCTATCTCTTGTATCATGTCTGCTGTCTCTGACCATCTCTTGTATAATGTCTGCAGTCTCTGACTATCTCTTGTATCATGTCTGCAATCTCTGACCATCAATTGTATCATGTATCTGACCAGCTCTTGTATCATGTCTGCAGTCCCTGACCATCTCCTGTATCATGTCTGCGGTCTCTGACCATCTCCTGTATCATGTCTGCAGTCTCTGACCATCTCCTGTATCATGTCTGCAGTCTCTGACCATTTCCTATATCATGTCTGCAGTCCCTGACCATCTCCTGTATCATGTCTGCGGTCTCTGACCATCTCCTGTATCATGTCTGCAGTCTCTGACCATCTCCTGTATCATGTTTGCAGTCTCTGACCATCTCCTGTATCATGTCTGCAGTCTCTGACCATCTCCTATATCATGTCTGCAGTCTCTGACCGTCTCCTGTATCATGTCTGCAGTCTCTGACCATCTCCTGTATCATGTATGCAGTCTCTGACCATATCCTGTATCATGTCTGCAGTCTCTGACCATCTCCTGTATCATGTCTGCAGTCTCTGACCATCTCCTATATCATGCCTGCAGTCTCTGACCATCTCCTGTATCATGTCTGCAGTCTCTGACCATCTCCTGTATCATGTCTGCAGTCTCTGACCATTTCCTATATCATGCCTGCATTCCCTGACCATCTCCTGTATCATGTCTGTGGTCTCTCACCATCTCCTGTATCATGTCTGCAGTCTCTCACCATCTCCTGTACTATGTCTGCAGTCTCTGACCATCTCCTGTATCATGTCTGCAGTCTCTGACCATCTCCTGTACTATGTCTGCAGTCTCTGACCATCTCCTATATCATGTCTGCAGTCTCTGACCATCTCCTGTATCATGTCTGCAGTCTCTGACCATCTCCTGTATCATGTCTGCAGTCTCTGACCATCTCCTATATCATGCCTGCAGTCTCTGACCATCTCCTATATCATGTCTGCAGTCTCTGACCATCTCCTGTATCATGTCTGCAGTCTCTGACCATCTCCTGTATCATGTCTGCAGTCTCTGACCATCTCCTATATCATGCCTGCAGTCTCTGACCATCTCCTATATCATGTCTGCAGTCTCTGACCATCTCCTATATCATGCCTGCAGTCTCTGACCATCTCCTATATCATGCCTGCAGTCTCTGACCATCTCCTATATCATGCCTGCAGTCTCTGACCATCTCCTATATCATGTCTGCAGTCTCTGACCATTTCCTGTATCATATAAACCAATAATACACTCTTTTGCCTTTCCCTCTGTGTATCACCACTGCGCTTGTGTATATCCCTAAAAATATATAAAATGTTCGCTGCCACTCTAAGAAAAGAGAATTGTGTACAGTATTCCTATTCTAAAATGTGTAATGAGCGGCGCTGAGTACTAAATGTGTATATTTCAACTGTATAGTGAAACTTAGACTGAATGTATCAAAATAAACTAATAAATTAATACAACTGTCAAAACTTCCTACAATGTAGCAACTAAAATTCAAAACAAAAACCACCCTGTGATATAAGTGATTATAAACATGAAAAATAAACAAAAATAAATATATATATGTATGAAAAATAAATAAAGTGTCCAATTCAGATGATCCAAAAAAAAGTCCACTTCAAATACAGTTCATGACAATGAACCTATAAATGGTGACCAGTGAATTCAAAGTGTTATTTCACACAGGTATTTTTTCAGGAACACTCCTCCACCACACCGCTGTGTCTGTGTCTCCACTCCCCTTATGTTCACACACTCACCAGCTGTCTAAGCCTTACACTCCCATGTTTGGCTAAAAGCACTTTTTACCCTCTTTATATTGGGGTGACAAGCAGAAACCTCTAGATTCCAATGCAGGGTTAATGATATACTCCTCAGATGGTTCTTTAACAACTCCACATGTGAATGGCAAAAAGAAAGCCTCTAATAGTGTAATAAGCTCACAGACTTTTAATGTTTTAAAAGATCACTGCATTACACTCACATGTTAACTTAAAAACCACAGCATGAAAGGCAACTTCTTCACAGCACTCCATACAACTAGTGACTGGTAAATGGATGGCCACGGCGGACCCAGGATACACAAGATTTGTAAAGCGTCAGCTCACCACTCCTCGTCCCTGTTCCTACTGACAGACGAAAAAATAGCAATCGGTCGGTGTATGTAAAAATTTGCGTCCTGTGTCTAACTCACATATTCGCCAAGTAGCCACGCCCCGACATGTTTTGTCATGAATAGACTTAATCATGGGAATCCCTGAGTTAGACACAGGATGCTGATTTTTACATACACCGACCGATTGCTATTTTTTCGGCTGTCAGTAGGAACAGGGACGAGGAGTGGTGAGCTGACGCTTTACAAATCTTGTGTATCCTGGGTCCGCCGTGGCCATCCATTTACCAGTCACTAGTTGTATGGAGTGCTGTGAAGAAGTTGCCTTTCATGCTGTGGTTTTTAAGTTAACATGTGAGTGTAATGCAGTGATCTTTTAAGACATTAAAAGTGTGTGAGCTTATTACACTATTGGAGGCTTTCTTTTTGTCATTCACACGTGGAGTTGTTAAAGAACCATCTAAGGAGTATATCATTAACCCTGCATTGGAATCATGGGCGTCCGCAGAACTTTTTTCAAGGGGGGGGCATCATTTTAAGGTCACCCATGCTCTGACCATTTCAACAATGTCATTATCACATTATCACGGTCAGAGACTGCAGACGTAGTACAGGTGATGGTTAGAGACTGCGGACATGGTCCAAGAGACTGTCAGAGACTGCGGACATGGTCCAAGAGACTGTCAGAGACTGCGGACATGGTCGAAGAGACTGTCAGAGACTGCGGACATGGTCGAAGAGACTGTCAGAGACTGCGGACATGGTCCAAGAGACTGCCAGAGACTGCGGCCATGGTCTAAGAGACTGTCAGAGACTGCAGACATGGTCCAAGAGACTGTCAGAGACTGCAGACATGGTCCAAGAGACTGTCAGAGACTGTGGACATGGTCTAAGAGACTGTCAGAGACTGCGGACATGGTCCAAGAGACTGTCAGAGACTGCGGACATGGTCCAAGAGACTGTCAGAGACTGCGGACATTGCCCAAGAGACTGTCAGAGACTGCATACATGGCCCAAGAGACTGTAAGAGACTGTGGACATGGCACAAGAGATGACCAGAGACTGCATACATGGCCCAAGAGACTGTCAGAAACTGCATACATGGCTCAAGAGACTGCGGACATGGCACAAGAGACTGTCAGAAACTGCATACATGTGGTGGGTGACAGACAGAGACGGGGGGGTGACAGAAAGAGACAGAGGGGGTGACAGAGAGAAAGGGGGTGAGAGAGAGGGGGTGACAAAAAGAGACAGAAGGGGTGACAGAGAGAGAGGAGTGTGACAGAGACAGAGGGGGGTGAAAAAGAGAGGGGTGAGAGAGAGGGGGTGAGAGAGAGGGGTGATGGGGGTCATCACTCCTGATCCAATCCCTGATTCAAGGGATTGCTCCTATCTGCGGACGCCCATGATTGGAATCTAGAGGTTTCTGCTTGTCACCCCAATACAAAGAGGGTAAAAAGTGCTTTCAGCCAAACAAAAGAGTGTAAGGCTTAGACAGCTGGTGAGTGTGTGAACATAAGGGGAGTGGAGACACAGACACAGCGGTGTGGTGGAGGAGTGTTCCTGAAAAAATACCTGTGTGAAATAACACTTTGAATTCACTGGTCACCATTTATAGGTTCATTGTCATGAACTGTATTTGAAGTGGACTTTTTTTTGGATCATCTGAATTGGACACTTTATTTATTTTTCATACATATATATTTTTATTTTTATTTTTGTTTATTTTTCATGTTTATAATCACTTATGTCACAGGGTGGTTTTTGTTTTGAATTTTAGTTGCTACATTGTAGGAAGTTTTGAAAGTTGTATTAATTTATTAGTTTATTTTGATATTTCCTGTATCATGTCTGCAGTCTCTGACCATCTCCTGTATCATGTATGTAGGCTCTTTCCAACAGACTCTCTAACAGAAGCCCTTTCTGTGTCCATCAGAGAGGCCCCCCTCTAGGTCCCAACAGAGTACTCTGCTTCTCTAATGCCACGTACACACGACCGGAATTTCCACTGGACACAGTCTGATGGGAGATTTTCATCGGATTTTCCAACCATGTGTATGCCTATCGGTCTTTTTCTGTCGGCATTTCCGACGGACTTTTGATTGAGAGCCTGTTCTTAATTTTTCAGACGGAAAAACTTTCTATCGGAAATTCCGATCGTGTGTATGCAATTCCGACACGCAAAATTCCGAAGCATGCTCGGAAACAATTTGACGCATGCTCGGAAACAATTTGACGCATGCTCGGAAGCATTAAACTTCCCTTTAATAGTGCCGTCAAACATGTTGTATGTCGCTGTGTTATTGACCGTCGGAATTTGGTGTGACCGTGTGTAGGCAAGACAGTTTGAGTGGAATTCCGTCGGAATTTCCGATTGGAAAACCATCAGAGCTTTTTCCGACGAGAATTCCGATCGTGTGTACGCGGCATTACTGTATTTTGTTTATTGTTAAGAGATCATGGGAGGATCCCAGGGTAATGAAGACTCCTTAGAGGAGCATCTCTGTGTTTGAATCGTTGCCATAGAAACATTTGTAAAGAGGAGGAGTTAGTAAGATGAGCACGCCCATGTGGTGGCGCCAGAAATATTTCTGCACCCAGGTGCCTGTGACCCTAGGATCGGCCCTGGTGCTTTGCATAGCATTCGCCTAAAGCTCACTTGAATACAGTTAGTGAGTGACTAATATAGTGGTGTTCTCATAATAGAACCACAAGCAGAGAGCTGCAAGTATTTTAAGTGTACTGTGTCCTCTGCACAGTTTTCTAAAACTAACTAAAAACAATTGCTGCTTTTTCCATACTAACACCACAGCAGGCCATTAGTATGTCTGGAAGGCAAACAATGAGAGGCAGACAGTCAGGAGGCAATAAAAGAGGGCAAGCAGGCTCTGTGTCTAGAGGCAACAGTGCTGCTGGTCGTGGACATGGTGCATCCTCATCAGCACGTGGCCGTAGGAAACACTTGTCCTTCGTTTTGGCAGCTGGCCATGTTGAGCCGCAACATGCCCAAGACTTGGTAGAGTGGATGACCAAGCCGTCCTCCTCCTCCTCATCCTCTCTCACCCAGACTCAGGGTACTTTGTCTGGCAAAGCAGCTGCCAAAGCGGCCTCTTCCTTTGGCTCAATGGCATCAGCCACTCCTTCCCTAGCCCCACCATGTCCTACTGAGGAGTCCGCCGAACTGTTTGACCACAGTGTTGGGTACATGCTCCAGGAGGATGCCCAGCGTTTAGAAGGCTCCGATGATGGAACCCAGCTGGAGGAAGGCAGTAACGCAAGCTCAGAGAGAGGGGCTAGTAACGTGAGTCCAGAGAGAGGGGATGCCCAAAAAGGTCAGCTATCTTGCAGTCATGTTCCCCCAGCTGCAGCATACTGCCAGATTGGCTCCAGTGATGAGGAGGGAGGGGATGATGATGAGGTCACTGACTCCACGTGGGTGCCAGATAGGAGAGAGGAGGAGGCACATCTCCAACAAGGCAGGATGCCCTCCAGGGGCCAGCTTAGGGGCAGCACACCGACTGAATCACACCGCAGACCTCCGCCTGTGCAGGGCGCTGCCTCTGTGCGTTATTACAAAAGTTCTTTGGTGTGGGCCTTTTTTCAGACGTGTGCAGCAGATTGCACCATTGCCACTTGCAACATATGTCTAAAGCATATCTCGCGTGGCCAAAACATCAGCCGCTTGGGCACCACGTGCTTGACCAGACACATGTAGACCTGCCATGCAGTCCGTTGGCAAGCACACCTAAAAGACCCACACCAAAGAACAAGGCGGACCTCTCCTTGCTCCTCATCAGCTGGGATCTCCAACCCCACTATACCTTCAGTCCTCTCTGAAACCTGCACTGAGAGGAATGAAGGTGTAGAATTAGGTGTGTCACAGCCAAGTACTTGCGGGCAATCTGCTATCGGTACACCGACGTCCGATTGTACCAGGCAAATTTCCCTGCCCCAGCTGCTGCACCGCCGAAAGAAGTTTGTTCCCAGTCACCCACATGCCCAGCGGTTGAATGCTAGCTTGGTTAAATTGCTAGAACTTCAACTGCTGCCTTTTCAGTTGGTAGACTCTGCCCCCTTCCGTGAGTTTGTGAAATGTGCGGTTCCTCAGTGGCAGGTTTACAAAGGCCACTTTTTCTCACGGAAGGCGATTACGGCTCTCTATCGGCATGTGGAAGGCAATGTCCATGCCTCGCTGGACAGGGCGGTCAGTGGTAAGGTGCATATTACTGCTGACTCATGGTCCAGCAGGAATGGACAGGGACGTTACCTATCTTTCACGGCCCATTGGGTCGCTCTTTTGGCAGCTGGGAAGAATGCAGGACAAGGTGCAGTTACTTTTCTTTATTATATTGGTCTTTCAATCAATTTACTATACCATGTATACCTGCCATATCTACTTCTATTTGTATTGCATGCTATGTAGCAGCATATTTAGTGTAAGTCTGGTGACTACCTATGTATTTGATACAAAACATTTGATATGTATGCTAGACTGTAATAAATCATGTATTGTAATTTAATTTATGATGTTCTTATACATGGCGTACCCTCATTTAAAGTCCCACAAAATCCCTCCCTATCTACTAAATTAGGGATGGAGGCCGCCATGTGTTTCATATTGTGTGTGTCAGGTAACATCCATTTACTATTTAAGGTGCAGTAGTGTTGGAGGTTGTTCCGCCACCACCCCTCCAAAATGCTACTACTGGTTGTGACACACCTCTCTCCTCCACCCCCTCCTCTTCTTCTTTCTCCATGGCCTCTTCCTGTGCTTTGCCCTCGGAACCAGCGGTGCTCCGTAGGCGTTCAAGGGGCTATGCAAGTACGCAGGCAAAAAGATGCCATGCCGTGCTTGCGCTGGTGTGTTTGGGGGACAGGAGCCACGCTGGGGCAGAGGTTCTGTCAGCTCTGCAGGGGCAGGCCGAGAGGTGGTTGACGCCACGCCAGCTTAAGCCAGGAATGGTGGTTTGCTACAATGGCACCAACCTCCTCTCCGCCCTGCGACAAGGACAACTGACCCATGTGCCCTGTGTGGCTCATGTCCCTAACCTGGTGGTGCAGCGATTCTTGGGCAGGTACCCAGGCTTACAGGATGTCCTGAGGCAGGCCAGGAAAGTCTGTGTGCATTTCCGACGATCATATAATGCCAGTGCTCGACTGGCTGAGCTGCAAAAGGAGTTGAACCTGCCCAAGATCCGCCTTATATGTGACATGCCCACCAGGTGGAACTCAACGTTGGCCATGCTGCAGCGGCTGCACATGCAGCAGAGGGCCATCAATGAGTACCTGTGCGACTACGGCACCAGGACAGGGTCAGGGGAGCTCGTTTTTTTTTCACCACGCCGGTGGGGCATGATCAGGGATGCATACACTGTCCTGTCACCATTTGAGAAGGCCACGATGATGGTGAGCAGTGACAGTGCATGCATCAGTGACACTGTACCTCTTGTCCACCTGTTGGAGCATACGCTGCATGGAATAATGGACAGGGCACTTGAGGCAGAACAGAGGCAGGAAGAGGACAACTTCCTTGCCTCTCAAGGCCCCCTTTATCCAGACAGTGTTCCTTCTGTCCCACACATCACACAGGAAGAGGACGAGGAGGAGGATTGTGTCAGCATGGAGGTGGAGGCTGGCACCCAGCTTCAGCAGCAGAAGTATTTAGGGATGATTTACAGTCCAAAGAAACCGGTGGACTTGTACGTGGCTGGGAGGAGGTGGCTGCAGATCATGTCGTCCTTAGTGACCCAGAGGACTCCGGACCAAAGGCCTCAGCTAACCTACGCTGCATGGCCTCCCTGATCCTGCAAAGCCTGCGGAAGGATCCTTGCATTCTTCTGATCAAGGAGAGGGACCATTACTGGCTGGCCACTCTCCTTGATCCACGGTACAAGGGTAGGGTTGCGGACCTTATCTTGCCATCGCAGAGGGAGCAGAGGATGAGACATCTCCGGGAGGCCTTGCAGAAAGGTCTGTACAACGCGTTCCCAGAGACTGGATCACCACCAGCTACAAAGCACCTGATGGTGATGTAACAGAATAATTTTCTTTGAAATGTCAGATCCCTTCAAGACTGCCTATGCTGATGCAGAGTGACTATCCTGTTATGCTGAGTGACTATCTTCTTCCTCCTCAATAATCATGCTTATAGCTTGAAAGAACATTTTTGGTTCTGGGCACCGCCACTAGTGGCTAAAGCCCAATTTTCCAGCCCCTGTTTAACAGGGGCATGTGTTTACAATTTTTGATGCAATGCTTTGCAGCAAGGATCATTGCTGTGCTCCAACTACAGTATCTGTGAGGGGTTGCAGTGTTGTGGCACCAGCACCAGTGCCTAAGGCCCAATTTTTCAGCCCCTGTTTATCGGGGTGTGTAATTACAATTTTTGATGCAATACTTTGCAACTGGGCTCATTGCTGTGCTCTAAGTACAGTATCTGTGAGGGGTTGCAGTGTTGTGGCACCAGCACCAGTGCCTAAGGCCCAATTTTTCAGCCCCTGTTCAACAGGGGCATGCAATTACAATTCTTGATCTAATAATTCACAGCAGGGCCCATTCCTGTGCCCACCAAGAGTAACTGTGAGGGCTTACAGTGTTGTGGCAACACCACCACCACCAAAGGCCCAATTTTTCAGCCCCTGTTCAACAGGGGCATGCAATTACAATTCTTGATTAGAGTTGAGCAGACACCTGGATGTTCGGGTTCGGCGGGTTCGGCCGAACTTCGGAAAAAAGTCCGGGTTCGGGACCGAACTTGACCCCGAACTCTGAACCCCATTGAAGTCAATGGGACCCGGACTTTTGAACACTGAAATGGCTGTAAAAAAGTAATGGAAAGGGCTAGAGGGCTGCAAATGGCAACAAAATGTTGTTAAGAGCACGGCAAGTGATCTGCAAACAAATGTGGATAGGGAAATAACTTAAAATAACAAAAAAAAATTAAAAATAAAAATAAAATGCTGGAGGCCCCCTTCTCAGCAGAAGAGGTACAGGAAGTCATTAAGAACCTCAGAAACTCAACAGCACGATGCCGCACATATGGTGGGAAAACCTCAGAATACGCACTTTCTGGAAAAAATTATTAACTTTCATCAGGAGACTGGGTGGGAGACAATGTGAAGGAACCGGAGGCACTGTCAGCAACCCAATCTACTATCGCCTGTACTTGTCCTGGCCTCAACATTCGTACAGCCTCATTAGGCGTGCCAAAATACCGCTGCAGGCTCTGTCGCCTACTCGCACCTGAGGAAGGTGTTTCACTAGTGCGTGTAGCTGGCACAGATCGACCACGTCCTCTCCCTGCAACAGGAGTGCCACCAGCAGCACCACGACCCGGGCCACGTCCCCTTTTTGATGATCTCCTCATATTTTCAAAATGTATGATCTCGCCCTAAATGGGTGTTTTTGTATATAGCAGAATACACGTACAGTGTCTAAAGCGTTTATGAAAACATAGAAAATGCTATTGGGAAAAAAAAACACAGCAAAATTAATTTTTTTTGCAATGTTTTTCCAATATCAGAATAAACGGATAGTGTCTAAAGCGTTTATGAAAACGCAGGAAATGCTATTGGGAAGAAAAAAAACACTGCAAAATTAAATTTTTTTGCAATGTTTTTTCCAATATCAGAATAAACGGATAGTGTCTAAAGCGTTTATGAAAACGCAGAAAATGCTATTGGGAAGAAAAAAAACACTGCAAAATTACATTTTTTTGCAATGTTTTTCCAATATCAGAATAAACGGATAGTGTCTAAAGCGTTTATGAAAACGCAGAAAATGCTATTGGGAAAAAAAAAAACACTGCAAAATTAAATTTTTTTGCAATGTTTTTCCAATATCAGAATATGCGGATAGTGTCTACAGCGTGCATGTATGAACACGCAGAAAATGCTATTGGAAAAAAAAAAAACACAGCAAAATTAAAATGTTTTGCAATGTTTTTCCAATATCAGAATACACGGACAGTATCTAAAGCGTTTATGAACACGCAGAAAATGCTATTGGGAAAAAAAACACAGCAAAATTTAATTTTTTTTGCAATGTTTTTCCAATATCAGAATACACGGATAGTGTCTACAGCGTTTATGAAAACGCAGAAAATGCTATTGGGAAAAAAAAACACAGCAAAATTTTATTTTTTTCCAATGTTTTTCCAATATCAGAATACACGGATAGTGTCTACAGCGTGTATGTATGAACACGCAGAAAATGCTATTGGGAAAAAAAAAACACAGCAAAATTAATTTTTTTTGCAATGTTTTTCCAATATCAGAATACACGGATAGTGTCTACAGCGTGTATGTATGAACACGCAGAAAATGCTATTGGGAAAAAAAAAACACAGCAAAATTAATTTTTTTTGCAATGTTTTTCCAATATCAGAATACACGGATAGTGTCTACAGCGTGTATGTATGAACACGCAGAAAATGCTATTGGGAAAAAAAAACACAGCAAAATTTAATTTTTTTGCAATGTTTTTTTCCAATATCAGAATACACGGACAGTTTAAAGTGTTTATGAAAACGCAGAAAATGCTATTGGGAAAAAAAAACACAGCAAAATTAAATTTTTTTGCAATGTTTTTCCAATATCAGAATACACGGATAGTGTCTACAGTGTGTATGTATGAACACGCAGAAAATGCTATTGGGAAAAAAAAACACAGCAAAATTATTTTTTTTTGCAATGTTTTTCCAATATCAGAATACACGGACAGTATCTAAAGCGTTTATGAAAACGCAGAAAATGCTATTGGGAAAAAAAAAACACTGCAAAATTAAATTTTTTTGCAATGTTTTTCCAATATCAGAATACACGGATAGTGTCTACAGCGTGTATGTATTAACACGCAGAAAATGCTATTGGGAAAAAAAAAAACACAGTAAAATTAAATTTCTTTGCAATGTTTTTCCAATATCAGAATACACGGACAGTATCGAAAGCGTTTATGAAAATGCAGAAAATGCTATTGGGAAAAAAAAAAACACTGCAAAATTAAATTTTTTGCAATGTTTTTCCAATATCAGAATACGCGGATAGTGTCTACAGCGTGTATGTATGAACATGCAGAAAATGCTATTGGGAAAAAAAACACAGCAAAATTAAAAATTTTGCAATGTTTTTCCAATATCAGAATACACGGACAGTATCTAAAGTGTTTATGAAAACGCAGAAAATGCTATTAGGAAAAAAAAAAACACTGCAAAATTTTATTTTTTTGCAATGTTTTTCCAATATCAGAATACACGGACAGTGTCTAAAGCGTTTATGAAAACGCAGAAAATGCTATTGGGGAAAAAAAAACACAGCAAAATTTATTTTTTTTGCAATGTTTTTCAAATATCAGAATATACGGACAGTATCTAAAGCGTTTATGAAAACGCAGAAAATGCTATTGGGAAAAAAAACCACAGCAAAATAAAAAAATTTTGCAATGTTTTTCCAATATCAGAATACACGGACAGTATCTAAAGCGTTTATGAAAACGCAGAAAATGCTATTAGGAAAAAAAAACACTGCAAAATTTAATTTTTTTGCAATGTTTTTCCAATATCAGAATACACGGATAGTGTCTACAGCGTGTATGTATGAACACGCAGAAAATGCTATTGGGAAAAAAAAAAAACACAGCAAAATTAAATTTTTTTGCAATGTTTTTCCAATATCAGAATACACGGACAGTGTCTACAGCGTGTATGTATGAACACGCAGAAAATGCTATTGGGAAAAAAAAACACAGTAAAATTAAATTTCTTTGCAATGTTTTTCCAATATCAGAATACACGGACAGTATCGAAAGCGTTTATGAAAATGCAGAAAATGCTATTGGGAAAAAAAAAACACAGCAAAATTAAATTTTTTTGCAATGTTTTTCCAATATCAGAATACATGGATTGTGTCTACGGCGTGTATGTATGAACACGCAGAAAATGCTATTGGGAAAAAAAACACAGCAAAATTAAATTTTTTTGCAATGTTTTTCCAATATCAGAATACACGGACAGTATCTAAAGCGTTTATGAAAACGCAGAAAATGCTATTGGGAAAAAAAAAAAAACACTGCAAAATTTAATTTTTTTGCAATGTTTTTCCAATATCAGAATACACAGATAGTGTCTACAGCGTGTATGTATGAACACGCAGAAAATGCTATTGGGGAAAAAAAAACACAGCAAAATTTAATTTTTTTGCAATGTTTTTCCAATATCAGAATACACGGACATTATCTAAAGCGTTTATGAAAACGCAGAAAATGCTATTGGGAAAAAAAAACACTGCAAAATTAAATTTTTTTGCAATGTTTTTCCAATATCAGAATACACGGATAGTGTCTACAGCGTGTATGTATGAACACGCAGAAAATGCTATTGGGAAAAAAAAACACAGCAAAATAATTTTTTTTTGCAATGTTTTTCCAATATCAGAATACACGGATAGTGTCTACAGCGTGTATGTATGAACACGCAGAAAATGCTATTGGGAAAAAAAAAAAACACAGCAAAATTAAATTTTATGGAAATGTTTTTCCAATAGCAGAATACACACAGACTATGGTGTATCTCTTCCTATATGCAGTGTTGGTCCTAATGCTGCACTGAGCTTGCAGGTAAAACTTTTATATTTTGTCTGGCACTGGCCTCATGGCACTGTTAAAAGACTGTGCACTGCACCCCAGCCAGTGTACAATTGATTTAGGAATCTCTTCAATAATTCTCTCTGCCTCTTTCTTTTGCTTAATAAAGAAACTCCCTACTCTACTCTAGCTATCTAGATCGCTCACTGATCTAACTAATTAGAAGAAAATTAAAGGAATGTGGACTGACTGACTGACTGACTTTATCACACTAACTCCTAAAATCCTCTCTCTCTCTCTCAGCAGCACAGGAACCTGTCTATAGCAGAATGACGCTGTGTGCTGTGTGTCTGGACTATATATATAGAGGCTGGGTCACATGCTGCACTGGCCAATCACAGCCATGCCATTAGTAGGCATGGCTGTGATAGCTTCTAAGGGCACACTAGTGAAACTAGCATAGATTGGCTGCCCTGCAGCTGTTAAAATGGCGCCAATACATTGCCGAACACCGGACCCGAACCCGAACTTACAGCCAATAGTCCGGGTTCGGGTCCGGGTCCCGGACACCCAAAAGTCCGGTACGGACCCGAACTTTACAGTTCGGGTTCGCTCAACCCTATTCTTGATCTAATAATTCACAGCAGGGCCCATTCCTGCGCCCACCAAGTGTTACTGTGAGGGCTTACAGTGTTGTGGCACCAGCACCACCACCAAAGGCCCAATTTTTCCTACCACTGTTCAACAATGGCATGTAATTACAATTCCTGATATAATAGTTCACAGCAGGGTGTTCCAGCGCCCACCAAGAGTAACTGTGAGGGCTTACAGTGTTGTGGCAACACCAACATCTAAGGGGCAAATTTCTGAAGAGTATATACGGCAGGCCCCTACTTTCAAACATCCAACTTACAAACGACTCCTACTTGCAAACGGAAGGAGACAACAGGAAGTGAGAGGAAATCTACCCCTAGGAAGGGAAATTTTCTCCTGTAATGCACCGTACACAAGGTCGGAAAATCCGACCACAAAATCCATCAGATTTTTTCCGACGGATTTTGTCCGACACTGGTGTTGCATACACACGGTCGGACAAAGTTGTTGGAAAATCCGATCATTCTGAACGTGGTGACGTTTGTTGCCTACGACGGGACTACGTAGAGGCTAGTAGCCAATAGATTTGGTCTTGTAATGTGATCTGAGCATGCGTGGCACTTTGTTCGTCGGAATTCGCTACACACGATCGGAAAAAGTCCGATAGGACTTTGTTGTCGGAAAATTTGAGAGCAGGAGATAAAACTTTGTCCGTCGGAAAATCCGACGGAAAAAGTGCGATGGAGCCTACACACGGTCGGAATTTCCGACAACATTGTCTGATAGGACATTTTCCGTCGGAAAATCCGACCGTGTGTACGGGGCATAAGAGTTAATATGGGAAAAAGGTGTCTCCTCTCTACTGATGCTTTATCACCAATCCTTGTTTCAATAAAAAACCCAATTTTCCAAAAACATTTGTCATTGGGAAGAAAAGTGAGGTGAAATGTTCTGAACAGGTGCACAGACAGCAAAACAAATGTTACAGGGGTGATAACCCTTCCCTATGTTCTCCAAAAAGCTTAAAAATAGATTGTTTTGGCTGGAGCTACCCTTAAAAATTTACCTGTTTCCAAATTACAAACAGATTCTACTTAAGAACAAACCTACAGTCCCTGTCTCGTTTGCACTGCCTGTATACTGCTGTTCAGAGTATATAGGGTTTTGAGTATAGGGTTTTATTTTGGGTGCGGGGTTCCCCTTAATATCCATACAAGACCCAAAGGGGCTGGTAATGGGCTGGGGTAGGGAGGGGTGATGGGGTAGCCATGCCATTTTTCTCAAAGATTTTCATCCATATTGCCGAGACCAGACATTACATTAAAGCCGCAATGGCTTTTAAATGGCTTTTTTTCCTTTAGAAATGTCATTTTGTGCAGGGACAGTTCTAAACACGGGAAACACATGCCACCTCACAGGCATACTTTAGACACCAAAAAAAATGTTTTTTTTTATCCAGATTGGGCATAACTAAGAGAAGAAATGCCCAAACAGGATGAAGTTGGCTACAATGGCAGTAGTGGACAAATAAGAGAAAAAAGTTTTCGTTTTATTTGATATCCAAAATATTTTATTGTTTTACAAAAAGTGGATGTAAAATCAAATAGACCTAAAAAATTAATATCACTAACAACCGATCCAAAGTGCCCCACAAATACATCCAGGCGATATCCAATATAAAGGATATTCTCATGTTATCACCTAAAACCCAATAAAAAAAGAAAAACACTCTTCTTTCCTATAAATATTCACAAATATATGGGATCATGTTATGATGTATATCATCACATGTTTGGGAACACTAGGAACACTAGGATTTACCCACATATGTGACATAACATAACATATATTTTGCAAGAGAAGTACCTACAATATGATCCTATATGCCCTCTATTCAAGAGGGTATAACACACTTCTTCTTCTCTCCATGCTTCCTAATATTGGATCTTTTCCCCATATCACTCCATCTACAAACTATTATTAAGGTGACATGATTTTATTCTCGGAAACTAAATTTTATTGTTTAGTTTGGAAAATGAATGCCTACATTTATCTTTTATTACTCATTATTGCCTTATCCTGTTTAAGTCTCTTCATGGCTAATAATTCAATAAACAAAAATGATTTCATCTTATTCTCCCCTAAAAAGAATAATATGAAACAAAACAACAAGGATATTCTCATGTAAACGCCTTTTATATCACCCTGTATTTGAAAGACTCAAATCAGAGCTAAAGACCTAGCATGTTTAGATTAAAAACACATGCAAGAAGCTTCTTAATGAAGACTAATTGTGTCTCCTCACACTACAAAGGAGAGACGGCAACTGTGCTTCTATACGTCCAGTTAAAGCTACATAGGTGTCCTTTTATGAAACTGAGATCAGCTGCGATCCCAAGTCTCACAGCTGATCTCAGGTCTTTACCAGTGTATGAAACTGAGGTAATCAGATGAGAACATGTTCTCCACTGATTACCTCAGCACAGTGAGAATCTGTAACTGACTGTCACAGAAACGGGCAATGTATGAAGGTGCGATCTCAGCACCTCACTGGGGATCTGTGACAGGATTCTCACTTTCTGATTCACCATCTCAGAGGTGGAGAATCAGAGAGAGAAGCGGGAAGCTGCCTCAGAATTCTGGAGAAAGCAGGAAGTCTTTTGACTTCCTTCTTTCACTCAGGAGCAGCCATACAGTGAGAGCACATCTTCCCCACCATTACACACCCCAAAACCAGCAGGTTAGCAATCTAAAGTGTGTATATATATATATATATATATATATATATATATATATATATATATATATATAGATATTTCTATATCTATCTATATCTATATCTATCTATCTATCTATCTATCATCTATCTATATATATATATATATATATATATATATATATATATATATATATATATAAATAGATAGATATACACATACACATTGAAATAAACACACACACACACACACACATATATATATATATATATGCTATATGCTATGATATATATATATATATATAATATATATATATAGATAGATAGATAGATAGATAGATAGATAGATAGATAGATAGATAGATAGATAGATAGATAGATAGATATATATATATATATATATATATATATATATGTATATATATTATTCTACCTGCATTTAAATGCTATTATTAATGTCATTTTTATATCATTTTTAATTTATTAGTAAATAAAATTTTGTAAACCCTGAAATATGGTTTTACCCATGGCATGTTCCATTAGGCTACTTTCACACTGAGGCGCTGGGCGCTATATTTAGCGGCACTTTACTGTCGTTATAGCGGCGCTTTTCGAACGCTAGCGGGCAGTTTTACCCTCGCTAATGACTGAAATAGGGTTAAAACCGCCCGCAAAGCGCCACTGCAGCGGCACTTTGCAGGGGGGTTTGGAGCGCTGCCCCATTGTTTTCAATGGGAAGAGGCTCTTTAGGAGCGGTAAATACACAGCTCCTACAGCGCTCCAAAGATGCGGCTTGCACATTTTTGGAAATTTTTCAGCATCCTGCAAGCGCTCCAGTGTGAAAGCCCGCGGCTGTTTGAAGGCGCTTTGCAGGCGCTATTTTTAGAACTTTAGGCCCCTTTCACACTGGGGCGGTTTTCAGGCGGTACAGCGCTAAAAATAGCGCCTGTACACCGCCTGAAAAAACCGGCCCTATTCACTCCAGTGTGAAAGCTGGCGGGCTTTCACACTGGAGCGGTGCGCTAGCATGACGGCAAAAAAAGTCCTGCTAGCAGCATCTTTGGAGCGGGATAGGAGCGGTGTATTCACCACTCCTATACGGCTCCTTTACATTGATTTGAATGGGACACTGCGGTAATACCGCGGCAATACCGCCGCAAAGCGCCGCTACGGCGTCGCTCTGCGGGGGATTTTAACCCTTTTTTGGCCGTTTGTGGGGGTAAAACCGCACCACGAGTGGCTGAATCTCGCGGGCAAAACGACGGTAAATATAGCGCTGCTTTACCGTCACGGCGGCTCCCGCCCCAGTGTGAAAGGGGCCTTTCACACTGGGCCTTTTCCAGGCGCTACAGCGCTAAAAATAGCGCCTGAAAAAATCCGGCCCCTTTCACTCTGCTTTCACACTGGAGCGGTGCGCTAGCAGGACGGTCAAAAAAGTCCTGCTAGCAGCATCTTTGGAGCGGTGAAGGAGCAGTGTATTCATAATTCAAATTGAAATCAATGGGACAGCGCGGCAATACCGCCGGCAAAGCGCCGCTGCAGCAGCACTTTGCGGGCGGTTTTACCCCTTTTTCTGCCGTTAGCGGGGGTTAAAACTGCACTGCTAGCGGCTGAAAACCGCCGCTAAAACGACAGTAAAGCAGCGCTAAATAAAGCGCTGCTTTACCGCCAACGCCGACGCCACTCCCGCCCCAGTGTGAAAGGGGTCTTATACAGGGATTTATCAATTATGAAATATATTTTATTTTATTTTAATTTATTAATAAATATTTATACTTGTATACTTTATTAAAATTATTTTTTAATGATTATAAATGTATTTTACATTTATATGAATGGTGTATAGCTGCATTACATATGTGGATTACATTAATTTACTATACATCATTCACCTTTAAATAGGCACATGTGTGACATTTAAATATTGATAAAAAACAATGTTTTATAATAATTAGGTTAATGTATATTGTGTAGGGGGAATTTAACTTTATTATTTTATTAATATGTAGGGGAATAATGTGTTAATTAGTGTTTAACTTTTGTATTTTAAATCGCCTCAGACTGTAATCCCGCTACATCTCGCGAGATTACAGTGTGAGGAGAAGTTCTGAGGAGTTCCCGGCGTTTGTAGATCGCTTCTCAACTCAACATGAGAAGCGATCTACAGACAATCATAAACAGGCACTCAGGGGAGAGCGATCTCCCCTGAGAATGCCTGAGAAATGAATAGCGGTATTTTACCGCACTTTAATAAAAGGACACCATAATGTTATGTTGCGAAACGCGATGACGTAATAGGTAACAACGGACAGTGGACCCTCGCTGGGGAACCCTCAATTTGAGAGCGGAGAAAAATCTAACAATGGCATACCGTATACAGCTAGAGGACTGATGACTGACTTCATCTCTGACCGCTGCAGGATTGATCTAGCTCAGTATAGCATATACTGGATAGCTACAACGGCATCATCTTTTGAAGATGACAACATGACAGCCAAAATCTTCTACAAATGGAAAATGACTATACTGCTCTTTAGGCAGCTTAACGGCACAGGAGTGCATCTGAGCACCGAGAACTTGCAGCAACCAACCTTTCATCTGCTGAATTGGCTGCAAACGTTCAACACACACTGGAAAACGTAGGAGATTGGTAATGTATTCAACTACATACTGACACTCTCATTTGCTGTATCAGCTATAAATTATCCAGCGCAGATCTGAAGACAAAGAAAAGTGGTAACGTACCACACTATATATTGACATTATCAACATATAGACTTCTCCTCATTATATGATATTGAGCTGATGATCACTTGATTGTCATTCATATGCGCCTGTGAGATTTAAAGAACAGCAGCCAGCGGATGTTAAAGTTGATTGCCTGTTGCAATATATCCACTGAGGACTTATATCGAAGACTTGTATGCTACATTGTATTGACTTAACCATCTCCCATAAACATACTCAATGTGATACAATTAAGAGCAATTAAGATACACCTATGTTGAATACAAGGTATATGCTGGAAACAGCCACAGGTAATATCTAAACATCGCTGCTTCTTATCAATAGATGGTATAAACGTAAAAATCACCAATACAAAGTCTTATTTGCCATTTAAGGAACATAACTGTCTTTTCAAATATTGCCGTATTTCTTTTCCCTAGTCTTGCTGCAAGAATATATATCTACAGTACAAATGCTTTCCATGCAATGAAAATATTATTTTCAGAACTTTGAGATCAATATTGCTAAAACCTGGAAAAACAAGGAAACTGTTACTGATGAACTATGACATATATTTTTTCTTTTCTGCAACGAATAATAACTAATCAAGCTATTCATTAGCTGTGATAAACCTGAGCAGATTAACCCATAGATAGCGTCTTATTATGTTTTCTAATTAGCTGCTACATATGGAATATTCCTGTTCTCCACCACCCATCGATTTTCCGCCACAAAACATAATTAATTAATTTCATTATATATCTTTTTGATACACACACATGTTTATGTGAAGCGGCAAGTTGATGTAGAGATGGTTATGAGGGCGCCCTGTCCGTTTGTCTGTGTTATGTACTTGTTTTATGTATTTATGTCTTTTTTTTATTGGGTTTTAGGTGATAACATGAGAATATCCTTTCTATTGGATATCGCCTGGATGTATTTGTGGGGCACTTTGGGTCGGTTGTTAGTGATATTAATCTGGATAAAAAAAAAAAAATGTAATGCTTTTATCGGCTACGGCACTAGCCTCACACAAATTGACATGAGGAGTGACATAAAGAGAACCATCTAATCTATTCCCTTCTGATCTCCCAGCGCTTAAATATATCAAAATACGCCGGAAGTGAGGAAGGATTTTGGTCAATCCCTGTTTGTTTTATACTTTAGACACCCCCCAGATACAATATTTAATGGAATATTTCATTTTTTTTTCACTTTATGCATCATTAAAATGACTGCTCCCGATAAAACAGACGTTTTTAAAACTTCTTTTTGTATTGATACATGTCCCCTGGGGCAGGACTCGTGTCCCCAAACATTTTTAGGACAATAACATGCATATTAGCCATTATAACTAGCACTTTAGATTTTGAACGTTCGCGTCCATTGCATTTAATAGGGTTCTAATGTTCGCACAAACTTTCGGTCCATTCGCAGGTTCTGGTGGGAACCGAACCGTCGGGTGTTCGGCTCATCCCTACAGCTGAGCTGTGGGGAGTGGGCTGGGAGATAACAGCTACAGAATGTGATGGAATACGGTGACTGCTCTTTACTCTTTCTTGATGTCGACCTCCTTGGGGTTGTGCTGCCTCACCTTCAGTTTCCTCCTCTGCTCTATCTGGCACCCAAGTCGCATCAGTGACCTCATCACCATCATCATCTCCTGCATCTTCATCATTACCACATGAGACAGCTTGGCAATACGCTGCGGATTAGGGAACATGAATGGCAATTTGTCTACCAGTGTTCCTCCCTCTCTCTAGGCTAATGTTCATGTCATCCTCAACCTCAGAACTAGCATCTGAATCCAGTAATGGCTGGACATCATTAAGGTGCAAGTGGCTGACGCTGTGGTAAAATAACTCAGCTGACTCCTCAATGGCTGATGTTAGGGCTATGGCAGGAATAGATGTGGACAAGGAGGCAGGTTTATCCACTCTGGCAACTGCAGGGCACTGCACACTTGTCTCTGCTTGTGTGACAGAGGATGAGGAGGAAGAGGAAGGTTTAGTAAGCCAGTCCACCACCTCCTCTACATTCTGTGACTGGATACGATGGGCAAACTCACTAAACAGCGTGTCAGAGAAGTTCCCAGAATGGACTCAGTGCTGGGCGCCCTGGTGTGCACCGGTGTGCGCTGATGTGCGCACGGTTGTGGGCGCCGACGTGCGGGTGTGTGCACTTTACTTCGTGCTGTTCGATCTGCAGCTCCCCGTGTCCTTTCTCTGTTACCTTGTCTGAACGTCTGATCTCCTAAGTACCCAGCTTGCCCATTGGATTATCCTCTGTCTTCTGCCTGCACCTGACCCCGGCCTGTCTTGACCCTGAACCTGCCTGCTCTGCTCCTGCTCTGCATTTGCTGCCTGTGTTCCGGCTGGCTGGCCAGCTGTCTAGTGATCACCAAGCCACTTGCACCGAGATCCTGGGCCGTCCCTTCTGCTGCCACCCGCCAGGCTCTCATACCACTTTGTGCTCCCCTGCCATCTGTCCATACTGCCAGGGGCCGTGAACCAGACACGTAAGGGAGACATTCCCCTGCTATATCAGGCTCATCGGTCAGGTACGTGGAAGTCTGACACAGAGGAAATGATGCCCTGCCTGAGGACTGACGACCACGTCCACCTTTGCCTGTGGACACATTTGTTGCTGGCCCCCTTATAGTGCCAAGTGAACGTCTGCCTCTCCTTGTTGTCCTCCCAGAAATTATTGGGAGGGAGGGGGCAGTGCTTATAAACAAATGTAAAGGAGAAGTTGAAATCTGTACGTAGATGCACTTTAATCAATGTAAAGAGGTGTTTGGTGCCCTTTAATTTGAGTACTCACACTACACAGACACACTCCACGGATACAATATAATATACTGCAATATAATGCGCCAAACGTACAGTGGCGCACATAACTATATGGCGTTAAACTGGCTGTAACGCACACAGAACTATACAGTGTTAAACTGGCAGTAATGCACACAGAAGTAAATGGCGTTAAACTGGCAGTAACGCATGCAAAACTATATGGCATTAAACTGGCAGTAATGCACGCAAAACGATATGGCGTTAAACTGTCAGTAACGCAAACAGAAGTAAATGCCGTTAAACTGGCAGTAATGCAATCAAATAGACGGTGTTCAACCGTCACTACACTGACGCTATCTGAACTGCCCCTACTCTAGCTATACACTAATGTCAAGATTACTGACACGGTCTCTCTACACTACACTGAAACTATATGAGCTGTTCCTACTCTACACTAATGTATGTATAAATTACACGGTGTCACTACACTACAGTGCAACTATCTGAGCTGTCCCTTCTCTAGCTGCACACTATGCGAAGCTGAATGATGGTCCTCCTCACTACACTCACACTATCCCTAGACTGATACTAAACTAATATTCTACACTGACACTGACAATTAAAGCAAAATAGAACAGTATAGCACACTAATAGCACTGAACAGAGCCCTGTTCTATCACTCTCCACACCAAAATCACACTTAAAATATTTACATTGTATCCTGTGTAGCTAGATCTGACTGCAGGCCATTCCTGGTGTACGTTTTCAAATACACTTTCAGGCAGGCAGGCAAGTGATTCAGTGATCTGTAGTGCATTAAATATATATACAGTCTCTAACATATAAATATCCACTGCATATAAGCATCGCCAAGCCTATATCTGACTGCAGGCCATTGCTGGTGTTCATTTTCAAAGACACTTTCAGGCAGGCAGGGGATTCAGTGATCTGCAGTGCATAAAGATATACATACAGTATTCTACATATATATCCACTGCATTCTAGTCTAGCTAAGCCTATACCTGACTGCAGGCCATTCCTGGTGTAATTTTCAGGCGGTGTTTTGCTAATCCAATTTTACAGCATGTTTAGAAGGCCACCAAGGAAAGGTAGACACTCACAGGCCGCTAAAAGAGGGCAAGCAGGCTCTGTGTCTACAGCCAACAGTGCTGGTCGTGGAAACGGTGCATCCTCAGCATGTGGCCGCGGGGCATGCTTGTCCTTTTTTTCGACAGCTGGCCGTGTTGAGCCACAACATGCAGAAGAGTTGGTAGAGTGGATCTTTAGAGATTTTGTGGAATGTGCGGTACCTCAGTGGCAGGTTCCCAAATGCAATTTTTTTTTGAAAGGCCATTCCGGCTCTCTACCGGCATGTGGAAGGCAATGTCTTGGCCTCGTTGGACAGGGCGGTCAGCTGTAAGTTGCATATTACCTCTGACTTATGGTCCAGCAGGCATGGACAGGGACATTACCTTTCTTTCACGGCGCACTGGGTAAACCTGCTGGCAGCTGGGGAGGATGCTGGAGAGGGTGCAGTAATATTGGGGCTTGTTCTGCCAACACACCTCCAAAATGCTGGTAGTGGTGATTCTGCCACACCTCTCTCCTCCACCCCCTCCTCTTCTTCTTCCTCTATGGCCTCTTCCTGTGCAGATTTTTCCCTGGAACCAGCGGTGCTCCGTAGGTGTTCTAGGGGCTACACAAGCACTCAGGCAAAAAGATGCAATGCAGTGCTTGAGTTGGTCTGCTTAAGGAACAGCAGCCACACTGGGGCAGAGATTCTGGCAGCTCTGCAGGGGCTCAGAGGTGGTTGACGGCACACCAGCTTCAGCCAGGAATAGTGGTTTGCAACACTGGCACCAACCTCCTCTCCACCCTCTGACAGGGACACTTCACCCATGTTCCCTGTTTGGCTCACGTCCTTCATTTGGTGGTGCAGCGGTCCTTGTGCAGGTACCCAGGCTTACAGGATCTCTTGAGGCAGGCCAGGAAAGTCTGTGGGCATTTCCGCCGGTCATATAATACCAGTGCTCGGCTGGCTGACCTTTGAGAGGAATGCAACCTGCCCAAGAACCGCCTCATCTATGACATGCCCACCAGGTGGAACTCAACGTTGGCAATGCTGCAGCAGCTGCACACGCAGCAGAGGGCCATCAATGAGTACCTGTGCAAGTATGGCACAAGGACAGGATCAGGGGAGCTTGGCTTTTTTTCGCCATGCCAGGGGCTAATGATCAAGGATGCATGCACTGTCCTGTCACCATTTGAGGAGGCCACGAGGATGGTGAGCAGTGACAGTGCATGCATCAGTGATACTGTACCTCTTGTTTTCCTGTTGGAGCACACGTTGCTTGGAATAATGGACAGGGCACTTAAAGCAGAACAGAGGGAGGAAGAGGAGGACTTCCTTACCTCTCAAGGCCCCCTTTATCCAGACAGTATTCCTGCAGGCTCGCCTATCACGCAGGAAGAGGAGGAGGAGGATTGTGTCAGCATGGAGGAGGAGCCTGGCACTCAGCATCAGCAGCAGTCTTCAAGGGATCGTTTTTCAGTCCCCAGAAACCCATGGACTTGTACGTGGCTGAAAGGAGGTGGCTGCGGATCATGTCGTCCTTAGTGACCCAGAGGACTCCAGACCGAATGCCTCAGCAAACCTACGCTGCATGGTCTCCCTGATACTGCAAAGCCTGCAAAAGGACCCTCGGATTCGTGGTATCAAGGAGAGGGATCAGTACTGGCTGGCAACCCTTCTTGATCAACGTTACAAGGGTAAGGTTGCAGAACTTATCCAGCTTTCGCAGAGGGAGCAGAGAATGAAACATCTTCGGGAGGCCTTGCAGAAAGGTTTGTGCAATGCGTTTCCAGAGCCTGGGAGGTTACAATTTCCTGGTCCTCCTGGACAACATGTTGCTGAGGCTTCGGTCAGTCACAGAAGGAGCGGTGGAGAAGGTGGCCCTCTGACGAGGCGTTCAGACAATTTTTTTAGTCTGCAGCCCCAAGGTCTGATCGGTTCCAGCAACCATCGCCAGCGTCTGATTTACATGGTGCAGGAATATCTTGAGGCAAGATCAGACTTGGAGACCTTTCCAACTGAAAATCCACTGGGTTACTGGGTCTTAAGGATGGATCACTGGCCAGAGCTTACACAGTATGCAATTGAGCTACTGGCTTGTCCTACATCCAGCGTTCTATCTGATTGCACATTCAGTGCTGCTGGAAGCTTTGTAACTGATCACAGAGTACGCTTGTCCACAGACTCGGTTAATCGGCTCACCTTCATAAAAATTAATCAGTCTTGGATCACCAGCTACAAAGCACCTGATGCTGATGTAACCAATACATTTTTTTATGAATGTAAGATCCCTTGAAGACAGCCTATGCTGATGCTGAGTGACTATCCTGTTATGCTGAGTGACTATCCTATTCCTCCTCAATGTTCATGTTGATAGCTTCTAAGAACATTTTTGGTTCTGGGCACCAGCAACAGTGCCTAAAGCCCATTTTTTCTGCCCCTGTTTAACAGGGGCGTGTAATTACAATTTTTGCTGTAATATTTTGCAGCAGGGATTGTTCCTGCGCTCAACTAGAGTATCTGTGAGGGATTGCAGTGTTGTGGCACCACCACCAGTGCCTAAGACCCAATTTTTCTGCCCCTGTTCAACAGGGGCATGTAATTACAATTCTTCATATAATATTTCACAGCAGGGCCCGCTCCAGTGCCCACCAAGAGTAATGCCCCATACACACGCTCGGATTTTCCGATGACTATTTCCGTCGGATCATTTCCGTCGGAATTTGTCCGAAGCTGGTGTTGCGTACACACGGTCGGACAACGTTGTCGGAATTTCCGGTCTTCAAGAATGCCGTGACGTAAGCCGTCTTCAACGAGACTAGAAAAGGGAAGTTCAGCACCACGTCCGGCACCCGTTGGGCTCCTTCTGCTGATTCCGTGTTTATCGCGTGTTAGTAGAGGTTTGGTGACATACGATTCGCGCTTTCAGTTTTCAGACTCAGATCGTTACTGCTCTTCAGTTTGTGCTTGTCGTGCGTATCTGTTTATCGGTGCATGTAGTCAGTTCACATTTGTTGGTCATTGTGGCTTATATCTTGATATAGGACGCTTTGATTTTCACTGCTTATTGTCTGCTCCGTTTCTGGTATTCATTTCGTTCTTTCAGGCCTTGCTGTTTATCGGTGCTTTCTGTTTGTCCGTTCTGACCAGCCGACCGTTTGTGAGCTATGTGTACGTACTCGTCGTAGAGTTCGTGCTGTGCAGGGGCTTAGTGTCGGGCTTTTAGCTTTGACCCAAGACCAGTCCATGAACAGGGCGAGGAGGAGTTCGTGGACCAAGAATTGGTTGCTTCAGCTTGACCAATTCTCGCACATGCCTTTGCTTCGTGAGATCCGGGAGAATAATCTTGATGATTTCAGGAACTTTCTCCGGATGACGGACCCTGTTTTTCACCGTCTGCAGGATACCTGCATGAGACAAGCCATCACTCCGGAGCAGAGGCTTGTTGCCACGTTGAGGTACTTGGCGACAGGGAGAAGCCTTCAGTATCTGAAGTTCTCCACAGGTATCTCTCCCCAGGCTCTGGGAATCATTATTCCAGAGACCTGTTCTGCCATTATCCAGGTCCTGCAGGAGGACTATATTAAGGTAAAATTTCTCCTTTACTATTCCCTTTTATGTATGCTCTGTTTGCTAATGTCTTGTATTTTTGACCTCCTTCCCTAATTACCATGATTGCAATATGCTCTAATATGCTGTGCCCCTTTTCTTCTTCATGCATTTTTGCCTTCACTTACCTCCTCAGCATGCGCTTCTGGCCCAATATACACCTATGGCCTAGTCACTTAAGCAATGTATTTTGTCAGCTCCATAGTATTGGTTTCCCCCAAACACCCCCAAAAATATGCACAAATGTTTTCTGTGTGTTTTACTTCATGCAGAGTCCCCCTTTTTTTTTTTTTTGGTGTGCCTAACTCATTAGGAACCCCCCTCCCCCAACTGCTCGGTCAGATGATACCAATCCTCTATCTGCTGGCTTTGCCAAGCTCAATACACACTGTATACCTACCTCTTTATAGTGGTCATATTTAGGGATGAATTCAGCAAAGCATGTAGTGCAAGGGGCTGGCTCAATACTTTACAAGGTTTATTTTATTTTTTTTTGTTTTTCCTCCTATTAGCTTGATAGGTAATTGCAGAATGTCAAAATGTGCTTCCCTTTATGTTTTTTTTTTTTTTTTTTTGGGGATTAGGAATCTTCTTTTATCTTTCTGGTGGGCTGCCAATAGTGTTAAGTAAGGAGGGTCTGGCCAAACTATCACACATTATTGAGCCATTCGGCTCTCAATGAAGTGGAGAGGGTTACCTGTCCAATACCCCCCCCCCCCAAACCCCTAGTTATTGTCAATGGCCCATCAGAAGTGGGGGGAGTGATGGGGGGTGAGTAATCTGCTAAGGGGACCTTGTACTTTTGTTTGCAAATACTTTCTTGGTTAAATTTTAGTCTGATCTTGTTCCAAAATGTTTCTGTCTAATCTTCTTGCAATGTTTATGTGCAAACTGACTAATTTTGTTTTCTTGTTTGACTCCACAGTTTCCTTCAACGCCACAGGAATGGCAGACTGTGGCCTCCCACTTTGCCAGCCATTGGGACTTTCCTAACTGCGGAGGCGCAATTGATGGGAAACACGTCCGCATCGTCCCACCCCCCAACTCGGGGTCGTACTTTTATAATTACAAGGGGTTTAATAGTATAGTGATGTTGGCGGTGGTGTCGGCGACATACGAGTTTTTGTATGTGGACGTGGGGAAGAATGGCCGGATCTCGGATGGTGGTGCCATTGTGCACACAGAGTTCAACTGGCGTCTCCAGAGTGGCAGTCTGTGCTTGCCACCTCCAGAGGAGAATTCTGAAGGACTCCCCTTCGTCTTTGTCGCGGATGAAGCGTTTGTGTTGTCAAGCCATCTGATGCGGCCCTTCCCGATGAGGACCCTCACCCCAGACCAGAGGGTCTTCAATTACCGGCTGTCCTGAGTCCGCAGAGTGGTGGAGAACGCCTTTGGGATCATGGCCAGCCGCTTTCGCCTCTTTTTGACAGCTATCAACATGGCGGAATATAAACTGAACCACATTGTGCTTTCCTGCTGCATATTGCACAATTTCTTAAAGCGACATAGCACCAACTATGTTGTGTCTGTTGGCCCTGATGCAGACATGCCTAAAAATGCCAACCTTACAGCCCTTCAAGCTGCACGTCCTGGCTTGCCCCGCCCTAAATGCCCACGAAGTCCGCGAGCTATATGGAGTACTTTGTGGGTAGGGGGGCCATTGATATGCCTGACGATGTGTGAGAGGCATTTTTTAATAAATGTATTTTGGAACTTGAACTAAGATTTCTTTTCATTTACTGCTTGTGTTTCTTGTAGGTGTGTTCTAGCTTTTTTTTTGGTGTCTTTTTGGGCCTTTATATTTAACAGTGGGAATGCACTTTCTTGGGGAGAGGAGGTTACAGTCTCTTCTTCCTAAAAAGAATCTTCTCATGTTGTGGGTCTGATACATAATATTTTTTCTAGGTAAGGTATGTAGTGCATAATTGACACCAAAAATACTCCTTTTCATCACTATGACAGAAATGTGTGTATTCCTGAAAATGGTGTGATAGGTGTTTTTTTACAAAGCACTGTGGGTGACATTTCTAAAAGACAAATCCACTATGCACTACAAGTGCACTGCAAAAGTGCACCGGAAACTGCACTTGGAGTGCAAAGTGGAATAGCCTTTATTAAATAACACCCATTGTCACCAAATTCATTTACTTTTGACGCTAATAATGGTTTTGGGGTTTGAAATAAGGAAGCCACACATTGTTTAGAGGTTAAAATTTTACTTCAAACACATTCACAAGTGCCTTTCAAAAAGGCTTTTGGAAACTCAAATGATCTTTGGTCTTTAGAACATTCTTTACTAACTTGGCGCATTTGTGTAAACCAGGCATGTAGCAAAGAAAAACATACTGAAAACAGGAACTTACAAAGTTCAACTTTGAAAAGTGAAGACAAGATCAGACATGACTATGTCCAAAGTGTGTTTGATGGTGCCTTCATCACATGGGGTGTCACCCCTGGAAAAGGTAAATTTAGAACATGCACACAATTTGGGTATCAAAATGGGAATTTGATGCAAGAACACATGCCTAGAATGTCCAAATGTGTAATCACCCATCATGGGGATCAATGTACGTGTTTTGGGGGTGCAACCCCTTCACCTCACCCACTTTAGTAGTTAGTAAAGTGGTTGCACCCCCAAAACATTGTCATTGATCTACCATGATGGGAGCTAGGCCATTTTGACACACTGTGTGCATCTACCAAATTTGGCAAAGTGATTATGTTACAATTTTGGGGATAAACGCCCACAAATGTGTGCTAAGTAGTTTGTGCGGTTTCATATTTTCGCTAAAACATCAATGATGTTCTTCATTTTTTGTTGAACATCATTGATGTTTTTCTTGATATCATCTAGATCTTGATTGCACACCATTATCTCCCCGATGAGGACGTGTGCACTTTCAGTGGAAAAATGCGATTTTTCTTCCACAACATCCACATCACCTAAAAAAACAAAAACAAAAAAAAAACCCTATTTTTAAGATGCAGGCATACATTGATTAGCTTACCTGTAGCTGTGGTCTCCGACACTCACCTGTTGTGGTGACAAGTTCTCCAACTTCTACAATCTCTCCTTCCTCCTCCTCCTCTGCTTCTGGTGTTGGTATTTCCCCTTCTTTTGGAGGTGTGGGGTTCCTGGTGTCCTCAGACGTCCCGAGTCTTCGCTCCCCTATGAGAATGTACAAAAGGAATACTTAGCACATCAATCTATGAGGGCAGAAATATGAAATATGAAACATTGCTTGGAAGTGACAGACAATAGTGGTTAGTGGCCAGGTTCAAAGGACAACAACATTAATGTAGTCACTTTGTAAAGGTGCAAAACTTACTACCTTTTTGGTGCAAGTTTGTCAGATGGAGACACCCCTATAGTATCCACTGGAGCACATGTGTGGGACAACATAATAAAAAGGGGGTTTGGGTGTCCCAGCACTAGTGCTCTAGAGTCCAGATGGGTAAACAGCTACTGAGTCACCTCTCCTTTACATTGAAGAAATTTGCATTTCATTCTTTGAAACATCTCTATAGACAACAAACTTCCTTTGACTAAAAACAGGCCTGAAACAATGTAGTTCACTCCAACTTCACCAAACATTGTATTATAAGTGGCCGAACGATCGAGGTTGAGTACGATCGAATGGACATACGAACATGAAAGTGGCCATTTTCGAATGTACAACATTGAAAAAACAAGCACATGGAGCAGTATGCAAGCAAGAATAAAAAAGATGAACACACGACAACTACTTACTTTTTTGAAGAACTCGCTTGATCTTTCTGTACTGATTGTGCTCCCTCAGTTTCAGGTCTGACCAGCGTTTCCTCAGTTGATCCTTGGATCGTTTTAACCCAAAATTATTTTGCAGCCTCTTCACAACTTTAGCCATGATCAAGGCCTTTCTGACAGTTGGGGTAAGGCCCATACTTCCCATCATAGTCTCTCCTCTTCAATATGTCCACCATCTCCAACATTTCCCCAAAAGATATATTTGACGCCTTAAATGTTCGCCTCCGGGATCGGGACGTTTCTGCCTCCGGGCTTTCCTCGTCCTCCTCCTGGTTGCTGGAATAGTTATTAGGGCGCACCTGCTGTGTCCCCGCCATGTGCTCTCCCCACTGTGCCGTAAAGAGAAGGGGTGGGGAATAGACGAGAAAGATCGTCAGGGGCGGGCGGAGTTTCACGCATGCGCACTGTAAATAAAACGTCACACGTGTGTGTCGTACCGACGATCTGTGAGCAGAGGGGAGAGAGCTGACACACGAGACGATCGATCGCTTTAACAAAGGTACAATTTGAACTTGGTACATCACTAGCCTAGACTGGTTCTCCATTGAGGCTTATTTGGGTACAAGATTGGGAGAGTTTAGCCTGACAGTATTATGGTTTGTCTTGCAGAAAATACTATGGACCCATTTAAGTTTCCTTTTTTCTATGATTTGATCATTCATGAGCTCAGGGCGATGCCCTGCCTGTGGCAGAATACCCACCCCGATTTTGGCAATAGAACCAAAAGGAAGGCAGCGCTGGAGAAACTACTCCATTACGTCCAAATCATGGTCCCCAAGGCAGACATCACCTATATGATGGCCAAAATTGGTGCCCTGAGGTGCACCTATCTGAGGGAGCGACAGAGGTACCAGCAGTCCTTGCGAACAGGAGATCCGAATGCCATTTATGTTCCCAGGATGAAGTTCTATGAGAGGCTACATTTTCTGGGAAACTAGAGGGAACCCATGCCATCACCCTACCATCTTCCTTCCAGGCTTCCTTCCCACCCAGCTGAGGCTTCCGATGTCCAATCTGGGCCTTCCAGGCAGCAACATGTGGAGGGGCCCAGCTTGAGACAGGTATAGCATTGGTGAATAGCATTAGTGAATATATTTATTGACGTACATTTAATGATGTTAACTAGATGTTAGTATTGATCAGTTAAGTTGTGAGTTAAGAGGATTGGGCCAGGAATGAAAAATGCTGGGCTCTGAATGATAGTATGTTCTATTTCTTAACATTCTATTTGCAACAGTCATGAGCAGAAAATAGTGTGATTGATTAACAAAGAACTAAAACTATGTCCCATTTTCATACACAGGAAGACCTCCTTCCACCCCCTAACACACCACTCGGGGGCCGGTAGCACACTCAGCCCTACTCCTCTCTCCATCAGCTGTGTGCTATTCGTTTTCTGCCAGCTGATCGGATGGAGGAATACATTTATACCTCCAGGCATTCCCTCTGTCAGCGATCCACAGCTGAGTCTGTTGGATGCTGAACGGACGGTCTGGCCAAATCGCCTTCCTACTTTAACAAGGTAACCCCTTTTTACAATTACCAAACCTCTTGTTATTTTGAGTTCACTGATAACATAAAGTAATATACATGTGCCACTGCATTTGCAGCGTCACATCACCACCCATATACTTATAGAGTTTTATACCGATACTTTAATACTCCTCTTTCTATACACACTAATTTATTGTACCATTTGCACTTCCTTGTGTAGTGCGACACCCTGGCTCTCTATATTCTCCATGTATATGCAATGCCTTTAACTCAAAGTAAACATTTTAAAAAAACTATATAATTAGATACTTTGATGTTAAAATTGATTTTTTCTGACATATGTAACCTTAAAGGCTCCAAATTTTCTTGTACGGGTAATCCTATCTCGCCCATACTCTTTATGTGCATACATATTTACACTGATAATTGTAACTATTATTAATAATTACAATTGCACTATATATAACATCCCTGGACATATTTTTGTCTTGATTTATGTAGTCATACAATAAATTTCTTCATCACTTACAAAATATACCAATTTCCCTACAGCGATTATCGCATCTTTGCAGGTGGAAATCGCTATTCCTCTTGTGTCATCACGCCAGGTAAAACTTTTCTAATTAATATTGCCTACCTTGCTCACTTGCCTACCTACCTACCTACTTTCTGGCCTAAATTTGATCTTTAGGGCCTTGCTCATCTGTCCTGCTGTACTGTTTATTTTAATATTTTTCTTTCATTTTTTAGGGACTTGTGCCTTTTCCGCCCCAGTGTCTCTCCCTACACCTGCCTAGCAATATCTCTTCTGGGGTATATCAGGAATTTCTTGCCCTGCGGCAATATTTAAAACAGCTACGCCAAACTACAATGATTTCCCATATGTCTGGGAGCCCTGGATGTTGAGAAGCCAATCCGGTCAAATTGTTTTTATGAATATTACATCATGTTTACATAGTCATGCATTCTTTGATATGTAAGTATATGGAGAAAATTAATTATTATCTTCCTCCACGCTAAGTCTTTATCCTACATTCAAGCCCATCTCCTTCCTATGTGCTAATACCCTGCCATTTTGTATCCTCTAATAGAATTACGCTACATGCTGTACATACACCCCTGAAGAAGACACTCCAAGCTCCGAAACACGTAGGGTGATCAACCTCTATAGTCCCATTTATCCCCGATGGGTTATATTCCATCTACTAATTGTACCAGTCTTATGTATTCAATATGAATATTGGCTATATTATCTAATGTATGATGTTTTGTTATGGTGTTACCTATCAATACATGTATTGTGTTTCCCATGACATATTATTTTATTCTACTCTTTAATTAAACAAATTATTTTTAACTATTTTGCCTATGTACGTGCCTGAAAAGTCCACCAACAGGCGTTTTCTATTTTTTGTTTATTCCTTTAGAAATGTCATTTTGTGCAGGGACTGTTGTAAACACGAAAAACACGTGCCACTTTACAGGCATACTATAGACACCCCCCAGGTACGATATTTACAAGGAATATTTCACTTTTATTTTTTCACTTCAAGCATCATTAAAATCACTGCTCCCGAAAAAACTGCCATTTTTAAAACTTTCTTTTGCATTGATACATGTCCCCTGGGGCAGGACCCGAGTCCCCAAACCCTTTTTAAGACAATAACTTGCATATTAGCCTTTAGAGTTTGCACTTTTGATTTCTCACGTTCGAGTCCCATAGACTTTAACAGTGTTTGAATGTTCACGCAAACTTTCGGTCCATTCGCATGTTCTGGGTGCGAACCAAACCGGGGGGTGTTCGGCTCATCCCTAATGGGAACCAGGAAGGCCAATTTCCAAGAGTAAGCAAGGGAATATCCCAAATGCTCTTAAAGTAAGTTTCTGGAGAACCAAAAGAACCAAATTCAAGTCCTATGGTGGCAACGGCAAATAGACATGTGAAAAAATAAATTTTCATTATGTTTCCAAGCAATTTTTTAATTTACTAATTTTATTTAATTGCATTCGTAATGCAATTTGTTTCATTTTTGACCTGATTCAAATTTTTCCAATGGATTTGAAATATTCAAATAGAATTTGAATAGAAAATATTGAATTGATTCAAAGTCATTGTAAAGTATAGGGATGAGCCGAACACCCCCCTGTTCGATTTCACATCCAGAACATGCGAACAGGCAAAAAACTAGTTCAAACACGCGAACACCATTAAAGTCTATGGGACATGAACATGAATAATCAAAAGTGCTAATTTTAAAGGCTTATATGCAAGTTATTGTCATAAAAAAGTGTTTGAGGACCCAGGTCCTGCCCCAGGGGACATGTATCAATGCAAAAAAAAGTTTTAAAAATGTCAGTTTTTTCGGGAGCAGTGATTTAAAAAAATGCTTAAAGTGAAACAATAAAAGTGTAATATTACTGTATAGGGGTGCATGTTTCCCGTGTTTAGAGCAGTCTGACAGCAAAATTACATTTCTAAAGGGAAAAAAAGTAATTTTAAAACTACTCGCAGCTATAATGAATTGTCGGTCCGACAATACACATAAAAGTTCATTGCTAAAAACGACATGAAAATTCCCCACAGGGGAACCCCGAACCAAAATTTTAAAAAAAATGTGCGGTGGTCCCCCTAAATTCCATACCAGGCCCTTCAGGTCTGGTATGGCTATTAAGGGGAACCCCGCGTGTAAATTAAAAAAAAATGGCGTGGGGATCCCCCTCAAAATCCATACCAGACCCTTCAGGTCTGGTATGTATTTTAATGGGGACCCCGTGAAAATTATTTTTTTTTTAAATGGCATGGGGTCCCCCCAAAAATCCATACCAGACCCTTATCCGAGCACACAACCTGGCAGGCCACAGAAAAAGAGGGGGGGACAAGAGAGCGCCCCCCCTCCTGAACCGTACCAGGCCACATGCCCTCAACATTGGGAGGGTGCTTTGGGGTAGCCCCAAAGCACCGTGTCCCCATGTTAATGGGGAGAAGGGCCTCATCCCATAACCCTTGCCCTGTGGTTGTGGGGGTCTGCGGATGGGGGGCTTATCGGAATCTGGAAGCTCCCTTTAAAAAGGGGACCCCCAGATCCCGCCCCACCCCTGTGTGAATTGGTAATGGGGTACAAATGTACTCCTACCATTTCACAAAAAAGTGTCAAAAAAGGTTAAAAAAAAACACAAGAGACGGTTTTTGACAAGTCCTTTATTAATTTCTTCTTCTTTCTGCTTCTTCTTCCATTTTCTTTCTTCTGGTCTTCCTTCGGTGTTCTTCTTCTTCCTCCAACTTCTTTTTTCTTCAACTTCTTCTTTATCTTTTTCTTCCTCCGCTCTTTTCGTCCCGCATCTTGCTCCAGCTTCTTCTCCACTCCGTCCGCATGATCCGCCTCAGTGGGAGTCTTCCACCGTGTGACGCTTCAGTTCTTCTGACACTTCTTATATAATGGAGGGCGGGGCCACCCGGTGACCCCGCCCCCCTCTGACGCACGGGGACTTCCCTTTTGCTTTCCCCGTGATGTCATAAAGGGGCGGGGTCACCCCGTTTACTTAAGCGGGTGACCACGCCTCCCTCTGACAACACGGGTAAAGCCATAGGGAAGTGTCAGAAGAACTGAAGCGTCACACGGCGGAAGACTCCCACTGAGGCGGATCGTGCTGAGGAGCGGAGAAGAAGCCAGAAGATGGAGAAGAAGAAGTTGGGGGAAGGAAGAAGAAGAACCAGAAGAAATAAGATGGAAGAAGAAGCGGAAAGAAGAATAAATTAATAAAGGAATTGTCAAAAACCATCTCTTGTGTTTTTTAACATTTTTGACACTTTTTTTGTGAAATGGTAGGGGTACATTTGTACCCCATTACCAATTCACACAGGGGAGGCGGGATCTGGGGGTCCTCTTGCTAAAGAGGGCTTCCAGATTCCGATAAGCCCCCCACCCGCAGACCGCCACAACCACAGGGCAAGGGTTGTGGGGGTGAGGCCCTTCTCCCCATCAACATGGTGACAAGGTGCTTTGGGGCTACCCCAAAGCACCCTCCCAATGTTGAGGGCATGTGGCCTGGTACAGTTCAGGAGGGGGGGGCGCTCTCTCTCATCCCCCCTCTTTTCCTGCAGCCTGCCAGGTTGCATGCTCAGATAAGGGTCTGGTATGGATTTTTGGGGGGACCATTTCAAAAAAAATAATTCAGTACTGGTATGGATTTTGAGGGGCACTCCCACGCCAATTTTTTTTTTGGCACGGGGTTCCCCTTAATATCCATACCAGACCTGAAGGGCCTGGTATGGAATTTAGGGAGACCCTAATTTTTTTGTGGGGAAATCCCATGCTGTTTTTAACAATGAACTTTTATGTGTATTGTCGGACCGGCAATTTATTATAGCCGCGAGTAGTTTTAAATTACTTTTTTTCCATTATTGTTTCACTTTAAGCATTATTAAAATCACTGCTCCCGAAAAAATGGCAATTTTTAAAACTTTTTTTTGCATTAATACATGTCCCCTGGGGCAGGACCCAGGTCCCCGAACACTTTTTATTTACAATACCATGCATATAAGCTTTTAAAATTAGCACTTTTGATTTCTCCTATAGACTTTGAAGGGTGTTCCGCCGCTTTTGAATTTGCGCAAACACCCAAAATTGTTTGCTGTTTGGCGAACTGGCAAACAGCCAATGTTTGAGTCGAACTCATGTTCGACTCAAACATAAAGCCCATCCCTAGTAAAGAATACTGGAAATGGAAACAGAAGGCGCCACTCTAATGCCCCGTACACACGGTCGGAAAATCCGACCACAAAATCCATCGGATTTTTTCCGACGGATTTTGTCCGACACTGGTGTTGAATACACATGGTCGGACAAAGTTGTCGGAAAATCCAAACATTCTGAACGTGGTGAAGTTTGTTGCCTATGACGGGACTACGTAGAGGCTAGTAGCCAATAGCTTTGGTCTTGTAATGTGATCTGAGCATGAGTGGCACTTTGTCCGTCGGAATTCGCTACACACGATCGGAAAAAGTCCGATAGGACTTTGTTGTCGGAAAATTTGAGAGCAGGAGATAAAACTTTGTCCGTCTGAAAATCTGACGGAAAAAGTCCGGAGCCTACACACGTTCGGAATTTCCGACAACATTGTTCGATAGGACATTTTGCATTGGAAAATCCGACCGTGTGTATGGGGCATAAGTGCAATAAAAAGTGGTACTTTTAATATAAAGGATTAAAATTGTTGTACTCACAAAGGTACAGTGTTCAAAGGCATGTAGAAAAAGTGCTGAGCCGGATGCCAATGAAGAGAGTCATTTCCGTATCCTGGAGAGCTGTGTTCTTTGCTGAGTCGAGCTGGGGCATCCACTGCTGACACTTCCGGTCGGTGGAGCGCACGCCGACAACCAGGGGGATTACTTCACTTCCGGGGGCTGGAGCCGGTATAAATGAATAGGCACCGCGTTTGCGGAGCATGCGCTCCTTCCTCAGGCCTAACGTGGGCGGTGATTGGGCTAGGTATATGTGGACGATGAGAGGCTCTGATTGGACAGCAATTTGTGTGTTTGGATGGTGGCCGGCTGGGAACACAGGGCGTCATTCGCATACACGACAATAACAGTGGGCATTTGTGCAGAGCGGAAAGGAGTGTAATGGTGCTGCACAGGATACTGAAATGGGGGCATTGTATTGATATGAACTATAAAGGCTGCAGTTAGCTGGAACCGCTGATTGTGTAAAGAATAATGAATAAAAGAATTTTAATGACATAAAGTTAGAGGGTGTGTGCTGCATCACTAAAAACGTGTATATGGGATTGTAAATAGTGTCAATGGTAAATGCATGTACATATATATGTGTGTACTGCCTGCACATCATATAAGAAAAAGTGTTTTAGGGCCATTGTATAAACATTATGTACGTGTGTAAATGCCCGCAAGACATACATGTAAGTGCTGAAATTATTGGTAAAAATATATATAAAAATGATATATACACACATAAAAAAATATATAAGAATATATATATATATATATATATATATATATATATATTGTGAACTTTGGGGACAATAGCTCCACGGGATTAAGTGCATAAACCGTCAGTTGTATAATAAAAGACATTTATTTGAAAGAAAAATCAAAATAAGGCTTTCTTCAGCGCACAGGTAAAGTACAAAAACAAAGTCCGCTTATCTTCAGCATAACAAAAAAACAGCTTATCTTCAGCACAAAAACAAAGTTAAGGAAAACACATACAGTTTTTGCAGCAGGTTCTTTTAGCAGCCTCCAGACGTCCACACAGCTCAACTAACAGGTGTAATCACCTACTCCTCCTCACACCAACAACTCTTCCCTACTTCCTGTCTTTTGAGCTGTCTTCCTGGAGGCCCTTAACCCCCTGTGCGCTGAATCATTGTGGTCAGGGAGGGAGGCTCTTTTCCCACCCGAATATCTCTTCAGAGCCTCCCAAATTCCGGGTCCCAAATAACTATTATTAACCTAGAGAGGACTGCGAGTCAGTCCTCTCCTGCTCGGCTACTCCCGGAACCCCTCACCCATTTTGGGTGACCCCCTGAGCAATGCTGCGACTCCTTTAAAGGGACCACAGCCCAAATACTGGTGCTATATAGCACCCATCCAGGACCCAACCTTGGCGTCCTGTACATATCCCCCCCTCTGCCTCAACGCGGAGGTGTTGGAGGCACCACTCGACATCATACAATGGACCCGGGAGAGGGCATCGGCGTTCTGATGCTGTCTCCCTGGTCTGTGCTCTACCACAAAATTGAACTCCTGGAGAGAAAGGAACCACCTTGTCACCCTGGCATTGGTGTTTTTGTTTTGTCTCATCCAGGTCAGTGGGGCATGGTCGGACACTAGGCGGAACCTTCTACCTAGGAGGAAATACCGTAAAGAGTCTAAAGCCCACTTGATGGCAAGACACTCCCGCTCCACCACCGCATAGTTTTTCTCCGCTGCCATCAGCTTCCTACTTAGAAAAACTATGGGGTGCTCTTCCCCATTGATCACTTGAGACAGGACTGCTCCTAGCCCTTCACTTGAAGCATCTGTCTGTACTACAAAATCCTTAGAAAAATCTGGAGCCACAAGCACCGGATCCCGGCACAATGCCGTCTTAAGCTTCTGGAAAGCTTTTTCGGCATCGTCATTCCACTGTACCATCACTGACTTTCTGCCTTTGGTCAAGTCTGTCAATGGTGCAGCAATGGTGGCAAAGTTGGGGACAAACCTCCGGTAGTAGCCAACTATGCCCAAAAACGCTCTGACCTGCTTCTTGGATAGGGGGCGGGGCCAGTTCTGTATGGCTTCTACCTTACTCATTTGGGGCTTCACCAGTCCTCTACCCACAATGTACCCTAGGTACTTGGCTTCCTCTACTCCAATCGCGCACTTCTCCGGATTGATGGTGAATCCTGCTCTTCTCAAGGAGTCTACGACTGCCTGAACTCGGGGAAGATGGGACTCCCAATCAGTGCTAAAAATGACTATGTCATCTAGGTAAACCGAAGTATACCGTTGATGTGGACGCAAAGTTTTGTCCATGGCCCTTTGGAATGTAGCGGGGGCAGAGTGTAGACCAAATGGCATTCTTTTGTACTGGAAGTGGCCTTCCGGGGTAGAGAAAGCTGTTTTCTCCCTGGCTTTCTTGGTCAGGGGAATCTGCCAATACCCTTTTGTGAGGTCTAGCGTGGTTATATACCTGGCTGGACCTAACCTCTCAATTAGCTCATCTACCCGTGGCATTGGATAAGCATCAAACTTGGAGATTTCATTAAGTTTTCTGAAGTCGTTGCAGAAGCGGAGGGTGCCGTTGGGTTTGGGTACCAACACGATTGGACTCGACCACTCGCTCTGCGACTCTTCAATGACTCCAAGCTCGAGCATTCTCTTGACCTCTTCAGACACTGCCACTCTATGAGCTTCTGGGATACGGTAAGGCCTTAACCGGATTTTTATACAGGGTTCCGTCACAATGTCATGCTCGATAACGTTGGTGAGACCCGGCAACCCTGAAAACATGTCCCTATTTCTTTGCAGAAACTCTTTTGCTTGCTGGGTTTGGGGCCTAGTTAGGGTAGCAGCCACCTGCACCAGGTCGATTCCTGCATGGTCCCCTGACTGTACCGCTACCACAGCGGATACCTGTTCTCTGTCTCTCCAGGGTTTCAACAGATTTACGTGATAGATCTGGTATGGTTTTCTTTTCCCTGGCTGGTGTACCTTGTAGTTCACCTCACCCACTTTTTCTATTACCTCAAACGGGCCTTGCCACCTGGCCAAGAACTTGCTCTCCACTGTGGGTATTAGGACAGCCACCCGGTCTCCTACTTGAAACTGTCTAATTTTAGCCGATCTGTTATACACCCTTCTTTGGGCATCCTGAGCCTTCTGCATGTGCTCCCTCACCAGCGGCATCACCTTAGCCACCCTCTCTCGCATTTGAGAGATATGCTCTACCACGGTCTTGTGTGGTGAGGATTCACTTTCCCATGTTTCTTTGACTAGGTCAAGCAACCCCCGGGGCCTTCGTCCATACACTAACTCAAACGGTGAGAAGCCCGTGGACGCTTGTGGAACCTCCCGGATGGCAAACAAGAGGGCAGGGAGTAACATATCCCAATCCTTCCCGTCTTTCTGGACCACTCTTTTTAACATGGACTTTAGAGTTTTATTAAACCTCTCAACTAGGCCATCGGTCTGCGGGTGATAGACGGACGTCCGCAACTGCTTGATCTGAAATAGTCTGCACAAGTCTGCCATCACCTTTGACATAAAAGGGGTGCCCTGGTCCGTAAGTATCTCCCTGGGGAATCCAGTTCGTGAAAACATTTGGAATAACTCCTTGGCAATGGCCTTAGAGGAGGCTTTCCTCAAAGGAACTGCTTCTGGATACCTGGTTGCGTAGTCTAGGATGACTAATATATATTGGTGCCCCCTTGCCGACTTTACCAGGGGTCCCACGAGATCCATGGCGATCCGCTCAAACGGAACCTCAATAATCGGCAAGGGTACCAGAGGGCTTCTATAGTGTGGCCCTGGGGCAGTTAACTGGCAAATGGGACAAGATGCACAATATCTTTTAACCTCGGCCTTCACCCCTGGCCAGTAAAACCGGTCGGTTATCCTGGCCTCCGTTTTCTCTGCCCCCAAGTGTCCTCCCAGTGCGTCATTGTGGGCTAGGTCAAGTAGCATCCGCCTATATGGTTGGGGAACCAGTAACTGCTCTACAGTTTCCTCTCGGCTTTCAGCCACTCGATAAACCAAATCCCCCTTTAATGCAAAATGAGGAAACCTTTGATCTGCCCCTGGTATTTGTGGGACCCCATCAACAACAGAAAAGCCAAACGCACCCCTGGGTACGTCTAGGTCTGGATGCACTGACCTTGAGGATGTTTCCCCTTCACCCTCCTCAACTGGGAACTGCAACGGGGAGAGCTCCTCATCATCCTCCCCCAGCATAACCTGTAATGGGAAGGCTTCCCCCCCCTCAGAAGTCAACTCGGTGTTGAGGCCTGAAACAGAAACATTGTCATTCAAATTAACATTCTCTGCAATATCCTTATTAGTGACAGGTATCTCTGTTTTAGAGGGGTGTGTTGTGGGGGTTTCAGACCTAGACCCCTCAGACTCCATCTCTTCCAGGCCCAGTGTCCCCAGTTCTCCTGGCAGCCCCATCTGTGCCTGGTTCCACAGTTCGAGGAATAGCGGACAGTCCCGCCCCACTATAATATCATGTATTAGACTATTTACTACCCCAACCTCTTGTGTCACTGAGGTACGTCCATAAGAAACCGTCACAGGAACCAGGGGGTACTCCCTGGTATCCCCATGGATACACACCACGCGCAGAGTTTTATTTACGGGGCCAAGTCTCCCAATCACCCTGGCATGTACCAGTGTTACCATGCTCCCGGAGTCTAGTAGGGCCCTGGCAGGAAGGTGGTTCACCCACACTTCACACTCGAACCGTCCTTCAGCCAGATCAAGATGAGTGGTACACGCTCTTTGCACATAGAAGGAGCTTCTCCGACCAGTCCCGCAATCCATCGGCTCCTCCTGAAGTGGGCATTGTGCCCGGGTATGCCCCCAGGACTGACATCGCCAACACTGTAGGCCTCCCATCCTAGGGACAGGAACCAACCTTCGAGGTTCTGCAGAAGATGGTGCAGGGTTGCGGGTTCCAATGTCTAGCAGGGCTTCTCTCCTAGGTGCTGTGGCCGGTCTTGTTGCCCTTGGTGTGGGTTCCCGACGTTTGGCAGGCCCAAGCAGGTCCTCTACCACGGTGTATCTTTCAACCAACTCAACCAGCTGGTCAGCGGTTGCAGGGTCTCCATGGCTTACCCAGCGCTGTAGGTCATCTGGCAGGGACCGCAGGTACCAGTCCATCACCACCCGTTCCACCATTTGTGGGCCTGACAGTTTTTCTGGCTGTAGCCATTTTTCAACCAGCCTTATCAGTTCATGCATTTGGGACCTGGGTGGTCGGTCAGGTTTGTACCGCCAGCGACGCACCCTCTGAGCCCGGACAGCCATGGTCACTCCTAGGCGGGCCAGGATCTCTGTCTTCAGAAGCTCATAGTTGCTGATATGTTCAGTTGGGAGGTCAAAGTAGGCCTTTTGTGGGTCACCGGTGAGGAAAGGAGAGATAATGCTGGCCCATTGGTCACGGGGCCACCCCTCTCTCTCCGCTATCCTCTCAAAGGTGGTGAGAAAGGCCTCTACGTCATCGCTGGGTGTCAGTTTTTGTAAGAAATGGCTGGCTCTCACAGACACTTGGTTGCCAACGGCAACGACCGATTGTTCTCGTCCCTGAGCCAGCCGCTGCACTGCCTCCTGTAAGGCAGTCACCTGTGTTTGAGTGGACTCCTGCTGAGCAGTAAACTGGGCGGCTAGCAACCGTGTGTTTTCCTGCTGTGCAGCTATAGCCTGTGCCAGGGCCTGCTGCTGCTGAGCCATCGCTTCCTCATGGCGACGGTTTTCATCTGCTGAAGCTTGCTGCTGGGTCACGGTGGCTTGCGCCAAAGCCCTGATGACCTCCTCCATGCCTTTACCTGCTGTTTGCAGCGTCTGAGCTGACTTCACCCACGACATGCCATTTGTACACTGTCTCTTTAAATGTCAGTTTAGTTTTTAAACGTTTTTTGCGGCTGCAAATGCACTTTTGCCCGCATTCTCCACCAGTTGTGAACTTTGGGGACAATAGCTCCACGGGATTAAGTGCATAAACCATCAGTTGTATAATAAAAGACATTTATTTGAAAGAAAAATCAAAATAAGGCTTTCTTCAGCGCACAGGTAAAGTACAAAAACAAAGTCCGCTTATCTTCAGCATAACAAAAAAACAGCTTATCTTCAGCACAAAAACAAAGTTAAGGAAAACACATACAGTTTTTGCAGCAGGTTCTTTTAGCAGCCTCCAGACGTCCACACAGCTCAACTAACAGGTGTAATCACCTACTCCTGCTCACACCAACAACTCTTCCCTACTTCCTGTCTTTTGAGCTGTCTTCCTGGAGGCCCTTAACCCCCTGTGCGCTGAATCATTGTGGTCAGGGAGGGAGGCTCTTTTCCCACCCGAATATCTCTTCAGAGCCTCCCAAATTCCGGGTCCCAAATAACTATTATTAACCTAGAGAGGACTGCGAGTCAGTCCTCTCCTGCTCGGCTACTCCCGGAACCCCTCACCCATTTTGGGTGACCCCCTGAGCAATGCTGCGATGCTTTAAAGGGACCACAGCCCAAATACTGGTGCTATATAGCACCCGTCCAGGACCCAACCTTGGCGTCCTGTACAATATATATATATATATATATATATATATATATATATATATATATATATATATATATTGTAGCAGAGCGTCCCAGAGAGAGCCAGGAGAAGTCTTGTTCGGGATTTGTACGTCTCCCAGGCTCCTCTCATACACATTCAGAGGTCTCTGATACATGATCCAGTTCGGATCTTAGTCCTCTTCCCCAGGCTAATTTAAGCTCACCTGAGCAGACAGCCTTTGCTCTCTGCCTGGGACACACAGACATGGATGGTTTGTGAAGAGCTAAAGGTTGGTAAAACGCTTTAAAACTCTATACAGAAACTGACAAGCGGTAGGCTTGCTCAGCCTGGTAGTTAGGGCCGGTGTATGGTATAGTTAGAGCCGAGACACGGCTAGGACTTTTGTTTTGTTATTTCTGTTCTGATATGTTTTCTGGAAGACTGTGCAACACCTGTGTATGGACTTGTATTTAAAACAAATAAACCCAACACTGTTTTCACTACCTCAAGTGGATTTGGTATCTGTGCCTAAATAAACAGCTCATCCCAGGGAGCTTTGTATCTGCTACCTGTCCCCCAGGTTACATATGGTGGAGTTCAGCGGGCAGCTGTAGTAAGTTACTACTTAAAAGGCCAGTACCTAGAGTGACTAAACATGGAGGAAATCCTAAAACAATTGATGCTATCCAACGCTGCACAACAGCAAACAAACGCTGCACTGCAGCAAGCAAACACTGTACAACAGCAAGCAAACGCTGCACAGCAGAAAACAAACGCTGCACTCCACGCTGCACAACAGCAAGCAAGCGCTGAACAGCAGAAAACAAACACTGCACTCCACGCTGCACAACAGCAAGCAAACGCTGCACTCCACGCTGCACAACAGCAAGCTAATGTTATCGCACAGGAGCAATCGCAGAGGCTGTTTGAACAGCTAGCCACTGATGCAAAAGCAGATAGGAAAACCTTGTCTGAGGTTGTGGAGACAATAGCACAGTTGTCACCTGCTAACGTTGATAATGTTGGAGACAAGCCTTCAGCCATCCATGTGGCTCCCTTTCTGTCTAAGATGACTACAGATGATGATCCAGAGGCCTTTCTGCTAACGTTTGAACGGACCGCTGAGAGGGAAGGTTGGCCTAAAACCCAGTGGGCAGGACTGGTCGCTCCATTGCTTACTGGGGAATCGCAGAAGGCCTACTATGATTTGGAGTCAGCAGAAGCAGGAGACTATGAAAAGGTCAAACAGGAAATACTGGCACGACTTGGTGTCACTTTGGCAGTTCGAGCACAGCGGGTCCACAGCTGGTCCTTCCAAGACGAGAAGCCCCCAAGATCGCAGATGTTCGACCTAATTCACCTGGTGAGGAAATGGCTACAGCCGGAGTCCCTGTCTGGGCCACAAATAGTGGAGCGTGTGGTCATGGACCAGTTTCGGAGGTCACTACCAATTCCCCTGCAGGAGTGGGTGAGTCAAGGAGATCCTAATTCGGCGAACCACCTGGTGGAACTTGTTGAAAGGTATTTTGCTGCAAAGAACCTGGTCACCACCCCTACAGCCGCACGGACTTTCCGCCCAAAGCCACGGTCTCCCCAGGCAACCGGTAAGACTGTTCCAGGGGAAGTGGGTGGTAAGCATGGCAAGGAAATAGGGGGGAGGATTTTTGGTGCCAGGACTGAAGCTTGGCCTCCCAAACAAGGGAAGCCGGTGCCTGTCAGCAAACCGAACTGGGGAAACGTCAGGTGTTTTCGTTGCCAAGAAATGGGACATGTTGCGGCAAATTGTCCATTGACAGATGAACCAATGCAGTGTGATTTATCTATTAGAAGGCAGTCTATGTTTGCAGCGGTTTCATGCACTGCAACGCCAAATATGAGAAAACCAATGTGCCAAATGACTGTAAATGATAAGCCTATTACAGCCTTGCTGGACTCTGGAAGTCTAGTGACTTTGGTTACAGCTGAAATGATTGAACCTGTGAATTATCATGCTAAAAATATTGCTGTGATCTGTATACATGGGAATACCCGGGAGTATCCTGTAACCACTGTTCAGTTTAAAACTGGTTTAGGTACAGTGACCCATCCGGTTGGACTTGTTCCCCACTTGGTGCATGAGGCAATCGTTGGTAGGGACTTCCCTAAGTTTTGGGAACTGTGGGATCATCCCAACTCGGTCGCAGTACCTGACTCAGTCGCAGAGCCAGAATTCCTGGCCACTACTGACAATGTGGGTTCAGGGGACACTTCTCAGGGCTCCCTGGGTTTTCCTCTATCGGTTATGGCAGGAGAGCTGGAGGACCCTGAGTCAGTCCCCACTACCAGTAGAGCCGGACAGCCGCCTGCTGACTCTGAGCCTATGTTAGAGTTTGCTGACCTTAATGTGCATAAGGAAAATGATGGTACTGAGCAGAGAAAAGACCATACCCTTTCCAGGGCCTGGGAAAATGTAATAGTGATTAATGATGTACCTGTCGAACCCAGGGACAGCCCCTGTTTTCCTTATTTCAGCAGCAATGAGGATTTACTGTATCGTGTATGTAAAATGAATGATGAAGTGGTTGAACAGTTGGTGGTCCCTAACCCATACAGACGGCTGGTGTTAGAACTTGCCCATGGGCACGTGCTAGGAGGCCATTTAGGGGTTGAAAAACTGTGGGATGATCCCACTACTGAAAGGGTGTTGCGCCGGTTTTACTGGCCCGGGATACAGAAAGATATTAAGAATTATTGTCAATCCTGTCCTGTGTGTCAGATGTCAGCCCCACTATCCCACTTCCGAAGTCCTTTAGTACCTGTCAGGGCTTCCGTCCGCTGCGCACGCTAGTGCGCAGGCGCACGGGTTCAGCTTCCCGGCTCATAGCCAGTGACAGGGAGAAGACGCGGCGGCGCGTGCGCACTCGTGTTCCCGCCAAGCGGCGCGTGCGCATGCGCAGTAGCGCGGCATCACCTCATGTGACCTCAACGGCCCTATAAAAGGAGGGCCTCTGTGCCCAGACAGACGCTGGTTCGTCTGACAGCTGCTTCCTGTTTGTATCCTGTACTTGACCCTTGAAGATTGTCTTACCTGTTGCCAAACCCGGATCGTCCTGACTACTCTGCCTTCTCCTGACCTTGACCTTTGGCTTGCCTACTTGGATTTGTTACCTTCTCCTGCCCTGGACCTTTGGCCTGTACCTTGGACTCTCTTCTGAACCTGCCAGTGTTTGATCCCTAGCCTGCCTTGGACTCTCCTGCTCAAGGATACCTTTGTGCCTAATCTACAAGTGTTTGACCCTCGGCCTGCATTTACCTAACCTGCCTGTGTTTGATCCCCAGTCTGTTTTGCTGTGTCTCAACTAGGACTTCGTGGACGTACTAACCTGCTCCAGTCTACCCTACTCTACAACATCAGGAGCCCACGCCTGGTCACCATCCCCCCGGTGGCTTGTGCCTCTTGGTGCCAACCGTCCCTGTGTCACCTTCAGGGCAGTGGGCGCCGAGTCGCAAGGGCAACCGCTCTCGGCATCTTGGCCTCGGTGAGTACCTAGTTCATGACAGTACGAACCAGCCATGACAGAGGCCAACAGAGCGGTTTCCCCACTGGACATGTTATGTCAGCAGGTGTCTGCCCTCACGGAAGCGGTACAGAAACTACAGGAAGGTTATGCTCAAGTCGATACTCGACTCCAACAACTGACCACGGCCGCCCCTCTAGCAAGTTCAGCTTCCGGGTCTACTAGTGGGACTTCTGCACCTCAGGCTCAACCTCCACCTGCCATGATGATGGCCGTGCCTGAACCCAAGGTACCAATTCCAGAACGATTTTCGGGTGATCGCAGGAAGTTCAGGTCCTTCAAAAATGCTTGTTCCCTGTACCTTGCCCTGCAACCCCGAACCTTCTCCTCAGAGATTGTCAAAGTCGGGTTTATCATCTCCCTTCTATCCGAGGAACCCCAATCTTGGGCCCATGGTCTCATGGAACAAAGGAACCCTCTCCTTAATACTGTTGATACATTCTTTGAAGCAATGGGCCAACTCTACGATGACCCCCAACGTAAGGCCACGGCTGAGGCCACCCTGCATACCCTCTCTCAGGGTAAAAGGCCTGTAGAGGACTATACGGCGGAGTTCCGCAAATGGTCTGCCGATACCACCTGGAATGAGGCAGCCCTCCTCTACCAGTATCGACTGGGATTAAGGGAGAGTCTGAAGGACGAGTTAGCCCGGGTGGAGCCTCCTACTTCGTTGGAGGAGTTGATCCAGGTAGCCACCAAACTGGATCGACGTATGCGGGAACGTCGCTCAGAACGTATACAAGGGGCCCGACCAATATGGGTTTCCCCTAGGATGCCAGCTGCCTATCCGACCGTCCCATCCGGTCCATCGGCCCCTGAAGGGGAACCAATGCAGTTGGGTTTAGTCCGTCCCCGCCTTACCCAGGAAGAACGGCAACGAAGACGGAGATCCAATCTGTGCCTCTATTGTGGGGGTTCAGGACATTTCCTCCTGAATTGTCCCATCCGGCCTAGTAAGTTGCCACCTCAGCCTTTCATGAATTGTCAAGCCGTCAATCGGACCCAAACTTATGTGACTCTTTCTGTTTCCCTACAGCTAGCGGGAAGGAAGATCCGGCTACCAGCCGTGATTGACTCAGGGGCTTGCAGCTGCTTCCTGGATATCTCTATCGCCAAGGAATGGCACGTTCCTTGCTTCAACAAGGCAAATCCTCTATTGGTCCATTTAGCTGATGGGTCCCTTCCACAGTCTGGTCCAGTAACTCAGGAGACTTCACCTATCCTCACCACCACAGATTCCGGCCACCAAGAGTTTCTACGGTTTGATCTTATATCTTCTCCAATGTTTCCAATTATCCTTGGACTTCCTTGGCTGCAAGCTCATGACCCCCAAATTCACTGGAATAGGAAGGAGGTCTCCTTCTCATCACCATATTGTCACCAACACTGCATCTCTCCAACTCCCTGCTCTGTCCTATCGGTTATCTCGACATCAGAGAATCTTCAACACATTCCCCCGGTCTATCAGGACTTTAAAGATGTCTTTGACAAAAAGAAGGCCGACCATCTACCACCACATCGGGCCTATGACTGCCCCATCGAATTGCTCCCAGGCTCCGCAATTCCCTTTGGGCGCATATTTCCTCTGTCAGAGACCGAACTAAAGGTCCTCAAGGCCTATATTGATGAGAATCTCGAGAAGGGCTTTATCCGGCCATCCACCTCTCCAGCAGGGGCTGGTATTTTCTTCGTTGGAAAGAAAGATGGTTCACTCAGGCCCTGCGTTGATTATCGTGAACTTAATAAAATCACTATCAAGAACCGATATCCTCTACCACTTATTCCTGAACTCTTCCAGCGGTTCCGGTCAGCTAAAGTTTTCTCTAAACTCGACTTAAGGGGTGCCTACAACCTTGTCAGAATCCGTGCAGGGGATGAGTGGAAGACGGCCTTCAGGTCTCGCTTTGGCCACTATGAATACTTGGTGATGCCATTTGGCCTATGTAATGCTCCAGCCACTTTTCAGCACCTGGTTAATGACATTTTTAGAAAATATTTGGATGACTTTTTAGTCGTGTACCTAGACGACATTCTCGTTTTTTCAGCTACTCTGGAGCTACATCGGGAACACGTCAGAAAGGTCCTCACCATCCTCAGAGCCCATCAGCTCTATCTTAAAGCTGAGAAATGCGAGTTTGAAAGATCTACCGTACAGTTTCTGGGGTTCATCATCTCTACTAAAGGCACCTCCATGGACCCACAAAAGGTCAAGGCAGTGGTAGACTGGCCACCTCCTAAGGATAAAAGAGCTGTACAGAGATTCATCGGTTTTGCCAATTTTTACAGGAGGTTCATCGCCGGTTTCTCTGCTATTGTGAGCCCCATCACCCAACTGACCCGCCTACACAGCCGTTTTCAGTGGTCCCAGGAGGCCCAGGAAGCTTTTGTCAAACTAAAGACCCTCTTCACGTCTGCTCCTATCCTACGGCACCCAGACCCACTGCTACCTTTTGTTCTGGAAGTGGACGCCTCGGAGTCAGCCACAGGCGCCATCCTCTCCCAACGCCATGGGCCGAAAGCCCTGCTGCACCCAGTGGCCTTCGCCTCCCGAAGGCTCAATCCGGCCGAGAAGAACTATGACGGCGATCGGGAGCTATTGGCCATTAAATCCGCGCTGGAGGAGTGGAGATACCTCCTCGAAGGAGCAGTCCACCCAATTACCATTTTTACAGACCATAAAAATCTTGAATACCTTCGCACTGCTAAACGCTTAAGACCCCGTCAAGCCCGTTGGGCACTCTTCTTTTCAAGGTTCACATTCCACATTTCCTATCGGCCAGGATCAAAGAACGGCAAGGCAGATGCTCTATCCCGTATCTTCCCAGAGTCCTCGCAGGTATCAGAACCCAGCAACATTCTTACTCCTCAGAACTTTCTCCTACTCACACCTACTGACCTGATCTCCACTCTATCCACCGCTTCGGCTCACTGCAAGGATCCCATTCTGGACACCCTAGAGAGACGTGAAAATTTATTCTGGCTCCAAGACAAGATTTTCGTCCCTACAGAGGTGAGACCTGTAGTCCTGAAAGCTCTACATGATCATAAACTAGCGGGGCACTTTGGGGTACGGAAAACAGCAGAACATATCTCTCGCACCTTTTGGTGGCCAGGCTGGAGAAGTGACTGCCAAAAATACGTATCCTCCTGTATTACATGTCAACGAAACAAGGGTCCTAGAACAAGGCCATGGGGGTTACTAAGGCCTCTACCCATCCCAGAACGACCTTGGGCCGACATTTCGATGGATTTCATCGTGGAATTACCTCCATCACAAGGCTTCACTACTATCCTAGTGGTAGTGGATCGGCTGTCCAAAATGAGTCACTTTTTGCCCATGATCGGCACCCCCTCTGCCCTGGAGACCGCCAACATTTTTGTCAAGGAGGTTGTTAGACTCCATGGGGTACCCAAGAGCATCGTCTCGGATAGGGGCCCACAATTCACCTCAAAATTTTGGAAAGAACTTTGCAAAACCTTGGATATCAACATTTGTCTTTCATCTGCCTACCACCCACAAAGTAATGGACAAACTGAACGCACTAATCAAACTCTTGAACAATACTTACGATGTTTCTGTTCTTCCGCACAAGACAACTGGTCCTCTCTATTATCTTTTGCAGAATTTGCATATAATAACTCTTCCCATTCGACCACAAATCAGACTCCGTTTTGGGCTAACTTTGGGTTTCATCCATCTTTTCTCCCTAATGTTGTCTCTGAATCACGGGTGCCCGCTGTACAAGAACGGATAAGTTACATTCAAACCAACTTCAAAAGACTTCAGGACGCCATGCAGCATGCCCAGGAGGGATATAAAAAGTATCACAACAAGGGGAGGAAGGAGAATCCTCATTTCAAGATTGGAGAGAAGGTATGGCTGGCAACTACCCATCTTAAGATCGCGTGTCCTGCAAGGAAGTTGGGTCCCAAGTTCATTGGACCATTCGAAATAAAGAAGATGGTAAACCCTGTAGCTTTTGAACTTGCCTTACCCAGTTCCTACAGAATACACCCAGTATTTCATGCCTCCCTACTGAGACCCTTGGTCCCCAGTCCTTTTCCAAACAGAGAAGAAGTTCCTCCTCCACCTATAACAATTGATGGAGTGGAAGAATACGAGGTAGAGTCGTTACTTGGCTGCAGGAAGGTGGGTCGTCAGCTTCAATTTTTAGTAAAATGGAAGGGCTATCCACCAGAGGATAATTCTTGGGAACCATCCAGAAACTTCCATGCCCCAAGATTAATCAAGATCTTCCGACAAGAACACCCTGAATTGATGGAGAGCCTGGGCGTCCGGAGGCCGCCCCTCAGGGGGGGGCACTGTCAGGGCTTCCGTCCGCTGCGCACGCTAGTGCGCAGGCGCACGGGTTCAGCTTCCCGGCTCATAGCCAGTGACAGGGAGAAGACGCGGCGGCGCGTGCGCACTCGTGTTCCCGCCAAGCGGCGCGCGCATGCGCAGTAGCGCGGCATCACCTCATGTGACCTCAACGGCCCTATAAAAGGAGGGCCTCTGTGCCCAGACAGACGCTGGTTCGTCTGACAGCTGCTTCCTGTTTGTATCCTGTACTTGACCCTTGAAGATTGTCTTACCTGTTGCCAAACCCGGATCGTCCTGACTACTCTGCCTTCTCCTGACCTTGACCTTTGGCTTGCCTACTTGGATTTGTTACCTTCTCCTGCCCTGGACCTTTGGCCTGTACCTTGGACTCTCTTCTGAACCTGCCAGTGTTTGATCCCTAGCCTGCCTTGGACTCTCCTGCTCAAGGATACCTTTGTGCCTAATCTACAAGTGTTTGACCCTCGGCCTGCATTTACCTAACCTGCCTGTGTTTGATCCCCAGTCTGTTTTGCTGTGTCTCAACTAGGACTTCGTGGACGTACTAACCTGCTCCAGTCTACCCTACTCTACAACATCAGGAGCCCACGCCTGGTCACCATCCCCCCGGTGGCTTGTGCCTCTTGGTGCCAACCGTCCCTGTGTCACCTTCAGGGCAGTGGGCGCCGAGTCGCAAGGGCAACCGCTCTCGGCATCTTGGCCTCGGTGAGTACCTAGTTCATGACAGTACCCTTGCCTATCATTGAAGCGCCCTTTGAGAGGATTGCCATGGACCTTGTGGGCCCACTTCCCAAGTCTGCCCGGGGTCATCAGCATATCCTCGTAATCATGGATTATGCTACCCTGAAGCAGTTCCCTTACGCGCCGCGTCTGCTAAAAACATTGCCAAAGAACTGTTTATGGTGTTCAGTCGGGTTGGCATCCCGAAAGAAATCCTTACAGACCAGGGCACCCCGTTTATGTCGCGAATAACTAGGGAGCTCTGCAAGTTATTTAAGGTGACGCAGTTGCGAACCTCAGTGTATCATCCTCAAACGGATGGCTTGGTGGAACGCTTCAATAAGACGTTAAAGAGCATGTTAAAAAAGGTTATGGACAAGGATGGGAAAAACTGGGACTTCCTGATACCATACTTGATGTTTGCCTTTAGGGAGGTTCCCCAGTCCTCTACGGGGTACTCCCCATTTGAGTTGCATTATGGGAGACACCCTCGGGGACTCTTAGACATAGCCAAAGAAACTTGGGAGGGGGAGCAGACACCCCATAAAAGTGTCATTGAGCATATTGCTCAAATGCAGGAGAGGATTGCAGCAATCATGCCAATGGTAAAAGAACACTTACTGCAGGCCCAGGCAGCCCAACAGAGAATATATAACAGGGGGGCACAACTCCGTGTTTTCTCACCTGGTGACAGGGTCCTGGTGTTAGTTCCCACTGTTGAGAGCAAGTTCCTGGCTAAGTGGCAGGGTCCCTTTGAAGTAATTGAGAGAGTTGGGGAGGTCAACTACAAGGTTTATCAACCAGGAAAAAGGAAGCCCGAACAGGTTTACCATATAAACCTGTTAAAACCCTGGAAGGATAGAATGGCGTTAACTGCGAGGCCTCTCCCAGTAACACCTACGGGTACTGAGTCCACTCTCATCCCTGAGGTCACGATTCCAGACACCCTCTCATATTCCCAAAAACAGGACACTAGAGAATTCCTGATAAGGAATAGAGAGAAGTTTTCAGAGTTACCTGGCACGACTTCAGCAGTTCAGCATGATATTGTTACTGAACCTGGGGTACGTGTCAAGCTCAAACCGTACCGAATTCCTGAAGCGAGGAGAAAGGACATCAGCAATGAAGTTAAAAAAATGTTGGAGCTAGATGTCATTGAGGAATCCAATAGTGACTGGTCTAGCCCCATCGTGTTAGTCCCAAAACCGGATGGCACTTGGAGGTTCTGTAACGACTTCAGGAAGCTTAATGCGGTGACAAAGTTTGACACATACCCAATGCCCAGAGTAGACGAACTTATAGACTGACTTGGCAAGGCTCGCTATCTTACCACTTTGGACTTGACAAAAGGGTATTGGCAAATACCCCTGACTGGTAGCGCCAAAGAGAAGACTGCATTTGTGACCCCAGAGGGTTCCTTTCAATATAAAAAAATGCCTTTTGGGTTGCAAAATGCCCCGCGACATTTCAGAGGGCCATGGACAGGACCCTAAAACCCCACTGACGATATGCAGCAGCCTATCTAGATGACATAGTGGTACATAGTACTGACTGGGAGTCTCACTTGCCTTGTGTCCAGGCTGTTCTTGATTCCCTCTTCAAAGAAGGTTTTACGGCAAATCCAAAAAAATGTGCCATTGGTCTAGAGGAAGCCAAGTATTTGGGCTACACTATTGGCCGTGGTGTCATAAAACCTCAAGTGAGTAAAATAGCAGCCATCCAGGAGCAGCCACGCCCTGCAAACAAGAAGCAGGTCAGGGCCTTTCTTGGTATTGCGGGGTATTATAGAAGATTTATCCCAAATTTTGCAACTATAGCTGCCCCTCTGACAGACCTTACGAAAGGGAAAGACTCAGTAATGGTGAAATGGTCATCAGTAGCAGAGGAGTCTTTCCAGGTCCTGAAGAAGGCTCTGTGTGCACAGCCAGTACTGTACTCCCCTGATTTCTCCAGAGAGTTTTTGGTTCAGACGGATGCATCTGATGTTGGTATCGGGGCAGTACTACCACAGGTATACAATGGGGAAGAACACCCTGTGGTTTACCTAAGCAGAAAGCTCAATGACCATGAGAAAAAGTATGCAGTCATTGAAAAGGAATGTTTAGCCATAAAGTGGGCCGTGGACGCGCTCAGGTACTATTTGTTAGGGCGCCAGTTTGACTTAATAACTGACCATGCTCCCCTGAAATGGATGGCCCAAAAGAAGGAGACTAATAGACGGGTGAACCAGTGGTTTTTGGCCCTACAGGATTACTCCTTCACCGTAAAACATAGGCCAGGTGTGGAGATGGGGAATGTAGATGCCCTGTCCCTTGTTCACTCCTGTTGGGCCACAGGTGTTCCAACCCTGGGGTTGAAACAAGGGGGGGGGGATATGTAGCAGAGCATCCCAGAGAGAGCCAGGAGAAGTCTTGTTCGGGATTTATACGTCTCCCAGGCTCCTCTCATACACATTCAGAGGTCTCTGATACATGATCCAGTTCGGATCTTAGTCCTCTTTCCCAGGCTAATTTAAGCTCACCTGAGCAGACAACCTTTGCTCTCTGCCTGGGACACACAGACATGGATGGTTTGTGAGGAGCTAAAGGTTGGTAAAATGCTTTAAAACTCTATACAGAAACTGACAAGTGGTAGGCTTGCTCAGCCTGGTAGTTAGGGCCGGTGTATGGTATAGTTAGAGCCGAGACACGGCTAGGACTTTTGTTTTGTTATTTCTGTTCTGATATGTTTTCTGGAAGACTGTGCAACACCTGTGTATGGACTTGTATTTAAAACAAATAAACCCAACACTGTTTTCACTACCTCAAGTGGATTTGGTATCTGTGCCTAAATAAACAGCTCATCCCAGGGAGCTTTGTATCTGCTACCTGTCCCCCAGGTTACAATATATATATATATATATATATATATATATATATATATATATATATACATAAAAAATACTTTTAGAAAGCCATATTAAAAAGTAATTTTGGAAAACTGTTTTAAAAAATCCAAGACATATATATGTCTCATAAAAAGGATTATCCTATTCATGCATGTGTGTTGTTGGAAATTTTCCCATGAAAAACCTTCCTGCAAAAAAACTTTCTGTGAACAATTCTCCTTCATGTGGTGTGTCCACATACACAAAAATCTGTATTAGTGTGCATGCTTGCACATCCAGGAAAATGTGCATTTATATGCACACACCACAGGGAATGGTGTGTTGAGGTGATGTATATATCCTGTTGGGTAAATTCTGGTTGGGGAGACCTGGCTGATTACGATACTTGAGCAAATAACATTTTTTTGTGAGTTGTTTGATATTGGATGTTTAATAGTAATGCTTCTAAGGAAGGGGAAAGGTAAAAAAGGGAAGAAAGACAGTGGCCGTGAGGGGCAGGTAGAGAAAGAGAGGCCTATTAGATGAGGCTGCTCACCTCTATGCTCTCATTCATACCCCGAGGGGCCAGAGAATCCAGAATGTAGATCCAGTACGTTTCTCTCTGGCAGAGACGTTTAAACCGCTCTGCCAGAGGGAACGTACCGGGAATGGACTCTATGATCCACACTTTTAGTCCTGTTGAGGATTTTGCGTGTTTTTGGAGGAAGTGGAGTGGAACGCTATGGGTGTCGTCCCCTGCTTCAACAAGGCGGCGATGTTCCCCAAACCATTTTCTTAAAGTCCGGATTGTCCTCCCCACATAGTGTAGACCACATGGACAACTCAGACAGTAAATAACAAACTCAGTCGAGCAGTTATAGAAGCTGCTGATCTGGAATGTTTTCCTATTTTTGGAGAAATCTTTTTGGCCATGGTTGACGTGTTTGCAAGTCAGACAAAGTTTCTTGTGGCACTGGTACATCCCGACTAAGGGGATGAGACAGGTGGTTGTGGAGGTGGTGGGATCTTGGTGGGCTGTGAGTTTACTGGGTGCAATCAAACTTTTTAGGTTCCTGGTTTTCCTGTATGTGAATTGTGTGGAACTGAATGACGAACCTGACTGGTTGTGTCAAACAACTCACAAAAAATGTTATTTGCTCAAGTATAGTAATCAGCCAGGTCTCCCCAACCAGAATTACCCAACAGGATATATACATCACCTCAACACACCATTCCCTGTGGTGTGTGCATATAAATGCACATTTTCCTGGATGTGCAAGCATGCACACTAATACAGATTTTTGTGTATGTGTGTGTATGTGGACACACCACATGAAGGAGAATTGTTCACAGAAAGTTTTTTTGCAGGAAGGTTTTTCATGGGAAATTTCCAACAACACACATGCATGAATAGGATAATCATTTTTATGAAACCTATATATGTCTTGTATTTTTTAAAACAGTTTTTCAAAATTACTTTTTAATATGGCTTTCTAAAAGTATTTTTTATGTATATATATTCTTATATATTTTTTTATGTGTGTATATATAATTTTTATATATATTTTTACATATTTTTATATATATTTTTACCAATAATTTCAGCACTTACATGTATGTCTTGCGGGCATTTACACATGTACATAATGTTTATACAATGGCCCTAAAACACTTTTTCTTATATGATGTGCAGGCAGTACACACATATATATGTACATGCATTTACCATTGACACTACCACTGTTTACAATCCCATATACACGTTTTTAGTGATGCAGCACACACCCTCTAACTTTATGTCATTAAAATTATTTTATTCATTATTCTTTACACAATCAGCGGTCAAGCTAACTGCAGCCCTTATAGTTCATATCAATACAATGCCCCCATTTCAGTATCCTGTGCAGCACTTTTACACTCCTTTTCGTTCTGCACAAATGCCCACTGTTATTGTCATGTATGCGAATGACGCCCTGTGTTCCCCGCCGGCCACCATCCAAACACACGAATTGCTGTCCAATCAGAGCCTCTCATCGTCCACATATACCTAGCCCAATCACCACCCATGTTAGGCCTGAGGAAGGAGCGTATGCTCCGCAAACGCGTTGCCTATTCGTTGATACCGGCTCCAGCCCCCGGAAGTGAAGTAATCCCCCTGGTTGTCGGCGTGCGCTCCACCGACCGGAAGTGTCAGCAGTGGATGCCCCAGCTCGACTCAGCAAAGAACACAGCCCTCCAGGATATGGAAATTACTCTCTTCATGGACATCCGGCTTATCACTTTTTCTACATGCCTTTGAACACTGTACCTTTGTGAGTACAACAATTTTAACCCTTTATATTAAAAGTACCACTTTTTATTGCACTTAGAGTGGCGCATTCTGTTTCCATTTCCAGTGTCTCCGGAGGATTGCTTTGCTGCTTCTTAAGTCTTCAAACTGGGCTACCTTCAAAAAAGTTGCTATTGTTTCCCAACCACATGACATGGGCTGTCACTGAACATTGATTTGAGTTATTGCTTTTTCATTTTGTGATGGTCTACATGCAAATTTGATTGGTCTATCCTTCCCCTTTTCCCTCTCCTCCCCCAAGTTTTATCACCCCCATACCTTCCCTCCATTCAATTGTTCCCCTCCTATAAGCAATCAGATGGTAAATCATATATTGCTTGAATTAGCGCAAATCCACTTCACCAAACTTGCCTAGTAAAGTAAATAGCTGGTTCTATTCTTTTCAAAATTTGAGATTCAGAAGACGGCTATATTATTTCTATTCTATTTTGTTCTATTCTATTACTTTTTTTTTCTATTCTATTTCTTTATCTTCTATTCTATTCTGTTTTATTCTATTCTATCCTTTTTAAAATTCGAATTTCGGAAGATGGCTATATTCCTTCTATTTTATTTTATGCTATTTAAAATTCAAATTTTGAAAATTGAATTTCAGAAGATGGTTATATTTGGTTCTTTTCTATTCTATTCTATTTTTATTTTATATTCTATTCTGTTTTATTTTATGCTATTATTTTCAAAATTTGAATTTTTGGAAGACGGCTATATTCTATTTTATTCTATCCTATTTTTTTCTATTCTATTTTTTCTTATTCTAGTCTTTTCTTTTCTATTTTTTTCCTATTCTTTTCTATTCATTTCTTATGTTCTATTCTATTTTATTCCATTATATTCTTTTCTATTAGAATTTCATGAGATGCCTCTATTCTAATATACAATCTTAGAAGGAAATTAGCAATAGTTACCAATATGTTTACATTTCAAATTTGTTTTCAAATTCAATCTCATTTTCAAATTCTTTTTAATTTGATTAGAATCTCATTTGAATTCAGATAATTTGTTAATTCAAACAAAATGTTGTTTCTTTATTTCGGATTTGTTTAAATTTGTTACTATTGTAATTCAGAAAATTCTGATACATCCGAATCTCCAAATAACGAAAACATGCCGGTGTAAAGATGGCTGGAAGCAGAGATTACAGTGTCTGCAGTGTGCGCAGATAAATGCGAAATGCATCATCACGGCAACCCTAGGGCTTGCAATCCATCACAGCCCTCTATGACTACCTTTCACCTTCCTGTCTTATTGCAGCCTTTGTCACCTCTGGCACACAGGTGCGCCCACCTGATCTGCTGGCTTAGCATCTGCGCACACAGGAGACAATGTCATCTCTCCCTCTGGCCATCCCTACACCGTTCCAGACACCCAGAAATGTTCCTTTCTTCACATAGGCTGCGCATTGAGGAGCAGCTGATCTCCAGTCACAGTCAGTGAGTTGACAATTGGATTGTATGTGTCGGTTGATGTTTTTAAGATTATTCCAATATCGGAATAAAGGTGAATTTTTGGTATTTCAATGGCAGTTTCTCCTTTTGTCATGTGTAAAACACATCTAGTGTAAGATTATGCTCCCATATGAATATGGTTTATTGTCAACCAGTCCCTGAGCACTGTGTGGTTGTTTCTTTATCTGTTTGGCCATTACTATTTCTACCTATGACCTATGACATCTCCACCCACATAACTATATGGATCTATGGTTTTAGAGCTTGGTGTTTTCGGTTTTTGATATTTTTTTTTCTGTGCAGACTTTGACATTATTTTCGACATTACCCACAAATCCTTGTATCCATGTGTCCTTTATTCGCTGCTTAATGGCATCCTTCAGATTCTAGTTCAGTTCCATGGGAAATACCACAAAGGCTTAAACAGAACAAGAGCAAGGCAGGCAAATGTGGGCTGGAAGTAAAAGAACCCAATGCCTTGCCTACACCCATTTTTTGTCCTGAGCTGCTAGTCAACATGCAACACCTGAACATTCAACACAGGTGGTGGTGGTAGCAGTAATTTGCAGGGCATCAGTAGACTGGATGTATTTACCCAGAATCACACTATGTAGGCTGATGCTGCAGTGATGACAAGGGTGTTCTCTGCTCCCCTCTCATTGCCTGCACATTCGCTCAAATTGGTGTAACTAACTCACATGTGAGTTTTTTTGTAGTGAGATCATCTAGTTGTGCAATAAGGGGTAATTTGAAGTGAATGTGTCTTACACCTTTTTTATTAAGTGTTCTTGCATAGCAAGACCACTTACTGTTATCTCACATATATATTATTAGTGGGAATGCTTCAGCAGTCCCACTATTATTTGTTTTTTTATTTATTAATCATCATCATCATCTTTTTATTCCGTAAGTTTTTTGGCTCTGTGGAACTTCTGCATACTTTCAGCTATTAAAGCCATTCAACTTTTAAAATGTTCAGCTCTTTCAGCTGATGATGGGACTTCTTCAATTTTTTCTACTATTTATACTTTTTAAAATATTAAGCTTTTTAACACTTTTTTTTAACATTGAAGTCAATGAGAGCATCCTAAAAATCCTTAAAATCTTCTTCCGCTACCAAAAGTTTCAGCTCCTTCATACTTTCACCTACAGACACCAAACAAACTTTAAAATATTCACAAAATATTCAGCTATATGGTTATATATTTTCAGTTTGATATCATTTATAGTGTTTGTGAAAAAAGCTGTTTAAGTTTAGTGATTATTTCAGAAAATGTCATTAAATTTAGGGCATCCAGGCTTTTGATGTCTGTTTTGTTTCCATGGTTACCAAAGCTTCTTATACACAGTGATGGGCGGTGGGGGAGAGCACAGACACACCGTGTACTGATTTATAATACAGGAATATGATGGGGCAGTTTTGATGGGGGCAATATGATGGGGCAGTTTTGATGGGGCAGTTTTGATGCTATTCAGCATTCCCACACATTTTCTCCAGGAAATGCATTTTCTAGTTTTAATTTTATTACTCTGTACGTTTTTTTTGGCTCTGCGTAACTTCAGTATCTTTTCAGTTTGATATATTTTACAGTTTTTGTGAAAAAGCTGTTTAAGTTTAGTGATTATTTCAGAAAATGTCATTAAATTTAGGGCATCCAGGCTTTTGATGTCTGTTTTGTTGCCATGGTTACCAAAGCTTCTTATACACAGTGATGGGCGGTGGGGGAGAGCACAGACACACCATGTACTGATTTATAATAGAGGAATATGATGGGGCAGTTTTGATGAGGTAATTATGATGGGGCAGTTTTGCTGGTGGCAATATGATGGGGCAGTTTTCATGGGGCAATTCTGATCGGACAGTTTTGATGGTGGCAATATGATGGGGCAGTATTGATGGGGCAATTCTGATGAGGCAGTTTTGATGGGGGTCAGTTTTGATGGGGGTCAGTTTTGATGGGAGCAAAATGCTGGGAAAAATCATAATAATTTTTGAAAAAAAATAATTTTTGAAAAAAAAATAATTTTTGAAAAAAAAATAATTTTTGAAAAAAAAATAATTTTTGAAAAAAAAATAATTTTTGAAAAAAAAATCGTTTAACAAAATAATTTTTGAAAAAAAAAAATCATTTTTGAAAAAAATGTTCAGCTCTTTCAGCTAATGATGGGTATTCTTCAACTTTTTTACTACTATTTATACTTTTTAAAATATTAAGCTTTTTAACACTTTTTACAGTTACTCCAGCCACTCCAACCACACAACAGTTACTCAAGCCACTCCACCCAGTTACTCCTCCCACTCCAGTAGGTGGACCCAAGAACACTTCACACATTTTTCCCAGAAATTTTAGCTTTTCTAGTTTTTATTGTTCTCTTGTGAGTTGCACTCTGTGGGTCACCCCTGTGTACACATAGGAAGCCCCTCCTACACTGCACCCATTCCACTTATCCAAGAACCTTCTTTCCAAGGGTCTGAGTCACAGATGTAACCACTTCACCATTGACATCATTGAGGAGAGAGACCCCAGCAAGCTCAAACATTTGAATGCTGTTCGCCAGTGCATTCTTCAATTTCGTCAGTATGGCTTAAATCTTTTACTTTGGCCAGTCTTCCAAATTCCTATTTGTATCTACTCACAGTAATACCACCATCTTTGCAGGCTGAAGGCTGCTCTGTGTGACAGAAGATCTGTTTGTTTTCAAGTCTGAAACTGCGATCCTGCATTAACAGAAGAATATTGTTTAAAGTGGTTGTAACCCTAAAAAAAGAAAAATACTTGGTGTGCCCCAAGTACCCCATATTTATATCACCGGTGGGTAGGCTGGATCCAAAAAGCCCAGGAACCGCAGCCCACACATTAACTCTTTGTGCCATAGTCTGGGCCAGCCAATAACTAAAGCAATACGCTTATCTGCAACCTGCCTACAAGCTGTCGATTGAACACTGGAAAAAAAAAATCATACATAATGTTGAACCCGAGTGTACAGTGAGAAATGCCCTTTCTCCTTGAATGCTAGGAAAAAAAAACTGAGCTTTCTGTCAGTTTATGGGGTTTACTCACTATTCACACCCCATGGATAACAGCAGTGTTTCTCAATAAATGATAGAGAAACTATATTTGTATGGATGAAATGATTAGATTCTTATCGCATCACTGGAAATGCTGAGTCTCCATAAAATACACTATTCCCCCTTTGTATACTCACGTTCTCCATTGACTGTGATTGTGACATCCAGACTCTTAACATTGGCATTCTTGAAAACATAGTCACAAAATGTCTTGCTTTGAGCCACAAAATCGGGACTGATTTGGTTATCAGATACCTCTTCCAGTTTGCAAAGAAGATTTTTATCGTTAGTTGGTAAATCAAATGTGAAGCATTTACGCTTTCCAAAATAACCCCGAATGATATTTCTGACATTATTAAATTTTATGTCCTGTGTTGACATCTCTTTGTCTGATTCAGCTGTAATAAGATGAGAAGAAATGATGGTTACTTAGGGTTCATTTACCTCTTTGCATTATAATAATGTGCACAGTATATGCGTTGCTCCATTGTGGTGCAATTCATTTTGTAGGGCATTCAGGGCAGGACTTACCATTGGGCTTGACTGGGCTCAAGCCCATGGGCCCCGCCCAATAGGGGGCCCCGCCGAGATACATAGCCGAGTGTACTCGGCTCCACTCACAGTCACGCCCTGTCCCGCCCTATGATGGACATAACACAGGGACTGGGCGTGACTATGAGTGGAGCCGAGCTGAGAACACTTGGCTACTCTCGGCTCCGCTCGGGACTGCAAGAGGACCCGAGAGCCGCCGAGAGGACCCGAGAGCTGCTGAGAGGACCCGAGAGCTGCTGAGAGGACCCGAGAGCACCCAAGAGGACCCAAGAGCCGCTGAGAGGACCCGAGAGCCGCCGAGAGGACCCGAGAGCTGCTGAGAGGGCCGAGAGCCGCCGAGAGGACCCAAAAGCCGCGGAGAGGACCCAAGAGCCGCCAAGAGGACCCAAGAGCCGATGAGAGGACCCAAGAGCCGCTGAGAGGACCCGAGCGCTGCTGAGAGCCGCCGAGAGGACCCGAGAGCTGCTGAGAGGCCCGAGAGCCACCGAGAGCCGCCAAGAGGACCTGAGAGCCGCTGAGTGGACCCAAGAGCCGCATAGTGGACCCGAGAGCCGCGAAGAGCCGTTGAGAGGACCCGAGAGCCGCCAAGAGGTCCCCTCCTAAAAGTTTTGTTCCTTAAAATTCCCTCCTAAACTTGGGGCGCGTGTTATACGCCGATAAATACAGTAATGTATAGAAGGTAGGGCCCGAAAGTGACTCAAGCCCAGGGGCCCCCACCAGCCTAAGTCCTGCCCTGAGGGCATTGCATTAGATAAAATGCAACATGTCAAATTTTGTACAAGTTTTGGATGCATTAGCAGTCAGTTATTTTCAATGGCACAAGGAAATGGGCATTAAAACATGTGTTAACGCACCATACCATTTAACTAACCTTTCACCTTACCTGCCTACATTAATTAATATATTTAATATATATTAATTAATATATTTGTTAGCTGTTGAAAAAAAAGACTGATACTATCCAAGACTGACAGATGGGAAGATATTTTACTATCCTACAAGTTTTCATCCCAGAGCAAAATCTGATGGAATTCTGTCCTAATGTGACAGTAGTGACCTCTGGGTACTATGATTCTTTCTTCTTTCACATAGAAGAAAAGGTGATGAACCATGTTTGATTTCTAAAAGTTTCTAGTGCAATAGCAAACACCTCAAATGGCTGGAAGTGCTCATTATTGCCCTTTGTGGTCACAGGCAGGGTTGACAACCACCCATAAATTTGCAGACAGTTTGTAAAAAATGGCCGATTTTTACACTGTCTGTAAATGTCATTGATGGGTATCAGCTGTCCATAAAAAAAATGACTGCAGCCTGACTTCAGAAATGTGCAAGCGCAGTTCCAAAGCCAGCCAAATGGTGCTCGGAGAGCTTTGGGCCCTAGCCATGCACATCTGTGCTGTGTGGTGGTGGGCGGGTCTGGAAGGTGCGTGTCTAGGCTGTGCCAAGGAAACATGCGTGTGATGTCATGGTTTATGGGTATAACATCATGGAGCCTCATACACCATTTTTCTGCCACCTGCCAGTCTATCACAGGAGATGGGGGAAGGGTGCATCTCTGCTATTGGCCACTTACCATTCGGGCACCACATGTAGCCTCTGGTTCTTCCCTCTGACTCTGCCATCCGGTGCCTGCCTGATGTGTCACACAGTGCCACTGCAGCCTGCCTGTGCCTCAGCCTGCTGATGCCACCCACCTTGCCCAATGTACACAAGTTGCCAGGAAGATCTGTCTCCTTTCATCTAAATTTGGCAAGTAGGTGCCAACAATGATTCAATCGGGCAGTTTCTCTGGTGGGGGATGAATGAATGCAATGGGCTATGAAACAGTCTACTCTCTGGGGTAAATTATTATTAAATGCAATGGAGTAATCTACTGAGGGCAAAAATGAATGAATGAATGAATGAATGAATGGAATGGAGCAGTCTACTCTCTGGAGGCAATGTGAATGAATGTAATGAAGTAGTCTACTCTCTGTGGGCAATATAAATAAATGCAATGGATCCAAGTTAACTATGGCTTGTCTATTTATTTATGCAGGAATTAATTTAGGACGATTGGAAAATTCCTCATTCCCTCTTCCTTTCTTTATCAACTGCCATTTCTACCTTATGGAGTCTGAACCCAGTTTATATACACTGTGTAAGTTAAACATAATTATCTGGTTTGTGGTGCTATGGGTTATCCCATTAGCTAGTTAATGCTTAAAGCTTTATATGCCTGGTTTAAAAACGAGTAATTACCCTTGTTTTTTTAATAATTAAACTTGTATTCCTTTTCCAACAATCCATTAAAACATACTTAGCCTTGTAATTACATTTTTTTTTCTTTCATAAAACACAATGGTGCTATTACACCATCAAATTTGATATATCTAGCTCTAATATGCAATTTCCTTTTCATGATTTTGAAATTCAGCTGTATTCCACCCACCCCACTGCCAGATATTTTATGGTCTTTTAAAAGTTTTACGGAAACCTCACACCAGTATGTACCTTGCATTTATATACTTTCTGCTGATTGACTAGTCTTCTGTCACTACTGAAGCTTATGCAATTATACTATAGAGTACCAATAGGACCCCTTGGACCTGCTTCCATGATCACCGGGAGTTGGCGGCCCTTGATGCCTCCGCTGTGGTTGCCAGCCTTGATATAGCCTTTGAGGTAAAAAACAATCTCTCCTCCTTTTTGAATGTGTTTAAGAACCTATGCAACAATGCTATTTGATTTTTTTCTTATTTGTGCATTTATGTTTTTCTATTATTATTTTCAGTGTATGGTCCTCTTCTTCCATTTGTTCATGTTTCCTCTGCTGAAAAAGCAGGCAATCGTGAAACATGTTGAGAGCGTGACTCTTCTTTTTTTTTTTTCAATCGTTTTTTATTAAATTTTCCAGAAGGTATAAAAAGACAGTGGTACAGTGAATTGTACATTCAAAGATTATAAGAGTACGGTATATCTATAGTACAACAAAAACAAATATAACAGTTATCTAGATAATAGTCATGAATGACATTGAGAGTGTATCCTATTCCCAAACATATATATGGAGGCGGGTTAGAACCCCCCCAACTCCAGACATTACAAATGGGTACTAACTGTGTCCCGGAGAGAGGGGTAAACCACGCAACCCGCAAGCTGCGTTGAGCAACATGAAAAGTGTGTAAATTATAACAGTAAAACCAAACACGACTTAGGTATGTCGTATGAAAATTATTACCAGTAGTATGGGAGAAACGTTTTTTTTGCTGTTTAAAAGTGTGGTGAGGGCAGGAACAGGTATGTATTTTCCTATATCTACCAGGGAAGAGTGTGACTCTTCTAATGCCCATACGACTCTTGGAGGTATCCTTAGGTTGGAATAACCTCCGACTAAAGGTGTATTGACCTTCCAAGAGGACTCATTATCCAATGTTAATGTATATACAATTTTTTAACTACAATGTCAAATAAAATTCTTTTTTTTTGTTTAACAGAATCATTGTAATGTCTTGTGATGGTACCAGAAAAATCTTACTTGCCCCATCTCTCTTGTCTCTTCTATTTTACTCTCTAAGGGCAATATTAATAAATGCAATGGAGCCATCTACTCTCGGGTGCAATATGAATGAATACAGTGAAGCAGTTTCTGAGGCAAATAACTGCAGCAAGAGCTATACTATCATGTTAAGTTTTTCTCCTTCTCCCTCTGTGTGCAGTTAGCTTCTCTTGGACTAACATGATCCCACTGCCAGCCTGCTTCACCGGTGCCAAAACGTTGCTGCCTACTGCTCTCCTTGAATCAAGTGAACTTCACCAAACACAAGATCAGCTCTGTGCCTACAAGCAAAAGTAAAACTCCTGAAGCGTGCCCTTTGGCTTCATTATACAGCTATACCATAAGATCAGCAAATACACAATTTTGTTGCAGTGTTTTTTTCCAAAAACTATCTGCTATAGTGTCAGGGAATTCCTGTGGGACATCTGGTACGCAGGAACGTGCATGCGCGTGATATTGGCTGGAAGACCAGGCATGCACGCAGAAATGCAAACCTAAATGCGCATGCGCAATCTGCCAGCGGCTCCCTCTTTGGATTAAGTTGACAGCGCCGAGTCTGCAAGCATTGTGTGATGGTCTGATCGGAACTCTGTCCTCTGGTAAGTATATGTAAATTTTGAAAGCCTGTGCTTTTGGAGGTGTCAACCTTGTTTATATGTGTTGGGGACTGGGGGTTACAGCAATCTGATTATTTTTTTCTGTACATCATAGTCAATGATGTATTGAGAAGCCAACTGTATGGCTCCACAGCCATCGCCAGATTAGATAACCTAATTTTCTAAACAGTAATGCCGCGTACACACGATCGGAATTCTCGTCGGAAAAAGCTCTGATGGTTTTCTCGTCGGAATTTCGTTCAAACCATCCTGCCTCCACGCGGTCACACCAAATTCCGACGGTCAATAACAGCGCAACATACATTCGACGGCACTGTAAAAGGGAAGTTTAATGCTTCCAAGCATGCGTCGAATTGTTTGCGAACATGCGTCGGAATTTTGCATGTCGGAATTGCATACACACGATTGAAAAATCTGATAGAAAGATTTTCCGTCGGAAAAATTAAGTACAGGCTCTCAATCTAAAGACAGTCAGAAATGCCAACAGAAAAAGACCGATGGGCATACAGATGGTCGGAAAATCTGATGAAAAGCCCCCATAGGACTGTTTACATCAGAAATTCCGGCCGTGTGTACGTGGCATAAGTGGTTTTCTTTAACTGCTTCCCATTTGCCAATAGTACATAAACGGCCAAAGGGCAAGAGCGCCGCTGCGGGTGGACAATTGAATGGACATCAGCCACTTATACATGTTCCCAGGGAGCATGAAGATGTGTGATCTGCATCAGCCGTGTCCAGTGGAACACTGACTGATGTACTGGGCTGCTGTGGGTGGCCAATCTGCAAATCAGCAATTTAGCAAATCCGCCGGAGAGGTATGGAAATTATTGCTTTTACAGCAATCATGGCTGTAAAAGCAATCACAGTGTAAAAAAAAAATCCTGATCCCTCCCCCTGAGTAGAACACAGCTCTGCTTGGGTGACAGTATGTAAAAAAATAAATAGAAAAAAAACATACAAAAAAAAATATATATATTCTTTTTTACTCACTGTCACCAGTCAGGGTCCCTACTCAACATCACCAACTCAAAGTGTCCCTAATCATTAACACACCGGTTACAGTGTTCACGATCCCTGCCACACCAGTTACAGTGTCTGTGATTACCACCCCACCAGTTAAGGTATCTGTGATCGCCGCCACACTAGTTATAGTGTGTATGATCACTGCCACACCAGTTACGATGTCCGTGATCATCGCCATGCAAGTCCCAGTGTCCCTGATCACCACACACCATTTCCAGTATCCCTGATCACCGCCACACCACTCATATTGTCTCTAATGACTGCCGTACCACTCACAATGTCTCTCTGATCACTGCCACACCAGAAATATTGTCCCAGATTACCATCACACCAGTCATACTGTTCCAGATAACTGCCCCCCCCCCCCCCCCCCCCGTTACAGGGTTCCTGATCACTTCCACACCAGTCATATTGGAAATTCTTTTGATCTTCCTTTTTTCTGCCTCCTGTACTTACTGGTAGGGCTGAGCCGAACACCCCTCGGTTCGGTTCACACTAGAACTTGCGAACAGGCAAAAAATTTGTTTGAACACGTGAACACCATTAAAGTCTATGGGACAGGAATGTGAAAAATCAAAAGTGCTAATTTTAAAGTTTAATATGCAAGTTATTGTCATAAAAAGTGTTTGGGGACCCGGGTCCTGCCCCAGGGGACATGTATCAATGCAAAAAAAGTTTTAAAAACTGCATTTTTTTCGGGAGCAGTGATTTTAATAATGCTAAAAGTGAAACAATAAAAGTGAAGTCTATAGTATGCCTGTAAAGTGGCACATTTTTCCCGTGTTTAAAACAGTCCCTGCACAAAATGACATTTCTAAAGGAAAAAAAAAGTTATTTAAAAGTACTCGCGGCTATAATGAATTGTTGGATCCCAACAATACAGATAAAAGTCATTGACAAAAAACGGCATGGGTTTCCCCTAGTTCATTACCAGGCCCTTTGGGTCTGGTGTGAATATTAAGGGGAATCCCAAACCAAAATAAAAAAAATTGCGTGGGGTCCCCCCAAACTCCATACCCTTCAGGTCTGGTATGGATATTAAGGGGAACCCTGCGCCAAATTCTTTAAAAAATATGGCGTAGGGGTCCCCCTCAAAATCCATACCATTCATGTATGGAGTTTAAGGGGAACCCTGCACCAAAATAAAAAAATATGTGGGGGTCCCCCCCAAAAATCCAAGCCAGATCCTTATCCGAGCAACCTGGCAGGCAGCAGGAAAAGAGAGGGGTGAGAGAGCGCCCCCCTGAACCGTACCAGGCCACATGCCCTCAACATGGGGTGGATGTCCCCATGTTGATGAGGACAAGGGCCTCATCCCCACAACCCTTGCCCGATAGTTGTGGGGGAATGTGGGCGGGGGGCTTATCGGAATCTGGACGCCCCCTTTAACAAAGGGGACCCCCAGATCCCATGCCGTGGATTACCCAGTGACATGTACGGGAGACCCCGCCCCCTCTGATGCAAGAGGTAACCCGTGGCATTTCCCCGTTGCGTCAGAGGGAGTAATGTGATGTGCGCGGGTGACCCCGCCTTCAGGTATTTAAGAGCTGTCATCATGGGTGTTCGACGGAAAGCACTCATGGAGGAGGATCGTGTTGGCTGTTTTTTTTTTCTCCGTATCCTGCGCTCGAGAATGGATGTACATCGCTGGAATTTTTTTATTTTTTTTTTAATAAAGGACTTGTCCCAAGCTGTCTACTGTGGGTTTTTTTTTTACCATTTTTGACACTTTTTTCGTGAAATGGTAGGGGTACAAGGGGGGGGGGCAGGATCTGGGGGTCCCCTTTGTTAAAGGGGGCTTCCAGATTCCGATAAGCCCCCCCGCCCGCATACTCCCACAACCACCGTGCAAGGGTGTTATATGTGTTAGAAATATCTTATCAACCCCCTACAAGCTATTAACAATATACCCTTCCACATCTCCTATTTGTTAGAGATGTAATGAACAAATTGGTAACCTTTACCACACTCTATGGAGCTGTAAAAACCTGCATAGTTTCTGAAAGTCTGTATCCTACTTCATAGCTACCTTTTACGGGAAATCTAATTAGGCTTACCCCTGCTATGGCCTTATTGGGAAAAAATCTTGATGAATATCCCTCAATATATAGAACGATTGTAGTTCATATATTAATAGTGGCAGGTCTGAATATAACCAGTTTATGGATATCCAATGATGCACCTAATTTATCAAATGTCATTGCTAGAGTAAACATCCAAGCACAATAAGAACTGATGTTAGTCTACAAGAACTACTCCATCATCACCTTTAAAAAAATGGCAAGCTTGGCTATCTCACCCTAGATCCTCTAAATACTTAAAAGAACTTAACCCTTAACAGCTCTCTTAAATCTGAGTTTTTGATGTGGTTCATCACCTATCACTACATTCTTTGTTCCTTATAAAATTAGTTAATTTGATGATCAACCTCTGCTTACAGCTTGAATCCCAATGGTAGGCAGGATTTGGCTATCAAGAATTATATTAATGTAGCGCCGACACTTTACTAAAGTGTGCGCTATATATGTAAATTTTGTTTTCCAGAACTGTAACAGAGTTCTGGGGGTTAACTGTACAGGTTTTTTACTTTGGCATCAGTTTGGCTGGGCTGTACTGGAGTTCTTCCTGATCATAGGTGCAGTAAGGCACCTATGACAGGCTGAGAACCAAGCCTGGTTGGACGTGTTAGGTACCAATCTTTCTCGGAGCCAATCGGTGGGCGCGTCTGGCCCCGCTGTGTAGTCTGGGAAGGGGGATTTAAGATGCTGAAGTCACGTGTTCAGGGTTTCGGCTTGCTCTTTTATTCCTGGTTCTGGTCCAGACCAACCCCGTGAGGGGTCCCGGACCCAAGAGTGTCTGTCGTCCCCGTAAGCATGGTCACTCTGACCAGCACCAGAGGCCCTCATGGTCTGGGGTGGGGATCCATCCGTTCCTGAGCCTCGGAACTGGCTAGCTCGAGGCCCAGTAACTGAAGGAGGATTCAGAGGTGTCCCGGTGTGCTCTCGGCATTGGAGAGACACGGCAACTCATACAGGCGACCAGGGGAGGACTCTCAGAGGAGGGCTAAAAAGCTGGCTGCTCGGTTAGAGCCTGGGAGCTGAAGTTGTATAGACACTGGAGAATCCACACTTCTCACAGTATCGCCAAGAAGGCTGAAAGATCCAGGTACTGTGGGAAAGGTTCCTAACTTGTCTTCAGCTACAATCTAGTTTGTGGCAGAGACTTTGCAAATTTTCCGGATCACATGTTGGCTGCTAAATCTATGGTTAGAAGTTTATCCAGCAGTGAAGCGCCCAGTTGCGAGTGGCTACTCTCTGGGCTATCTGAGAGACATTCAATTGATGTCAGCAGTTCTAAGTGCCTGAGTTTTATCACCCGTGCCCTCTATTCCCACCTGAGACTGTGTTATAGTTGGATGTTACCCCTGCAAAATAAAAATCCTTAAAAGGACTTTTGTGTGCCAGCATCTGAAGTTACTGGGTACTAACCCTGGGAACCCCTAGACAACGAACGACGAGCTATGAGGAGGTAATTGGTAAGCCCAGAAAAGTCAAGGTCGCCCCACGGGGTTATGGCCGCTACACGTGGGGGGTTGCAGTCCAGGATTTACCGTTACCTTGCAACTTTAATGGAATAGAGATTGAAGTGTTTTTGAACTGCGCCATCAGCGCCATCTTTACTCAGGCAGAGACTTTCACTGAGGTACGTAAGCGTGGGAGGTGCCCTTGCCGAAAAGCCAGCGAAGTTACGCAGCCCAAGCAATCAGTGTGAGGAGTCTGCACTGTTCTTTTCCTGCACGAGGCACTGCGTGAGAGTGTGTTGCGGAAGGAGAAGAAGCTGGTTCAGTTTTTTTACAGTGTTGGAGAAAAGTCAAATTTCCCAGAGGATGTACCATGTTCCGGGCGTGCAGTCTGTACCAGGACCCAGGATGCCTACTGTGAGGGGTCCGACAGGCATACAGATACCCGGTACCGTGCTTACAGACACGGGCATTCGCCTGCTACCGCAGGAGCGGTTTGTGCTATACACCGCAGGAGACATGGAAGCCCTCAGCATGTTGTGTGGGAAGTGTGAGGGCCTGATTGCCAGTCCCGGCCGTTTGCAAGGTGTAGAAGATTACTAGTGGAGAGTAATTCTGCAAAGTGGAGCAGCCCACCGAATTACCTCGGGCCTACCACATGGATTGGGCCACAGGTGTAGCTACCGAGGAACACATTGCCTATGTTCCGGTCAAGGGGCCTGATGTCCTGTCCTCATCTACAGTTGTTGGTGCCCTAAACAAGGACATTGCTGCTGCACGGGTCCGAGAGTCAACCCCTGAGGTGATGGATACGGCCTCGTCCACCACTACTGCCACTTTCATGCCTGCCCTGGAGGAAGTAGAGCCTGTGAGACCTCCAGCCAGGTGACAGCTCATCGAACAAAAGCCATTGCTTTGGAGAGGCCATCACAGTCTACCGGTGAGAGTACCGAGGGAACCGTGAGTACCAAAACAGTAAAGAGATTTATATTGCGGGACTCTGACTTAGAATCTTTTTGCTCCTCACCGGAGGCTAAGAAGGTCGAGGAGTTGTTTGATGGAATGTCTGAGGAACTGTTGTGGTCATGTGGAGATGATGTGGCTGCTACTTGTGGCGATGTTTCGGGTTGGCTAGCCCTCACTGGAGGGGACGAAACGCCACGAGTGGAGACCCCCTCAGCTAGAAATGCTCTGATGCCCAGACTTGAGAATCTGCCAGTGCTCTCGGGCAATGCTACAGCTTTGGTGAAAAGGTCCCCAAACTCATGTATAACCCTGGGGATGGAGTTACCCGCAACTTACCGAGACTAGCCTGGTCTCAGAGTCTTTTGCACAAGTGGGTGGCAACAGAGTATGGACTTGAGTTCCCTTATGTGCCTAGGGAAATCATGGACATTATAGAAGAGAATCGGGAGAAGTGGTATGCAGAAGATGTCTGGGACTACCTAAAAGTTCCAAAGCGACTACGGAAAAAGGCAATTTCTCGTGAGATGTACAGCTTTCAAGGATGTCTGTTACACTGGAGTTATGGTCGGCACATCTACAGTGATAAAATTGTGATTTGCAGACCGGATAAAGACAGCGCTGTGTATTACATCACCACCTTTGATGTACAGACGGGTAAAGACTTGGTTTTGCCTGATCCCCATTTCTACTGGTGAACTGTTTCTGAGTCAAGCCTTTGAACTTGCAAGGAGAGCTTCTCATTTTCTTTTGAAACTACAGAACTGTGGGATAGATAAACAGGTCAGTTACTGGAAGAGCTACGCGTCAAAATCTACCATTCTGGATCACAGTACTTAGCTTTTAACAAGGACTTGCAGTTACAGCGGCTCTGACCACTAGGTGGCATGAGTCGGCAGAACAGAGTAGAATAGTTTTTTTTTCTATTTTAGCTAGCAGTTAGTCATTCTTAGAAAAAAAAAGAGAAGATAGTTTGACATTTTTAGAAAATAAAGCTTCATTGAGACTGGGATGAAGCTTTGCTTTCTAAAGCAGTAATGTACAGAATGTTATATTGCACTTGTCTATTTTCTATTTTACAGGATGCACCCAGATCAACTGTCAAGCTAACCAGAGATTGGGTGGTGTAGACAGTTAGTCTGGGTGGTATATGTGTACAGTATGTGAAATGTTTTACTGTGAAGAATGTTAAACATTTAAACCTTTTTCCCTTTCTTTCCCTGGCTGCTAAATCTATGGTTAGAAGTTTATCCAGCAGTGAAGTGCCCAGTTGCGAGTGGCTACTCTCTGGGCTATCTGAGAGACATTCAATTGATGTCAGCAGTTCTAAGTGCCTGAGTTTTATCACCTGTGCCCTCTATTCCCACCTGAGACTGTGTTATAGTTGAATGTTACCCCTGCAAAATAAAAATCCATAAACGAACGACGAGCTACGAGGAGGTAATTGGTAAGCCCAGAGAATTCAAGGTCGCCCCAAGGGGTTATGGCCGCTACATTAACATCTGTTAACCCTTCTTTATGTTGCAAATGGTTCTTACTATATGTGTTAATCTTACCACTATGACCAATCTTTTACAGTCATAATAAGGAGCGGGCTGAGCCAGGGGGCAGGGTGGCAATTTCCCCCCAGGCCGTTCCAACTTATATGCAGAACGGCCGCTGCCCATTGATGTTTTTTTTTTTTTCTTTGAGGAAGTCGACGGCTGCATCCGGGATGCTCAGCCTGTACATCCGGCCACCGCTACCCACAGCCAATGAGGTGCCTGAACAGTGGCGAAGTGATCTGCAGCCTTGTGTGCTGCGCCGGGGTCTGGGAGCCCGGATGTTTTAGACAAGGGGAAATCCCACCCACTGCCCCACCGTACTCCGGAGAGGAGCAGCCAGGAGCTGAGGATACCAATGTAAGGGGAGAGTGGGGAGGAGTGTATGGCAGGCAGTCAAGGAGTGAGTGTCGGCGGTGGACGGCTGTGCAGTCTCCTGATGCCTTGTGTGGAGGACTGGTGGCAGCCCGCTCTGCTGAGACTTGTAGTGCCCTCTGTGGGGGGCTGAGATATGGAAGCCTCCTATGCTGGGACTTGTAGTGCCCTAGACTGTGGGGGGCAATAAAAGTCCCAGCAGAGTGGGCTGCCATTCTTCAGTCCCCTGTAGTCTAGGGCACTACAAGTCCCAGCATATCAGTCTGCTCTTTCATAACAGGAGAAGGAGCTGGGGGAGGGGGGTTGTTCTGGGAGGGGAGAGAATGAGGCACAGGTTTGAGATGGGGAAGATTTTTGCTTAGGGGGGATTTCTGTTGGGAGGGGGAGATGGGGAGGATTTTTGCTTAGGGGGGATTTCTGTTGGGAGGGGGAGATGGGGAGGATTATTGCTTAGGGGGGATTTCTGTTGGGAGGGGGAGATGGGGAGGATTTTTGCTTAGGGGGGATTTCTGTTGGGAGGGGGAGATGGGGAGGATTTTTGCTTAGGGGGGGATTTCTGTTGGGAGGGGGAGATGGGGAGGATTTTTGCTTAGGGGGGATTTATTCTTGGAGAGGAAGAGGCTTTGTGATGAGAGGGGGGACCTATGCTTGAAGGGGAATATGGGGGAGGACTTTTTTCTAAGGGGGGGGGTTATGCTGGGAGGGGGAGATGGGGGAATATTTTTGCTAAGAGGGAGAATGTATGCTGGGAAGGGAGATGGGAGAGGATTTATGCTAAGAGGGGGGATTAGAACTGGTAAAGGAGGCGGAGGCAGTGGTTTGTACTGAGACGGGGATTTGTACTGGAAGGGGTTATATGAGGGTGAGGATTTGTGCTGAAAGGGTTTTTTTTTGCTGCTAGGGGGAAGATGGGGGGGGGGTCTCTGCTTAGAGGAGAGGGGGGATTGAGAGTAAGAGAATTTGTGAATGAAGGGGTTTTATGGGGATTTATGTTGTAAGGGTGATGTGGGGAGTGAGAATTTCTGCTGAGAGGGGGGATTTGTGCTAGAAGGGGGTACATAGGTAGTGAGGATGGATGATCTTGTCCCGGCATTGGCGCACTCTACAAATTGCAAGCGCAGAGCTGTGAAGAGAGAAAGCCTGGTGCCGACGTGAGGACTGGATTGGAAGCTGCTCCAGCCTGTACTGACGCGGTGGCGGCCTGGAACAGCAGACTCACGAGTACCTGGTGACCCTGCTGATCGGAGTGGCACACACACACGTGTTTCTTTGGTAAGAGAGCCCCGCCCCCCCCCCCCCTCAGCTAGTTCAGGTGTATAGAGTGACAGTGGGAGTACCTGGGTCTTGGCTCTGCTGAGTGGAGTGGCGCACATGTTTCTTCAGTAAGGGAGACCCCCCAGCCCAGGTGTACATAGTGGCAGTGGGAGTACCTGGGTCCTGGTCCTGATGATTGGAGTCACTCAGCAGGGCCAGGACCCAAGTACTCCCTATTTAACATTACCACATTCTGAACTATGCAAGTCATCTCAGACTCTATTTAACCACACTCCTTCAAGCCACGCCCAAAATTTAGTGCAACTTAAACCATGCCAACTTTTTGCAGTAGTATGTAGGGCAGCGTACAAAGATGTCAGGGCTCTCAGCCCTCCCTTCTCAGTGCTCAGCTGTTGGTTAATTGCCAGTACTCATCATTCCACAGTGGCTCACCTGATGATCATTTCCCGCTTCTAAGTCCAGCCTACAGCCAGCCTCTTTGTCATGGTTATGCAGTGATGTGTGTCTGTCAGCTTACCTTCTCCATGTGTTTCTTAAGAGGCCAGCCACTTCCACCTGGTGGTTTTTATAACCTCTCCTCTAAGCATGGCTCCACCCCAGGCCCTATCAGGGAACCCTATATTAACCTGTGCACTGCAAGCCATTGTGTATTCACTGTGTGTTTGGCTTCCTGTTTCCTGCTTGCCATGTGCTTTACATTTGTCTCTGTTACTGACCTTGGCGTGTTCTCGACTATTCCTGTCTGCTTGTGACCTTGACCTTTTGGCGTGTCCCCGACCATCCCTGTCTGCCTGTGACCCTGAACCTTTGGTGCGCAGTCCATCCTCACCACTGGAGGCTCTGGTGAACACCTGCTGGCTCTTAGACTCCGCGCCCTGGAGAATATATGCTCCAGCTCCCACTGGGATCTGTGTTAGTGATCCAGTAGACCTGCTTCCTGAATCTCCCTGGGTACAATCCGCAGTAGTCAGTCCTACGGTCCACTACCTTATTGGTGCACTTCCAACTCCTATGGAGTGCATCTGTCACCTGGTCTCAGGTGACCTGACACTCTTCTGGCTATTTAACCTGCCCGGTTCATTTGTTCCCTGTCTTCGCCTTGATCAAACATATCTGGAGACTCTCTGCTGTGTTCCTGTTGAAGACTTGTATGGCTGATGTTCCTTCTGGTTCCTGATCCTGTCTGCTGCCTCCGACTACGCTGATCTCTGGCTTCCTGATTTACTGGCTTGTTCTGACTACCCACTTTGGCTACCGTACCCTGGCTCGGTTTTGATTGGATGAGCAGGACCACCGCATGTATCAGTTTGCTAAAGTGTTACTGAAGCTGCTCCAGTTTCTGTGCAGGCACCCACTTAGAATATTACCTCTGTAAGAGGTTTGTCTGGTTCTGCTCTGGTTCACCAGCGATTTGGGGGCAATCCGGTTCAATGCAGAGGATTTCTCAACCAGGTTGGGGTACACTTTGAGATGCTGCCCTAGGCATTCCCCACGAAAGCAAAGCAGGCTTCATTATTTCTTTGCTTTCTGATAGAGTCTTGGTCTGGGAAAACCCTCTATGGGAGGTTCAAAAACCCATTGTTCTGAGTTACCCATGCAGTTGGTCTTCACACGTCTGTCAGATAAGAGGGCTTTTAGGAGGAGGAAGAGGTTGTGCCTTTATTGTGGCCAGGTAGGTCATTGCACCTGAGATATTGTAGATGTTGTTATGTCCCCAGCTATCCTGAAGAATAAGCCTTTAGTTATGGTTACCCTTTCTTGGTCTGAGTCGTCCATCGAGACACAGCTCTAATTGACTCTGGGGCTGCAGGCCTGTTCATAGATAGTAGACATGTGTATACTGAAATATTTTGTTTTGGAATTTCGTTTTCGTCCGAAAAATAAATTTATTTAGTTACTCTCGAAATCTGTAATTTATTTTGTTTCGTTAAAAAATGCATTTGTCAGATTCCACGTCTCCCCATCCATGGCCCCCACATCCCCCTCCCATTTGCGCCTACAAGGCAGACCGGCCGGGTCCTGAATTGTGTTGAGACGCATGTGGTAACCTCTGGAGATCATACCTTTCTTTTCACTTTCTATTGGGATCCCTTGTATCAGTGGGTGGTCTATCAATCTAAGCTCTGTTTGTCTTGACTGCATCTGTAGTGCATGACGTAGCTGCAAATACTTGTAGAAATTGGTACATGGTATATTGAATTCTGATTGTATCTCCATAAATGATTTAAGGGTAGTCCCATGGTATAATTGTGTAATATATCTTATGCCCATCCTTTCCCTGTTCCCAAAGACTCTGAGTTTGTACAGTTCTTTATAGTTCATGTTTGGCCATAAGGGAATAGGAGACAGATAGCCCCGTAACCCCAGCATCCTTTTAATATAGGACCATAGTGTTTTTAAAAGGAGTATAGTTGGGGCCCCAGGATCTAAATGTGGATAACCTGCCTCCAGGTACGTCAGGTCATGGTCAGGTCAGGTCGTGTCATAGTTGGCCGTAACATAGAGGAGCCGGCGGATTGGATCAGATGTATCAGTTAATCCCCACCCTCCCAACTTTTGGAACTGTGAAGCAAGGTAGTAGGTTCTAGAGTGAGGTGCCGCTAACCCCCCTTCATCTTTATTATATTGCAATGTCAATAAGATAATTCTTGCTGTTTTTTTACGCCATATTAGTTCCCTAAACTGGGAGTCTATCTTATCGAACCAGCGCAGAGAAATCCAGACCGGGGAGTTATTGAAAATGTACAGTAATTGGGGTGCCCACACCATTTCATTTTTATAAGATTAATTCTCCCTACTATGGATAGTGGCAGTTTACACCAGGCATTAGCTTTATCCCAAAATTTAGCAAGCAGGGGAAGTAAATTAAGGGATAAGTATTGAGAAACATCTGGAGATGTTTGGATACCTAAATAATGAAAGGAGGACACTACCTGCACCATTGTCGCGCATTCTAGCAAGGGGGCTGTAATGGGGTCTATTGGCATCAGCACTGATTTATTCCAGTTAATGGAAAAGCCAGACAGTGCACCGAAGGCCCTGATGAGAGTCATCACGGCCCTGAATGAGTTCTGTGTGTCACCTAGATAAAGCAACGTGTCATCAGCATACAGCGACACTACATCAGTATCCGCTGCACGCTGAATTCCCACTATGTCACTGTCACCCCTTATGACAATGGACACCCCTGTCTGGTGCCCCGAAACAATGGAAAGGACTCCGATAGTACCCCATTTACCCCAATCCGGGCCGAGGGTTGGGCATACAGCAGTTTAACCCAGCTAATAGAGTTGTTACCCAAGCCTAAATGGTCTAGCACTTTCCACAGGTAAGGCCATTTGACACTGTCAAAGGCCTTAGCTGTGTCCAGCGAGAAGATCACTCTATTTCCTGTATTGCTAGTAGGGATCTGTAAATTTAGAAAGAGTCTCCTGATATTTTGCACCGTGGACCTAATGGGTATGAACCCTGACTGGTCTCTGTGTATAAGCTTGTGTATCACTAGTGCCAACCTGGTGGCCAACACCCTGGCCAACAGCTTGACATCCGTTGTGAGGAGAGAAATGGACCTGCAGGAGTCTGGTAATGTAGCGTCCTTGCCTGGTTTCAATAGTAGGATAATGATAGCCTCATTCATAGAATTGGGCAGTGTCCCATTCTCCAGCGCCTCATTGTACACCTTCAGTAGTGTGGGTAGTAATGCGCTGCATATCTTTTGTAGACCTCGGACAGAAGGCCATTACCCCCCGGGGATTTGTTATTGTGTGTTTGTGCTATTGCCGTGTGTCAGGGACTTACCAGCATCAGGCAGGTGCATATGCGTGCGTGCGTGCATGCGCCTGTGAACCCCTTCTCGAACTAAGCAACAGCGCCCATCCATTGCGATTGTTATTCTGCTATACTGACCTGGCTTCGTCTGAACTCTCTGCTCTCTCCAATCAAATCTGCTATTACTTCTGCCTCTGATCCGTTGCCGACCTCTGCCTGTTTAACTGACTCTGCCTTTGCCTGCCGTGCTCACCTGCCGGATTGCCTGCCGACCCAGACCGTCTGACCCTGCTTTTGCCTGCTGCCCTGCTCGGTGTGCTGCTCCTCTCACACAGCTCCAGTGACTGCTGCTCCTGCACTCATTACCTCTTCAGGCCACTGCCTGCCTCTGTCCACCATCACCTGAAGTCCAGCCATCCCTGGAGGGAACTCCACCATGCTACCAGTACCAGCAGCTTCTTCTGCAACAGGCACTCCTACCCACTGTGCTCACAAGACCACTGTTCCCATTCCAGTGGCTACTGAAGCAGTGTTGTAAGAGAGGTCTCTACTACCAGGTACCTAACAGTACGAACAGCCATAACTGAGTCTGCAGGAGAGACCTCCCCTATGAAGGAAATCTGCATGCACCTGGCGGCCCTCACCCAAGCCGTGAAATCCTTGCAGGATGGCTATGCCAGGCTCGAAGGACAAGTCCATAATCTTACTGGTACCATTCACGTGTCTTCTGCTCCTGCCACCACTCCAGTACAGACTGCTTCCTCTCTCTCTGTTGTCATGCTCCCACCTGAGCCAAAAGTCCCCATCCCAGAAAGGTTCTCTGCGGACCAAACTCAATTTTGGGCCTTTCGTAATGCCTGCCAGCTCTATTTTGCTTTGCAACCCCGGACTTTCTCCCTAGAAGCTACAAAAGTGGGATTTGTGACTTCAAGGAGAACCCCCGACCTGGGCCCATCGACTACTTGAAGGAGACTTGGTCCTGACCCACTCCCTGCATTCCTTTCTTGAAGCTATGGCTCAGCTTTATGAGGATCCCCAATGGACTGCCACAGCCCAGTCCGCCTTGTTTGCGCTCCAGCAAGGCCGCAGACCAGCCAAGGATTATGTCATGGACTTTAGGTGCTGGAGCGCAGACACTCAATGGAATAATGCAGCCCTGCGGCATCAGTTCCACATGGGTCTGTCCGAAGGGCTGAAGGATAAACTTGCTCGAATTAGCATACCAGATTCCCTTGAGGCCTTAATCTTCTTGGCGATCCAAATTGATTGTCGTCTCCGGGAACACCGATCAGAACGTTCTACTCAGCAAGCCCGCCCAGTATGGATGACTGCAAAAAGGCTCCAGTTCCTGCTTCTCGCTACCTACCTCCGCCCAATCTGAACCTAGTCAGTGCAACTTCTGATATCACGAGCCCATGCAACTAGGGCTGATGCGCCCTGTCTTGCCCCCAGAAGAACAAGCACGTCGCCGGCGGCTAAACCTTTGCCTCTACTGCGGTGGAACAGGGAACTACGTCTAGAACTGCCCAGCCAAGATGCGTAAGTGTCCATCTCCTGTTTCTACCAGTCTCTTTGCGTTGTCTCCCAACTCAACCCACCTTGTGCTTCCTCTCTCGTTACAGCTCCGGGGAAAGATGGTACCAGTCAACGCTATCATTGACTCCGGAGCATGCAGTTGCTTCATCGACTCTACCTTTGCCATCCAACAAAATATTCCTTTACAAGAAAAGACTCATGGACTTTCTGTTTTCTTGGCCGATGGCTCCCGCATCAATTCAGGGAAAGTAACTCAAGAGACTCTTCCTTTGCCTGTCACTATTTTCTCCAAGCATTAAGAATTCCTGACTCTCAAAGCCATCTCCTCTCCACTGTTCCCAGTCATTCTGGACATACCCTGGCTCCAGGCTCACAACCCTCACATTAACTGGGTCACTGGAGAAGGTAAGTTTCTGTCTCCCTACTGCCAAGAACATTGCCTGTCGGAACCCGCCCAAGTCCTCAGCTACCCTTTTATGTTTAGACACCGACCAGAACTTACTCCAGTTCGTACCCAAGCGCTATCATGAGTTCATTGATGTCTTCAGCAAGAAGGGAGCAGACTCCTTTTCACCTCATCGACCCTATGATTGCCCGATCTAACTGCTTCCTCGGCCAAAATCCCTTTCAGGCTTATCTTCCCCCTGTCAGAAAGGAAGCAGGAGCCACTAAAGACTTATATCGACGAAAACTTGGACAGGGGGTTCATCGGTCCTTTAACCTCCCCAGCAGGAGCACTGCTGCCCCTTACCCTTGATACCTGAACTCTTTCAGAAACAGATCTGCTGTCATATTCACCAAATTTGACCTGAGAGGGGCTCACAAACTGGTCCGCATTCGGGCCAGGCATGAATGGAAAACAGCTTTCCGGACCCAGATCAGCATTATGAATACTTGGTAATGCCCTTCGGGCTCTGCAACGCCCCTGCCACCTTCCAACATCTCACCAACAATGTATTTAGAGACTTTTTAGACGTTTTTGTGATTGTCTATCGGGACGATATTTTAATATTCTCTGGATCACTCGATCAGCATTGGAAACATGTCCGCAGGGTCTTAGACCGCCTTCGCCTGCACAAACTTTATGCAAAGGCGGAAAAATGCGAGTTCGAGCAACAGAGCATCCAATTTTTGGGGTTAGTAATCTCTCCAACTGGCATTAAGATGGATCCCCAAAAAGTGTCTGCTGTATTGGACTGGTCAGTACCCTTAGATAAGAAGGGTATACAATGTTTCATTGGCTTTGCAAACTTTTACTGGAAGTTTATCAAGTGATTCTAAGCCATAATTGCGCCCATCATGCAATTGACCAAACAAAACTCCAGTTTCTGCTGTAATCAGGAGGCTCAAGACGCTTTCGAAAACCTCAAAAGACTTTTCGCCTCGATCCTCAGCCACCCTGATCCATCTTTACCTTATATTTTGGAAGTAGACACTTCCGAAGTGGCCGTGGGAGCAGTCATTTCACAATGTCAAGGTAACAAAGACCTAATGCACCCCATGGGGTTCCTCTCTCGGAAAATCTCCCCCGCAGAGAACTACAACGTTGGTAATCAGGAACTACTCGCTATTAAAGCCGCCTTAGAGGAGTGGAGGTATCTGTTGGAGGGCGCTGTTCATCTGGTATTAAAATATACCAATCACGGGGGGCGTGGCCTGCATGCAAGCCGGATGGCAGCGTAAGATCGGAGCTCCTGCGGACTTCAGAGACAGCGGCACACAGCATTCCATCGGGACCCCAAAAAACACCCCCACAAGGCGGCATACCTCCAGTCTACCCCTACAGTATGTCCAGGAAGAGAAAGGAGCTCCGCAAGCCTCAGCGCCTGATGGACTTTTAGCCTCACAAACAGCAAGAAGGTAGGCAAAATGGCCACCGGCCATCATCCACCCCTGCAGAAAAAACGGCCAGTGATTTGCCTAAAACCAGCAAGGGACACTCAAATAACAATTCCTCTGCCAGCTCTCAGCAGCATTCTCCCTCCCCTATCTCTGGTAGCCCAGCCAAGTCCAGATTCAGGATGGATGGAGAGGGATACAATCAACAGGCCAGCCATGCCACAGACTCAGGGGATGATACACGTGATCTACCTGACTCCATCGAATCTTTCCCTACCATGCACCAGCCTGTAATAGATACTGTATTGAAAGATATGCTTCTGTCACTGCGAAGCTCGTTACAATCTGATATGGCACAGTGTATGCATAAGTTTCATCCCGGGTACATTGAACAAAAAATGTGAGAATGTGAGAGTTTGCTGAAACTATAAACAATCTGGTGGATTCACATGAGGATAGAGAGGGGGATACAGAATGGAAAGCCAAGTTTGCAGACATAGAAGACAGAAATAGGAGGAATAGTATGAAAATCAGGGAGATCCCTGAGTCGATCCAACAGGCTGATCTGCGTGACTATGCTTCCTCCCTATTTAAAGCACTTAAACCCAATCTCTCTGATCTCGAGCTAACTATCTTTCGAATCCATCGTTTCCCTAAACCACCTTTTCTATCTGAGCAGGTTCCCAGGGATGTAATCCTGCGTCTGCATTTCTTTCATGCAAAGGAGCAGTTGATTATGACCATGTGTAAAGGTGAGCAAATCCCTGCACAGTGTCAGAACCTGCAGTTTTACGCGGACCTGTCTCAGTATACACTTCAAAAAAGGAAAAACCTGAATACCATCACTAAGGTATTGAGAAATCACAAAATTATCTACAAATGGGGATACCCCACCAAACTATCCATTGTAAAAGATGGCCGCACACACATAATAGAGTCCTTGGAGAAAGGCATTTCTCTCTTAGAGGAGTGGAAGATACTTCCTGACCAATCAGATGACTACTCCACTACTAAACGGAGGCGATCTGCAGAACCTCACTGGAAAACTGTTACAAACAGGAATGCCAAGTCGCACAATTAACACGATTGGATAACACACATGCTACATACCCCTGGAAGACGGTTCAGGAGCACTTGTAGGTGTGAACTTTACCCCCACTCAACTTGAGCTCCTACTCCATGACCACCCACTGGCAGGTCACTTTGGGGTCCGCAAGACCCTTGAGCTTGTGCGACGCACGTTCTGGTGGCCCAATATGAAGGACTTTTGTGAGAAATATGTCAGTTCTTGCCCTGTTTGCATCCAGAATAAGACAAGAAACCGAGATTGGGGACTGTTGAAACCTTTACCTGTACCCGATAGACCCTGGAAAATAATTACCATGGACTTTATAGTTGAGCTTCCATGTTCTGAGGGGTGCTCGGCTATTTTTGTGGTTGTAGACCGTCTGTCTAAAATGGCCCATTTCCTACCCCTAAAAGGGACCCCATTGGCTGTGAAGACTGCCAGCATATTTATTAAAGAGATTGTCAGACTACCCGGAATCACTGCAAATATAGTATCCGACAGAGGGGTACAGTTCACCTCACACTTTTGGAGGGCCATGTGTGAAATCCTGAAGATCGAGTTGGCCCTGACCTCAGCCTATCACCCCCAAACCAAGGGACAGACGGAGAGGACCAACCAGACTCTCAAACAATACATTAGCTGTTTTACATCCTTTGTACAGGATGATTGGGTGTCCATGCTGCCCCAAGCGGAATTCAAATATAATAATGCTAGTCATTCAGCCCCCGGACAGTCCCCCTTTTTCGCCAATTATGGCTTTTATTTAACATTTCTACCTGACATTCTTCCAGAGTCTCCAGTTCTGGCAGTACAGAATACGGTGGAGTTCCTCAGCCACAACAACCGGGTGTTGCAGGAGGTGGTGTCTAAAGCCCAGGCAGACAGCAAAAGAACCTTTGACCAGAAAAGAAGAGGGGAACTGACCTTACAGATTGGCGACCAGGTATGGTTTTTTACCAATAATATTAAGTTGGCTCATCCTTCAAGGAAACTTGCACCTAAGTTTATGGGACCTTTTCCGGTAAAAATAAAAATCAATGAAGTTTCCTACGAACTAGCCCTGCCTGAATCTCTTAGGATCCACCCAGTGTTTCATGTATCACTGTTAAAACTTGCCGTACCTGACCCCTTCCCTGATAGAGGAACCAGACCCCCTGAACCTATCTTAGTGGATGGGAATGAGAAGTATGAGGTGGAGGCTATCCTTGATTGCAGAAGGAGACAAGGGCAAATTCAGTTTTTTATCAAGTGGAAGGGGTATGGTCCGGAAAACAATTCCTGGGAACCTGACAGCAACATTCATGCTAGGCGATTAATTTGTGCTTATTTTTCTGCCCATCCTGAAAAAACTGAATATTTAGGCATCCGGAGGCTGCCCTTGGGAGGGGGCAATGTCAGGGACTTACCAGCATCAGGCAGGCGCATATGCGCACGCGCATGTGCCTGCGCACCCCTTCTCGAACTAAGCAACAGCGCCCGTCCATTGCTATGCATCAGCGCGTCTCTCAGGTGCGCACGTGTGCGGAGAAGACAAGGTGGCTGGGATCACTCTGACATGCTATTAGGCATCTGAGCTGAGTGCCCAGCATCCCTGAAACCGTGAAGACACGTGAGGTGCTAGGCAGAGGCCAGCAGCGCTCTGCCCTGCTAGTGCTTCAGCTGGGGACCCCACATAATCCACTCTGGCTAACTGTTGGGGAGGGAGGCCAGTTTCCTATACTCCCCGAACACCCCCCTGTTCGGTTCGCACCAGAACCTGCGAACAGACCTAAAGCTCGTGCAAACTTTAGAACCCTATTAAAGTCTATGGGACTCGAACGTTCAAAATCAAAAGTGCTAATTTTAAAGGCTAATATGCATGTTATTGTCATAAAAAGTGTTTGGGGACCTGGGTCCTGCCCAAGGGGACATGTATCAATGCAAATATTTTTTTTAAAATGGCCGTTTTTTCAGGAGCAGTGATTTTAATAATGTAATAAGTGTAATATTCCTTTAAATTTCGTACCTGGGGGGTGTCTATAGTATGCCTGTGAAGGGGTACATGTTTCCCATGCTTAGAACTGTCCCTGCACAAAGTGTAATTTTTGCAGGAAAAAAAGCTATTTAAAATCACTTGCCGCTAATGAAATGCCGGCTCCCGTAACACAGAGAACAGTCATTCATTGAAAGTCATTGATAAAAAAAAAGTAATTGATAAAAAAAAAAAAAAAGCTTGGGGTTTCCCCCAAATTCAATTACCAGGCCCTTCAGGTCTGCTATGGATATTAAGGGGAACCCCGCTTCAAAAGAAATGACGTAGGGGTCCCTTCAGGTCTGGGATGGATTTTAAGGGGAACCCCGACCAAAAAAAAATAGCGTGGGGTCCCCCTCAAAATCCATACCAGACCCTTATCCGAGCACGCAACCTGGCAGGCCGCAGGAAAAGAGGGGGGGACGAGAGCGCCCCCCCCTCCCTCCTGAACCGTACCAGGCCACATGCCCTCAACATTGGGAGGGTGCTTTGGGGGTCTGTGACCCCTCAAAGCACCATGTCCCCATGTTGATGGGGACAAGGGCCTCGTCCCCACAACCCTGGCCATTGGTTGTGGGGGTCTGCGGGCGGGGGGCTTATCAGAATCTGGAAGCCCCCTTTAACAAGGGGACCCCATATCCCGGCCCCCCCCCAGTGTGAAATGGTAAGGGGGTACAAAAGTACCCCTACCATTTCAACAAAAAAGTGACAAAAATTTTAAAAATGACAGGAGACGGTCTTTGACAATTCCTTTATTAAAATCTTCTTTCTTCTGGTCTTCCTTCTTTTTTTCTTCATCCTTCGGTTTCTTCATCTTCTTTTTCTTCCATCCTCTACCATCTTCTTCCATCTTCTTCTTCCATCTTCTTCTTCCTCCGATCCGCTTCTTCTTGCTCTGGTCTTCTCGTCCGGCATTTTCTTCAATGGCGTCGGCGTCTCTTCTTGGGCCACTCTGCGCAATGGGAGGCTCCCGCTGTGTGCGTCTGACAGCTCTTTTATAATGGAGGGCGGGGCCACCTGGTGACCCCGCCCCCCTCTGACGCACGGGGACGTCATGGGGACTTCCCTATGACTTTCCCCACGACGTCAGAGGGGGGCGGGTGGAAGAAGATGGTAGAAGATAGAAGAAGAAGATGAAGAAAGGAAGAAGGAAGACTAGAAGAAAGAAGATTTTAATAAAGGAATTGTCAAAGACCGTCTCCTGTCATTTTTAACATTTTTGTCACTTTTTTGGTGAAATTTGTACCCCCTTACCATTTCACATGGCCAGGGTTGTGGGGACGAGGCCCTTGTCCCCACCAACATGGGGACATGGTGCTTTGAGGGGTCACAGACCCCAAAGCACCCTCCCAATGTTGAGGGCATGTGGCCTGGTACGGTTTGGGAGGAAGGGAGGGCTACTCTCGCCCCCCCCCCCCTCTTTTCCTGTGGCCTGCTAGGTTGCATGCTCGGATAAGGGTCTGGTATGGATTTTGAGGGGGGCCCCACACCATTTTTTTTTTTTTGGTCGGGGTTCCCCTTAACCACTTCCCGACCGCCCACTGCATATATACGTCAGCAGAATGGCACGGGCAGGCAAAATCACGTACCTGTACGTGATCGTGCATGTGCCTGCCTGTGGGTCGCGCGCGCGCCGCCAGCGGCGCGCTCGTGACCCGGTCGGGAGCTCCGTGACCCCGGCCGCGGGACCAGCGTACCCGATCGCCGCTGGTGTCCCGCGATCGGGTTACGGAGCTGAAGAACGGGGAGAGGTTTGTGTAAACAAACCTCTCCCCGCGCTTCCTACACTGACTGTCAGTGATCGGCTGTTCCCTGTCATCGGGAACGCCGATCAATGACGTCAGACGTACAGCCACGCCCCCTACTGTAAAAAAAAAACACAACACGTCACACTGACTCCGCCCCGCCCCCTAGTGGTTAACTCTTTCACTACAACTGTCATTTACATAGGAATCAGTGCTATTTAAATAGCACTGATTTCTGTATAAATGACAAATGTCCCAAAAATGTGTCAAAAATGTCCGATGTGTCTGCCATAATGTCGCAGTCACAATAAAAATCGCTGATCGCCGCCATTACTAGTAAAAAAAAAATATTAATAAAAAATGCTATAAAACTATCCCCTATTTTGTAAACGCTATAACTTTTGCGCAAACCAATCAATAATCGCTAATTGCGATTTTTTTTACCAAAAATATGTAGAAGAATACGTATCGGCCTAAACTGAGGAAAAAAAATGTTTTTTTATATATTTTTTGGGGATATTTATTATAGCAAAAAGCAAAAAATATTGCATTGTTTTCAAAATTGTCGCTCTATTTTTGTTTATAGCGCAAAAAATAAAAACCGCAGGGGCGATCAAATACCACCAAAAGAAAGCTCTATTTGTGGGAAAAAAAGGACGCCAATTTTGTTTTGGAGCCACGTCGCACGACCGCACAATTGTCAGTTAAAGCGACGCAGTGCCGAATCGCAAAAAGGGGCCTGGTCCTTTGGCTGCCAATTGGTCCGGGGCTGAAGTGGTTAAAATCCATCCCAGACCTGAAGGGTCTGGTATGGATATTTAGGGGGACCCCTACATCATTTTTTTTTTTTAATTTGAAGCGGGGTTCTCCTTAATATCCATAGCAGACCTGAAGGGCCTGGTAATTGAATTTGGGGGAAACCCCAGGCTTTTTTTTTTTTATCAATGACTTTTTTTTTATCAATGACTTTCAATGAATGACTGTTCTCTGTGTTACAGGAGCCGGCAATTCATTAGCCACGAGTGATTTTAAATAGCTTTTTTTCCTGCAAAAATGACACTTTGTGCAGGGAAACATGTGCCCCTTCACAGGCATACTATAGACATCCCCTGGTACGGAATTTAAAGGAATATTACACTTTTATTGTTTCACTTTAAGCATTATTAAAATCACTGCTCCTGAAAAAACTTCAGTTTTAAAAAAAAAATAATTGCATTGATACATGTCCCCTGGGGCAGGACCCAGGTCCCCAAACACTTTTTATGACAATAACTTGCATATAGGCTTTTAAAATTAGCACTTAAGATTTCTCCCATAGACTTTTACAGGGTGCTCGCGGCTTTTCGAATTTGCCGCGAACACCCCAAATTCTTCGTTGTTCGCTGAACAGGCGAACAGGCAATGTTCGAGTTGAACATGAGTTTGACTCAAACTCGAAGCTCATCCCTACTCCCAGACTGTGGATCTGGTGCTGAGGAGGAAGGATGAACATGTTCTCTTCCAAACTGTGTATCTGTCATTGGGAAGATGAGCCTACTGCTCCATCTCCCATTCCCTCATCTGGCTGCTGGGACGACCTTTCTCTGGTACTGTCTCCCAGGTGCATGGATCCTTGTTGGGGAGGAAAGACAATTGCCTCCACCTTGGCTAACTGTTGAGGAGGGAGCTTCCTCCACTCCCAGACTGTTGATCTGTTGATGGGAAGAAGAGCCGGTTGCTCCATCTCCCAGACTCCTGGACTCCCGCTCTGGAGCAAGGATGACTTCAGGGCAGTCTTTAAGGCAGGGCAAAGGGGGCAGCTGCCCTTGGCCCTGACATTGTTTTTCGGGCCCAAAGCAGCTGCCTCATACTTGCCAGCTATCCCAGTTTAAATTCCATTGTCCCTTGAAGTTTTAGTCCCGTGCTGTGTCTTCTTTTTTTCTTTTATTTTTATTTTTTCTTTTTTCTTGTTCTCTCCCTTCTTTTCTCTCCTGCTTTTTCTTTCTCTCCTCCTTTCCTTTCACCTTTCAATGTTAGTGTTTACTATGTTATAGCATCCCCATTGTTTCCAACACAATTTCACTATCACAGATTTTTGTCACATTGTCATAACACATTTTTTCAATTTTCACTGATCATTGTTTTTCACTGTTTCTACAGGGTTTACCATTATTTTAACACCAACATCCTTTTGTTTTGTTTTTTATTCTTTATTTTATTTGGTTTTGTTTTTTGTCCTTTTACACCACTTGCAGATGTTACAAGAGCCTTGGCACTCTTGTCCCCATCAATCCACTTACTTACCTCATGCCTTTCGCCTCAGCTCCCGTGACGGATTCTGTACCTGGCTGCCCACACAACCACTGCCATGCCCTTTCCATCACCTTACCTGTGATTATGGGTGGTTGTTTCAAGCATATTCCGTTCATTTATATTTACTCTTTAGATTTACTCATTGCTTGATATAAAATTTTCGTTTTATAGACATCCAATTTACATCAGCTCCTGATGAGTGCCAAGATAGCCACAAAACATGTTGAGCTTCAGATGCCATAAATTCTACAAGTATGCAGCATTGTAACATATTCTGTATACACTGCTTTACCCAATTTACTTGATTATTATCATCCATGTGCAATATGCTAATGTATGAATCAATTCATCATTATGGAAGGTGCAATATGTACCACTGCCTTTTATGCATTTATTGAGTAATATTTAATAAAGTTAACATTATCAGATTTATATAGCTAATTTTTGCTTCCAATTCCGCATGCTTCATGCAAAGTCACAACTTCTCCACTTGCTCCAGATGCTGTTCTTTCCTTAGCAAAGATTCCAGATCAGGTTTAAGCAGGGGCGTAACTATAGGGGGTGCAGCAGTCGCGAGCGCAACCGGGCCCTGTGCTGCAAGGGGCCCATGCGGCCCCCTCCATGCTCCACTACCGCACTGGCTGCTCTTTAGTTATGCATTCCCCACACAACCTGTGTCCTCTGCCGCTCCTCCGGGTCCCCCTCTCCTGCTCCATGCAGTGCTGCTCAGTCCGGTGTCTGTCCTCCCCAGCCAGAGTCCCGCCCCCTGAGTCCGGCTCACACTGCACTGCATGCTTCTCCCGGGAAAACAAACTTTAAGCACACAGATGCAGTGCAACCCTATGAGAGCCGGCTCCCCAAAGGACACCGCAGACTTGTCTGCCAGAACCCCCCCTCCTCCCCGTCATACACAGATGTTGACAGGTCTTTCTGGGAGATATGTCCCCTAAGGACAGGGACCCCATCTCCCCTGGGGACAGGGCCCAGTTCTCCCTAAAGGACAGGGACCCCATTTCCTTTGGGGACAAGGACCCCATCTCCTCTGGGGACAGAGCCAACTTCTCCCCAGAGGACTGGGACCTAATTTCCCGTGAGGACAGGGACCCCATTTTCCATGGGGACAGGGACTCCTTCTCACCTGAGGACAGAGACCCCTTCTCACCTGGGGACAGGGACCCCATCTCCCCTGGGAACAGGGCCCACTTCTCCCCAGAGGACAGGGACCCCCATTTCCCTTGGGGGCAGGAACCCCTTCTCACATGGGGACAGGGACCCCATCTCCCCTGGGGACAGCACCCACTTCTCCCCAGAGGACAGGGACCCCACTTCTCCCCAGAGGACAGGGACCCCATCTCTCCCCTGGGGACAGGGACCCTATCTCCCCTGGGGACAGGGCCCACTTCTCCCCAGAAGACAGGGACCCTATTTCCCTTTCCCTTCTTCCTCTTTGTCTCAAAGGTGTAACATCATAGGTCTGTTTAGACCCCTGATATCTCATCAAAGTCCCCCAACGGGACTCCTAAAAAATTGTAAAAAATAATTTTAAAAAAACTGCAGATACCAGTGGTGGAACTACAGGGCTCACAAAAGTCGTACCTGTGACCGAGCCCTGGAGTTCCACCACCGGACTCGGAGGGAAGGGCCTCAGCTGGGGTTCAAGGGGGCCCTTCATGGTTTCTTGCACCGGGGCCCTGAAGGTTCTAGTTACACCACTGGGTTTAAGCTCTGAGACCCCTACGAGACTGAGCATAGCCTCTCTGTATTCTTGCAGGTCATCAAGGGTAGATTCCCCTTCATCGCCAAACACAAAACTATCTGTAAGGCTCTCCCACTGCAATCCAGGGTCGCCAAAGTCATATCCCTCCGGAGAGAATTCTGTTGTCTCCTATAAATATTCCTGCACTGTGTGCCATTGCAGTGCCCGATATCATTTGTCCAGCTCTATCTCCTGCTGAACCAGTCTGTCTAACTTGGCCACCCATTGCTCCTGGAGTTGCTCTCCCAGGAATGCCATCCGGAACTCCCATTGGTCACTGGTCTGTTGCCTTGCAATTGGAAAGCACTTGCCCTGGTATATACCAACGACCTGAAGGGATCCAGTCCAAAGCTCCACCCAAATCCACTGCCTGAGCTCCAGGTATTGATCCGCAGACACAGTCCTGGAGTATGCTGAAAGGGCAATCCGCAGCCCCCCTTTCGGACACGGATGCCAGGTCCATATCTTTGCTGGGCCGACCGAAGTCTGCTATTCCGATCTTGGATCCCGGTGGAGGTTTGGATGTCCCAGACTACAGGACTTATCCCACTGCTTGCAACCAAATGTGACAGAAGGATCCATTACCCTGCTTAGTCAGTGTACAGCTTCCTCCAGTCTGGACATAGGAACCAGATATTATAGCAGACCTTACAAGACTAGCCGACAATAGCTTGCATGAGAAATGGAACTGCTTATTGAAAACTCATACAAAATTTATAGTACACCAGGTCAGGTGAGCCTGATCACATTATCCTATGCAAAGGCAACTGTATACAGGAGTATAATTAGCATGAGTAAATGACCTAGTCACTTAAACCAGCCTAGCTGACTAGACTGCCTGGCACCAACCACCCTGGATACAAAATACTGTACAATACACATTATTACAAGTATAAACACATAGATGAGAAAACAGAGAGAACCATTAACACAATTAACATTAGGAGAGGCATACTTAACAGAATAACACATAACACCTTAATAAACAGACTATAGCAGGAGACCACCAGCACCAAGTGGCTTGTTGATTATATTCACATCTGCTATGAGTCTCACAGTCTGATAAAGTGGAATTTATCTTCATAGATTTCTTAAGGGATATTGTTGATAAATATTTTTGTCCCAATTGAAGTAATGCAAACTGTGCTGTCAGCATACAGTAGGTGCCAGCGATATTGTGTCAATCTCGCCGCTTTTTATCGGCGACATTGACACCCTGCGAGCCCCATGGTGGGAGCCAACGCCAAGCTGGCTGGCATCGGTAAAGGAAAAATGTTTCTTTTCCTTTCCCGATAAGCGACAAGCATCGCTGACATTGAGGGCGGGTTCACACTGGTGCAGGGATACAAATTGGATTCCCGCCAATACCAGGCACTGTATTTGGTATAAATCTTAAGGGAGAACTCCACGCCAAATTTTAAATAAAAAAACGGCATGGGTTCCCCCACCGGAGGCATACCAGGCCCTTAGGTCTGGTAGGGATTTTAAGGGAAACCCCCTATGCCGAAAAAACGGGGTGGTGGTCCCCCCAAAATCCATACCAGACCCCTATCCGAGTACGCAGCCCGGCTGGTCAGGAAAGGGGGTGGAGATGAGTGAGCGCTCCCTCCCTCCTGAGCCATACCAGGCCGCGTGCCCTCAACATGGGGGGTGGGAGCTTTGGGGACAGGGGGGCGCCCTGCTTTCTTCTTCGTCGTCGCCACCGTCCGGGGGTCTTCTTATGACTTCGGGGTCTTGTCCCGCTCTTCGTTTGTTCTGCCGGGCCTCCGCTATCTTATTGCAGCTCTTTTACTAGCGTTGGCCTGGTCTTCTGCTTCGTCGCTGTTGTCGCCGCCGCCTTCTGCTTCTTCTTCTTTCTTCTCTCGATGTTGACACGACGCTGTCTCCGCTTGTAATGGCCGGAACATGTTGCGCGGCCACTTATATAGGGACAAGGGGCGGGGTCACTGGCTCATGTCACATGGTGACCCGCCCCTTATGATGTCACAGTCCCAGCATCCCCAGGACTGTGACATCATAAGGGGGCGGGGTCACCATGTGACATGAGCTGGTGACCCCGCCCCTTGTTCCTATATAAGTGGCCGCGCAACACATCCCGGCCATTACAAGCGGAGACAGTGTTGTGTCAACATCGGGAGAAGAAAGAAGAAGAAGAAGAAGAAGCAGAAGAAGCAGAAGAAGCAAAAGGCGGCAACGGCGGCATCGACAACAGCAAGAAAGCACAAGACTGGGCCAACGCTAGTAAAAGAGCTGCAAGAAGAAATCGGAGGCCCGGCAGAACAAACGAAGAGCGGGACAAGACCCCAAAGTCGGAAGAAGACCCCCCGACGGCGGCGACAACGAAGAAGAAAGCCAGGCTCCTCCGCTAGTAAAAGAGCTAGCAGAAGATAGCAGAGGTGTCAGGCGAGAAGACCCCCCAAGACGTAAGAAGACCCCCGGAGCTGTCTAATAAAGTATTTTAAAAACTTGTGTTGTGTTTTTTATTTACACTTTTTTTACTAGGTGAATGGGTAGGGGTACCCCATACTCATTCACATAGGGTGGGGGCCGGTATCTGGGGCCCCCCTTATTAAAGGGGGCTCCTGGATTTCGATAAGCCCCCCGCCTGCAGACCCCAACAACCAACAGCCAGGGTTGTCGTGAAAGGCCCTTGTCCTCATCAACATGGGGACAAGGTGCTTTGGGGTGGGGGGGCCGCAGGGCGCCCCCTTCCCCCAAAGCACCCACCCCCCATGTTGAGGGCACGCGGCCTGGGCGGCTCAGGAGGGGGGCGCTCGCTCATCCCCACCCCCTTTCCTGACCAGCCGGGCTACGTGCTCGGATAGGGGTCTGGTATGGATCTTGGGGGGACCCCCATGCCAATATCGGCGGCACCTACTGTACATTAAGTAGTTGTTCATTATTTTCTTGGTAACCCTGTGCCCCTAATAGACACAGGGTAACTTACACATAAGAGACATCGAAAGGGCCTTCGATACCATTGAATGGCCTTTCATTTGGGAGGTCCTTAGGAGTATGGGGTTTCCCTTAATTTTCATTAAATGGATACAGATACTTTATCAAAATTCCACCTCAGCTATTAGGGTTGGGAGGTGACCTATCACAGTCCTTTTTTCTGTCTAGAGGTACTCGACAGGGCTGCCCTCTCTCTCCAGCCTTATTCACCATAGCAATGGAACCACTGGCGGAAGCTCTCCGTACCTCCCTTCATGTTAAGGGACTGCGTGTAGGCTGGCTGGAGGAAAGGGTAGTCCTGTACGCGGACGATCTACTCCTCTTTCTTAATGATGCACGTCCATCACTTAAGGGGGCCCTACAGGTCCTTAACTCTTTTTCTTCAGTCACAGGTCTCAAAGTAAATTGGACAAAGTCTCTTTTATTTCCTATAGATCCTGCGGCCCGTGCCACTGCCTATACCGATACTCCCCTGAGATGGGTGGAGCACTTTAAATATCTGGGGGTGGTGGTTTCCAGACAGGTTTCAGATTATATAACCCTAAATCTAACACCTGTGATCCAGGAGACTCAACAACGGCAGCGGCCTGGTGGCTTAATCCAGATATTTCTAATTCTGCCATTCAGGTAGAAGCAGCAGTGTTGGGATCCTTGGAGGCGTTGAAACGTTTTCTTTTTCGTGGCCTTCGTGCTCCATACTCAATGACATTTTTAATGTGTTCTATGCACATTGGAAGAGAGTCTTAAACTGGAACGATATCCTCTACAGGCAATTTCGCCTAATGCTCCTCTTTGGTTAAATCCTACTTTGGAGCATTTCTATACAATGCTAGACCCCTATGCCAGGACGAAATTTAATGTAATAACAGTGACTGACTGATTTTCGTCAACTCTCCCATGCCTTTAGCTGTCAATTCTCTGACTCCCCTCCACGACTAGTGTAATCTGCCCTAGAGAAGCTTCTTAGATTTGACTGTACAAAGAATGCTGTTTCCAAATTATATCTTCATTTAACAACTGCTTCTCTTTTAAATTGAGTGAAATTAAGACTTAAATGGTCTAAGAATATCCCCGAACTTGACAATGATGACTGGGATGATATATGGGACTCTCCTTTTAACTCTCTTGTCTCCTTAAGAGACCGACTGATACAATTTAAGATAGTTCACAGGGCATACTACACTCCTCATATATTATATAAAATGAATTCAGACCTTGCCCCTAGTTGTTGGCGATGCAGGGAGATCCCTGGAGACTTTACTCATATATTCTGGACTTGTCCAGCTATAGTGGGGCATTGGGAAGAGATACTAGCCTTTATATTCCAAAATTACTTTTATTCCACTACAACTATCAATGGCAATATGTATTCTGGGTTTTATAGAGCAATGGCAGCAGGGCGTACTTTGGTGGGGCTGCTTTTGTTCTATGCTCGAAAATCTATAGCTCTCAGCTGGAAAAAGAACACCCCCCCCCCCCCCATCACTGGCTATGTGGAAACAACTTATTAGTAGTAACCAACCATTATATAAGGAAATTTATATTAATAGAGGTTGTCATCTTAAATATGAAAAGGTTTGGTCTAAATGGATGATGGATCCCTCCACAGCCTCAGAAGCCTCTTAGAGAAATATGACTCTTGGCCCACTCCTTGTTAGTCATATGTACCATAGGATTGTATTATGTTTAAATCAAGCTGGCATAAATACCATGTAAGACCAATGTATGTGTATGTATGTGGGGGTTTTTTTGTCTCCGGTTTTGTATGTCTATTATTTCTGTAAGTGTAAAAATGTTTATCTTTGTGTTTTTGCCTGTGGTTTTTGGAAAATTAATAAAAATGTATATTTAAAAAAAACTTACACATAAGAGGGGCATGGGAGCTTAAAAAGGAGTTTCCCGACCTCTCTAAATAATTTGGGTTCCACAAGCCCCCCCCCACCCAAAGTGACTCCCGTTACAGCGGCGTTAAGAGATCATTAGCATGTAGGGCGGAGTACAGAGGTAAGTAGCATGTAGGTCGGCATATAGAGGTCATTAGCATGTAGGGCAGTGTACAGAGGTCAGTAGCATATAGGGCGTGTACAGAGGTCAGTATTAAGTAGGGAAGAGGTCAGTATCATGTAGTGTGGTGTACAGAGGTCAGTGGAAAGTAGGGCAGTGTACAGAGGTCACTAGTATGCAGAGCAGTTTACAGAGGTCATTAGTATGCAGAGCAGTGTACAATGGTCATCAGTATGCAGAGCAATGTACAGAGGTCAGTAGTATGCAGAGCAGTGTTTGGAGGTCAGTAGTATTCAGAGCAGTGTACAGAGGTCAGTTGTATGCAGAGCAGTGTACAGAGGTTAGTTGTATTCAGAACAGTGTACAGAGGTCAGTAGAAAGTAGGGCAATGTACAGAGGTCATTAGTATGCAGAGCAGTGTACAGAGGTCAGTAGTATGCAGAGCAGTGTACAGAGGTCAGTAGTATGCAGAGCAGTGTACAGAGGTTAGTTGTATGCAGAACAGTGTACAGAGGTCAGTAGTATGCAGCAGATGACGGAGAATCATGTCTCCTGGTACTGTTGGACCTCAGTGCAGCGTTTGATACTGTGGACCACAATACTCTACTCATCCGTCTCACAGAAGTAGCAGGAGTCACAGACTCAGATCTACAATGGTTCGCATCATTCCTAGGAAATCGGGCACAGACAGTGAAACTAGGAACTTTCACCTCTGAAACCCGGGCAATCTCCTGTGGAGTCCCTCAAGGATCACCCTTGTCGCCAGTGCTCTTCAACATCTACATCCGCCCACTCCTCAACATCATCAGAAGATCAGACCTCTGCTTCCACTCATACGCTGACGACACGCAATTATATTTTCGTATCACCGGACAAACAGACCATCATCAGCAATTAGAAAAATGCCTCACTATGATAGACGACTGGATGACTACTAGCTCCCTCAAACTTAACGAATCGAAAACAGAACTTCTTATTCTACATGCAAATCAAAACCCCCTAACCAAGATCCCTTGGACACCACCCACCATCTTTGGACAGACCATCGCCCCTAGGACCAAGGCCAAGAGTCTCGGAGTCATTTTTGACTCAGAAATGTCAATGGATGCCCAAATAGGAGCAGTAGTCAGTGGTTCTTACCATCTGCTCCGCCTGCTACGTAGACTCATCCCCTTCATTCCAAAGGAGGACAAAGCAGTGGTAGTTGGAACAGTCATCAATTCTTGACTGGACTACGCTAACTCCCTCTACATAGGATTACCCCAATATCAACTTGCGCGCTTACAACTTATCCAAAACACGGCGGCAAGACTGATAACAGGGAAAAAACCCTGGGAATCCATCTCCCCTTCCCTGAGGAACCTACATTGGCTAACCGTAAGGAATCGGGTCACATTCAAGACCCTCTGCCTCACCCACAAATGCACACATGGAAACGCTCCGCAATACCTTCTCGAGAAAATAAAACACTACACACCGAATCGCAGTCTTCGATCGGCTAATCAAAATCTCCTCCTCATTCCTAAATCCCGCTACAAATCAAAGGGGGAACGGAGATTCGCTGTCCAAGGACCACGGCTATGGAACGCTCTACCAACTGACATCCGCATGGAAGAAAACCATCAGGCCTTCAGGAAGAAACTCAAGACCTACCTCTTCTAGAAGCTCGACAACCAAACGCCAATACAGCGCCTTGAGGCGATTCAGTTTGCATTGTAGCGCTATATAAGTTATTCATTCATTCATTCAGTATGCAGATCTGTGTACAGAGGTCAGTACCATGTACGGCGGCGTACAGGTCAATTGGATGTAGGGCAGTGTATAGGGGTCGGTAGTATGTATGGAAGGGGTCAGGAGGACATGGTACAGGGAGGTCAGAAGGGAAAGGTAAAGGGGGATCAGGGGGACACGGTACTGGGGGGGGGGTCAGGAGCGCACAGTGCAAAAAAGTTCAAAGTTCAGGGGGATCAGGAAGTCTGGGGATCTCAAAAGGGCATGGCACTGGAGTGACAGGAGGGTAAGGTATTCAGGGTATCAATAGGGCTGGGGTGTCAGGAGAGCATAGTAATGGGGGGGGGTCAGGGGGGGCTGGGGGGGTCAAGAGGGTATGGTATTGAGGTGTCAGAAGGGAATGATTCTGTGCCAAAATTAAAAGAAAAATGGCGTAGGGTTCCCCCCAAAAATCCATACCAGACCCTTATCCGAGCACGCAGCCTGGCAGGCCGCAGGAAAAGAGGGGGGACGAGAGAGCGCCCCCCCCCCTCCTAAACTGTACCAGGCCACATGCCCTCAACATGGGGGGTGCTTCGGAGTAACCCCCAAAGCACCTTGTCTCCATGTTGATGGGGACAAGGGCCTCATCCCCACAACCCTTGCCCGGTGGTTGTGGGGGTCTGCGGGTGGGGGCTTATCGGAATCTGGAAGCCCTTTTTAACAAGGGGACGCCCAGATCCCAGCTCCCCCTATGTGAATTGGTAACGGGGTACATTGTACCCCTACCATTTCACAAAAAAAAGTGTTAAAAAACACAAGAGACAGCTTGGGACAAGATAGGCCTTGACCGCTTTCACTACATCGAGAGAGTGTTAAAAAATTTCTTCCGCAGAACAAGGTTCTGGAAAAAAAGGAAGGCAGGGCAACATCTTGATTCAGATGAAAACCTGACACTACCTTAGGCAGAAAGGTTTGGTGAGGAGGCAACATCACCTTGTCCTTATGAATAATTAAGTATGGCTCTTTACAAGAAAAAGCTGCCAATTCTGATACCCTTCTTGCAGAGGTTTTTGCAACTAAGAACACCAATTTCCATGTCAAAAGAACCAAGGGAATATTGCGCATCGGCTCAAAGGGCTGTCTTTGTAAAACTGACAAAACTAGATTCAAATCCCATGGGCACAAGGATGTCCTAACTGGCTGGGTTAAAGGTGTTACCCCTTGTATAAAGGCCCGGATCAAAGAATGCAAAGCAAGCAGCCTTTGAAAAAACACTGACAAGGCCGAGATCTGACCCTTGATCGTACTCAAGGCCAGCTTAATTTCTACACCCAATTGTAGAAAGGCAAGAATTCTACTTATGACATACTTCCGAGGATGCTATCTTTTGGTTTCATACACAAACATAGGCCCTCCAGACCCTATAATATATGGTCCTAGAGGCCGGCTTCCTTGCATTAATCAGGGTAGTTACCACTGAACCTGAAAGCCCCTGACTCTTTAGAATGTGGGCTTCAATAGCCAAACCGTTAAATTTAGTGACTGTAAGGCAGGATGGAATACCGGCCCTTGCGAAAGCAGGTCTGGACAAGATGGAAGAATCCATGGCTCCCCTAATGCCATCCTTATGATCTCTGCATACCAGGATCTTCTTGGTCATGCCAGGGCCACTAGAATTACCGGCTTCCCTTCCTCTTTGATCCTGCAAAGAAGCCGCAGTAGCAGCTGAACTGGGGGGAAAGCATAAATCAGTGAAAACTGATCCCAAGGGGTTACTAACGTATCTGTCCTTTATGCGAGTGGATCCCTTGTTCTTGACACAAAGCTGTCCAACTTCTTGTTGAACCTGGACGCCAATAGATCTATGTCTGGGGTACCCCATCTTTGGCATATGGCCAGAAAATTGGGATGTAGAGACCATTCTCCCGGGAACAGTTGTTGATGGCTCAAAAAATCCACCTGCCAATTCTCCACCCCCAGAATAAAAAAACTGCAGATAGGCAAGGTACCTGCTCCTCTGCCAAAGCCAGAATATGCTTCACCTCCCTCTGGGCTGTGCGACTTCTGGCGCCCCCTTGGTGATTGTAATAGGCCACTGCTGTGGCATTTTCGGATTGTATCCTGACGGGACAACCTTGCAACCTGAATGTCCAGGCCATTATTGTCAGACGTGCTGCCTGAACCTCTAGGATGTTGATGGGCAAGGTTTTCTCAGACTCTGACCACTTCCCTTGGACAGTGGTCTCTCCTAGGATATACATTTGCACCTATTGTATGCTGCAGACACATTTGCATACTGTCTGAACTATGTTTCGACTTATTTTCCATTTATTTAAAAAAAATTTTGTTCAAAGATTAATATTCCTCTTGAATTAAACTCCTGAAAAGTGGGTTCCCCGCAAAACATGTAAAGTGAAGCGGGTTCCCCGCAAAACATGTAAAGTGTGAGATTGGAACTATGTTAGTTATGGTCTTTTTTTTTTGAATCATTCATTTTTTATTGAATATTATCATGAAAACATACAGAAAATAAATAAAACATTAAAAGAAATAAACATTAAGATATGCACTGTGTATAGTACATGTCAAGATCCGGAAAAAATACAATACATACAAATAGAAACATATTCAGTAACGAATATAGAGCAATCATAGCAAACAGGAGACAGAACTAGGAGCCTCCCTGAGAAAGATCCATAGGCCATATAGACCAATATTTATCAAACTGTGCATACTTAAAGGTATTTATTGCTATCAAACGTTCAAAAGTATAGTTTCTACGTACCGCAGAAGTGACATCTGATACATTGATAGCATTAGTAGACTTCCAATTACATAGAATCAGTAATCTGGTTTCAAGCTAAATATGGGATATGACTGGTCTAAATGATTTAGGAAATTTATCAATATTTAAATGAAGAATTCCTAAGGTAGGATCCGGGGTAGTGAGCATACCCGTAATAGTAGATATAAGTTGAAAAACACCATTCCATAAGCTTTTAACCGTAGGACAGTACCAAAGCATATGTAATAGATTGCCCAACTGGCCGCACTCCCTCCAACAATTCGGAGAGGAACCTGGAAAAAAAATCGCCAATCGACAAGGAGTATAGTGCCATCTATTGGATAATTTAATGGTAAGTTCCCAATGTTTAGCACAATGGGATGCGGAATGAATTTCAGAGAAGGCGTGACACCACTGTCCTTCCGAGAAATCAGAGCCGAGTTCCGCTTCCCATTTGAGCATAGCAGGTGTCTTGATAAATTGTGATTTATCATGTAAAAGATTGTAAAAATAAGAAATACCTTTCACGTCTTTATTACCTGGGGAGTAAAACTGCCAAAGTTTGCATGGAATGGTAAGTAATGGGGGAGGTAAGGTTTTGAGCAACTCTATTATCTAGAGAGTACAAAGTGTCATGTCAGTAGTGAGATTATACTGCAAAGTCAGTTGCGTTGCAGATTTAAGTTGGGTGCCATCGAAAAAGTCAGCTATGAGTGTAATCCCTTTATTAACTAAATCAGTTATGGATAAAGTTGGAAGTTTTGTCTCAAGGATAGAAAGTGGTATGTTGTAGGGCAAGTCTGTGAGGTCATCTCGAGTAGTAGGTAGTATGTGTCTCCACGCTTTCAAAGATATTTGAATTGTGGGGGATAGTTTATGTAAGTCCCAGGCAGACCAACCATCAGTCAGTAAAAGAGTATGTACATCGGACACAGGTAGTGGAACCAATGAATTTTCGATATCTACCCAAACCGGCGGGTCATTAGTCTGAAACCAATGTTTAATTTGGTCCAATCTAACTGCCCAGTAATAGTCATGGATGTCAGGTAAACCTGCACCGCCAAATCTCTTATGTGAAGTAAGATTGTTCCTGGAGCATCGAGCCTTTTTACCATTCCATACATACTTCCAGCACATAGTAGTAAGTTTTTTGAGAAAGTGTTGTGGAATATGAAGCGGCAGCGAGCAAAATATATACAGTATTTGAGGTAAGATCAGCATTTTATACGCTGCAATTCTACCAAACCAGGAAACTTCTTTCATTGAAAAATCTTTAAGTTGGGTTTTCAGTTTGGCAATAAGCGGTTTCAAATTGGATTTAGCGAGTTCAGAAACTTTAGCTTTCAATATAATACCCAGATACGGTATACCGTCAGTACTCCACGTATATGGAAATTGTGATTGGAGAGTAAGCTTAAGTTTGGGTGGAATTTTGAGAGCAAGGATCAAGGATTTAGAAAAGTTCACCTTGTAGTATGAGACCTTACCGAAAGCTTGGAGGATATCATGAGCATGTGACAGGGAAATTTGTGGGTTAGTCAATAGTAAGATAACGTCATCAGCAAAAAGGTTAATGGAATGTTTAGTATTACCAAACTGGAAACCCGAGATTAGAGGATGTGACCTTATGGTTTCTGCAAGAGACTCCATCACAAGGTTAAAAATGGAAGGAGACAGGGGGCAACCCTGCCTAGTTCCATTTCTAATATGGAAGGGCGAGGACAAAGCATTCGTCGAGTATACCTGTGCAGTGGGGCAAGAGTACAATGCCAAAATAGCTTGAAGTATACAACCCTGGAATCCAAACTTTACAAGCATCATTTCCATATACGTCCAATGGACTCTATTGAATGCCTTCTCTGCGTCAATAGATAACAGCAGAGAAGGCGTTCGGTGCAATTTAGCATGATACAATATATTAACAATCCTTCTAGTGGCATCGGAAGTTTGTCTCCCCTTCACAAATCCCATCTGATCATTTTTTACCAATAAAGGAAGAATGTGCGACTAGCGAGTGGCTAACAATTTGGCATAGACCTTGGTATCAGAATTTAGAAGGGATATCGGCCTGAAATTGGCCGGTGTGTCTGGTTCCTTACCAGGTTTAGGCAAGGTGATTATGTAGGCTTTTAGCATATCTGGAGGCATACTGGCATTTTCAGCGGCTTTATTGAAAGAATGTGTAAGATGAGGTGATATAATATGCTTAAACGCTTTAAGGTATTCATTAGAGAAGCCGTCAGGGCCAGGGGACTTACCATTAGGAAGCAAAGCAATAATTTTCTCAACTTCCTGAGTGGTAAAGGGAGCATTGAGAGATTCCAGCTGTACTGTAGAGAGAGAAGGTAAATGAATATGCTGCAAGAAGTCATTTATGTTCTCCCTAGAGGGTTGATTCGTAGCAGGATCCCTATGTAAATTATAAAGTGAACCGTAATATTCGGCGAATTGATCAGCTATTGCCTGAGGATGTATGATTTTGTGGTTCAACGTGGGGTGTCTAAGGTGTGCTATTCTCGTCTTAGTGCGCAGTGCTTTCAATCTATTGGCCAACAGTTTGCCTGCCTTATTAGCATTATGATAGAAATTTAATTTTAAGCGTCTGATATGTCTGTCATATTGTTGGGATAAAAGTTCCCTGAGCTTCTCCCTGAGGATAGATAATTTGCGAGATACTAGTAAAGTAGGAGATTGTTTATTTTGTGTTTCAAGATTTCTGAGATCATGGAGTGCAGTTTGAAGCTGTTGAGATCTTTGTCGTTTGGCCCTAGCCCCCATTTGTATGAGAATACCCCTCATGTATGCCTTCTGAGAGTTCCACAGAATATGTGGATCAGTAACTGAGCCACAGTTATCTAAGAAAAAATGTGTGAGGTGTTGTGCCAGTAGCTTGCCAGAAGAAGGTTCCTGTATCAGTCTAGTGTTGCAACGCCAGATGGGAGGTGAAGAGGAGACACCCTTTTCTATAATGGTCAAAGAGATTGCCGCGTGGTCAGACCACGTAATGTCGTGAATGGCAGCAGTAGCTATATCCTGTAACAACCATTTATCAGTCAAATACATGTCAATACGGGAATATGAGCGATAACTATTGGAAAAAAAAGTAAAGTCTTTTTCACCAGCATGGAGACATCTCCACGCATCGAACAGTTCCTCTTTATGAAGAATGGCCTGCAGGGCCAGTGTTTTGTGGAGTTTAGCTGAAGACGTGTCCATTTGAGGATCCGAGGTAATGTTAAAGTCTCCGCAAATCAGAACTTTACCATATTGCATAGACTTGAGTTTGCGAAGGACTTTATTGAAAAAATGAATTTGATGGGTATTTGGAGAATATAGATTAACCAGAGTGAAGGGTTGTGAATTGATGTCACCTGAGACAATGATAAACCTGCCAGCAGCATCAAGAAACAAATCCCTGTGTTGAAAGGAGAGTGAATTCCTCAAGGCCAAAAGGACTCCTCCAGCTTTTTTATGAGGATTACACGCTAAGTAAACATGTGGAAAGTCCTTGTGGGAGCATGGCGGAGCATTATCAAGTTGAAAGTGTGTTTCCTGTAAACATGAGGTTGACAGAGGGCGCTAAGTTGCTCGTAGAAGATCTGTGCATATCAAGGAAAAAATACAAGAGACAAAAATAACAATTTTTTTTTTTAACAAAATCAATAATATCATAAGAAAAGGATCAAATAATCGATCCAAGAGCAGAGCAATCTGCTACTGGTAACCAGGGGTGAATAGGATAAAGAGTATAAGTCACTCATCCTAAGAGGCAATTAAATGGTAGGCTGATTCGTAGTATAGTTTCCCTCTGCGTTTTTTTTGTGCGATTTCTTATATGTGACAACTTGCCATTCATTTTGAACAAACGACGGCCCATCTGCTGAAGAATATTGAACATTGCTGTCAGGCAGTATATTCCACTTACGTAGCAGTTTTATACCATCATCTAGAGAGGAAATCATGGAGGTGGCACCATTATGAGTAATAGATAACGTGGCTGGATACTTCCATTTGTGAGGTATGCTATGGTTCCGCAGTGCTTTGGTGATTGTAAGGAGATTGCGACGTCGCTGCAAAGTGTGCCTGGACAGGTCAGGAAGCAATCTGATATTGACATATTGTGGAGGAATATTTTCTTGTTTCCTAGATGCTTGTAAAATCTGATCCTTAATGTGGAAAAAATGTATTCTCAGAAGAACATCCCTAGGGATTTCAGCTGGTAGAAAGGAGGGTTTGGGGATTCTATGAATCCTGTCCTCAATAAGGTCTTGTGCAGTCGCCTGAGGTAAAAAAGTTGAGAAAAGGGCTTGGGCAAATGGCAATAACTGATTTGGGGGTACATCTTCAGGGACACCCCTCAATTTCAGGTTGTTTCTCCTGGAGCGGTCCTCAAGGTCTGACAATTTATCTTTAATCCATCCAATATCTTCCCCCTGTGCTGCATTTGATTCCACCATTATATTATATGATGAGGTAAATTCCTCCATTTTGTGTTCTACTCTGTCCACCCTCAGGCCCAATGAGTTAACTTCCCTCCTGCATTCATTAATTCCTCTGACCATATCAGCCTGAAGGGATGACCGTAGAGAAAGTAACATGTCTTTTAAAACAGTGTCAGAAACAGGCCTGTCAGATGTGGGAAATTCAGAAATGAGGTCTCCTCTCTGACTGAGCTGACCAGCGGTGGCTGTGTGTGAACCGCTTACCTCCATAGCAGTAGCTGAGTGCGGCCTATATGGTGAGTCCCTCCTCGGCCTGGATTTAGCAGGGCTTCATGTGGTGGGAGTAGTAGGGCCGGATGAGGAGTCGCTGGGGGCCTTCTGAGGGTGAGTAGTGGTGGAGGAATGTCCCTTGAGAGCCGGGCCTTGTCCCTGTATGTGCGCTCCGTCACAGGATCTGCCGCCGCCGCCATTTTGTGAGGTGCCATTCGCGGCATAGTATCCGGGTAGCTTCCGCGGTTGTTGCGGGTTTTTGCGATTCCTGGCCATCACTGGATCGTTCCCGGGAGACTCCGCAGACCCACTTTGGGAAGGAACCACCGCCGGGAAATGTGGAGGCTCGGTAATTGCCTCAGCCGGACGAGCGGAGCTCCAGGGCTAAGCGGCCATCTTGGAGTCCGGTCGCCACGCCCCCTAGTTATGGTATTTTTTGACTGGGATGATACGCATATAATTTCCAATCTTTATCAGAGGAATTTATGTTTGTCCCTATTTGGACATATGTACCCCTCGCTTTTCCTTTTTACTAATTGATATTAAAAAAAATTATATTTTACATTATAAAATGTGTGAATTGTGAGTTCATACCTTACCATGAAAGTCCTCAGTGCCTCAATCCAATTTTCTATGCTTTAATAAACAGGCCAGGGTGAGTACAGGCAGTCGACAGAGGGAACACTGCACTGGTTTGGCAGTGATCAGAAACACTGTTGTTGGCTGCACTAGCCTGGTGGCACTGACTCTGGTGTGGTGATAATCAGAGACTTCTTTGCTGGCTTACACTGGTCTAGTGACACTAGGACTGGTGTGGCGGTGATCAGGGACACTGTAACTAGTGTGGCAGTGATTAGGGACAATATGACTGCTGTGGCAGTGCTAAGGGACACTGTGAGCAGTGCAGCAGTGATTAGGGACAATGACTGTTGTTTAGAGATACTGACTGGCAGCACTGGTCTAGTGACACTGTACTGCTGTGGAAGTGATCAGAGACAATGGATGGTGGCACTGTCACTGACACACAATGATATCGGAGCAGCCACCCGCTGTACATGATCAGCGCCACAGCAGTAAGATGTCGTCATAGTGACACTGTGCTTTCTCTGGTAACAGCATACAATATATATATATATATATATATATATATATTATTATTTATTTTTATAAAAAAAATGTAAATTATTATTTTGTATTTTTTTACATATTGTCACCAGAGTAGTATAGTGTCACTCTACTAATGTGGCAGGTGATCAGGATTTTTAACACTCTGATTGCTTATTACAATGATGATCACTGTTATAAGGCATAATTTACACAGTGTAATGGCATCCATTCATAATGTCATTGTGTACTATTGTGCTCTCTGTGAATAGTCAGTGATCATATGGTACAGGGCCGCTGTCATTGGCCCTGTACTATGTGATCACTGTGACCAATCACAGAGATCACGGTAGTAAGCAATGGCACTATGAATGAATGCAATTGTGTATTACTTTACATGTGATTGCTGTGATTGGTCACAGTGATCACATGGTTTCAGATTTGCTTACAGTGGCCCAATAAGTAGCAAGTCATGGATCACACTGCTGTATGGGTCCAGAGACCATGCACAAGAACAAAAAGAACGACGACATACTAGTGCATCCAATTAGAATGATTTTTCTCCCACCTGGCTGCATCTGTGCATTGGCTGGGAGGGAGGTGGTTAAAAACCTAACACACACCCTGGTCCTACACTCATAGATATAAAGCCAATTAAGAATATATTTAAAAAAATGGTACTTATTCAAGCTTATAAATTATAGATAGAATTATAAGAGATGCAATCAAGCAAAGCCAGTGGATTTATGCCATAAACAATATCCATCAAATGTTAATATATTGAAATTCACTGGGGATCATCAGTTATAGAGTAATTGGAGTTGTAAATCTTGTGCTCATGGTTTCCACAAAGGTGTTGGGTTATGCCATCCTGGAATATTCCCAATGGTGTATTAAACATATGATTTTCATCAAAACATGAAAATGGTTCAATATATTCAGTCAGGTGTATCAGATGTTTTGTAACAGGTGTCATCACATAAAGGGTCAATGCATTTCACTGTTTTAGTGGATTTATCCTGTAAGAAGATACATTAAAGGAAGTTCATATAGTCATAGTGTAAGGATTGGTACACACTATTATTTTTTTTTTCCTTCAACCCAGCATGGTGAATGAAAAACTGAGGAGCTCAGGACGAGATCTTGTAGTAACAATCAAATGTTAGTACAGCCGCTGAGCTATTGTGTTCTGACAGATGGACTCCCCTCCACCACAGCACACCAATCATCGTTCTCAGACATTGTCTGAGAGCGCTGATCGGATGCCAATTGACAGACCTTCTTAAGCCCCTTTAACAGAAGCCGGACATTCAGACAGTTTCTGTAAGACCGGCTATTGAACCAGCTGATGCCACCCTGATATTCTGCCCATGTTTATGGCCCTTAATTCAGGAACCACTCATTCCATATATAAAAATGAAAAGTGTACAGCTGGCTATGCTTTCCTTATGTTTTTTAAAGATTTCAAAGTCTGTGGTAGTAATTTAACAGTAATATCTAAGAGAAAATGTTGGCACTCTTAAGTGGGGTACACACTATGAGAAAATCTATTTTCCTAGAAGGTGTATATCATGATCTAACCGACAATGGTATTAACTTGAAGAAAAATTCTTATACGTCAAAGGCAAATGTCTTTTCTTGTGTACGATTTCTATGTTTGTTGCCACCTTCTTCCGAGTCATCCTTTGCTTCTGATTGTGGCCATTTTTTTCTATTCAATGTGTTCATGTACAATCAGGGCCATCTTTAATATTGATTGGACCCTGGGCAAAACTTTTCTTGGGCCCCCCCCCCCCCATGCAGTTTCGCTCTCCACCTGCTGCTCTGAGACATACAATAAATAGCAACTAGACTCAAAATCAGTTTACTGAATCAGATTTCTGCTTGTTGATTGTTTGCTTGCGATTACTGTGAATATGACCTCAGGGGGGCCATGATATACATATCAATGTCCCTGGCCGCCGCTATTTACATATGAATGCTGGTATTTTACATGTAAACACAGGGTCTGCTGGTGAGTCACCTGTACACAACAATAGGACAGAGCTGAGTCGCATTAGTAAAAGCACTTCACACTGAAATATTGGGACACAGCACAGGACTAAAACCTCAAGGGACGAGGGAATTTAACCACTTCAGCCCCGGACCAATTGGCAGCCAAAGGACCAGGCCCCTTTTTGCGATTCGGCACTGCATCGCTTTAACTGACAATTGCGCGGTCATGCGACGTGGCTCCCAAACAAAATTGGCGTCCTTTTTTTCCCACAAATAGAGCTTTCTTTTGGTGGTATTTGATCGCCCCTGCGGTTTTTATTTTTTGCGCTATAAACAAAAATAGAGCGACAATTTTGAAAACAATGCAATATTTTTCGCTTTGTGCTATAATAAATATCCCCAAAAAATATATAACAAAAATTTTTTTTCCTCAGTTTCGGCCGATACGTATTCTTCTACATATTTTTGGTAAAAAAATCGCAATTAGCGATTATTGATTGGTTTGGGCAAAAGTTATAGCGTTTACAAAATAAGGGATAGTTTTATAGCATTTTTATTAATATTTTTTTTTTTTTACTAGTAATGGCGGCGATCAGCGATTTTTATTGTGACTGCGACATTATGGCGGACACATCGGACATTTTTGACACATTTTTGGGACCATTGTCATTTATACAGCAATCAATGCTATTTAAATGCATTGATTCCTGTATAAATGACACATGCAGTGAAAGAGTTAACCACTAGGGGGAGGGGAGGGGTTATGGGCTGTGACGTGTGTGTGTTTTTTTACATTAGGGGGTGGGGCTAATGTCTGACATCATTGATCGGCTTTCCCGATGACCAGGAACAGCCAATCAATGACAGGCAGAGTAGGAAGCGCGGGGAGAGGTTTGTGTACACAGACCTCTCCCCGTTCTTCAGCTCTGTGACCCGATCGCGGGACACCAGCGGCGATCGGATCCGCTGGTCCCGCAGCCGGGGTCACGGAGCTCCCGACCGGGGCAGGCAATTAAAGGGCCACGTACCCGTACGTGATTTTGCCTGCCCGTGCCATTCTGCCGCAGTATATCTGCGTGAGGCGGTCGGGAAGCAGTTAAACCAGGATAGTTGGCAAATATGAGGCAGCTGCTTTGGGCCCCACAACAATGACAGGGCCCAGGGCAGCTGCCCCCTTTGCCCTGCCTTAAAAACAGCCCTGTGTACAATAAAAAATGTCTTGCTTGCACCTTTCTTTTTATTTGTCCGAACAGTCAAAATCAGCTTTCAAAAGCACTATACTAATCATCAGATAATCAACAAATCGTTCCTTGTACGGAATTCTTCTTCTGATTTTCTTATAGTGTGTACCCAGCTTAAAGCTTACTTTACACTTGTGGTTGGAGAGCAATATAAACTAGTGATTTAGCCATATCCCCTTCCAAGCTGCAAAGGTAGCCATGTGTGTTATACACGTGCCCGATCACAATGTTTTGCATTGCATCAACATTTTTCTGCAGTTTTCTTGAGGAACATATGCAGAATCCACATAAGGAGGTGGTAGTAAATAGTTGAAAATATGAGTTTGGCTTGTCACAGCAATACCAGGAGTAAGAGGAGATCTCCCCTTTTGAGGTCCTTGGAGCAGCGAAAATGTTTAATTATTAAATTAAATGTGAGCCGCTTATGCAATGCTGCTGTAGGAAAATTGGAAACCCCACAAAGCATTGGCCAGTCACCTGCTCTAGGCCCAGCATTTCTGCCTATCACAAGTCAGTCTTGTTATGTTGACACTACAAATTCTGCAGGCTGCACATAGTCCAAAATCAGCTGTCATTCCTTCATCTATACTATTATTTTTTGTCAAGCCACCTTGTTCCCTATCTTTGATATAATATATTGGCTCCAATGCAATGCTTCAAAATATTTTATGGATTATTTATAATACATATTACATACCTTTTTTAAGTCTTAAGGCGTTTTCCATGTATTCATCAGCAGTGGCTGGCTTCCCATCCATTATTAGTTCCAGAAGAAAGTCTCTCACTGTCCAGATAAAGATGGGGAAATGTGTGGAAAAGTCACCCTCGTTCTCCTCCTTTTTTTTCCCTGTTTTCACTTTTATTACATCAGAGACTTCACCTACAAATCTGTTGAATGTTAATAAGGAGGTATAACATTATGTCTATTATCTATCTATCTATCTATCTATCTATCTATCTATCTATCTATCTATCTATCTATCTATCTATCTATCGCCAGGCTCAAAAGACTGGAGGAGACACAAAACACCAGCTAGTACTTTGGATTAGGGATAGGCCCGATGTTCGAGTTGAACGAGTGTTCGCCCGTTCGGCAAATACTGAATATCATGGGGTGTTTGCAGCTTATTCGAGCACCGCGAAACACCCCATAATGCACTGCGAGATCGCAGTACATTCATGTCTAATGATTGGCTAAAGCATAAAGGAGCCGAGTACACAGGACATCTGGCTCTGTCTATCTCGGCGGTGTTTGTTCCCTCCTCGGCAGGCAGATGGACACTGATAATGCTGTAATTTTGAGCAAGGCTGCAGATGGACACACTTTTGGGCAAGGCTGCAGATGGACACTGATCATTCTGCAATGATGGGCAAGGCTGCAGATGAACACTGATAAGGCTGCATTGATGGGCATTTAAAATGTAAGTTTTTTTCCTTAAACTTCCCTCCTTTTTTTCCTTTTGTCCAACTTCAATCACGCCACCTGACATACCTGAAAATAGAAAGAAAACAATGCCCGCCTCCTTGGGAAGCGTCCCGCTGACTGCTCTTTTCGCTGTGACAGCTGTTATATAGGCAAGAGCAGAGCCACCCAGGGACATAACTGAGCGACCCGCCCCTTCTGGCATCATGTGCCATCAGAGGGGATGGGGTCATCCGGTTACGTCAGCGAGTGGCCCCGCCCTTGCCTGTATGACAGCTGTCACAGTGAAAAGTTAGCAGTCGGCGGGACGCCTCCCATGGAGGCAGAGTATTTTCATTTTATTTTCTATTTTTGGGTCCATCGGGCGATGTAATTGACGATGGATGGACATCGCTGGACACTTCTTTTTTAATAAAAGAATTGTGTTTTTTACCTTTTGACATTTTTTTTGGTGATTGGGTAGGGGTACAATGTACCCTTACTCATTCACATAGGGAGGGGGCCAGGATCTGGGGCCCCTTGTTAAAGGGGGCTTCCAAATTCCGATAAGCCCCCCCCACTCGCAGACCCCCACAACCACTGGGAAGGGACCCCGAAGCAGCCTCCCCATGTTGAGGGCATGTGGGGGGGGGGGCGCTCGTTTGTTTTAAAAACTTTTTTGCATTGATACATGTCCCCTGGGGCAGAACCCAGGTCCTCATACACTTCTTATGGCAATAACTTGCATATAAGCCTTTAAAATTATCACTTTTGATTTTTCATGTTTGTGTCCCATAGACTTTAATAAGGTTCGCATGTTCGCACAAATTTTTTGCCTGTTCACATGTTCTGGCCTGTAAAATATCCATTACACTCTGTATGTAACAGATGCATCATCCTATACCTGTAAAAGATCCATCACCCTATATCTGTAAGCGATCCATCTCCCTTTGCCTGTAAGTGATACATCACCCTATATCTTATAAAGATCAATCACCCTATACCTGTAAAATATCCATCACCCTCAACCTATACCTGTAAAAGATCCATCGCAGTATACCTGTAAAGTATCCATCACCCTATACCTGTAAAAGATCCATCGCAGTATACCTGTAACAGATCCATCACCCTATACCTTTGAAAGATCCTATTCACCCTATTAGACACAGTGGCTGTATCAATAGGTGTGCTCAGGCTCAAAAGCGAGCTGAGTGGCCCCTAGGAAGCTGCTTCCTATGGGGGCATTCCCTGAAGAGGAGGAGCTAGGAGTGCTGGCAGGGAACCCAAAAGGATGAGGATCCATTGTGCCAAATCATTGCACAGAGAAGCCAAGTATAATATTTTTATTTGTGTATTTCTAATTAAAGGTTTAGAACAACTTTAAGCGCAATCATAATTCTGAAACCATGATGAAGGAGAGTGTGTTTGGCCCCCAAAATGCATTGGCTGTATTGTGCCATGAATTTATCATTAAATTACCTAAGATTAGGGTTGAGCGAACCTGAACTGTAAAGTTCGGGTCCGTACCGGACTTTTGGGTGTCCGGGTCCCGGACCCGAACCCGAACAATTGACTGTATGTTCGGGTCCGGTGTTCGACGATGTATTGGCACCTTTTTAAAAGCTGCAGGGCAGCCAATCCACGTTAGTTTCACTAGTGTGCCCTTAGAAGCCATCACAGCCATGCCTACTAATGGCATGGCTGTGATTGGCCAGTGCAGCATGTGACCCAGCCTCTATATAAGCTACAGGCACACAGCACAGCACGTCACTCTGCTTTAGACAGGTTCCTGGCTGCTGTTGCTGTGAGAGATCAAATTTTATGATAGGAGTCAGTCCACATTACTGAATTATCTTCTAATTAGTAATAGTCAGCGATTCACATAGCTAGAGAGTGTCTGTTTTGAGGGAGAGAGAATTATCCAGATTCATAAATCAATTCTAATACCTGGTTGGGTTGCAGTGCACAGTCTTTTTACAGTGCCATGAGGCCAGTGCCAGACAAAATATAACTTTTATCTGCAAGCTCAGTGCACCAGCACTGCATATGTTATTGTGAGATACACCCTGTACATACAGTGGGTGTTTTCTGCTATTGCAAAAAAATAAAATATTGCACTGTATTCTGCATGTGTGCAGGATAGATATATTCAATTGATCTATATTTCTTCTATTGTGCTATCCCAAAAAAAATTTGAGTGAAAAATGTTTTTTTTTTCCATAGCATTTTCTGCAGTTTTGCAGTTTGAGATACACACTGTACATACTGTGGGTGTTTTCTGCTATTGCAAAAACATTGCAAAAAAATAAAATTTTGCAGTGTTTTCTGCATGTGTGCAGGAGTGTGTGACATATTCAATCGATCTATTTTCCTTCTATTGTGCTATTCCAAAAAAAAATTGAGTGAAATTTTTTTTTTTTCATAGCATTTTCTGCAGTTTTGCATTTTTTGAGATACACGCTGTACATACTGTGCGTGTATTCTGCTATTGCAAAAACACCCATTTAGGGCAAGATCATACATTTTGAAAACATGAGGAGATCGTCAAAAAAGGGACGTGGCCCGGGTCGTGGTGCTGCTGGTGGAGCTCCTGTTGCAGGGAGAGGATGTGGTCGATCTGTGCCAGCTACACGCACTAGTGAAGCACCTTCCTCAGGTGCGAGTAGGCGACAGAGCCTGCAGCGTTATTTCGGTGCGCCTAATGAGGCTGTACGAATGTTGAGGCCAGGACAAGTACAGGCGATAGTAGATTGGGTTGCTGACAGTGCCTCCGGTTCCTTCACATTGTCTCCCACCCAGTCTCCTGATGAAAGTTCAGAGTTGGCACCTGCAGCCGATGTCCATCAGTCTTTCACCTCACCCCCTAGCAAATCAGCCAAGCAGTCTGAGCCCCAAATCATGCAGCAGTCTCTTATGCTTTTTGATGACTCTGTTAGCAGGGTTTCCCAGGGCCATCCACCTAGCCCTGCCCCAGAAGTGGAAGAGATTGTGTGCACCGATGCCCAACCACTTATGTTTCATGATGAGTACATGGGAGGACCGTCGCAGCACGTCTCAGATGATAACGAAACACAGGTGCCAACTGCTGCTGCTTTCGCCATTGTGCAGACCAACAAGGAGGGCAGGAGTGAAGACTGGGTGGAAGATGATGTGGAGGACGATGAGGTCCTTGACCCCACATGGAATCAACGTCATGCAGGTGACCAGTGTATTTCGGAGGAAGAGGCGGTGGTTGCACAGAGCCACCAGCACAGCAGAAGAGGGAGCAGGGTGCAAAAGCGGAGCGTCCGTCCCCTAGATAGTATGTCTTCTACTGCCCAACGCAGCAAGGGACCGAGCACACCAAAGCCAGGTCCAAGGAGTTCCCTAGCGAGGCAGTTCTTCAGACAATGTGCTGATGACAAGACACGAGTGGTTTGCACGCTGTGCAATCAGAGCCTGAAGCGAGGCATAAACGTTTTCAACCTGAGCACAACCTGCATGACCAGGCATCTAAGTGCAAAGCACGAGATGCAGTGGAGTAGACACCTAAAAAACCAAGAAAGGTCTCTGGTTCCTCCTGCTTCCTCTTCTGCTGCAGTCTTGGCCTCTTCATCCACCTCTGTAGTGACAGTGGCACCTGCCAACCCGCAAACAGAGGATCTGCCAGCAACACTACCACCTGGGTCACCAACCATCTCCACAGATAGACAGCCATGCAGGGAAAGGCATCCAGCAAGACACCATATCTGCATGTGTAGGAATGCTGTCTCCTATGGCAACAGTCTTAGAACAGTTTTCAACTAAATTTGTAACAAACTCCTTCTCTACTTCTGGTAGGTTCTCAACCCACTGAGCTCCCAGTCTCTCTCACTAGACTTGCTAAATCACTGCGACTGAATCCCCTGAGCTCTTCATTTTAGTATCTTCCTCAAGCATCACCCCCGCTTCTCTGCTGGGTTCCCCTAGCTGAAGTTTCCCAATTCTTCACCGTCCCTGGTTGGTGAGAATACTGCTCCGGTACTTGCTTCAGCTACTCACTCTGGTCCCTGGTAATAAGGTGGTTGGTCCCTTAGTGGTGACAGCTTCCCCTCTACCTCTGACCATGACAGGTTTTCCGGCCGGCAAACTGTCACTTCTGGTTGGACTGCAAGCCGCAATCCCAACCCTATGCTGCTCTCTTGCTTTTGCATAGGCCCTAAGACAGCCTAGCAACCAGATGTGCCCGGGATAGGTCCAAACTCCAGCCTAGCAGCCCAGGCAATACAACACACATCCACCCAGACAGCCAGGCTCTCCCAGCAGGCCAAGGGATTTAAGAAAACCCCTGCCCATTGGCTGAGATACCCCATATACTCCTAATCTGTCCTTGCTTTGCCCTTGTCTTATCTTAGAAGTGCAGCAATTCCAGACTAATGCCCCATACACACGGTCGGAAATTACGATCACAAAATCCGTCTGATTTTTTCCGACGGATTTTGTCCGACACTGGTGTTGCATACACACGGTCAGATAAAGTTTTTGGAAAATCCGATCATTCTGAACGTGGTGACGTTCGTTGCGTACGACGGAACTACGTAGAGGCTAGTAGCCAATAGCTTTGGTCTTGTAATTTGATCTGAGTATGCGTGGCACTTTGTCCGTCGGAATTCGCTACACACGATCGGAAAAAGTCCAAACGGACTTTGTTGTCGGAAAATTTGAGAGCAGGATCTCAAATTTTTTCCGACGTAAAAAGTCCGATGGTGCCCACACACAGTCGGATTTTCCGGCAACATGGTCCAATAGGACATTTTCCGTCGGAAATTACGACCGTGTGTACAGGGCATTAGGGTGAAATCAATTGATCCCTAACAATGAGTCAAAGTAACTACACCTGGCAGGTAAATTTAGGAGCAACCCTGCCTAAACATCAGGGTGCTACAGATGTTTAAGGAAGGAAGGGTGACCCCTGGAAGTCGCAAGTCTATGGTGTCCTACTGTGATGAGTGGAGTGGCAACCTCAGCCTGGACTCCAACCAGGCCACGCCCCCAACACATTTCACTCCGCCCCCCAGAGCTAGGCATGGGGATTTATTAGGAGCCAGGATTGGCTTCATCCACTATTGGCACTCTAGCAGCAGCTGCGGATGCACTGTGTACATACCCCCTCCCTATCAAGCCTGAGCAGCATACACACTTTTCCCAGGTCACATTCTTAGATGTTTATTTGGCGCATTTATTGGATTGTAAGTGTACTAATCTTTTAAAGGTAGAGCTAGTCGCATGTCATTGATTTCAACAGGATGGCTGCACATGGCTGCACAAAACACTTGAATATCCCATGCGGTTAATAACAGTCTTTCACATGGATGTATGGATTGGTATGGCCCTGTGAATGAAGCCTTAATGATTACAGAGATGCATCCATTTGGAGCCCCGTGTAAGGTTTGTAAAACTGTACATCCTTTTAACTGTCCTTTGTACCGAATATGTCTTCCTTTAGAAGGTTCTCTTTCCTGGGGCTATACTGCAATTAGAGTGTTCTTGTAGTCTGTTATAAAAGGATACTTCAACTTGTCTAGGGCGTCCTGGTCGATAAATCCTTTGCTGTTATACACCAGGGCACTGCTTAGAAGGAGAGCGAGGCTAAAAAGCCAGGTGTCATTTTTACTATCCCCCTAAAAAGAAACAAACACACAATTATGGAAATAATGAGCTCATTTTTATTACCAGTACATTTTTTCATAAATTGTTTCACTTGCACATATGTGATCAGAAATGGAGTGTCCTGTGCCCCATAAGACACTATCCTCCCACACCCTAAGGTACAGATGTTTTCTTTGAGCAAATGTTACACCCTGTTTAAGCAGTGAAATATGTAATTGTGAAACTACTGGACTCCTAAGACAAGCAGATAATAAAAGTTATTAAATTATTTGAAAAATATGGCAAGAGTTTGATTCTACACTCTCTAACTTACATTTTCAACCTCTCCCTCTCTTACGGCATCTTCCCAAAATCTCTAAAACAGGGGTCTCAAACTGGTGGCCCTCCAGCTGTTGCGGAACTACAATTCACATGAGGCATTGCAAGGCTGACAGTTACAGGCATGACTCCCATAGCAGAGGCATGATGGGACTTGTAGTTCCGCAACATCTGGAGGGCCGCTAGTTTGAGACCCCTGCTCTAAAACACGCGCTAGTCACCCCATACTTAAAAAGCCCTCACTGGACCCCACCAATCTTAACAACCTACATCTCCTTACTCGCCTTCTCCTCCAAACTTTTTGAAAGACTGGTCTACAACCGATTGAGCGTCCATCTGACCATGAACAAACTTCTTGATCCCCTTCCGTATGGATTTCGCCCTCAACATTCCACAGAAACTGCTCTCCTTAAACTTTCAAATGACCTACTAATGGCTAAAACCAACAGACACTATTCTGTACTACTTCTCCTGGACCTCTCTGCTGCCTTTGACAGAGTGGACCACCACTTCCTCCTCAATAAACTCCACTCCTTTGGTCTTTGTGAATGTACTCTTCCTACTTCCTACATACTACCTATCCCACTGCTCTTTTAGTGTCACCTACAACTCTACTTCTACCTCTCCTCTTCCTTTCACCATTCGGGTCCCCAAAGGTTCTGTTTCTGGACCTCTCCTTTTTTAAATCTACACCACCTCCCTGGATCAGTTGATTGCCTCCCATGGCTTTCAATATCATCTCTACGCTGATCAGTGGCGGCTGGTGAAGTTTTAGGATGGGGGGGCACCAGACCCCGCCCTTCCTCTTTGACCCCTCCCACTTGGTGAAAATGGGCGTGGTTTGAGCAAAATAGTGGGCGTGGCTTTAAGGTGGTGTGGTTAGCGTCTGAGATGAATGAGGGATGGAGGGAGAGGGAGAGAGGAATGAAGGGACAGCAGGCCCAGATCCTACACAACAATAGAAATGTGTATTCTAGAAAGTTTAACAATCAGCAGATAAAGATACTCCAAACACCTGGTGTTAGCACTTCAATCATCCGGGCACCATGGTTGTTATGGTGTCAGGATGATTGAAGAGCATTATTTATATTATTACATTGTAATATAAAATGAAATCATTCAACTCACCATAATGCAGAATCAGTGGGAGCCCTGAGCGTGTAACTAGCCACGTCGCCTACAACCAGATGCAATCAGGCGTCCCCAGCAGAGTCCCTCCTTACATGCAGCCTCTGTCACATCAAATGCAGCCTCTGTCACATCAAATGCCGCCTCTGTCTCATCAAATGCAGCCTCTGTCCCACCAAATGCAGCCTCTGTCCCACCAAATTCAGCCTCTGTCCCACCAAATGCAGCCTCTGTCCCAGCCTCTGTCCCCCCAAATGCAGCCTCTATCCCCCCCAAATGCAGCCTGCCTGTGTCCCCCCCCCCCCAAATTTAGCCTGTGCCCCCCCCCCAAATGCAGCCTGTGCCCCCCCCAAATGCAGCCTGCCTGTGCCCCCCCAAATGCAGCCTGTGTCCCCCCCCCAAATGCAGCCTGCCTGTGTCCCATTAAATGCAGCCTGTGTCTCCCCCCCAAATGCAACCTGCCTGTCCCCCCCCAAATGCAACCTGCCTGTGTCCCCCCAAATGCAGCCTGCCTGTGTCCCCCCAAATGCAGCCTGCCTGCAGTGGCGTCACTAGGGTTGGTGTCACCTGGTGCGGAAAAAATTGGTGTCACCCCCCCTCCACCAACTATAGTCCCCCTCAGTACAGACCCCCCTCCCTCAGTACAGACCCCCCTCACTAAGTACAGACCCCCTCCCACAGTATAGGTCCCCCTTCCTCAGTACAGACCCCCCTACCACAGTATAGATCCCCCTCCCACAGTATAGATACCCCTCCCACAGTATAGATCCCCTCACTAAGAACAGACCCCCTCCCTCAGTACAGACCACCCTCCGTCAGTATAGACCCCCCTCCCTCAGTACAGACCACCATCCGTCAGTATAGACCACCCACTAAGTACAGACCCCCCCTCCCTCAGTACAGACACCCCCATCAGTGTAGAATCCCCCCTCTTAGTGCAGACACCCCTCCTTTAGTGCAGACCCCCAACAGTATAGAATCCCCCCCTTAGTGCAGACCCCCCCATCAGTATAGAACCCCCCATTTAGTGCAGACCCCCACAGTATAGACACCCCCCTTAATGCAGACCCCCCATCAGTATAGACACCCCCCTTAGTGCAACCCCCCCACAGTATAGACACCCCCCTTAATGCCGACCCCCCATCAGTATAGACACCCACCATCAGTATAGACACCCCCTTAGTGCAAACCCCCGCAGTATAGAATCCCCCTTAGTGCAGACCCCCCATCAGTATAGAATCCCCCCTTAGTGCAGACCCCCACAGTATAGACACCCGCTTAGTGTAGACTCCCCATCAGTATAGACACCCCCTTAATGCAAACCCCTGCAGTATAGAATCCCCCCCTTAGTGCAGACCCCCCATCAGTATAGAACCCCCCCTCCAAAGTGCAGACCCCCCGATCAGTATAGACACCCCCTTAGTGCAAACTGTAACCCCCGCAGTATAGACACCCCCGTTAGTGCAGACCCCCCCATCATATGGTTGCCACCTCATCCCTTTAAACCCGAACACATATGAATTACACAGGTTCTGTGGCTGATTAAGGTGGTAATTAAACTCTCTTGGTGCCTTACCTGCATTTAATTAGCCTCAGAACCCGTGTAATTCAAAGGTGTTCGGGTTTAAAGGGATGAGGTGGCAACTGTACCCCATCAGCATATGCACCCCTCTCCCCTCCACACATGTCCATCTACTTATAATGAAGTGTACAGTACAGAGTGTACTTACCTTGCTGTTGTCCTCTCCTGCCGTGTCTCCTTCCATTGGCAGCGCTGATGATACTTCCTGTTTCCTCTCCTGGGCGCAATGGGAGACAGAGACAGGAAGTGACATCTAAATGAGGTCAGATGTCAATCAAATCTGATGCGCCGAAGTAGCTTCTGCCCGGCGCCTGTAGTATATGTTACTATGGCTGGGCGGATGCTACTCTGCGCTTCATAAATTGCTGCAAGGCGGGCTAAATGCCCGCAAATGTAGTGGTTGCAGTGACAGTGCAGTAATTGTAGTGAATCTCGTGTTTGCATAGACGTGGCGCTTCCCATAAGGGCACTGTGTCCGGTGTCGGACTGTATCCGGCGTCCGAACACAGTGCACTTGAGGAACTTTTTTTTTGACATTTTTTTTGTGGCTGCCTGGAGGGGGGGGGGAGGCGCTCAGCCCAGGTGCCCCCTATGGACGAGCCTCCACTGATGCTGATGACACCCAAATCTATCTCTTCACCCCTCAGCTCTCTCCATCTGTCTCCTCACGCATCACCAACTTACTAGCAGACATGTCAGCCTGGATGTCACATCACTTCCTCAAACTCAACCTATCCAAAATCAAGCTCATGATATTTCCTCCCCAGGTGCCACTTCCCCTGATTTCTCTGTCAATATCAACATACAACTATCGATTTGTCCCCCCACGCCAAGATCCTAGGTGTAATCCAGGACTCTGTACTAACCTTTCAGCCCCACATCCTATCGCTATCCAAAATGTGCCACCTCAACCTCTGCAACATCTTGAAGATATTCCCCTTCCTAACCAATGGCACCACAAAGCTTCTAATCCACTCGCTGGTTATCTCCCGCCTCGACTACTGCAACTCCCTCCTCATTGGCTTACCTCCAAATAGGCTATCCCCACTTCAATCCATCATGAACGCTGCTGCCAGGCTCATCCACCTCACAAACCGCTCAGCGTCTGCTCTACCCTTCTGCCAATCCCTCCATTGGCTGCCACACAGCCAACAAATTACATTCAAGATACTAACTATAACTTACAAAGCCATCCACAACCTGGCCCTACCGCTACATCACTTACCTAGTCTCAAAATACCAACCTAATCGTTTTCTTCGCTCCTCCCAAGACCTCCTGCTCTCAAACTCCTTTGTCACCTCATCCCATGCTCGCCTTCAGGACTTCTCCAGAGCCTCTCCCATACTCTGGAAGGCTCTACCCCAATCTGTTTGACATTCTCCGACATTGTCCACTTTCAGATGATTTTTTTTTCTTGTGTCCCCTACTATTCTTTTTTCCCTTTTATGGGTTTTCCCTTTTGTATATTTTTTTTTTTCCTTCCAGTGTCCCCTTCTATTCCTTTTTCCGGTTTTCCCTTTTGTATACATTTTTTTTTACTTCTTCTCTTTGTCTCCTATTCTTCCTCTTCCCTTTCCTCAATTTTTTTCCTTTTTCCTATTTTACTCGTGTCATGAGTATTTTCACATCTAGTGTTTAATCACTTTTTTGTCTGCTCATGTGCATAGGTCATTAACCAATTGCATGCCCAGCTCCTTAGGTTTCTTCATAGTGGTATACTCCCCCACCAATCCAACAACTATTCAATTTGCTTGATTAGCCTGATGCTGATTCGGTGGGTGGAGATCCCCATATGTTAAATATAGAATGTGTTTATCTGTCATTTTTATGCAGTGACCAATTCTCTCCAGCCAAAACACGTCTGCTTTTTTTGTTTTCCTACATGTGCCAATAAATTATTCTTATGGACTGGAGTTGCCGGCTATTTTTGTTTCTACTTTGTCTACCTATTTGGGTGTTGTCTGGAGGACACTGCAGCCTGAGCACCCATCTGTGGACTCTGCCCTGCCGGTTGGTATTTCCCTGTTTAGAGTGCTGCACCTTTCTGTTTGTATGTGGAAGAAGGTGCAATCGCCACTGTCTCCTCTTGTCAGAGGAATACTCATTCATAGTTAATGTCAGTGAGACCAGGGCATGGTCTGACCATGTAGTACTCCCTATAGCCACCTCTTTAACCGCCGTTAACATACTCTGTGGAGTGAAAAATAGGTCAATACTAGAATATACTTTATGTGGCACTGAATAAAAGGTGTAGTCTCTTTTGTAGTGGTGATACGCTCTCCATGCATCAGTAAGTTGGTAATAATGCAATATTTGTAAGACTTGTTTACGTAGACCTGTAGCTACAAAGGAGCTTCCCCCTATATCCATCTTTGGGTCTAGGGGACGATCGCCCCCCAAGATAAGTTTACCCTCAGTAAATTTCATCAGCTTGTTAATAGTAGTGCAGATAAATTGATCTTGATTATTATTGGGGGCATATATCGTGGCCAAAGTCACTTTTATGCCACCCATAGTCCCTTTGAGAAACAGAAGTCTGATCTCTATATCTGTTTTTTTTTGTCTATTAATGTCCAGGGAATTTGTCTTGAAACCAATATAGAATCCCTTCTTGATTTAGCTGCCCTATTATATGCATGATATGCATAGGGGTAGAAGTTGTTCTTAAGAATTGGTACCTTACCCTCTCTAAAATGGGTTTCCTGAATGTATGCCACATCCGAGTATGAGCGTTTCAAATCTTGCATTAAAATCTTCCTTTTCTCCGGTACTTTAAGCCCTTTTGCGTTTAGAGAAGTAACCTTTAAAGCCTCCATCCCCCCTACCAAAAAGCAACAGCAACGTGTAAGCGTGTTGGGACCCCACAGGGCAAGGACCGCGCTATACCACAGATGGACACCAGTGGCAAAAAGCACCCTGAGGCGATTCAGTTCGCATAGGTAGCACTATAGAAGTCATTCATTCAACAGAAAAAAAAAAAAAGGAAAGAAAAAGGAACGATAAGAAGAAAAGGACAAAAAGGGTTCTAATAACCCTAATGTGTTATGTGGGGTTTACTCCCCCCGTATCTCCGTCCGACAGATAAAAGAATATCTTTCTTAAGGCACTCAACTCCCCCTACCCTAAGTGAATACTAACCTACTATGGGGGATTGATTGCGCCTAAACCCAGGAGGGGAGCTCCCGAACCTCCCTCCAGCTCTTGCTCCTTATATCATCACCTCAATATGTGTTTATATCTCTAAGTCAATACTTAATCATTTATTCTCTGTACATTTGTATTTCCCCTCCATTACAGCAATATGTCATGGGGTATAGTGCCCTATAGTGTCCCCCACCCTCGTCTCCCCTTTCCCTATCTCCCTACTCCTCCCTGTCTACTTTCACAGGGAAGTATGTCAACTACATAATACACCCCCCTCCTAAAAAAAACAAAAAAACAAAAACACACCAACCCCCCCCCCCCCCCCACTCTCACCTTCCCCTATCCTATACCGCATCGCCCTATGCCTCTCCCTAACACTTTCCTGCTACTCTCTAATGTCACTTCTCGGACCCTTCTTCTATTATCCTACTCCATTGTTTGCTAGCTTCTGCTCTTTTGGCCTTCCCCCCGCCAATTCCATGCAACCTCCCCTTTGTGTCTATTTATAAATCTATATGTAGCACTGACCCCCGAAGGAGCTGTCATGGTTTTTCCTGGGCTTACCAATTACCTCCTCCTTGTAGCTCATTGATCATTGTCTAGGGGTTCCCAGGGTTAGTACCCAGTAACTTCAGAAGCTGACATACAAAAGTCCTTTTAAGGATTTTAATTTGCAGGGGTAACATCCAACTATAACACAGTCTCTCAATTGGGAATAGAGGGCATGGGTGATAAAACTCAGGCACTTCAGAACTGCTGACATCAACTGAATGTCTCTTTAGATAACCCAGAGAGTAGCCATTTTCAACTGGGCGCTTCACTGCTGTATAAACATCTAACGGTTGATTTAGCAGCCAACAAGTGACTCGGAAATTTGCAAAGTCTCTGCCACAGACTAGATTGTAACTGAAGACAAGTTAGGAACTTTCCTCATGGTACCTGGATCTTTCAGCCACCTTGGAGATACCGTAAGGAATGTGGATTCACTAGTGTCCATACAACTTCAGCTCCCAGGCTCTTACCGAGCAGCCAGCTTCTTGGCCCTCCTCTGAAGAGTCCTCCCCTGGTCGCCTGTATGAGTTGCTGTGTCTCTCCAATGCTGAGAGCACACCGGGACACCTCTGAATCCTCCTTCAGTTACTGGGCCTCAAACTAGCCAGTTCCGAGGCTCGGGAATGGACGGATCCCCACCCTAGACCATGAGGGCCTCTGGGGCTGGTCAGGGTGACCATGCTGTACAATTAACCCCCAGAACTCCGTTACAGTTCTGGAAAAACTAAATTTGCATTATAGCGCACACTTTAGAAAAGTGTCGGCGCTACATACAAATTAAGTAGGTGACTATGAAATTAAAAAAAAAATCTCCTTTAGTGATTGATTATCTTTATTTTTGTACTCTTGTACTCTTGTACTTATGTGTTGTGTTCCTTTGTGTCTAAGCCCCCGTACACATGGTCGGAAATTCCGACCACAAAATCCGTCGGATTTATTCTGATGGATTTTGTCCAACACTGCTGTTGCATACACACGGTCGGACAAAATTTTTTGAAAATCTGATCATTCTGAACGTGGTGACGTTTGTTGCGTACGACGGAACTACGTAGAGGCTAGTATCCAATAGCTTTGGTCTCATAATTTGATCTGAGCATGCGTGGCACTTTGTCCGTCGGAATTCTCTACACACGATCGGAAAAAGTCAGATCGGATTTTGATGTTGGAAAATTTGAGAGCAGGATCTCAAATTTTGTCCGTCGGAAATTCAGACGGAAAAAGTCTGGGTGGATTTTCTGACAACATGGTCCAATCGGACATTTTCCGTCGGAATTTCCGACCGTGTACGGGGGCTTAGTGTTAAACAGTGTCGGCTCTACCGAGTATGTGTTACTAATTCCCTTTTATCTAAACTTCAAACACCAGAACTGAAAAATAAAAAAAAACCCACAGGAGGTCTAGTGCAAAAAAAAAAAAAAACCCATAGGTGGCCTACTGCAAAAAAAACCCACAGGGGGTCTAGTGCAAAAAAAAAAAAGGTGCAATACTCCGTGTATATGTGTGTAGCATGGATAGAGGTACGGGGGGCCGTGTTGTATGGCCTTCCCTTTTCATATATTAGGTGTAGTTTTTGTTGTGCTGTCTCGTGGAGTCCCCTTTACCCCCTACCCCTTTACCCCCCTACCCCCCTACCCCTTTTCCCTCTAGTGCACCCCAGATCCAAAAAAAAAGTTGGATAAAAATTCAAACAACAAAAAACATTTCCATCTAGACTTATAAGTCTCATAAAATCCAAATATTCCCAAGACCCCTGTTAGAGGAAAGAGAGAAGGGAGTGGCATATACTTATATATTAATAAACCGAGTATCTATATAGCCCCTCCATCTTCCCTCCCAGGGAAGGTGTGGTGATCATTATGCTATCTCATGCACTCCCTCTTACCCCCTACCCCTTTACCCCCCCCCCCCCCTCCAGCACATCCCAGATCCTCTATACATCCACCATATCACCTTTCTTGCCATCAATCAATTAGAATAATAAAGTAATACAAATTCAAAACAAAAACATTTCCAGCCCGACTTATAATTCTCACAAGTAGGGATAGGCCCGGTGTTCAATTCAAACCCATGTTCGAATCGAACATCGGCCGTTCGTCCGCTCGTCGAGTTCAGAACTCTGAGGGCCGTTGCACTGCGCCAGTCGCAGTGCATTGCTGGCTGATGATTGGCCAAGCATGCACTGTGACCCCCGCATGCTTGGCCAATCATAGAGCAAGCAGCGAGGAGAGCAATAATTGGCCACAGGCAGGAGGTTTAGTACACGCCCCACACTATATAAGGCTGCCACGCCGGCGGCCTTGTGTAGTGTGTTCCGGCGTTGAGGGATAGAGGATTGATAGGCAGGGACAGGCTAAACTATTTTCAATCATTCCTGAGTGGGGAAAGTGTAGGGAAATAGGAAAAATAGGCAGGGATAGTGTGTTCTTCTCAGGCATTTGCGTGTGGGGAAAGTGTAGGGAAAGAGGAATAATAGGCAGGGATAGTGTGTGCTTCTCAGGCATTTGCGTGTGGGGAAAGTGTAGGGAAAGAGGAATAATAGTCAGGGATAGTGTGTTCTTCTCAGGCATTTGCGTGTGGGGAAAGTGCTGTTCTCTACCAATACTGCCATCTGCAGGAGTTAGTGTGTGTGCTGTGTGAGTCTAGCACAGCACAGTATACAACCTGCACCTGTATCTGCCCTTCTGCCCTGTTGTCATCTAATCCAGCCATCTGACATTAAAGCCGCAAGCAGTTTTAAATGGCTTCTTTTTTTCCTTTACAAATGTAATTTTGTGCAGGGACAGTTCTAAACACGGGAAACACATGCCACTTCACAGGCATACTTTAGACACCCCCCAGGTACCATATTTCACTTTTTTTTCACTTTATGCATCATTAAAATGACTGCTACCGAAAAAACTTCAGTTTTTAAAACTTCTTTTTGCATTGATACATGTCCCCTGGGCAGGACCCAGGTCCCCAAACCTTTTTTTATGACAATAACATGCATATTGGCCGTTATAATTAGCACTTTAGATTTCGAACATTCGCGTCCATTGTAACTAATAGGGTTCTAACGTTTGTGCGAACTTTCGGTCCGTTCGCAGGTTATGGTGCGTTCCGAACCCAGGGGTGTTCGGCTCATCCCTACTCACAAGTCCTAGACTTCAGTTCAATACATCTGCTGGAGAAAATAAGAATTTGGCATATACTTATGTGTATACTTATATAAAAAAAAAAAAGGAGAGAGTTCCCTCAATGGACAGAAAAGGGAAAGGTGAGGGAGATGGGACCACCCAGAACCCCCCCCCCCCCCACAAATAAAAAAAAAAAACACAGGGGGTCTAGTGAAAAAAAAATAGGGATCACACACGAGAAAAAACAACAGCCCCCCTGGCCCCGTGTGTGGATCACAAAGCCGTCCTCCTCCTTTTTCACCCAGGCTAAGAGAAGTTTGGCTGCTGCCAACTGTTCAACCACAATGTCGGGTACATGCTGCAGGAGGATGTGCAGTGTTTTGAAGGCTCCAATGATACTACCCAGGTTGAGGATGAAGGCAGTAACGTGAGCCCAGAGAGAGGGGGGCGCCCAAGAAGGACAAGCAACTTGCAGTTATGTTCCCCCAGCTGCAGCATACTGCCAGGTTTGCTCCAGTGGCGAGAAGGGAGGGGATTATGAGGTCACTGACTCTACATGGGTACCTGATAGAAGAGAGGCTTGGGCACCACATGCTTGACCAGACATATGTCGAGCTACCATGCAGTCTGTTGGCAACAGTACTTAAAAGACCCATACCAAAGAACAAGGTGAACCTATCCTTGCTCCTCATCAGCTGGGATATCCAACCCCACTACACCTTCAGTCCTCTCAGAAACCTGCACTGAGAGGAATAAAGGTGTAGAATTAGGTGTCCCAAGCACTTGCGGGCAATCTGCTAGCGGTATACCTAAATCTGATTGTAGCAGGCACATTTCCCTACCCCAGTTAATAAACCGGCGAAAGAAATTTGGTCCCAGCCATCCACATGCTCAGCGACGGAATGCTAGTTTGGCTAAATTGCTAGCACTCCAACTGCTGCCTTTTCAGCTGGTAGACTCTGCCCCCTTTTGAGAATTTGTGGAATGTGCGGTGCCTCAATGGCAGGTTCCCAAACACCATTTTTTTTCTCGGAAGGCCATTCCGGCTCTCTATCGGCATGTGGAAGGCAATGTCTTGGCCTGGGCGGTCAGTGGTAAGGTGCATATTACCACTGACTCATGGTCCAGCAGGCATGGACAGGGACGTTACCTTTCTTTCACAGCGCACTGGGTAACCCTGCAGGCAGCTGGGAAGAATGCAGGACAGGGTGCACTAATGTTGGAGCTTGTTCCACCACCACGCCTCCAAAATGCTGGTAGTAGTGATTCTGCCACACCTCTCTCCTTCACCCCCTCCTCTTCTTCTTTCTCTATGGCCTCTTCCTGTGCAGATTTGTCCTCGGAACCAGCGGTGCTCCGTAGGCGTTCTAAGGGCTATGCAAGTGTTGATTGAGTTGGTCTGCTTAGGGGACAGGAGCCACACTGGGGCAGAGATTCTGGCAGCTCTGCAGGGGCAGGCTCAGAGGTGGTTGATGCCATGCCAGCTTCAGCCAGGAATGGTGGTTTGCGACAATGACACCAACCTCCTCTCCGCCCTCCGACAGGGAAACTTCACCCATGTTCCCTGTTTGGCTCACATCCTTAATTTGGTGGTGCGGCAGGTCTTGTGCAGGTATACAGGCTTACAGGATCTCCTGAAGCAGGCCAGGAAAGTCTGTGGGCATTTACGCCAGTCATATAATGCCAGTGCTTGGCTGACTGACCTTCAAAAGGAATGCAACCTGCCCAAGAACCGCCTCATCTGTGACATGCCCACCAGGTGAAACTCAATGTTGGCAATGCTGCAGCAGCTGCACACACAGCAGAGGGCCATCAATGATTACCTGTGCGAGTATGGCACCAGGCCAGGGTCAGGGGAGCTTGGCTTTTTTTTGCCATGCCAGTGGCTCATGATCAAGGATGCATGCACTGTCCTGTCACCATTGGGGGTGGTATTGACACAGCCTTGAATGATCCACAATGGCTCAAAAGTGATATGGTCCAGAAATATTTAAACAGAATAAAGGTGGATAAAGCACCTGGACCTGATGGCATCCACCCACGGATCCTAAAATAATTGAGCTCTGTAATTTCAAAGCCATTGCATTAAATTTTTGGGGACTCATTAATGACGGGAATAGTACCACTGGATTGGCGCAGGGTGAACGTGATGCCTATAATTAAAAAGGGGACAAAGTCTTTACCAAGTAACTCTAGACCTGTTCGTTTAACTTCTATAATTGAGAAGATACTGGAGCATTTAATAAAATACCACATAGACAAGTTCTTGCAGTAAAAAGACATTTTAAGCAACAGACAGCATGGATTCATGAAAGACATAAGTTGTCAGACAATCCTGATTTGTTTTTATGAAGAGGTAAGTAAAACCTTTGTCAGAGGGGTGGCTGTGGACATGGCATACTTGGACAGAGGGGTGGCGGTGGACGTGGTATACTTGGATTTTGCAAAAGCGTTCGATACAGTTCCGCAAACACGCCTCATGTGTAAGGTAAAGTCTACAGGCTTGAAAATATCAGCTTGTAAATGGATATAAAACTGGCTAAAAGGCAGAATTCAGAGAGTAGTGGTTAATGATTCTTATGCCCTGTACACACGGTCAGACATTCAACCACAAAATCCATCAGATTTTTTCTGACGGATTTTGGCCGAAACTAGTCTTGCATACACACGGTTGCACAAAATGTTGTCGGAAAATCCGATCGTTCAGAACGAGGTGATGTAAAACACGTACAACGGGACTACATAGAGGCCAGTAGCCAATAGCTTTCGTCCCCAAATTTATTCTGAGCATGTGTGGCACTTTGTGCATCGGAATTTTATACACACGATTGGAAAAAGTCAGATCGGATTTTGTTGTCGGAAAATTTTAGGTCCTGCTCTCAAATTTTTTCCGTCGGAAATTCCGACAGAAAAAGCCCGCTAGAGCTCAATCACGATCGGATTTTCTGACAACATAATCCGTTCGGACTTTTACCGTCGGAATTTCCAACCGTGTGTATGGGGCATTACTCTGAATGGTCAAAGGTTATCAGTGGTGTACCCCAAGGTTCAGTGTTGGGACCCTTACTTTTTAATATCTTTATAAATGTTATTGGGTCTGGGATCTAAAGTAACATTTCTGTCTTTGCAGATGGCACCAAGCTTTGCAGTGGAATAACGTCCTTACAGGATGTCTCCAATTTACAAGCCGAACTCAATGCTCTATCTAATTGGGCGACTATGTGGCAGATGAGGTTTAATGTTGATGAATGTAAAGTTATGCACTTGGGAGCTAAGAATATGCATGCATCATACATGCTAGGGGGAGTACAACTGGGGGAATCCGTAGTGGAGAAGGATCTGGGGGTTTTGGTAGATCATAAGCTCAATAATAGCATGCAATGCCAAGCTGCGGTTTCCAAAGTCCTTTCTTGTATTAGGAGAGGTATGGACTCCAGAGAGAGAGATATCATTTTGCCCCTGTTCAAATCATTAGTAAGACCTCATCTGGAATATGCAGATCAGTTTTGGGCACCAGTTCTCAAAAAGGATATCGGGGAACTGGAGAAAGTGCAGAGAAGGGCAACCAAACTGATAAGAGGCATGGAGGAGCTCAGCTATGAGGAAAGATTTCAGGAACTGGATTTATTCACTCTTGAGAAGAGGAGAATACGGGGGGATATGATCAACATGTACAAATATATAATGGGTCCATATAGTGAACTTGGTGTTATGTTATTCGCTTTACGGTCAACACAGAGGACAAGGGGGCTCTCTTAAATCTAGAGGAAAAGAGATTTCATCTTCAAATACGGAGAGGTTTCTTCACAGTAAGAGCTGTGAAAATGTGGAATAGACTCCCTGCAGACTACCTAGCTCAGTAGATTGCTTTAAGAAAGGCCTGGATACTTTCCTAAATTAACATAATATAACGGGATACTAACATTTATAGGTAAAGTTGATCCAGAGAAAATGCGATTGTCTCTTGGGTGATCAGGAAGGATTTTTTTTCCTTTTGTAGCAAATTTGAGCATGCTCTGCTGGTTTTTTCTTTTGGCCCTTCTCTGGATCAACTGTGGGTATAGAATTGTGTATATGGGATTGTATGATATTTTTTATTTTATTTTTTTTTTTATGGTTGAACTGGATGGACTTGTGTCTTTTTTCAACCTAACTATGTAACTATGTACCCATTTGAGTAGGCCATGAGGATGGTGAGCAGTGACAGTGCATGCATCAGTGATACTGTCCCTCTTGTCTTCCTGTTGGAGCACACGCTGCATGGAATAATGGAAAGGGCACTTGAGGCAGAACAGAGGGAGGAAGAGGAGTACTTCCTAAGGGAGAAAAGTTCCCCCAAAGTGGGGTTTTTAGGCAGCGGTGAAAACTTTTTTTTTTGTCAATATTGTATTATAAAAGAGTTGTTTATTAGTAGTACCAAAGGGCATAACATGATGGTTAAAAAATTTGCTCCAGTAGGAAAATTTAAACTAAACCAAATATACACTTGCAGACAGGAGTTTCATAGCAACATTAATAAAAAATGTTGACAGTATGAAAGATTCTGACGCGTTTCAACCCATATACCAAGGGTCTTCTTCAGAGGATCGGTCTGCTAAGGAAAATATATATATTGTAGGTATACATGTCAAAATTATATATATACAATGGCAGAACAATAAATACCATACAGTGCAGACATGTAATATAGCCACCCAATAGTGTATGTTCAACAAGGAAAAGACTTCCTACATGGAGATCCTTTAAAAACTTTTTTCCTCTCCCCATGTGGCCCCAGTCCCAAAAACCGAGACGGGGAGATAATCCAGCGAAATGGTTTATGAGAATTCACACTGAAAATGACCCCCCCAACAAACAGACGGTGGTCGGACAGAGGTTGGGTCACACCTATGGCAGAAATCCAGGGTGAATTAGATGACCTGCCCATAGTGTACATGAGCAGTCAAGCAACAAATTCACATGGCAACACCCAGTTACTTAAAATAGAGGATGCGACAAAATAAACGCATATATACATATATATAATACACATGCATATATGGGCCTCTGGTCATTCAGACAATATGTGCATAAAAATAAGCAAAATAGATAAAATAAATAAATGGAGGGTCAGAGCGCCACTAAACATCAGCTCTATAAGTGAAAATAATATGCCATGAATAAGTGTATTCTGCACAGTGAAAGGAATACAGAGAAAAAAAAAAGGGAAATTGATAGAACTGAAGTAAAAAGTGTGTGCAGAGGTGAGAGATTAGCATAAAGTATGTATAAAAAGGGGGACAAGTGAAGAAAACGTGTGTGTGTGTGTGCTTAATACTATGACTGTGAAAACAAGTGCAGACTAGAGAAAGGAATATGACAACAAGAGGTGTGAAGGGGAGAAGGATGAAAGTGACAGACACAGGAAAACATGACTAGAAAAGAAAAGACAGTGAAAACATATTGTGCTCAGAAACGTACACCAATACGAAATAAAATAACAGACGCTAACAATACTGAAAAAAAAAGAAGAAGCCCAAATTACCTTAGGAAGTATTAGAGGACATATGTGGCTGCACCATACCGCCCAATATAGAAAAAGACTGCGGTCTGTGACTAGGGATGAGCCGAACACCCCCCCCCCCCCCCCCCCCTCGGTTCAGTTCGCACCAGAACCTGCGAACGCACCGAAAATTTGCGCAAACTTTAGAACCCCATTAAAGACTATGGGACTCGAATGTTCAAAATCAAAAGTGCTCCTTTTAAAGGTAATATGCAAGTTATTGTCCTAAAAAGGGTTTGGGGACCCGGGTCCTGTCCCAGGGGACATGTATCAATGCAAAAAACTGCTGTTTTTTCGGGAGCAGTGATTTTATTTTATTTTTTAATTAGTTTTTATTGAAAAAGAGATTTTGTATAAACATAGTACAAAATGTATACAATAAACAGAAGAAAAAGAGAAACAATGGTGGTTACATAACGTTATAAACTAGTATTAGAATACAACCAATATGCTGGTAAAGTTGATGCCTATATCATACATCAGATAGATGGGAGGGGAGTAACCCTTCTCATTAGATCATGTGTTTCTATTATAGCCATAAGAAAGTAGGATAAGAGAGAGAGGGGAAGGGGAAGAAGGGGAGGTTAGTGGGGAAGGGGATGGATCGTAGCAGTTGTGTGTTGGTGTTACATTCTCAAAGTTATAGTTAGCAGATAACAAGAATAGTACAAATATACGGTTATCTTTTATACCAGGTTTTCCATATATTCCAGTGGTTATGCAGTAGATGGCTTCTACCATCTCTTTTGGCTATCGTAGATTCAAAAATGTAGTTGGTGTGTGTGATTTCCAGAACCTCAGATACATTCGGAGCTTTGTTTGATTTCCAGTTTTTGGTTATAACTGAACTAGCCACAAGGAGAATGTGTGTAACTACTGTGCGGTAGTTGGGAGGAAATATCTCAATGTTGAGGTTTAGTAGTGCTAATCCTGGGTTAGGAGACAGGAGAATCCCAGTGATACGGGAAATGCATTTGAACATATGGTTCCAGAAGCTGACCAGGTGTTTACACTTCCAAAATATGTGGAGTATGTTCCCTACTTCACCGCAATCTCTCCAACACATGGGGGAGTTGTTGTGGTAGCATTTGGACATTCTATATGGGGTGAGATACCACATTTGAGCAATTTTCAATGAAAGTTCCCAGTGGTTGATGCACCTGGATGCTTTGTATATTGATTTAAGTGCCATTTTCCACTGTGTGGCCGTGAAGGATTCTCCTATCTCCTGTTCCCATTTGTGAAATGGTGGAGGTTTGGTGAATGTAGTCTTGTTTTGGAAAAAGTTGTAGAAGAGAGCTATACCCTTTGGAGAGCTGGACGTACCACTGAAGAATTTCCATATGTCATCACGGATGGGTATATGAAGAGTCTTCAGGGACTTCAGGAAGTGGGAAAGTTGGAGGTATTTGTAGTGGTCTGACTGTGGAATAGAGTATTCCTTGACTAATGTGTCATAAGGTTTAAGTGAGTTGTTAGAGTATAAGTCAGATACCAGGGAGATGCCATGGTCTATCCATTTGGAGTAATTTGCGTGGGGAATTGCACAATTCAAGACTTCTAGTGGGATCAGAGGATGCATATTGTTAGGGGATGGCATATTGCATTTGTTGAGGTCCCTCCATCCTAGCAGGGATGGTGAGTGGGAGGGTGCGCAGCGGATATGGTTTCCAAGAGTCTAGAAGTAAAAAGTGATGTAAGTTTCGTGTCGGGCTAAATGCTCGTTCTAGGCTGCACCAAGGGTTTGATACTTGGGAGGAGAACCAACACTTAAGTTGTGTGAGCAAGGCTGCTCGATAGTAGTCCTTTAGGTTTACTAATCCTATTCCGCCTACTAGTCTATGTTTGGTAAGTAATTTTTTGGAGCATCTAGGCCGCTTGCATCCCCAAATATATTGTTTGAGTAGGAGGTTAAGTGCTTTGAGATGGGGTTGTTTAAGTGGGATAGGGAGAGTACGAAAAATGTACAGTGTTTGGGGGAGAAGCAACATCTTAAAGGACGCTAAACGACCTGACCATGAGAGGTCAGTTTTGGCTAACTGTTTCGTTTCTAAGGTGAGTTTAGTAATTAGAGGATCGTAATTGGCTTCTGCGAGTTTGTCAGGGTCAGCGGTAAGGTGTAGTCCTAAATATGAAATACTTGTCGAATAGTAAGGGAAGTCTTTTTGTAGGCGTTGTTGGAGTGGGGTGGGCAGGTTTAGTCCTAAAATAAGGGATTTCGTGAAATTGACTCTATAGTAGGAAATTTGGCTAAAATTGATGAGGATGTTATGGGCTTGAGATAAGGAGGTTTGTGGGGAGGTCAGAAGAAGAATAATGTCATCTGCAAAGAGATTAATGTTATGGGATTCACCTAGTAAGTTGAAGCCTGGGGTACCTGTGTGGGTTCTGATTTTTTCGGCCAATGGCTCTATGATAAGATTGAAGATGGCAGGGGGAAGGGGGCATCCCTGCCTAGTTCCGTTAGTGATGGAGAAAGGACGGGATAGCATATTAAAGGTGTAGACTTGTGTGCAGGGAGAAGAGTATAAGGCTAGGATAGCCGATAGGATGGGGCCGTTGAAACCAAATTTTTTAGAGTCTGAGTCAAGTACCCCCAGTGGACCCTGTCGAATGCCTCCTCCGTGTCCAAAGAGAGTAGCAGAGAAGGCACCCGACAGGACTCCGCTGTTGTAAAATGTTGATAACCCTTCTGGTGGCGTCAGCCGCCTGTCTGCCCTTAGTAAACCCAGCCTGGTCAGAACCAATCAAAGTTGGTAGTATCGATAGGAGTCTGTGAGAAAGAATTTTAGCATACAATTTGACATCTGTATTCAAAAGAGAGATGGGCCTAAAATTAGCTGGGGTGTCAGGTGACTTGCCAGGTTTCGGAATAATGACAATATATGCATTTAGCATTTCGGCTGGGAAAGAGGCAGAGGTTGCCGCTGCAGAGTACACCTCTTGTAGTGGGAGTAGAAGGTTTTCTGAGAATGATTTATAATAACTATTTGGTAGTCCGTCCGGACCAGGGGATTTACCGCTAGGAAGCGTGTGGATTGCTTTTCGGACCTCAGACTCAGTAAAGGGGGTGTTCAGCATCTCGAATTGCGATTCAGTAAGAGAGGGGAGTGATAAATCGGTTAGGAATTTATGAATCGCTTCCTGTGATGGTTGGGGAGTAGCCGGGTCATTTACTAAATTGTATAGGGAGGAATAATAATCAGCAAAGGAATCAGCAATAGCTTTTGGATTGTAAATTTTGCTGTTATCTGAGAAGCGAATTAGGAAGAGGATCCTAGACTGGGCTTTATGGTCTTTTAGTCTTTGAGCCAGGAGTTTTTCCGCCCTATTTGCACCTGAGTTATGATTTGATTTAAGGTGTAGAATATGTTTGTTATGTTGTTCTAATAGTATGAGTCTGAGATCCGATCGCAAACCGTCTAACTAGTTTGCCGCCAGGGGGTCAGGGTTAGTTTTATTTTGAGATTTTAGAGCTCTTAATAGTGAGATAAGGGTGTCGATCTTATACGTCCTCTGCCTTTTTGCCCTGGAGCACATTTGTATCAAAATACCTCTGATATACGACTTATGGGCGCACCATAAGGACAAAGGGTTAGTCACTGAGTGCCTGTTAAGAGAGAAATATTTGGTTAAAGGTTTTTTCACTAGAGCCACATGATCCGGTTGCTATAGTAAAAATGTATTGGCCCACCAAATGTAGGCCGGTGGTGGCGATTTCTCTCCTCCACCACAACTGAGACTGGAGCATGATCTGACCATGTTATGTCATGTATGGTGGAGCAGGAGATTCTTTGCAACAGGTTTCTATCGACTAAAATAAAGTTTATCCGAGAGTAGGAATTGTGCCTGGAAGAATGGAAGGTGTAGTCCCGTTCCCTGGAGTGTTGGCACCTCCAAACATCAAACAGTTCTTCAGTAGGGATGAGCCGAACACCCCCGGGTTCGGTTCGCACCAGAACCTTCGAACGGACCGAAAGTTCGCGCAAATTTTCGAACCCTATACGTTATAATGGACGCGAACGTTCGAAATCAAAAGTGCTAATTACAACGGCCAATATGCATGTTAATGTCATAAAACAGGTTTGGGGACCCGGGTCCTGCCCCAGGGGACATATATCAATGCAAAAAGAACTTTTAAAAACTAACGTTTTTTCGGGAGCAGTCATTTTAATGATGCATAAAGTGAAAAAAAAAAAGTGAAATTTTCCTTTAAATATGGTCCCTGGGGGGTGTCTAAAGTATGCCTGTGAAGTGGCATGTGTTTCCCATGTTTAGAACTGTCCTTGCACAAAATGACATTTGTAAAGGAAAAAAAGAAGCCATTTAAAACCACTTGCGGCTTTAGGTTTGTTCTTAAGTAGAATCTGAACAGGTACATTATGAAGTGTAGCTCCATCCCCACAAAATCTATTTTTAAGCTTTTTGGAGAACATAGGGAGGGGTTATCACCCCTGTAACATTTGCTGTCTTTGCACATCTGTTCAGAACATGTCACCTCACTTTCCGTCCCAATGACAAATGTTTTTGGAAAAAGTGGGGTTTTAATTGAAACAAGGATTGGTGATAAAGTATCAGTAGAGAGGAGATACCTTTTTCCCAAATTAAATCTAACAGGATAGAATTTCCCTTCCTAGGGGTAGATTTCCTCTCACTTCCTGTTTTCTCTTTCCATTTGCAAGTAGGAGTCGTTTGTAAGTTGGATGTTTGAAAGTAGGGGCCTGGCGTATAGACTCTGCAGAAATTTGCCCTATTAGATGTTGGTGTAGCCACAAGACTGGTGGGCACAGGAATGGGCCCTGCTGTGAGTTAATAGATCAAGATTTGTAATTGCATGCACCTGTTGAACAGGGCAGAAAAATTGGGGGGTGGTGGTGGTGGACGGTGTTGCCACAAGACTGTAAGCTCTCACAGTTACTCTTGGTGGGCGCAGGAATGGGCCCTGCTGTGAGTTATTAGATCAAGATTTGTAATTGCAAGCACCTGATGAACAGGGCAGAAAATTTGGGCCTTTGGCGGTGGTGGTGGACGGTGTTGCCACAAGACTGTAAGCTCTCACAGTTACTCTTGGTGGGCGCAGGAATGGGCCCTGCTGTGAGTTATTAGATCAAGATTTGTAATTGCAAGCACCTGATGAACAGGGCAGAAAAATTGGGCCTTTGGCGGTGGTGGTGGACGGTGTTGCCACAAGACTGTAGGCCCTCATAGTTACTCTTGGTGGGCGCAGGAATGGGCCCTGCTGTGAGTTATTAGATCAAGATTTGTAATTGCAAGCACCTGATGAACAGGGCAGAAAAATTGGGCCTTTGGCGGTGGTGGTGGACGGTGTTGCCACAAGACTGTAAGCTCTCACAGTTACTCTTGGTGGGCGCAGGAATGGGCCCTGCTGTGAGTTATTAGATCAAGATTTGTAATTGCAAGCACCTGATGAACAGGGCAGAAAAATTGGGCCTTTGGCGGTGGTGGTGGACGGTGTTGCCACAAGACTGTAGGCCCTCATAGTTACTCTTGGTGGGCGCAGGAATGGGCCCTGCTGTGAGTTATTAGATCAAGATTTGTAATTGCAAGCACCTGATGAACAGGGCAGAAAAATTGGGCCTTTGGCGGTGGTGGTGGACGGTGTTGCCACAAGACTGTAGGCCCTCATAGTTACTCTTGGTGGGCGCAGGAATGGGCCCTGCTGTGAACTATTAGATCAAGATTTGTAATTACCCGCCCCTGTTAAACAGGGGCTGAAAAATTGTGCCTTAGGCACTGGTGCTGGTGCCACAACACTGCAACCCCTCACAGATACTGTACTTGGAGCACAGCAGTCACACGTGTTGCGAAGCATTTTTTTAAAAAAATTGTAAGTACACGCCCCTGTTAAACAGGGGCTGAAAAATTGTGCCTTAGGCACTGGTGCTGGTGCCACAACACTGCAACCCCTCACAGATACTGTACTTGGAGCACAGCAGTCACACGTGTTGCGAAGCATTTTTTTAAAAAATTGTAAGTACACGCCCCTGTTAAACAGGGGCTGAAAAATTGTGCCTTAGGCACTGGTGCTGGTGCCACAACACTGCAACCCCTCACAGATACTGTACTTGGAGCACAGCAGTCACACGTGTTGCGAAGCATTTTTTTATAAAAATTGTATGTACACGCCCCTGTTAAACAGGGGCTGAAAAATTGTGCCTTAGGCACTGGTGTGGTGGCATGGATCATTGAGGAGGAGGAAGAGGATAGTCAGTGAACATAAGAGGACAGTCACTCAGCATCAGCATAGGCAGTCTTGAAGGGATGTGACATTAAAAATTATTCGGTTATATCCGCCTCAGGTGCCTGGTAGCTGGTGGTGATCCAAGACTGATTCATTTTGATGAAGGTCAGTCGATCAACCGAGGCGGTGGACAGGCGCACCCTATGATCGGTGACAAATCCTCCAGCAGCACTGAATGTGCGTTCGGAAAGAACGCTGGAGGCAGGACAGGCCAGTAGCTCAATTGCATACTGTGCAAGCTCTGGCCAGTGATCCATCCTCAGGACCCAGTAAGCCAGAGGATTTTCGGTGGGAAAGGTGTCCAAGTCTGACCTTGCCCCAAGGTATTCCTGCACCATGTATATCAGACGCTGGCGATGGTTGCTGGAACCGATCATACCTTGGGGCTGCGGACTAAAAAATTGTCTGAACGCATCGGTCAGACGTCCACCTTCCCCACCGCTCCTTCTGCTACTGACCGAAGCCTCAGCAACTCGTCGCCCAGGACCAGGAGTTTGTAACCTCCCAGTTTCTGGGAACGCGTTGCACAGACCTTTCTGCAAGGCCTCCCTGAGATGTCTCATCCTCTGCTCCCTCTGCGACGGCAAGATAAGGTCCGCAACCTTACCCTTGTACCGCGGATCAAGGAGAGTGGCCAGCCAGTAATGGTCCCTCTCCTTGATCCGAAGAACACGAGGATCCTTCCGCAGGCTTTGCAGGATCAGGGAGGCCATGCAGCGTAGGTTAGCTGAGGCATTCGGTCCGGAGTCTTCTGGGTCACTGAGGATGACATGATCGCCAGCCACCTCCTCCCAGCCACGTACAAGTCCACTGGTTTGTTGGGACTGTACATCATCCCTAAAAGACTGCTGCTGCTGATGCTGAGTGCCAGGCTCCACCTCCATGCTCACACAATCCTCCTCCTCCTCCTCCTCCTCCTCCTCCTCCTCCTCTTCCTGTGTGATGGGTGGGACAGAAGGAACACTGTCCGGATAAAGGGGGCCTTGAGAGGCAAGGAAGTCCTCCTCTTCCTGCCTCTGTTCTGCCTCAAGTGCCCTGTCCATTATCCCACGCAGCGTATGCTCCAACAGGTGGACAAGAGGGACAGTGTCACTGATGCATGCACTGTCACTGCTCACCATCCTCGTGGCCTCCTCAAATGGTGAGAGGACAGTGCATGCATCCCTGATCATGCTCCACTGACGTGGGGAAAAAAAACCAAGCTCCCCTGACCCTGTCCTGGTGCCGTAGTCGCAAAGGTACTCATTGATGGCCCTCTGCTGCGTGTGCAGTCGCTGCAGCATGGCCAACGTTGAGTTCCACCTGGTGGGCATGTCACATATTAGGCGGTTCTTGGGCAGGTTCAGCTCCTTTTGCAGCTCAGTCAGCCGAGCACTGGCATTATAAGATCGGCGGAAATGCACACAGACTTTCCTGGCCTGCCTCAGGACATCCTGTAAGCCTGGGAACCTGCCCAAGAACCGCTGCACCACCAGGTTGAGGACGTGAGCCATGCAGGGCACATGGGTGAGCTGCCCCTGTCGCAGGGCGGAGAGGAGGTTGGTGCCATTGTCAGAAACGACCATTCCTGGCTTAAGCTGACGTGGCGTCAACCACCTCTCGGCCTGCCCCTGCAGAGCTGCCAGAACCTCTGGCCCAGTGTGGCTCCTGTCCCCCAAACACACCAGCGCAAGCACGGCATGGCATCTTTTTGCCTGCGTACTTGCGTAGCCCCTTGTACGCCTACGGAGCACCGCTGGTTCCAAGGACAGAGCACTGGAGGAAGAAGAAGAGGAGGGGGTGGAGGAGAGAGGTGTGTCACAACCAGTAGCAGTAGTAGCGTTTTGGAGGCGTGGTGGCGGAACAACCTCCAACACTACTGCACCTTGTCCTGCATCCCTCCCAGCTGCCAATAGAGTGACCCAATGGGCCGTGAAAGAAAGGTACCATCCCTGTCCATGCCTGCTGGACCATGAGTCAGCGGTAATATGCACCTTACCGCTGACCGCCCTGTCCAGCGAGGCATGGACATTGCCTTCCACATGCCGGTAGAGAGACGGAATCGCCTTCCGTGAGAAAAAGTGGCGTTTGGGAACCTGCCACTGAGGAACCGCACATTGAACAAACTCACGGAAGGGGGCCGAGTCTACCAACTGAAAAGGCAGCAGTTGAAGTGCTAGCAATTTAGCCAAGCTAGCATTCAACCGCTGGGCATGTGGATGGCTGGGAGTGTACTTCTTTCTACGGTCCAGCAGCTGGGGCAGGGAAATTTGCCTGCTGCAATCGGACGTCGGTGTACTGCAAGTACTTGGTTGTGACACACCTAATTCTACACCTTCAGTCCTCTCAGAGCAGCTTTCAGAGAGGACTGAAGGTGTAGTGGGGATGGAGATCCCAGCTGATGAGGAGCAAGGAGAGGTCCGCTTAGTTCTTTGGTGTGGGTCTATTATGTGTGCCTGCCAACGAGCTGCATGGCAGGTCGACATATGTCTGGTCATGCTTGTGGTGCCCAAGCGGCTGATGTTTTGGCCACGCGAGATTCGCTTGAGACAAATATTGCAAATAGCAGTGGTGCGATCTGATGCACTCGTCTCAAAAAAGGCCCACACCAAAGAACTTTTCTGATAACGTGCAGAGGCAGCGCCCTGCACAGGCGGAGCTCTGCGGTGTTGTACAGTTGCTGTGCTGGCCTCTACCTGGCCTCCAGGGGGCATCCTGCCTCGTTGGACATGTGACGCCGCATCCTCCTCCTCCTCGTCCTCCTCCTCATCCTCTCTCCCTTCAGGCACCCACGTGGAGTCAGTGACCTCATCATCCCCTCCCTCTTCACCACTAGAGCAAACCTGGCAGTAAGCTGCAGCTGGTGGAACAGTACTGCCAGATTCCTCAAGCTGGGTATCATCATCCGAGCCTTCGAATCGTTGGGCATCCTCCTGGAGCATGTACCCAACACTGTGCTCAAAGAGTTCGGGGGACTCCTCAGGAGGACATGGTGGGTCTAGGGAAGGGGTGGCTGATGATGCCATTGAGTACGCGTTGGCAGCTGCTCTGCCAGTACCCTGAGCCTGGGTGAGAGAGGATGAGGAGGATGAGGAGGGCTTGGTCATCCATTCTACCAAGCCTTCAGCATGATGCGGCTCCACATGTCCAGCTGCCGAAAACAAAGACGCGCGTGTCCCATGGCCACGTGCTGATGACGATGCACGACCACGTCCACGGCCACGTCCACTAGAAACAGAGCCTGCCTGCCCTGTGTTCTTGGCTCTGCACGCTCTGCCTCCCCTTGGCGGTCTTCCAGCCATTGTAGTCGGTAGTCCTGTGGGTGCTGCTGAGAAGAAAATATAGGAGCTCTGTGTGATGCCACTAACACACTAGAAGTCCTATGGGTGCTTCTGCAAAGAAAATAGAGGAGCTCTGTGTGATGCCACTAACACACTAGAAGTCCTGTGGGTGCTGCTGAGAAGACAATATAGGAGCTCTGTGTGATGCCACTAACACACTAGAAGTCCTATGGGTGCTTCTGCAAAGAAAATAGAGGAGCTCTGTGTGATGCCACTAACACACTAGAAGTCCTGTGGGTGCTGCTGAGAAGACAATATAGGAGCTCTGTGTGATGCCACTAACACACTAGAAGTCCTATGGGTGCTTCTGCAAAGAAAATAGAGGAGCTCTGTGTGATGCCACTAACACACTAGAAGTCCTGTGGGTGCTGCTGAGAAGACAATAAAGGAGCTCTGTGTGATGCCACTAACACACTAGAAGTCCTATGGGTGCTTCTGCAAAGAAAATAGAGGAGCTCTGTGTGATGCCACTAACACACTAGAAGTCCTGTGGGTGCTGCTGAGAAGACAATATAGGAGCTCTGTGTGATGCCACTAACACACTAGAAGTCCTATGGGTGCTTCTGCAAAGAAAATAGAGGAGCTCTGTGTGATGCCACTAACACACTAGAAGTCCTGTGGGTGCTGCTGAGAAGAAAATATAGGAGCTCTGTGTGATGCCACTAACACACTAGAAGTCCTATGGGTGCTTCTGCAAAGAAAATAGAGGAGCTCTGTGTGATGCCACCAACACACTAGAAGTCCTGTGGGTGCTGCTGAGAAGAAAATATAGGAGCTCTGTGTGATGCCACTAACACACTAGAAGTCCTATGGGTGCTTCTGCAAAGAAAATAGAGGATCTCTGTGTGATGGGACTAACACACTTCAAGTCCTATAGGTGCTTCTGGGAACAAAATATAGGTCTGTGTGATGGGACTAACACACTTCAAGTCCTATAGGTGCTTCTGGGAAGAAAATATAGGATCTCTGTATGATGGGACTAACACACTTCAAGTCCTATAGGTGCTTCTGGGAACAAAATATAGGTCTGTGTGATGGGACTAACACACTTCAAGTCCTATAGGTGCCTCTGGGAACAAAATATATGATCTCTGTGTGATGGGACTAACACACTTCAAGTCCTATGGGTGCTTCTGGGAAGAAAATATAGGTCTGTGTGATGGGACTAACACACTTCAAGTCCTATAGGTGCTTCTGGGAACAAAATATATGATCTCTGTGTGATGGGACTAACACACTTCAAGTCCTATAGGTGCTTCTGGGAAGAAAATGTAGGTCTGTGTGATGGGACTAACACACTTCAAGTCCTATAGGTGCTTCTGGGAACAAAATATATGATCTCTGTGTGATGGGACTAACACACTTCAAGTCCTATAGGTGCTTCTGGGAAGAAAATATAGGTCTGTGTGATGGGACTAACACACTTCAAGTCCTATAGGTGCTTCTGGGAACAAAATATATGATCTCTGTGTGATGGGACTAACACACTTCAAGTCCTATAGGTGCTTCTGGGAAGAAAATGTAGGTCTGTGTGATGGGACTAACACACTTCAAGTCCTATAGGTGCTTCTGGGAACAAAATATATGATCTCTGTGTGATGGGACTAACACACTTCAAGTCCTATAGGTGCTTCTGGGAAGAAAATGTAGGTCTGTGTGATGGGACTAACACACTTCAAGTCCTATAGGTGCTTCTGGGAACAAAATATATGATCTCTGTGTGATGGGACTAACACACTTCAAGTCCTATAGGTGCTTCTGGGAACAAAATATAGGATCTCTGTGTGATGGGACTAACACACTTCAAGTCCTATAGGTGCTTCTGGGAACAAAATATAGGATCTCTGTGTGATGGGACTAACACACTTCAAGTCCTATGGGTGCTTCTGGGAAGAAAATATAGGTCTCTGTGATGGGACTAACACACTTCAAGTCCTATAGGTGCTTCTGGGAACAAAATATATGATCTCTGTGTGATGGGACTAACACACTTCAAGTCCTATGGGTGCTTCTGGGAAGAAAATATAGGTCTGTGTGATGGGACTAACACACTTCAAGTCCTATAGGTGCTTCTGGGAACAAAATATATGATCTCTGTGTGATGGGACTAACACACTTCAAGTCCTATAGGTGCTTCTGGGAAGAAAATGTAGGTCTGTGTGATGGGACTAACACACTTCAAGTCCTATAGGTGCTTCTGGGAACAAAATATATGATCTCTGTGTGATGGGACTAACACACTTCAAGTCCTATAGGTGCTTCTGGGAAGAAAATATAGGTCTGTGTGATGGGACTAACACACTTCAAGTCCTATAGGTGCTTCTGGGAACAAAATATATGATCTCTGTGTGATGGGACTAACACACTTCAAGTCCTATAGGTGCTTCTGGGAAGAAAATGTAGGTCTGTGTGATGGGACTAACACACTTCAAGTCCTATAGGTGCTTCTGGGAACAAAATATATGATCTCTGTGTGATGGGACTAACACACTTCAAGTCCTATAGGTGCTTCTGGGAAGAAAATATAGGTCTGTGTGATGGGACTAACACACTTCAAGTCCTATAGGTGCTTCTGGGAACAAAATATAGGAGCTCTGTCTGCCTGCCTGCCACGAACACACTACAAGTCCTATAGGTGCTTCTGGGAACAAAATATAGGAGCTCTGCCTGCCTGCCACGAACACACTACAAGTCCTATAGGTGCTTCTGGGAACAAAATATAGGAGCTCTGCCTGCCTGCCACGAACACACTACAAGTCCTATAGGTGCTTCTGGGAACAAAATATAGGAGCTCTGCCTGCCTGCCACGAACACACTACAAGTCCTATAGGTGCTTCTGGGAACAAAATATAGGAGCTCTGCCTGCCTGCCACGAACACACTACAAGTCCTATAGGTGCTTCTGGGAACAAAATACAGGAGCTCTGTTTGCTGCCAGTGCCTGCCTGCCACGAACACACTACAAGCCCCTCTTTCTAAATCAATCTTTTTAAATGAATCTATCTAACTCAATCTCTCTAAGTAAATCTCTCTAACTAACTAAATCCAGCAGAGTGACACAGAACGATCCTGCTCTATCTACGCCGGAACAGCATGTGACCGGCGCAGACGGCGTGGCGGCCTTTTATAAGAGGGGGCGTGTACTAAAGCCCCTGAGCTGTAATTGGCTACAGGCGTCCTGCCTGTAGCCAATTATGGCTCTTCGAGTTTCCGGCGCTGTGATTGGCCAAGCATGCGGGGTCACAGTGCATGCTTGGCCAATCATCAGCCAGCAATGCACTGCGCCGGCCGCGCCGGCCGCAATGCATTGCGGGGCCGCTCGCATCACAAGAATGTGATGCGAACGGCCCAAATAGTTCTGGGCTCGCCGATCGAGCGAACGCCCGGTGCTCGATGCGAACATGGGTTCGCATCGAGCACCGGGCCCATCCCTATTCTTCAGTATGCAAGATGTTTTGGAGTGACGGTAAGGGGCGTCTGGCCTTGGAGGTGGTGTCAACTTTGTGGTCTATTGTGGTGTTGTAGTCGCCGCACATTATGACTGCACCTTTTTTAAGAGAGTTAATCTTGTGAAGCAGTTTCTTCATAAACCACAGTTGGTGCGTGTTACATTACATTAATCAGGGTGTAGAGATGATTGTTGAATGTGCCAATCACAATTAGAAAGCGACCTTCAGGGTCTGCATGGGATTCATGTAAAGAGAAGGCCACGGAGTCTCTGATGGCTATCACTACTCCTTTCTGTTTTTTGGGTGATGAAGCGTGGAAAATGTGGGGGAATTTCCTGTGGTGAAAAGAAGGAAGGGATGGCCGAGGAAGACCAGTGGGATTCCTGTAAACACAGAATGTCTGCCTGGAGTTTGAGGGCTTCCTTCCAGGTGGATGCTCTTTTGGCCGGGTGGTTCAGGCCGTGGACATTAAAGGATGTTATTTTGACCGCCATGTGTGGTGTAGGAAGTAGATAAAGAGGTACCTTGAGCAGATCAGATGGTGTTCCCTGGGTTCTTGGTGGTGTTGTTCTGGAGACGGGAGTTTACAGGGGGCCATCTGGTTCCAAGTTGTACGATCCATCAGGAATTGGGTGGAGAGGGATGAAGATGAAGGGAGGAGAAGGAGAAAAAACAAACTGTCAATAGTTAAACAAAACAAAAACTGGTGTGTTAAGAAAGTAGATTCCTTTCAGGATCTGGTGGCAGTTGAACTGCACATAGCTTGCATAGGGGAGCTTTGTGGTGTATAGCTCCAGCGTAGGTTGGGAAACTAGCATGAGTAGGTAGTTACATTCGAGGCGCGGTTGACTTGTGCGATTTCCTTTTGTGCGACACAATTTGCCATTCTTCCAGTGTGTTTGTCTTGGGGGTTGAGTGAGTCTCCTCAGGAGTATGTGCAGGGAGGATATCCCAGGCCCGTAGTAGAGCTAGGCCTTCCTCCAAGCTGGTAATCACTGATGATTTCCCCTCGTAGGTAACTGTGAGTTTCGTTGGGTACCCCCAGCGGTAGGCAATATTGTGGTTACGTAGGGCTTTGGTCACAGTAAGAAGTGACTTACGTTTCTGCATGGTGTACTGTGATAAGTCTGCAAAGACCTGTATGTTGGCATAAATTTCAAGGGGTTGCGTACATTTCCTGAAGGCAGACATGAATTGGTCCTTCACATGGAAAAATGGACCCTCATCAGGACGTCTCTGGGAAGGGTGTCAGGGAGGTGGGAAGGCTTGGGGAGACGGTGTATTCTGTCAATCACCAGGTCTGATGCGGTCAGGGATGGTAAGTACGCGGAAATGAGTTCCTGAGCATACTGTTGTAATTGTGCTGGTTGGATGTCTTCAAGGTTAGCGACCTTTGCTTTCAGCCATGTGACCTCATCGGATTTATCATGGTGAGAGCCCACTAAGGTGTTGTAGGATGCAGCATACTCTCCCATTTTTGTTTCAGCAGGCTCTACTCTGTTCCCCAGTTCTCCTATTTCAGATTTAAAGTTTTGCATGCATTCCATCATGTCAGTATGCAAGGAGCTGCGCAGGGAGACAAGCATGTCTTTCAGTGTCGTATCTGACACTGGTTGGTTGGAGATGGGGAAGGAGTTAATGGTGTCAGGTAGTTCTCTGGTGTCTTCTAGTGAAGTAGATGTGTCACTGACCTTATGGCCGTATAGGCCGTCTGCCATCCAGGGCCTTGATTTGGCTGGGCTGCCCGTCAGTGGAGTAGAGGCGTCCGGTGAGCGCTGCTGTGAGCCCATCCCAGGGCTTAAGCTGAGCAAAGCTGGCTGAGAGTCCTGTGATGAGGCCGGCGAGCGGCTGCCGGCACCATCTTGGGCAAGGCCGTGGGCTTTAGGAGGGAAGAATTTGTTCAGTTTCTTCGGTCGATGCGGGTTTTGTCGCTTCCTGGCCATCCTGTGGGGTAGCAGGGACCGTTGGGGCTCCGGTGGAGATGTGGGTGTCTGCAAATGTCGCCTCGAATCGGCTTAGTTTCCGACGCTGGAGCGGAGCTCGTGGTCTAAGCGTCCACCTCTTAGCGTGGTAGCCACGCCCCCGGGAGCAGTGATTTTAATGACACTTAAAGTGAAAAAAAAAGTGAAATATTCCTTTAAACATCGTGCCTGGGGGGTGTCTATAGTATGCCTGTGAAGTGGCACGTTTCCCGTGTTTAGAACAGTCCCTGCACAAAATTACATTACTAACGGAAAAAAAAGTAATTTAAAACTGCTTGCGGTTTTAATGTAATGTCTGGTCCAGGCAATATGGATGAAAATCATTGAGAAAAATGGCATGAGTACCCCCCCCCCCCGCCCATTACCAGCCCCTTTGGGTCTTGTATGGATATTAAGGGGAACCCCGTACCCAAATTAAAAAAAGGAAAGGCGTGGCCCCCAGGCCCTATATACTCAGAACAGCACTATGCAGGCGGTGCAAACAAGACAGGGACTGTGTAGGTTTGTTGTTAAGTAGAATCTGTTTGTAATTTTGAACTGGTACATTTTTAACCACCTGATTACTTTGCACTTAAACCCCCCTCGTGACCAGACCAATTTTCAGCTTTTGGCGCTGACGCACTTGGAATGACAATTGCGCGGTCATACAACACTGTACCCAAATGAAATTTTTACAATGTTTTCCCCACAAATAGAGCTTTCTTTTGGTGGTATTTAATCACAGCTGGGGTTTTTATTTTTTGCTAAACAAAAAAAAAAAATGGAAAATTAAAAATAAAAATAAAATCATGTTTAACAGTTTGTTATAAAATTTAGCAAACAGGTAATTTTTCTGCTTCATTGATATGCGCTGACTAGGCGGCACTGGTGGGCACTGATAGGCGGCACTGGTGGGCACTGATAGGTGGCACTGGTGGGCACTGATAGGCTGCACTGGTGGGCACTGATAGGCTGCACTGGTGGGGACAGATAAGTCGGTACTGATGGGCACAGCAAAGATGGCACTGATGGGCACGGATGGGTGGCACGGATGGGTGGCACGGATGGGCACTGATGGATGGCACTGATAGATGGCACTGATGGGCACTGATAGATGGCACTGATAGGTGGCACTGATAGATGGCACTAATGGGCACTGATAGGTGGCACTGATGGGCACTGATAGGTGGCACTGGGCACTGATAGGTGGCACTCATGAGCACTGGTAGGGGACACTGATGAGCACTGGTAGGGGACACTGATGAGCACTGGTAGGTGACACTGATGTGCAGCACTGGCACTGTGGGCACTGACATATGGCACTGTGGGCACTGACAGATGGCACTGGGGGCACTGACAGATGGCACTGGGGGCACTGACAGATGGCACTGGGGGCACTTTAATTAGCAAATGTGGGCACCCTGGGCATATTGCAGTGAGAGGGACTGATGTCCTTCTCACTGCCGCCGGTGATCGGCTTTTTTTATTCTCCTCGTGCTGTCAGCGCGAGCAGGAAAAAAAGCCGATTACCGGCTCGGTTAATATCACATGATCAGCTGTCATTGGCTGACAGCTGATCACGTGGTAAGGGGTCGGGATCGACCCCTAACTCGGATCTGTGATCCAGCGAGTCTCACAGACTCGCGGATCACAGAGCGCGCCGCGCGCGCCCTTCAGGGGGCACGCAGGCAGCTCGTTGCCGGGACAACGTCAATAGACGTAGTCCCGGCACATTAGATCCGCGCTGTAGCCGTCATTTGGCTATAGCGCGGGTCTATAGTGGTTAAAGTGTAGCTTCAGTCAAAAAAAAATCTATTGTTAAGCTTTTTGGAAAACATAGGGAAGGGTTATCACCCCTGTAACATTTGTTTTGCTGTCTGTGCACCTGTTCAGAACATTTCACCTCACTTCCTGTCCCAATGACCAATGTTTTTTGAAAATTTGGGGTTTTTATTAAAAGAAGGATTGGGATAAAGCATAAGTGGAGAGGAGACACATTTTTCCCAGATCAACTCTTACAGGAGAGAATTTCTCTTCCTAGGGGTAGATTTCATCTCACTTCCTGTTGTCTCCTTCCGTTTGCATGTAGAAGACGTTTGTAAGTTGGATGTTTGAAAGTAGGGGCCTGCCCTATATGCTCTGCAGAAATTTGGGCCTAAGGTGTTGCCACAACACTGTAAGCCCTCAAAGTAACTCTTGGTGGGCGATGGAACGCCCTGCTGTGAACTATTATATCAAGAATTGTAATTACATGCCATTGTTGAACAGTGGTAGCAAAATTGGGCCTTTGGTGGTGGTGGTAATGGTGCTGGTGCCACAACACTGTAAGTCCTCACAGTTACTCTTGGTGGGCGCTGGGACGGGCCCTGATGTGAAATATTAAATCAAGAATTGTAATTACATGCACCTGTTGAACAGGGGCAGAAAAATTGGGCCTTTGGTGGTGGTGGTGGTGTTGCCACAACACTGTAACCCCTCACAGTTACTCTTGGTGGGCGCAGGAATGGGCCCTGCTGTGAAATATTAGATCAAGAATTGTAATTACAAGTCCCTGTTGAACGGGGCAGAAAAATTGGGCCTTAGACACTGGTGCTGGTGCCACGACACTGCAACCCCTCACAGATACTCTAGTTGGAGCGCAGGAATGATCCCTGCTGCAAAGTATTGCATCAAAAATTGTAATTACTCGCCCCTCTTAAACGGGGGCTGAAAAATTGGGCCTTAGGCACTGGTGCTGGTGCCACGACACTGCAACCCTTCACAGATACTCTAGTTGGAGCGCAGGAATGAGCCCTGCTGCAAAGTATTGCATCAAAAATTGTAATTACATGCCCCTGTTAAACAGGGGCTGAAAAATTGGGCCTTAGGCACTGGTGCTGGTGCCACAACACTGCAACCCCTCACATATACTCTAGTGTGAGTGCAGGAATGAGCTCTGCTGCAAAGTATTGAATCAAAAATTGTAATTACAAGTAGCTCAATTACAAGTAGCTCAATTGTATACTGTGCAAGCTCTGGCCAGTGACCCATCCTCAAGATCCAGTAACCCAGAGGATTTTCGGAAGTCTGATCTTGCCCCTAGGTATTCCTGCACCATGTAAATCAGACGCTGGCGATGGTTGCTGGAACCGATCATACCTTGGGGCTGCGGACTTAAAAATTGTCTAAACGCATCGGACAGACGGCCACCTTCTCCACCACTCCTTCTATGACTGACCGAAGCCTCAGCAACACGTTGTCCAGGACCAGGAATTTGTAACCTCCCAGTCTCTGGGAACGCTTTGCACAGACCTTTCTGCAAGGCCTCCCGAAGATGTCTCATCCTCTGCTCCCTCTGCAACAGCAAGATAAGGTCCGCAACCTTACACTTGTACCGTGGATCAAGGAGAGTTGCCAGCCAGTAATGATCGCTCTCCTTGATCCGATGAATACGAGGATACTTCCGTAGGCTTTGCAGGATCAGGGAGGCCATGCAGCATAGGTTAGCTGAGGCATTCGGTCCTCTGGGTCACTAAAGATGACATGATCTGTAGCCACCTCCTCCCAGCCACGTACAAGTCCACAGGTTTCTTGGCACTGTAAATGATCCCTAAAAGACTGCTGCTGATGCTGAGTGTCAGGCTCCACCTCCATGCTGACACAATCCTCCTCCTCCTCACCCTCCTTCTCCTCTTCCTGTGTGATCGGCGGGCCAGCAGGAACACTGTCTGGATAAAGGGGGCCTTAAGAGACAAGTGTGTAATAAATACTAAAGCGCTGATACATAAAAACTAAAACCTCAGTAATAAATAGATAAGATGACTAAATGATGTGCTGCACCATTAAAAGTGTAACCTACACTTAAAAAAATATGAAAAAAGGTTTACAGAGAGAGTATAAATAGTGCGCAAATCAACCTTATTCTAATAAGATCTTGAATAAAAATAAAAAAATAGTGTGGCCAATTGCCAATTCCTTGATAAATAAATAAATAGATAAATATATTCCGTGCTCGTGTGAACAATTTCCAAAGTGCTCTATACTGCTCAGAAATGCAACTACTCAGAGTGCAAAAACTGAATGAATAAATAAATGCAGTGATGAAAAAGGATACCTGGAACAAGCCAATGCAATTGGAGGAAAATTCAAAGAAAAAGGTTACAATGAAGAATTCATAGAACAAAAAATACAAGAGGTGCTAGAAATACCAAGGGAGAATAGAAAAAATGAGAACTATATAGAAATACCTATGATTTTTAACTTCAATATCCAATATAAAAAAATTGAGGGTATTATCAAAAAACATTGGCCATTACTACAGGCAGATAAGCAATTGAAGGGTGTATTACCAGATAAACCACGATTCATCTACCGAAAAGCTCCAACACTAAGAGACTTATTAGTCAAAATTGTACAATGTCGTTTTTTCAAGGAAAAGTAAAGGGTTTTTCCCATGCAAACAATGTTATGCATGTAGACAAACTAAGCAAAAAGGAAAAAAAGGAAATACATTTATATCAACAGCCACAAAAAGGGAATATGGGATAAAAGATTTTATTTCCTGTAGAACGGAAGGGGTTGTATACATGTTGGAATGCTCTTGCTCATTACAGTATGTGGGCAGGACCAAAAGACCATTATGGAAGTGTCTACGAGAACATGTGCAAAATATCAAAACAGGATTTCCTAAACATAGTGTATCCAGGCATTTTGCACAATGCCATGAACAAAAATCCATTTGAATTGAAGTTTTGGGCTATAGAAAAATATAAACCCAATTGGAGAGGAAGCCACAAGTTTAGAGAATTAAGTAAGAGCGAATCTAGATGGATATACGAGATAAATAGTTTTGCACCAGCAGGGTTAAACATTGACTTTGATCTCAATTGTTTTATATCCGATTTTTAATATATATATATATATATATATATATATATATATATATACATTTTTATATCTTTATATTTTCTATATATATTTTTTTTTATGGTTTTTATTACGTATGCGCTTACGTTTTGGTTATTTATATGATTGGTTTAAACTGTATTTATTGGTTTTAACCACATATATATCTATTCTCTCCCCATAAGTGATATCATCACATACAAACAACATTTTTTTATATATATATCTCTCTATTATGGATTTAATGGGGTCTTTCTTAGAGAAGTGCGGTCTCAATGGGGTCTATTATAGATAAGTGTTCCTCCATACCCCCGTGAATATAGGATTACATATACATACATCTCTGTGCATATCTTTAATGTTTATGGATCGCGCAGTAGCGGCCAACTATACAGAGAGGTTCTGGGTTCCCGCTATTGTATTCATATGCGGCTATCTCGTTTCCCCATAAACATTTAATTTGGAAGTATACCAATACATTTTTAACTTTTGTATATTTTTATTTTTATTTTATTTTTATTTTATTTTTATTTTTATTTTATTTTTATTTTTATTTTTATTTTTATTTTTATTTTTATTTTTATTATTTATATGTGTTTTATAAATTTTATTAGTATAATCACATATTGGGATGCACTCACCAGAGGTTAGATCAAAATAAGCCCTTCCATCAATCCACAGCACCACTGCTCCTCTCCTTACTCTCTCCTCTCAGAAGCAAGCCGTCAAAATAGCCTCATACAGGGAAAAAAATAAGGTGCATAGCGTAGTACAGTTTTTTTAAAAGAAAGGGTATTTTATTGAAATATCCATAAAACAGAAGCCCCCCCTAGTACTAAATGCGTACCATAAACACAATTAAAATGAGCATATAGTGCACTGTGCCTGATCCTTGTCGCATCCGCCGGAACTCCGCTCCTCCCACACCGCCGTATAGAACTGCGCTGTGTTTCCTGTATGCTGAGACCGTCCGGAGCGCACGGTGAGGCGCACGACGTCACTTCCGGTTGTAGGTCACTACCCTGACGCGTTTCGTCACTTCCTGACGCCCTCATACGAAGTCAGGAAGTGACGAAACGCGTCAGGGTCGTGACCTACAACCGGAAGTGACGTTGTGCGCCTCACCGTGCGCTCCGGACGGTCTCAGCATACAGGAAACACAGCGCAGTTCTATACGGCGGTGTGGGATGAGCGGAGTTCCGGCGGATGCGACAAGGATCAGGCACAGTGCACTATATGCTCATTTTAATTGTGTTTATGGTACGCATTTAGTACTAGGGGGGGCTTCTGTTTTATGGATATTTCAATAAAATACCCTTTCTTTTAAAAAAACTGTACTACGCTATGCACCTTATTTTTTTCCCTGTATGAGGCTATTTTGACGGCTTGCTTCTGAGAGGAGAGAGTAAGGAGAGGAGCAGTGGTGCTGTGGATTGATGGAAGGGCTTATTTTGATCTAACCTCTGGTGAGTGCATCCCCATAGGGGAGTCTGGATCTCACGTGGTGGATTCTTGGTGGATAAATATCGGTGGAAGCTTCTTCTATGATTATCACACTAGAGACTTTGGCACTCCCTTTACCAGATTATTATTGATCGTGAATTCATCTGCATCTTTACCGCAAGTCCTCGGTGAAATAGGGACTATAGCGCTGCTGCATTATTCTTATAGACTTTATTTACAAAGCACTATTTTAGACTACTGCCATATTCACATACTGTTCATTTTAAGCAGCTGCTTGTACCCTGAATGGGTGTATACCTTTAGCAATTTTATCCATTGTATGTATATATTTTTAAGAGTACACATCTAATAAGCGCGGAGGGGTGAACCTTAGGGCGGTTTTTAGTTTCATCCTATTTATCTATAATCACATATTATTGATTAAAGATGGTGGTTTTTGTTCAACACCGATTTTAAAAACTATATATATTTTTCTGTTGAAGGCTTAATTGATGCAGCTTCAAAATTTTATTCCTCAAAATCCGTATGTGTTGCTATGGTGCTAAGTATGGACTAGTATGGTCTTTTACAGCAGAGAAAGAGTTAACAGCACATTTACATAGGTACCCGGTGTGGCGGATTAGCGAATGGAATGATGACTCAAACAAACCAATAATAAGAATATCTGAAGATTTAAATCAACAAATCAGCAAATTGAAAAGGGAAGTTATATTTATATATATTTTTCCTACTTATTTCATATTTGTTTGCATCTCAATATAAATAAAGTTTTATCTAAGGTTGATGTGCCGATTTGCTAGTGGATTTATGTGAAAGCTATCAGCTGTCTATTACTATCGTCATTGGATTAGTACCAATCAACCAATTACCGATTGGTTGGTGTATGGGGCTGGAATAGCATCAGCTTAGGATCTACATCATTACCTATTGGTCACTTATATATTAATTTATAGCAAGCACATATTTGGTTTGGAACACTTTATTTTGGAACACTATATCTATTTATTCATTTATCCAGCCTTTGGATTTATTCATTCATTCAGTTTTTGCACTCTGAGTAGTTGCATTTCTGAGCAGTATAGAGGAGCATTATTTTTTATCTGCACTTGAGAGGCAAGGAAGTCCTCCTCTTCCTGCCTCTGTTCTGCCTCAAGTGCCCTGTCCATTATTCCATGCAGCGTATGCTCCAACAGGTGGCCAAGAGGGACAGTGTCACTGATGCATGCACTGTCACTGCTCACCATCCTCATGGCCTCCTCAAATGGTGACAGGGCAGTGCATGCATCCCTGATCATGGCCCACTGGCATGGAGAAAAAAAACGAGCTCCCTGACCCTGTCCTGGTGCCGTAGTCGCATAGGTACCTATTGATTGCCCTCTGCTGCATGTGCAGCCGCTGCAGCCACTGCAGCATGGCCAATGTTGAGTTCTACCTGGTGGACATGTCACAGATTAGGCGGGTCTTGGGCAGGTTCAATTCCTTTTGGAGGTCAGCCAGCCAAGCACTGGCATTATATGACTGGCGGAAATGCACACAGAGCTTTAGGTGTACACTGTGCAGGTGGCACAAAACACTGACTGTAATTGCTGCAGCAGCTGCCTGTGATATAGGATCAGAAGAACACCAGCAATTGGGGTTGCTTTAGGTAAACACTGTACTTGCAACAGCTTCAAAGGAAATTCAGACACTTCGCTGATGGCGCTGTGATTGGCCAAGCATGCGGGTCATAGTGCATGCTTGGCCAATCATCAGCCAGCAATGCACTGCGATGCCGCAGTGAATTATGGGCCGTGAGCGCCACTCGAATTTGGCGCGAGCGGCCCATAATGTTCGGATTTCGCCGAACGGGCGAACAGCCGATGTTCGAGTCGAACACTCAGCTCATCCCTATCTGTGACCTAAACCAGGCCACAAACACAGGCTCTGTGGATTGAAATCCAGGAACATCTGACAACACACTATAGCTCCTATGTGCACACAATCTCTTCCACTTCTGGGGCAGGGCTAGGTGGATGGCCCTGGGAAACCCTGCTAACAGAGTCATCAAAAAGCAGAAGAGACTGCTGCATGATTTGGGGCTCAGACTGCTTGGCTGATTTGCAAGGGGGGGAGGTGAAAGACTGATGGACATCGACTGCAGGTGCCAACTCTGATCTTTCATCAGGAGACTGGGTGGGAGACAATGTGAAGGAACCGGAGGCACTGTCAGCAACCCAATCTACTATCGCCTGTACTTGTCCTGGCCTCAACATTCAACGAAATACCGCTGCAGGCTCTGTCGCCTACTCGCACCTGAGGAAGGTGTTTCACTAGTGCGTATAGCTGGCACAGATCGACCACGTCCTCTCCCTGCAACAGGAGCTCCACCAGCAGCACCAAGATCCGGGCCACGTCCCCTTTTTGATGATCTCCTCATATTTTCAAAATTTATGATCTCGCCCTAAATGGGTGTTTTTGCAATAGCAGAATACACCCACAGTATGTAAAGTGTGTATCTCAAAAACTGCTAAACTGCAGAAAATGCTATTGGGAAAAAAAATGTCACTACAATTTTTTTTTTGGGATAGCACAATAGAAGAAATATCGATCGATTGTATGTCACACTCCTGCACAAAGCACTGAAAGATTACATTTTTTGGCAATAGCAGAATACACGCACAGTGTCTAAAGCGTGTATTAACATGCTGAAAATGCTATTGTAAAAAAAAAAACATGCACAAATCACAGCAAAATTAATTTTTTTGCAATGTTTTTGCAATAGCAGAATACACACAGAGTTTGGTGTATCTCTTAGTAAAATATGCAGTGCAGTGATGCTGCACTGAGCTTGCAGGTAAAAGTTATATTTTGTCTGGCACTGGCCTCATGGCACTGTTAAAAGACTGTGCACTGCACCCCAGCCAGGGTACAATTGATTTAGGAATCTCTTCAATAATTCTCTCTGCCTCTTTCTTTTCCTTAATAAAGACACTCTCTAGTCTCTACTCTAGCTATGTAGATCGCTCACTGATATAACTAATTTGAAGAAAATTTAAGGAATGTGGACTGACTGACTGTATCAGACTAACTCCTAATGAAATCCTCTCTTAGCAGCACAGGAACCTGTCTATAGCAGAGTGAGGTGCTGTGCTGTGTGCCTGTACCTTATATAGAGGCTGGGTCACATGCTGCACTGGCCAATCACAGCCATGCCATTAATAGGCATGGCTGTGATGGCTTTTAAGGGCACCCTAGTGAAACTAGCGTGGATTGGCTGCCCTGCAGCTTGTAAAAGGCGCCAATACATCGCCGAACACCGGACCCAAACCCAATCATACAGTCAATAGTTCGGGTACGGGTCCGGGACCCGGACACCCAAAAGTCCGGTACGGACCCGAACTTTACAGTTCGGGTTCGCTCAACCCTACTCTTAAGTAATCCAAATCTGAAACTGAAAAATTGAACGCATGTTTGCAGCATCGGAAGGTAGTCTGGCATCCAGAAACAAACAGTGGTCTAAATGGCTTGAATGGTATCAATTATAATCTAAAGTTCAAACCCAACCTAGCTCCTGTATCCGAGTGACAATTTATAGATGAACTAATTGTCATGCAGGGACTCTGCTGATAAGCACATACCTGTCAAACAACACTAATACTGTAATATTCTGTATACTAATTATACTTCAAATGGCAACCACTACGACCAAACTTTTCTTTTATCTTTTACCTAAACACTAAATGGGTATTTATATTACTTTATTCTGTTATTCTCTATAGTTGATTAACCATTTAAAAGATCAGAGCAGTACTCTCCAGTTAAGGTAGGCAGTATTGCCTCCCTCCTTATAACACAGTTTGCTCCCAGATTGGGTGTATGGGAGTGGGGGACAATGCTCATACCGTGCGGCTAGCAACAATGCTTCATCTAATGTTCAAGCTTAAACATGACTATGTTTTGTTTAACAAAGTAACCATTATGCATATATCTGGTACATATCTGATTATATCACAGGATATACTACGTTTTCTTATCCTTTTCTATTGTTTTTTCCTTGTATGTACAAAAACCTTAATAAAAATCATTGAAATTAAAAAATATATAATGTTTGGGGATTTAAAGTAATTTTCTAGCAAAAAAAATATTTTTTTTTTTAATGTAAACAAAAAAAAGGTGTCAGAAAAGGCTTGGTCTTCAAGTGGTTAGAAGAGTGGGTTATGTGTGGCATAAACTTTTTATGTTGGGCATAAAATGCCAGGACAGTTCAAACACCCCCTAAATGACCCCTTTTTAGAAAGTAGATACCCCAAGCTATTTGCTGATAGGCATGTTGAGTCCATGGAATATTTGATGTTTTGCCACAAGTTTATGGAAAATGACAATATTTTTTAAACAAAGTTGTCAATGAAATTATATATTGCTCACACATGTCAGGGTTATATGTAGAATTACACCCCAATATACATTCTGCTAATTCTCCTGAGTACGGGGATAACACATGTGTGGGACTATTTGTCAGTCTAGCCGCATACAGGACCCTGAAATCCAATAAGCACCTTGAAGCTTTTTACGGGCATTATTTACCCCTTACATTTCATGACTGCCTATCACAGTTTCAGGGGTCCTGAAATGTCAAGATAGCACAAACCCCCCCAAATGACCACTTTTTGGAAAGTATACACCCCAAACTATTTGAGGAGAGGCATGAGAGCTATTTTGCAGATCTCATTTGTTGCCACCATTTTTTGTAAAATAAAGAAAATACTCAACATGCCACTTATTATTATTATTATACACGATTTATACGATTTGTATTTCACATATACCCATGGCATGTTTGAGCAATAGATCATTTAGTGACGACTTTGTGTAAAAAAAAATATATATATATATACTTTTTTTGTGTCATTTTCCAGAAACTTTTGGCAAACAATAAAATATTCCATGGACTAAACATAGTTTGGGGTGTCTACTTTTCATAAAGGGGCCACTTGGTGGTGGTGGTGGTGGTGGTGGGGGTCTATCTTGGCATTTTCAGGGCCTCTGAAACTGTTATAGGTAGTGAGGAAGTGAAATTAGCAATTTACGCAATTTTGAAATCCTGAAGTCGGTGGTTTGGTTTTCGGCAGTGGCGGGCCATCCATAGGGGGCGCCCGTCTCTTCAGTGGAGAGGCCCCTCCCCTCTCCACTGAACACACAGAGGAAACCAGTAATGGATGGGCCATCACTGCATGATGTATCGCCTATCCCTTCAATGCCAAGCAACCTACCGACATGGCCAGGAGGCAGCAGAAGGTGGGTACCCTATGGGGGGGGGGGGGGGCACCTGATCACTGCTGACATTCATGGATGGGGGCAAGAGGTTCTGCAGCAGGAGTGGGGCCTGGGAGTAAGTTGCAGTGCTGTTATTCCAATTTACAAGAACAAGCTCCAGTAAGGACGGCCACCTTTGCATATCCGACAGTCACAGTTCTGATATCTATAGGTGGCCGTCCTTACTGGAGCTTGTACTCAGAGTCTGTATGTCACACTGCTGCTCTTCTCCACCTTCAGACAGACTGCTTCGGATGTCTCTTCTGCACATGCAGTAACTCATGGTATGGCAGCTGCCAGCTACTGTGTGTGACTCTGTGATAAGAAGATGGGTGAATTTCACAGCAACAGGTTGTTTTAAAATGTGTCAAACTGAAAACGTGCCTTCAGGCTGGGAAGAAGTGTGTTCTGTGTATTTATTGTGTGTTCTGTGTATGTATTGTGTGTTCTGTGTATGTATTGTAGACATGGGCGCCGTCCAAAAAAATTTCCGTTTCGTTCCATACGGAAAAAAAAAATAGTATTTTGTAATTTGTGTACGAAATACGAATTTTCTTTAGGTTCGTAAAGTTTTCATTAAAATAACGAATGTTCATTATGATGAATTTATCATTATGAGGGGTTCCCACCATCCCTGTGCTGTGCTGACTTCCTCTGGTGAACAAAACACCAGTCATGTATCTGTTAATTTGGATCCGAAATTCAAATGTATTATTTTGTATGAAATGCGTGAGCATAGAAATTCCCATAATGTTCCCACCATCCCTGTGCTGAGTTCCCGGGTCTGAGTGTACACCCGCTGTGCCCATTATGAGGGGTTACCAACATCCCTGTGCTGTGCTGACTTCCTCTGATTGGTGAACAAAACACCAGTCATGTTTTTGTTAATTTGGATCCGAAATTCTGAAATTCGTTAACGAAATTTCGTATTATGTATGAAATTCGTAAGCATAGAAATTCCCCATAGGGTTCCCACCATCCTTGTGCTGACTTCCTGGGGTTTTAACTTTTAGGTTCGTTAACTTTTCATTAATTACGAATTTTCGTTATGAATTTGGATCCGAAATTCTATAACGAAATTTCGTATTTAGTATAAAATTCGTAAGCATAGAAATTCCCATAGGGTTCCCACCATCCCTGTGCTGACTTCCTGGGTCTGAGTGTACACCCGCTGTGCCCATTATGAGGGGTTCCCACCATCCCTGTGCTGTGCTCACTTCAGCAGTCACAATTCTGTTAATTTGTATCCGAAATTCCGAAATTCGTTTACGAGATTTCGTATTTTGTATGAAATTCGTAAGCATAGAAATTCCCCATAGGGTTCCCATCATCCTTGTGCTGACTTCCTGGGGTTTTAACTTTTAGGTTTGTTAACTTTTCGTTAATTACGAATTTTCGTTATGAATTTGGATCCGAAATTCATAAACGAAATTTCGTATTTTGTACGGAATTCGTATGCATAAAAATTCGTATTTCGGATTCGTACGAATGTACGAATTTCCGGAAATTCGTCCAAATTTCCGTTTCATACAAAACTAATCGCACATATCTAATGTATTGTGTATTCTGTGTATATACTGTGTGTTCTGTATGTACTGCGTGTTCTGTGTATGGTTTGTGTGGTCTGTGTATGTACAGGGTGTTCTGTGTGTTCTGTGTATATACTGTGTGTTCTGTATGTACTGTGTGTTCTGTGTATGTACTGTGTGTTCTGTGTCTACTGTGTGTACTGTGTGTTCTGTATGTTCTGTGTGTTCTTTATGTACTGTGTGTTCTGTGTATGTACTGTGTGTTCTGTATGTACTGTGTGTTTTGTGTGTTCTGTGTATATACTGTGTATTTTGTGTGTTCTGTGTGTTCTGTGTATGTACTGTGTGTTATGTGTATGTACTGTGTGTTCTGTATGTACTATGTGTTCTGTGTGTGTTCTTTGTATGTTCTGTATGTTCTGTGTGTTCTGTGTATGCACTGTGTGTGCTGTATGTACTGTGTGTTCTGTATGTTCTGTGTGTTCTGTATATGTTATGTGTGTGTTCTGTGTATGATGTGTGTGTTCTGTGTATGATGTGTGTGTACTGTGTGTTCTATGTGTTCTGTGTGTACTGTGTGTTCTGTGCATGTAATGTGTGTTCTGTGTATGTATTGTGTGTTATGTGTATGTACTGTGTGTTCTGTGTCTACTATGTGTTCTGTATGTTCTGTGTGTTATGTGTATGTACTGTGTGTTCTGTATGTGCTGTGTGTTCTGTATGTGCTGTGTGTTATGTGTAAGTACTGTGTGTTCTGTATGTACTGTGTGTTCTGTGTATGTACTGTGTGCTCTGTATGTACTGTGTGCTCTGTGTGTTCTGTGTGCTCTGTGTGTTCTGTGTGTTCTGTGTGTTCTGTGTGTACTGTGTGTACTGTGTGTTCTGTATGTTTTGTGTGTTCTGTATGTTTTGTGTGTTCTGTATGTTATGTGTGCTCTGTATGTACTGTGTGTTCTGTGTATGTACGGTGCGTTCTGTATGTTCTATATTACTGTGTGTTCTGTATGTTCTGTGTGTTCTGTGTATGTACTGTGTGTTCTGTGTGTGTTCTTTGTATGTTCTGTGTGTTATGTATGTTCTGTGTGTTATGTATGTGCTGTGTGTTCTGTGTATGTTATTTGTGTTATATGTATGTTCTGTGTATGTACTGTGTGTTCTGTGTGTTCTGTGTATGTACTGTGTGTTCTGTATTACTGTGTATTCTGTATGTACTGTGTGTTCTGTGTATGTACTGTGCGTTCTGTATGTTCTGTGTATGTACTGTGTGTTCTGTGTATGTACTGTGTGTTCTGTGTGTTCTGTGTATGTACTGCATGTTCTGTATTACTGTGTATTCTGTATGTACTGTGTGTTCTGTATGTTCTGTGCGTTCTGTGTATGTACTGTGTGTTCTGTATATACTGTGTGTTCTGTGTGTTCTGTGTGTACTGTGTGTACTGTGTGTTCTGTATTACTGTGTGTTCTGTATGTTCTGTGTGTTCTGTGTATGTACTGTGTGTTCTGTGTGTGTTCTTTGTATGTTCTGTGTGTTATGTATGTTCTGTGTGTTATGTATGTTCTGTGTGTTCTGTGTGTGTTATTTGTGTTATATGTATGTTCCGTGTATGTACTGCGTGTTCTGTATTACTGTGTATTCTGTATGTACTGTGTGTTCTGTGTATGTACTGTGCGTTCTGTATGTTCTGTGTATGTACTGTGTGTTCTGTGTATGTACTGTGTGTTCTGTGTGTTCTGTGTATGTACTGCGTGTTCTGTATTACTGTGTATTCTGTATGTACTGTGTGTTCTGTATGTTCTGTGCGTTCTGTGTATGTACTGTGTGTTCTGTATATACTGTGTGTTCTGTGTGTTCTGTGTGTTCTGTATGTTATGTGTATGCACTGTGTGTTATGTATGTACTGTGTGTTCTGTGTGGTCTGTATGTTCTGTGTATGTACTGTGTGTTCTGTGTTTTCTGTGTGTTCTGTATGCCATGTGTATGTACTGTATGCACTGTGTGTTCTGTGTATGTTCTGTGTGTTCTGTATGTTCTGTGTATGTTCTGTGTGTTCTGTATGTTCTGTGTATGTACTGTGTGTTCTGTATGTACTGTGTGTTCTGTATGTACTGTGTGTTCTGTGTATGTACTGTGTGCTCTGTATGTACTGTGTGCACTTTATGTACTGTGTGTTCTATGTGTACTGTGTGTTCTGTATGTTCTGTGTATGTACTGTGTGTTCTGTATTACTGTGTGTTCTGTATGTTCTGTGTGTTCTGTGTATGTACTGTGTGTTCTGTGTGTGTTCTTTGTATGTTCTGTGTGTTTTGTGTGTTATGTATGTTCTGTGTGTTATGTATGTTCTGTGTGTTCTGTGTGTGTTATTTGTGTTATATGTATGTTCTGTGTATGTACTGTGTGTTCTGTGTGTTCTGTGTGTTCTGTGTATGTACTGCGTGTTCTGTATTTCTGTGTATTCTGTATGTTCTGTGTATGTACTGTGTGTTCTGTATGTTCTGTGCGTTCTGTGTATGTACTGTGTGTTCTGTATGTTCTGTGTGTTCTGTATGTTCTGTGTGTTCTGTGTATGTACTGTGTGCTCTGTATGTACTGTGTGCTCTGTATGTACTGTGTGTTCTGTGTGTACTGTGTGTACTGTGTGTTCTGTGTGTTCTGTATGTTTTGTGTGTTTTTTATGTTATGTGTATGCACTGTGTGTTATGTATGTACTGTGTGTTCTGTATGTTATGTATGGTCTGTAGACATGTGCACACTGAAATATTTCGTTTTGGAATTTCGTTTTCGTCCGAAAAATAAATTTATTTAGTTATTCCCGAAATTCGTTTTTATTTATTTTGTTTTTCGTTAAAAATTGCATTCGTCCGAAAATCCAAATGAATTAAGATCGAATCTGTCATTGAAGGCTTATGGTGTCTGTCGAAAGTTCAAAGAAGATTCGACGGAGCAGCTAAACTGTATGACTCTGTATAGTTTAGCTGCAATTCCACCCAATTCCAGCAGAAATCTTTCCTTTCTACGTCGAATCTTTCCTCTCTGCGTCGAATCTTTCCTTTCTACGTCGAATCTTTTCTCTCTATGTAGAATAATCTTGGACTAATAGAGTTAAGGTTAGGCACATTCGACCACAGATTCAATGGACACAGATTGTTATTGTCAGCGTTGAATCTCCTATCTATATCGAACTGTTGTCACAACGAAAATAAAGCATTTGTTTATGTCGGATCTTTCGTTTTTCGGATTCTGCACTTTCGTTATCGTTTGTTAAAACGATAACGAAAATACCTGAAATTCGGACGAAAATGCATTCGGACGAAAACGAATGCACATGTCTAATGGTCTGTATGTTCTGTGTATGTACTGTGTGTTCTGTGTTTTCTGTATGTTCTGTGTGTTCTGTATGCCATGTGTATGTACTCTATGTACTGTGTGTTCTGTGTATGTACTGTGTGTTCTGTGTGTTCTGTGTATGTACTGTGTGCTCTGTATGTACTGTGTGTTCTATGTGTACTGTGTGTTCTGTGTATGTACTGTGTGTTCTGTATTACTGTGTGTTCTGTATGTTCTGTGTGTTCTGTGTGTGTTCTTTGTATGTTCTGTGTGTTCTGTATGTTCTGTGTATGTACTGTGTGTTCTGTATGTACCGTGTGTTCTGTGTATGTACTGTGTGTTCTGTGTATGCACTGTGTTTTCTGTATGTACTGTGTGTTCTGTATGTACCGTGTGTTCTGTGTATGCACTGTGTTTTCTGTATGTACTGTGTGTTCTGTGTATGTACTGTGTGTTCTGTATGTACTGTGTGTTCAGTATGTACTGTGTGTTCTGTATGTTCTGCAAGTTCTGTGTATGCACTGCGTGTTCTGTATTACTGTGTGTTCTGTGTATGTACTGTGTGTTCTGTATGTACTGTGTGTTCTGTATGTTATGTGTGGTCTGTATGTTCTGTGTATGTACTGTGTGTTCTGTGTTTTCTGTATGTTCTGTGTGTTCTGTATGCCATGTGTATGTACTGTATGTACTGTGTGTTCTGTGTATGTACTGTGTGTTCTGTGTATGTACTGTGTGCTCTGTATGTACTGTGTGTTCTATGTGTACTGTGTGTTCTGTATGTTCTGTGTATGTACTGTGCGTTCTGTATTACTGTGTGTTCTGTATGTTCTGTGTGTTCTGTGTGTTCTGTGTGTGTTATTTGTATGTTCTGTGTGTTCTGTATGTTCTGTGTATGTACTGTGTGTTCTGTATGTACCGTGTGTTCTGTGTATGCACTGTGTTTTCTGTATGTACTGTGTGTTCTGTGTATGTACTGTGTGTTCTGTATGTACTGTGTGTTCAGTATGTACTGTGTGTTCTGCGAGTTCTGTGTATGCACTGCGTGTTCTGTATTACTGTGTGTTCTGTGTATGTACTGTGTGTTCTGTATGTACTGTGTGTTCTGTGTATGTACTGTGTGTTCTGTATGTACTGTATGTTCTGTGTATGTACTGTGTGTTCAGTATGTTCTGTATGTTCTGCGAGTTCTGTGAGTTCTGTGTATGCACTGCGTGTTCTGTATTACTGAATGTTCTGTATGTAATGTGTGTTCTGTATGTACTGTGTGTTCTGTGTATGTTCTGTGTGTTCTGTATGTACCGTGTGTTCTGTGTATGCACTGTGTTTTCTGTATGTACTGTGTGTTCTGTGTATGTACTGTGTGTTCTGTATGTACTGTGTGTTCAGTATGTACTGTGTGTTCTGTATGTTCTGCGAGTTCTGTGTATGCACTGCATGTTCTGTATTACTGTGTGTTCTGTGTATGTACTGTGTGTTCTGTATGTACTGTGTGTTCTGTGTATGTACTGTGTGTTCTGTGTATGTACTGTGTGTTCTGTGTATGTACTGTGTGTTCTGTATGTACTGTATGTTCTGTGTATGTACTGTGTGTTCAGTATGTTCTGTATGTTCTGCGAGTTCTGTGTATGCACTGCGTGTTCTGTATTACTGAATGTTCTGTATGTAATGTGTGTTCTGTATGTACTGTGTGTTCTGTGTATGTTCTGTGTGTTCAGTATGTATTGTGTGTTCTGTATGTTCTGCAAGTTCTGTATTACTGTGTGTTCTGCGTATGTACTGTATTTTCTGTGTGTTCTGTATGTTCTGTGTATGTACTGTGTGTTCTGTATGGTCTGTGTGTTCTGTGTATGTACTGTGTGTGTTCTGTGTGTGCACTGTGTGTTCTGTATGTACTGTGTGGTCTGTGCGTTCTGTGTGTTCTATATGTTCTGTGTGTTCTGTGTATGTTATGTGTGTTCTGTGTGTTCTGTGTATGTACTATGTGTATGTACTGTGTATAGGGTGACCACATTTCCAAACTGCCATTCAGGGACACCTCCCCCCCCCCCCCCCCAATATGATTTTTTTTTGCCATTTTTTGGGTTAGGGGGCGTATGAAATCAGCTGGATGGACAGGGGGACAGTGGGATACACAGGGGGACCATGGGTTGCACAGGGGGACAGTGGGAAGGAAGGTGGACCATGGATGGACAGTGGGACCGTGGGATGCACAGGGGGACCGTGGGATGGACAGGGGGACAGTGGGATGCACAGGGGGACCGTGGGATGGACAGGGGGACCGTGGGATGCACAGGGGGACCGTGGGATGGACAGGGGGACAGTGGGATGGACAGGGGGACCGTGGGATGGACAGGGGGACCGTGGGATGGACAGGGGGACAGTGGGATGCACAGGGGGACTGTGGGATGCACAGGGGGACAGTGGGATGCACAGGGGGACAGTGGGATGCACAGGTTGACCGTGGGATGGACAGGGGGACAGTGGGATGCACAGGGGGACAGTGGGATGCACAGGGGGACAGTGGGATGCACAGGGGGACCGTGGGATGGACAGGGGGACAGTGGGATGCACAGGGGGACAGTGGGATGGACAGGGGGACAGTGGGATGCACAGGGGGACAGTGGGATGCACAGGGGGACCGTGGGATGCACAGGGGGACCGTGGGATGGACAGGGGGACAGTGGGATGCACAGGTTGACCGTGGGATGGACAGGGGGATGGACAGGGGGACAGTGGGATGCACAGGGGGACCGTGGGATGCACAGGGGGACCGTGGGATGCACAGGGGGACCGTGGGATGGACAGGGGGACAGTGGGATGCACAGGTTGACCGTGGGATGGACAGGGGGACAGTGGGATGGACAGGGGGACAGTGGGATGCACAGGGGGACCGTGGGATGGACAGGGGGACCGTGGGATGGACAGGGGGACAGTGGGATGCACAGGTTGACCGTGGGATGGACAAGGGGACAGTGGGATGCACAGGTTGACTGTGGGATGGACAAGGGGACAGTGGGATGCACAGGTTGACCGTGGGATGCACAGGGGGACTGTGGGATGGTGGGGGGGGGGGCTGCTGCAGGTGTAGTGAGAGGCAAACAAGTAGTGGGAGTGAAGAGACAGTGAACAGCTGGACAGAAGGGCCGGGTGTGAGAAGTTATCATGTGTGCAATGCAGTGATGCAGGAAGCATCTTCAGCTGTGAGGGGTTCATGCTGGGACCTGTAGTTCTTCACTTTTGGGGGGGTCACATCCCCCAAAAGTGAAGGATTTCAAGTCCCAGCATGGCCCGAGTATCTAAGGATGTGTCCTCCTTCCATCCCTCTGAGGGTGTCATCTCATCTGTCAGTGTCCTCTCCTGCCGACCAGTGCTGATAGCACAGAACTATGGCTGCTGGGGGAGATCTGACAGGATTTTAACTGCAATGGATCTGTCATGTTGGTGAGTGAGCATTTTACTTGCCTTTCTACACTGCAGTCTGTCTCAGAAGTTTCTTCTGCATGCCGCTGCCTGGCTGGACTCCAGAACATACAGGGAGGAGGTGGTTGGAGCTAAATCTCCTCCGCTGTGATAGGTCTCTGCCTCTCTCCTGCTCGTGACGTCACTGGTAGCAACCAGTTTGGGCACTGAGCCAGCTGCGGTGGTGAAGGGTCTCTGCCAGCTAGGGGTCCACCACAGGCTGCGACAGTTACCGACAGAGACAATGCAAAGGCTATTTTAGGGGGCCTAAGATCAACCCAGGGCCGGGTGCAATTCCGGGACACTGTATTGTCCCGGAATGAGGGTGCCCAGGACCCGGGACAGAGCTGCCAATTGCGGGACTGTCCCGGGCAATCCGGGACACGTGGGCACCCTAACTGTGTATGTACTGTGTATGTACTGTGTATGTATTGTGTGTTCTGTGTATGCACTGTGTATGTATTGTGTATGTACTGTGTATGTACTGTGAATGTATTTTGTGTTGTGTGTATGTACTGTGTGTATGTACTGTGTGTTCTGTGTAAGGACTGTGTATGTATTGTGTATTAGACATGTGCAATTCGTTTCGTTTTTTTTAGTTTTTCGTTTTTTTTCGTTATTTTCGTTCGTTCGTTTTCGTACGAATGAACGAATCATTCGAATCGTACAAATCCGAATAACGAATCGTAACAAATCGTACGAATCATTTGAATCGAACGAATCCGAAAAACAACGAAAATCCGAAAAAAACTAATTAGAAACAACGAATGTACTAATGAAGAAAATCCGAAAAACGAAAACGAACGAAAAAATTTGTACATTCGTAACTTTTTTTTTTTTTTGTTGAATTGGTAATTTTCCGTGTCCCTTACAATGGTGCTGCTAAACGTGCTTCGAATGGATTGAACATGAACAATTGTAATTTTCCGTGTCTCTATTGAACCAAAAACTTTGTACATTCGTAACTTTTTTTTTCGATTTGTAACTTTTTTTTTTCGATTCGTAACTTTTTTTTCAATTCGTAACTCTTTTTTTTTTTTCGATTTGTAATTTTCCGTGTCTCTATTGAACAAAAAAATTCGTACATTCGTAACTTTTTTTTCGATTCGTAAATTATTAAAATGTAATAATAGCATACACATTACATCAAATTATTAATTATGCTCTGATTACGAATGTTACGAATGTACGAATAAATATGAATGCGTCCGAAAATTAAACTAACGAAAAAACGAATCAACGAAAAAACTCTTAAGCCCCATACACACGGTCGGACTTTTTCATGGATTCTGTCCGATCGGACAATGTTGTTGAAAAATCAGACCGTGTGTATGCACCATCGGACAGTGTACGTCGAATTGTCCGACGGACAAAGTCTTATCTCCTGCTGGATAGATTTGCCGACAACCCGGTCCGATCACACCAAATCCGATCGTGTGTACGGTTGTCCGACCGGACAAAGTGCCACGCATGCTCAGATCACATTACAAGACCAAAGCTATTGGCTACTAGCCTCTACGTAGTCCCGTCGTAGGCAACAAACGTCACCACGTTCAGAATGATCGGATTTTCCGACAACTTTGTCCGACCGTGTGTATGCAAAACCAACATCAGACAAAGTATGACGGACATGATCCGACCGACCTGGTCCGCGGATTGTCCGACCGTGTGTATGGGGCTTTACGAATGTACGAATCGTTACGAATATGAACAACGACGACTTACGAATGTACGAATCGTTACGAATCGACGGAAACGAAACGAAAAAAAACAATTTTTTTTCGGAAACAAAAAAAACGAAACGAAAATAAACACATTTTTTTTGTTGTGCACATGTCTATTGTGTATGTATTGTGTATGTACTGTGTATGTATTGTGAGTTCTGTGTATGTATTGTGTGTTCTGTATGTACTGTGCGCTCTGCGTATAGTGTGTTCGGGTATTGGGAGCTGTGACAGCGGAGGATGGGCAGGTAAGGACCTGGAGGGGTTTGCGCCCCCCCAAAACATTTTTATCACCAGCCACCGCTGGTTTTCGGGGTCCTGTACATGGCTAGACTGCCAAAAAGTCTTACACAGAGAAGCAGCAGAATCTATTCTGGGGTGTAATTTCACATATGCCCATGGCATGTGTGAGAACTTGTGTGTGTGTGTTTTTTTTTAATTTTCAAAAAATAATATTAATAATAATAATAATAATAATAATAATAATAAAAATATAAAATATTCAATGGGTTCAATATATGGGTTGAAAATTCCTTGAGGTGTCTACTTTCAAAAAAAGGTAATTTGGGGCGGGGGGGACGATTGTACTGCCCTGCCATTTTAGCACCTCAAGAAATGTGATAGGCAGTCATAAAGTAAAAGTTCAGTATATATCCCATTGTTATACGCTATAACTTTTGCACAAACCAATCAATATGCACTTATTGGGATTTTTTGTAGCAAAGACATGTAATATATGAATATATTTTGGCCTAAATTTATGACAACATTTTAGTTTATTGGATATAACATATAAAAAATCTTTTTTTTTTTCATTTTTAATCGCGAAAAATAAAAATCACAAAGGTGAGCAAATACCACCAAAAGAAATCTCTATTTGTGGGGAAAAAGGACGTACATTTTGTTTGGGAACAGTGTTGCATTACCGCGCGAAAACCAGTTAACCACTTCAGCCCCGGACCAATTGGCAGCCAAAGGACCAGGCCCCTTTTTGCGATTCGGCACTGCGTCGATTTAACTGACAATTGCGCAGTCGTGTGACGTGGCTCCAAAACAAAATTGGCGTCCTTTTTTTCCCACAAATAGAGCTTTCTTTTGGTGGTATTTGATCGCCCCTGCGGTTTTTATTTTTTTGCGCTATAAACAAAAATAGAGTGACAATTTTGAAAACAATGCAATATTTTTTGCTTTTTGCTATAATAAATATCCCCAAAAAATATATAAAAAAACATTTTTTTTCCTCAGTTTAGGCCGATACGTATTCTTCTACATATTTTTGGTAAAAAAAATCGCAATTAGCGATTATTGATTGGTTTGCGCAAAAGTTATAGCGTTTACAAAATAGGGGATAGTTTTATAGCATTTTTATTAATATTTTTTTTTTACTAGTAATGGCGGCGACCACGGAGTGCAAACAAGACACGGACTGTAGGTTTGTTCTTAAGTAGAATCTGAACAGGTACATTATGAAGTGTAGCTCCATCCAAAAAAAATCTATTTTTAAGCTTTTTGGAGAACATAGGGAGGGGTTATCACCCCTGTAACATTTGCTGTCTTTGCACATCTGTTCAGAACATTTCACCTCACTTTCCGTCCCAATGACAAATGTTTTTGGAAAAGTGGGGTTTTAATTGAAACAAGGATTGGTGATAAAGCATCAGTAGAGAGGAGATACCTTTTTCCCAAATTAAATCTAGCAGGATAGAATTTCCCTTCCTAGGGGTAGATTTCCTCTCACTTCCTGTTTTCTCCTTCCGTTTGCAAGTAGGAGTCGTTTGTAAGTTGGATGTTTGAAAGCAGGGGCCTGCCGTATATATTCTGCAGAAATTTGCCCCATTAGATGTTGGTGTAGCCACAACACTGTAAGCCCTCACAGTTACTCTTGGTGGGCACAGGAATTGGCCCTGCTGTGAATTATTAGATCAAGATTTGTAATTGCATGCACCTGTTAAACAGGGGCTGAAAAATTGGGCCTTTGGTGGTGGCGGTGGACGGTGTTGCCACAAGACTGTAAGCCCTCACAGTTACTCTTGGTGGGTGCAGGAATGGGCCCTGCTGTGAACTATTAGATCAAGATTTGTATTTACACGCCCCTGTTAAACAGGGGCTGAAAAATTGTGCCTTAGGCACTGGTGCTGGTGCCACAACACTGCAACCCCTCACAGATACTGTACTTGGAGCACAGCAGTCAGACCTGTTGCGAAGCATTGCTTAAAAAATTGTAATTACACGCCCCTGTTAAACAGGGGCTGAAAAATTGGGCCTTAGGCACTGGTGCTGGTGCCACAACACTGCGACCCCTCACAGATACTGTACTTGGAGCACAGCAGTCAGACCTGTTGCGAAGCATTGCTTAAAAAATTGTAATTACACGCCCCTGTTAAACAGGGGCTGAAAAATTGGGCCTTAGGCACTGGTGCTGGTGCCACAACACTGCAACCCCTCACAGATACTGTACTTGGAGCACAGCAGTCAGACCTGTTGCGAAGCATTGCTTAAAAAATTGTAATTACATGCCCCTGTTAAACAGGGGCTGAAAAATCGGGCCTTAGGCACTGGTGCTGGTGCCACAACACTGCAACCCCTCACAGATACTGTACTTGGAGCACTGGTGTGGCACTGGTGTGGTGGCACCCAGAAACAAAAATGTTCTTCCAAGCTATCAAGGAATGGATCATTGAGGAGGAGGAAGAGGATAGTCAGTGAACATAACAGGACAGTCACTCAGCATCAGCATAGGCAGTCTTGAAGGGATGTGACATTATAAATTATTCAGTTATATCCGCTTCAAGTGCCTGGTAGCTGGTGGTGATCCAAGACTGATTCATCTTTATGAAGGTCAGTCGATCAACCGAGTCGGTGGACAGGCGCACCCCGTGATCGGTGACAAATCCTCCAGCAGCACTCAATGTGCGTTCGGAAAGAACGCTGGATGCAGGACAGGCCAGTAGCTCAATTGCATACTGTGCAAGCTCTGGCCAGTGATCCATCCTCAAGACCCAGTAAGCCAGAGGATTTTCGGTGGGAAAGGTGTCCAAGTCTGACCTTGCCCCTAGGTATTCCTGCACCATGTATATCAGACGCTGGCGATGGTTGCTGGAACCGATCATACCTTGGGGCTGCGGACAAAAAAAATTGTCTGAACGCATCGGTCAGACGTCCACCTTCCCCCACCGCTCCTTCTGCTACTGACCGAAGCCTCAGCAACTCGTCGTCCAGGACCAGGAGTTTGTAACCTCCCAGTTTCTGGGAACGCGTTGCACAGACCTTTCTGCAAGGCCTCTCTGAGATGTCTCATCCTCTGCTCCCTCTGCGACGGCAAGATAAGGTCCGCAGCCTTACCCTTGTACCGTGGATCAAGGAGAGTGGCCAGCCAGTAATGGTCCCTCTCCTTGATCCGAAGAATACGAGGATCCTTCCGCAGGCTTTGCAGGATCAGGGAGGCCATGCAACGTAGGTTAGCTGAGGCATTCGGTCCGGAGTCTTCTGGGTCACTGAGGACGACATGATCGCCAGCCACCTCCTCCCAGCCACGTACAAGTCCACTGGTTTGTTGGGACCATAAACATCATCCATAAAAGACTGCTGCTGCTGATGCTGAGTGCCAGGCTCCACCTCCATGCTCACACAATCCCCCTCCTCCTCCTCCTCATCCTCTTCCTGTGTGATGGGTGGGACAGAAGTAACACTGTCTGGATAAAGGGGGCCTTGAGAGGCAAGGAAGTCCTCCTCTTCCTGCCTCTGTTCTGCCTCAAGTGCCCTGTCCATTATCCCACGCAGCGTATCCTCCAACAGGTGGACAAGAGGTACAGTGTCACTGATGCATGCACTGTCACTGCTCACCATCCTCGTGGCCTCCTCAAATGGTGACAGGAAAGTGCATGCATCCCTGATCATGCTCCACTGGCGTGGGGAAAAAAATCCAAGCTCCCCTGACCCTGTCCTGGTGCCGTAGTCGCAAAGGTACTCTTTGATGGCCCTCTGCTGCCTGTGCAGTCGCTGCAGCATGGCCAACGTTGAGTTCCACCTGGTGGGCATATCACATATTAGGCGGTTCTTGGGCAGGTTCAACTCTTTTTGCAGCTCAGCCAGCCGAGCACTGGCATTATACGATCGGCGGAAATGCACACAGACTTTCCTGGTCTGCCTCAGGACATCCTGTAAGCCTGGGTACCTGCCCAAGAACCGCTGCACCACCAGGTTGAGGATGTGAGCCATACAGGGCACATGGGTGAGCTGCCCCTGTCGCAGGACGGAGAGGAGGTTGGTGCCATTGTCAGAAACCACCATTCCTGGCTTAAGCTGGCATGGCGTCAACCACCTCTCGGCCTGCCCCTGCAGAGCTGCCAGAACCTCTGGCCCAGTGTGGCTCCTGTCCCCCAAACACACCAGCGCAAGCATGGCATGGCATCTTTTTTCCTGCGTACTCGCGTAGCCCCTTGTACGCCTACGGAGCACCGCTGGTTCAGAGGACAGAGCACTCGAAGAGGCCATGGAGGAAGAAGAAGAGGAGGGGGTGGAGGAGAGAGGTGTGCCACAACCAGTAGTAGCATTTTGGAGGCGTGGTGGCGGAACAACCTCCAACACTACTGCACCTTATCCTGCATCCCTCCCAGCTGCCAATAGAGTGACCCAATGGGCCATGAAAGACAGATAACGTCCCTGTCCATGCCTGCTGGACCATGAGTCAGCGGTAATATGCACCTTACCGCTGACCGCCCTGTCCAGCGAGGCATGAACATTGCCTTCCACATGCCGGTAAAGAGCCGGAATCGCCTTCCGTGAGAAAAAGTGGTGTTTGGGAACCTGCCACTGAGAAACCGCACATTGAACAAACTCACGGAAGGGGGCCGAGTCTACCAACTGAAAAGGCAGCAGTTGAAGTGCTAGCAATTTAGCCAAGCTAGCATTCAACCGCTGGGCATGTGGATGGCTGGGAGTAAACTTCTTTTGACGGTCCAGCAGCTGGGGCAGGGAAATTTGCCTGCTACAATCGGACGTCGGTGTACTGCAAGTACTTGGTTGTGATACACCTAATTCTACACCTTCAGTCCTCTCAGAGCAGCTTTTAGAGAGGACTGAAGATATAGTGGGGTTGGAGATCCCAGCTGATGAGGAGCAAGGAGAGGTCCGCTTTGTTCTTTGGTGTGGGTCTTTAATGTGCGCTTGCCAACGAGCTGCATGGCAGGTCGACATATGTCTGGTCATGCTTTTGGTGCCCAAGCGGCTGATGTTTTGGCAACGCGAGATACGCTTGAGACAAATATTGCAAATAGCAGTGTGCGATCTGATGAACTTGTCTCAAAAAAGGCCCACACCAAAGAACTTTTGTGATAACGTGCAGAGGCAGCGCCCTGCACAGGCGGAGCTCTGCGGTGTGATTCAGTTGGTGTGCTCGTCTCTAGCTGGCCTCCGGAGGGCATCCTGCCTCGTTGGACATGTGCCGCCGCCTCCTCCTCCTCCTCCTCCTCTCTCCCTTCAGGCACCCACGTGGAGTCAGTGACCTCATCATCCCCTCCCTCTTCACCACTAGAGCAAACCTGGCAGTAAGCTGCAGCTGGTGGAACATGTCTGCCAGATTGCTGTCCTTCAGCATCCCCTCTCTCTGCGCGCACACTACTGCCTTCCTCAAGCTGGGTATTATCATCCGAGCCTTCAAATCGTTGGGCATCCTCCTGGAGCATGTACCCAACACTGTGCTCAAACAGTTCGGGGGACTCCTCAGGAGGACATGGTGGGTATAGGGAAGGGGTGCCTGATGATGCCATTGAGTACGCGTTGGCAGCTGCTCTGCCAGTACCCTGAGCCTGGGTGAGAGAGGATGAAGAGGATAAGGAGGGCATGGTCATCCATTCTACCAAGCCTTCGGCATGATGCGGCTCAACATGTCCAGCTGCCGAAAACAAGGACAATCGTGTCCCATGGCCATGTGCTGATGACGATGCACGACCACGTCCACGACCAGCACTGTTGTCTCTAGAAACAGAGCCTGCTTGCCCTGTCTTCTTGCCTCGGGACTGTCTGCCTCTCCTTGGCGGTCTTCCAGGCATTGTAGTGGGTAGTGTATATTGTGCTGGAGTCACACAGCACACACACTAACTCCTGCAGATGGATGCCTTAGATGACAGCAACAGGGCCCTATGGCAGATAGAGGCTGCCTTAGATTACAAGAACTGGGCTGACACACACACACACTAGCTCCTATGTGTGCTGACACACACACACTAGCTCCTATGTGTGCGGACACACACACTAGCTCCTATGTGTGCTGACAGAAACACACTATAGCTCCTATGTGTGCTGACAACACACTATAGCTCCTATGTGTGCTGACAACACACTATAGCTCCTATGTGTGCTGACAACACACTATAGCTCCTATGTGTGCTGACAACACACTATAGCTCCTATGTGTGCTGACAAAAAAATATAGCTCCTATGTGTGCTGACAACACACTATAGCTCCTATGTGTGCTGACAACACACTATAGCTCCTATGTGTGCTGACAACACACTATAGCTCCTATGTGTGCTGACAAAAAAATATAGCTCCTATGTGTGCTGACAACACTCTATAGCTCCTATGTGTGCTGACAAAAAAATATAGCTCCTATGTGTACTGACAACACACTATAGCTCCTATGTGTGCTGACAAAAAAATATAGCTCCTATGTGTGCTGACAACACACTATAGCTCCTATGTGTGCTGACAACACACTATAGCTCCTATGTGTGCTGACAACACACTATAGCTCCTATGTGTGCTGACAACACACTATAGCTCCTATGTGTGCTGACAACACACTATAGCTCCTATGTGTGCTGACAACACACTATAGCTCCTATGTGTGCTGACACACACACACTAGCTCCTATGTGTGCTGACACACACACTGGCTCTTATGTGTGCTGACAACACACTATAGCTCCTATGTGTGCTGACAACACACTATAGCTCCTATGTGTGGTGACAACACACTATAGCTCCTATGTGTGCTGACAACACACTATAGCTCCTATGTGTGCTCACACACACACACACTAGCTCCTATGTGTGCTGACACACACACACTAGCTCCTATGTGTGCTGACAAAAACACACTATAGCTCCTATGTGTGCTGACACACACACACTAGCTCCTATGTGTGCTGACAACACACTATAGCTCCTATGTGTGCTGACAACACACTATAGCTCCTATGTGTGCTGACAACACACTATAGCTCCTATGTGTGCTGACAACACACTATAGCTCCTATGTGTGCTGACAACACACTATAGCTCCTATGTGTGCTGACAACACACTATAGCTCCTATGTGTGCTCACACACACACACACTAGCTCCTATGTGTGCTGACACACACACACACACACTAGCTCCTATGTGTGCTGACACAAACACACTATAGCTCCTATGTGTGCTGACAACACACTATAGCTCCTATGTGCTGACAACACACTATAGCTCCTATGTGTGCTGACAACACACTATAGCTCCTATGTGTGCTGACAACACACTATAGCTCCTATGTGTGCTGACAACACACTATAGCTCCTTTGTGTGCTGACAACACACTATAGCTCCTATGTGTGCTGACAACACACTATAGCTCCTATGTGTGCTGACAACACACTATAGCTCCTATGTGTGCTGACAACACACTATAGCTCCTATGTGTGCTGACAACACACTATAGCTCCTATGTGTGCTGACAACACACTATAGCTCCTATGTGTGCTGACAACACACTATAGTTCCTATGTGTGCTGACACACACACACACACTAGCTCCTATGTGTGCTGACACACACACACACACACACACACTAGCTCCTATGTGTGCTGACACACACACACACACACACACACTAGCTCCTATGTGTGCTGACACACACAAACACACACTAGCTCCTATGTGTGCTGACACACACAAACACACACTAGCTCCTATGTGTGCTGACACACACAAACACACACTAGCTCCTATGTGTGCTGACAACACACTATAGCTCCTATGTGTGCTGACAACACACTATAGCTCCTATGTGTGCTGACAACACACTATAGCTCCTATGTGTGCTGACAACACACTATAGCTCCTATGTGTGCTGACAACACACTATAGCTCCTATGTGTGCTGACAACACACTATAGCTCCTATGTGTGCTGACAACACACTATAGCTCCTATGTGTGCTGACACACACACACTAGCTCCTATGTGTGCTGACAACACACTATAGCTCCTATGTGTGCTGACAACACACTATAGCTCCTATGTGTGCTGACAAAAAATATAGCTCCTATGTGTGCTGACAACACACTATAGCGTCCTGCCTGTAGCCAATTATTGCTTTCCTCGCTGCCGGCGCTGTGATTGGCCAAGCATGCGGGGTCACAGTGCATGCTTGGCCAATCATCAGCCAGCAATGCACTGCGCCGGCCCCAATGCATTGCGGGCCGCTCGCATCACACCTATGTTATGCTAACGGCCCAAATAGTTCTGGGCTCGCCGAGCGGGCGAACGCCCGGTGCTCGATTCGAACGTGGGTTTGAATCGAACACCGGGTCCATCCCTATTCAGGAGGTCAAGTGATTAAAATAACTTCGCAAATCAACACTTGGGGAGGCAGTGAAGAACAATATGCTTTTGCTATCCACAATTCCTCCTCCTCGTGCAATACACACTAACCAGATATCAAGTGCTGCCAGATAAAACTGCAGGTAAAAACACTCTGTGCAGTGGATATGACAGTGAATAAAAATAACACATCAGTGAGTCGGGTTTCCTCCCCCTTATGCAGTGCACATTTCCAAAATCTATTGTGCTGCCATAGAGAGCGCAACCAACACACTTAATAAGATGAATGGATGGATCCAAGCCAAGAAACAACCTCCATCAGTAGAGTCCTTTCATATATATTTCTTTAGGGGACATATTGCAGCTCAACCAGTCAAGCATAACCACCTGGTGGATGACTCAAAGGGGTAGATTTACTAAAACAGAAGGACTTGAAACCTGGTCAGCGTCTATCCAGTCATATAGTATGAATATACCCTTGTTTTGCGGTGTCATTATTGACCATTACTATATATTATCAAAAGTTGTCTTCTATTGCACTACATTTGAGTGGTCCTAAAGAAGCAGTGCAACCACAAAATATGTCGACCCATCCTAAGAACTAGTGCATTATTTACTGTGATGTATCATATGCAGCTATGTTGGTGCTGTGCCATTCTATATTTTAAGTTGTATAAAATAAAATTGTGTTATTTTATATAAAAATATTTAGCTTATTCCTATCTGAGTGTGCATAGAAGTGTATTTAAAGTCCCAAATACACTCCTCTCTCTTGCTATACAAATTTTACCGGGGATGACACTTCTGTGTCACTATAGTTAAACTGATAAAACTCCTCTCCATATATATATATACAGGGCTCAAATTTTCCACTCGCCTACTCACATTTTGCGAGTGGAAAATTGTTTCTGGCGAGGAGCTGGGCTGCCAGGGAGTGGGGGGCAAGTGGGGGGCGAGTACCGCCGGCATGCGGGGTTAAACAGGAGCCGTTCTACCATCGATCACAGATCACCGAGCGATAGCCTTCTGTTTTCATTGGAACTGCCTCCGCTCATGATTACACACAACCCCGCCCCCTCCTGACCCCGCGCCTGTGATAGACAGAACGGCAGTACAATTCTGGGACGTGTTCTGTCTATCACAGTGTCTATACCAGGCGCGGGGTCAGGAGGGGGCGGGGCTGTGTGTAATCATGAGTGGAGGCAATTCCAATGTAAACAGCAGGCTATCGCTCTGTGATCTGTGCCCTCTTCCCCCGGACCGATCGATGGTAGAAAGGCTCCTGTTTAACCCCGCATGCCGGCGGTACTTGCCCCCCACTCCCTGGCAGCCTAGCTGTGGAGGCAATTGCAACTGTAACAGCAGGCTATCGTGATCCGGCGGCTTTCCTCTTCCCCATGATGATCCTCTGCACAGGTGAGGTGAGACTGCAGTGGTTGGCACAGGGTAGGTGAGACTGCAGTGGTGGGCACAGGTGAGGTGAGGCTGCTGTGGTGGGCACAGGTGAGGTGAGGTGAGACTGCAGTGGTGGGCACAGGTGAGGGGAGGCTGCAATGGTGGGCACAGGTGAGGTGAGGCTGCAATGGTGGGCACAGGTGAGGTTAGGCTGCAATGGTGGGCACAGGTGAGGTGAGGCTGCAATGGTGGGCACTGATAAGGTTGTAATATTTATTTTTGCAACTTAATGCTGAATGGAACATTTAAGTGTAATTTCATGAGATCATTTATGAGGGCGTGTATAGGGGCGGAATTAGGGGCGGTGCATGGTAGGGATTGGGTTGGGCAAATGGTGGCGAGTAACACTTAAGGCCTGGCTAGTAGCTCAGGACTTGAAATTTTGAGCCCTGTATATATATATATATATGCAGCACTTGGATTTTTACCATCTAATGCTAATGCTATCTAAAAATGTAATGCTATTAGATTAGTATTTGTCTCCCTCTAGTGGCCAGAACATTTTATGCTTCTTGTGACTTTGTTTACACATCAGGACATGCTGTTAAGCATATACAGGAAGTGACTTAAAGTTTTATCTGGAAAAGACTTACTTACCCACAGTGCCTCACTTACCTACCCATGAGGCCAAGTGGAAGAACGGCATGCTGGGTGGGGAAATAAAAGGCCCAGCACGGCCATGTTTGTTCTCTTCTTCCTGGGATGTGTGAGCTGTCTGCAGGGACATGTGTGGGATTGTTCCGAAATGCGTGGCCTGTTTGGCACAGAACAAAGTGGATGCCACTGGAGAATGCTGGAACAGCATGTGACCGGGTCGGAGGATCCAGGGAACCTGAAGGAGACTGACAAGAACCATTGTTCATCTGACGGAGTGGTGCAGTGTCGGAGCCCCTGGAATTGGGACTGAGATCACAGAGATGCAGCAGTACCATTGTCTGGGCCTGGTGTGTTGAGAGGGCTGTTGCCCAGAATTTATTTAAAGCACTTAACACGCTATAGACTAGTTTCACAGTGTTGCTGAGACCTGCAGTTCCACAGAACTGTCTTATTTAAATAGACTGTGTTCAACCAGGCCTTAAAGCCTGCACTCCACTAGATATTGACTGATGGTCTGGGTGCATTCTCACAGAAGGAAGTTTTAGTGTGTGGCATAACTGGAGTTGCTGTTATCCACTACTTTACGTTACTTTACCATCTGCTAATCCTCGGCAAACACTGCAGTACAATGGCTAGCTGAATAAAGAAGACAAGAGACTATACCACTCACTGTAAGGCCTTGTGTTTCTGCTACATGCAAAGGACTGCATTATACTGCAGGGGGAGCTCTTGAACAATTATACTGTGTTGTATTGTTCTAATAACATTGCATAGCGTCCTGCGGGTTTAGTGTGGCTGCACGGCCGTACTTGAAGTGGGAAGGTGCCCAGTGTCAAGGTCTTATCACCCTGAGCATTGGTAACACTTGGAGACGCGCCCGCAAGAGTCATTTAAGTAATCCTTGAGTGATAAATATTTACATACATTTAGTTCATTATTGTGTTAAGTGTGAATACCAAAATTGTTATTGTTAATGCTGTTTTAGACCAGCTTTCAGTAAACTTACAGTCTGGTTAAGATATAATTGGTGTGAGGCTTGTTTATTCTCATAACAGGTGGAGCAACGGATACCCAGGTAATAAGAGGTACAATATATGTATGTTGCAATTGTTGGGTTGTTCCTGGTTATAGGGTTTTCACATAGGGATGGGCCCGGTGTTCGATTCAAACCCAGAACTATGTGGGCCGTTCGCATCAAATTCGTGTGATGCGAACGGTCCAAAATGCACTGCGCCAGTTGCAGTGCATTGCTGGCTGATGATTGGCCAAGCATGCACTGTGACCCCGCATGCTTGGCCAATCATAGAGCCAGCGGCGAGGAGAGCAATAATTGGCTTTTATAGCCAATTATAGCTCAGGGGGTTTAGTACACGCCCCACACTATATAAAGCCGCCACGACGGCGGCCTCGTGTAGTGTGTTCCGGCGTTAGTCAGTGACATTATCTGCTGTGATCCATTCTGCTGAGTGCTGACATTATCTGCTGTGATTCTGGGGATTAGTGTAGTGTGTGCGTGCTGTTAGTACAGCATTGCAGTATCACATTAAACCACCCTTCTGGCCTGTTGTGTCATCTAAGGCAGCCATCTGCGGCTAATGAATGCGCTGCGCATGCGCAGTACACAGCGGACACTTAGTGATAGCCGGACTGTTCTTGTCAGAACACCGGCTCCCGTAACACAGAGAACAGTCATTCATTGAAAGTCATTGATAAAAGAAAAAGCGTGGGGGTCCCCCCAAATTCAATGGATATTAAGGGGAACCCCGCTTAAATTTTTTTTTAAAAATGACGTAGGGGTCCGCCTAAATATCCATACCAGACCCTTCAGGTCTGGGATGGATTTTAAGGGGAACCCCAGCCAAAAAAAAAAAAATGGCGTGGGGTCCCCCTCAAAATCCATACCAGACCCTTATCCGAGCACGCAACCTGGCAGGCCGCAGGAAAAGAGGGGGGGACGAGAGTGCCCCCCCCTCCTTCCTGAACCGTACCAGGCCACATGCCCTCAACATTGGGAGGGTGCTTTGGGGGTCTGTGACCCCTCAAAGCACCATGTCCCCATGTTGATGGGGACAAGGGCCTCGTCCCCACAACCCTGGCCATTGGTTGTGGGGGTCTGCGGGCGGGGGGCTTATCGGAATCTGGAAGCCCCCTTTAACAAGGGGACCCCCAGATCCCGCCCCTGTGTGAAATGGTAACCATTTCACCAAAAAAGTGACAAAAATGGTAAAAATTACAGGAGACGGTCTTTGACAATTCCTTTATTAAAATCTTCTTTCTTCTGGTCTTCCTTCTTCCTTTCTTCAGCCTTCCGTTTCTTCATCTTCTCCTTCCGGCATCTTCTTCCATCTTCTTCTTCCATCTTCTTCTTCCTCCGATCCGCTTCTTCTTGCTCTGGTCTTCTCGTCCGGCATCTTCTTCCACGGTGTCTCTTCTTTGGCCGCTCCACGCAATGGGAGGCGCCCCCTGTGTGTCTGGCTTTGCTGCGTCTGACAGGTCTTTTATAACGGAGGTGACCCCGCCCCCCTCTGACGTCATGGGGAAAGCCATAGGGAAGTCCCCATGACGTCCCCGTGCATCAGAGGGGGCGGGGTCACCAGGTGGCCCCGCCCTCCGTTACAAAAGACCTGTCAGACGCAGCGAAGCCTCACACAGCGGGAGCCTCCCATTGCGCGGAGCGGCCCAAGAAGGGACGCCGACGCCATGGAAGAAGACCGGAGCAAGAAGAAGCGCTTCGGAGGAAGAAGAAGATGGAATAAAGAAGATGGAAGAAGATGCCGGAAGGAGAAGATGAAGAAACCGAAGGATGAAGAAAGGAAGAAGGAAGAAGACCAGAAGAAAGAAGATTTTAATAAAGGAATTGTCAAAGACCGTCTCCTGTAATTTTTACCATTTCTGTCACTTTTTTGGTGAAATGGGGTGGGATCTGGGGGTCCCCTTGTTAAAGGGGGCTTCCAGATTCCGATAAGCCCCCCACCCGCAGACCCCCACAACCAATGGCCAGGGTTGTGGGGACGAGGCCCTTGTCCTTATCAACATGGGGACAAGGAGCTTTGGGGGGGACCCCAAAGCACCCTCCCAATGTTGAGGGCATGTGGCCTGGTACTGTTCAGGAGGGGGGGGGTGCTCTCGTCCCCCCCTCTTTTCCTGCGGCCTGCCAGGTTGCGTGCTCGGATAAGGGTCTGGTATGGATTTTGAGGGGGACCCCATGCAATTTTTTTTTTTTTTTTGCCGGGGATTCCCCTTAAATTCAATGCCAGACCTGAAGGGTCTGGTATGGATATTTAGGGGGACCCCTACGTCATTTTTTTTTTAAATTTGAGGGGAAAAATTCCCCTTAATATCCATAGCAGACCTGAAGGGCCTGGTAATTGAATTTGGGGGGACCCCCACGCTTTTTTTATTATCAATGACTTTCAATGAATGACTGTTCTCTGTGTTACGGGAGTCGGCAATTCCTTAGCCGCGAGTGATTTTAAATAGCTTTTTTTCCTGCAAAAATGACACTTTGTGCAGGGACAGTTCTAAGCACGGAAAACATGCGCCCCTTCACAGGCATACTATAGACACCCCCCAGGTATGAAATTTAAAGGAATATTACACTTTTATTGTTTCACATTAAGCATTATTAAAATCACTGCTCCTGAAAAAACGGGCGTTTTTAAAAAAAGAAATTGCATTGATACATGTCCCCTGGGGCAGGATCCAGGTCCCCAAACACTTTTTATGACAATAATATGCATATCAGCCTTTAAAATTTGCACTTTTGATTTTAAACGTTTGCGTCCATTAATAGGGTTCGAATGTTCGCACAGACTTTCGGTCCGTTCGCAGGTTCTGGTGCGAACCGAACCCAGGGGTGTTCGGCTCATCCCTATTTTCACACCAACCCTGCTACACAGATGTGTCAAATGGGTTGAGCCAATTTATTGGGGGTGGAAAAGCAGAATACTGGCCCAATTAGTTACCAGCAGATCCTTAGGGGGTTAGTGCTACATATATTTTAAAGTAATTTAGCTTTAGACCCCTTTAGTTTTTCTTTGTAGGGGATTTATAATATCTATCCCTAATATCTACTATAAGGATCATACTTTTTTTTGTTTCGTTTTTTTTGTGTAATAAACAGAGAATATTAGCTTGTTTTTTTTTTTGTTTTTCAGAAAACAATATTTATTTTTCTCCTTGGTATTGAATAAATATTTACTTCATTAAATTGATATTTAGTAGCAAATGTGAACATGTTAAGATAAGTTATCTTGAATATGAAAAATTAGCCTAGATAATATTTTTCTTACCTTCTCAACATCACCCAGACCTTCCGTATCCAGAAGAACCAAAGTGCGATCACTTTTTTTGGGATGAGGGACACACCACATCCAGATTCCTTTGGTCTCAGATTGAACAGTAGAACCCAGGTTGAATCCTATAGATGAAGTACAGAAAATTATTATTGGAACAAAGCAATATCTTCGTAACTTCCTATGAACTGACTGTTTACCTTTCTGAACTCCAGCCAGTTTGTTCATCAGGTAAGACTTCCCCGTTCGATACATGCCGACAATGGACACCACCACCACTGGTTGCTTGATCATGGAGAGAACATCAATGGCCTCAGGGTTCACCACAAGCTTTCCATTCGCCAAGTTTTCAATCAGGCAGATGGGGGCTTTCATAATATTCTCTGCTTTCACTAGAGTGTTAAAAGGTGAGAAAAATGTAATTGGATTTGCAGCTAAATATGTTAGTTTTTATATTGTTGTATTGATAATGTATGTTTAACCACTTAAAGCGGTGTTCTGGCCATAATTAAATTTTTTTTTACAATCTCATTGTTATTATAATATAGATGCAGTAACAGATATCAGTAGTTCCCGATCTGTTCAGTAATCAATTAAAAAACTTACAGAATATGTTGTCACCGATCTTGTGGCTGTTTAGCTATGGGCATGTGAAGCCTAGTTGATTTCTCGTCCTGGTTTTCCTGAGAGAGGTGCATGCTGGGTAACACTTTCCAGGTAACAGGATCTTTCAGGCAAGTAAAACATTTTTTTTAACAAAATGATTTTTATTACAATAAAAGGAAGCTAATAATGTGAAATTTATTTTTAGGGTGGACCTCCGCTTTAAGGACTGGCTTGCGCTGATATACGTCGGCAGAATGGTACGGCTGGGCAAAGTAATGTACCTGTACGTCACGTTGAATTTTGTGGTGGAGATTTTGAAATATAATATTTATAGCAAATATATAAAAGGGAACCATTGTGAGGACTTTCTAAATAAATTTCCATGCCCTGTTTTATATATATATATATATATATATATATATATATATATATATATATATATATATATATGTATGTATGTTTTATAGGAATGTATGACTTAATATTTTTAGGTTCAATCATCTAGTTACTGTTATCTGTATCTCAAAACACACCAACATCTTTTGGTGTGTTTTTTGCATAGTAAATAACTTATTTTATTGTTTTTTGGGACGAGGGGCACACATTGCAGCTCCCAAGTCCTTGAAATGCTAATTTTGGAATTGGTTATATTAAGATCAAAGAGAGCTAACTGTTTTAAGGCAGACACAGAGGAACCAAAGAGTAATGTTAAAGCATGATGTTTAACTGGGCTTGAAATTACAGCCAATCAGAATTCGAGGCAACTTTGAACCAATGAGATGACCCCGAGTTCTGTTTAGTAGGAGTTAGTTATTCTAACAACATAAAACCAAAAACCCTAGAGATGCTAGTTCTCTCTACCTCTCTCTACCCAATATGGCCACACGTAAAAATGCCTATGTAATGTATTCTCATATTCCTCTTTACCTTTTCCGTAACTTTTTTTGGGTTAGAGCACCCCTCCCCCTCTTCATTACCTCTTATTTAGTGGCCACCAGTATATAGGAGGAATCCTTTCAGTTCTCCCACATAGAGGAGTTTGGCTCCCATGGTTGAGACGCAGCATCTTTCATTCTATTACTAGGGTAGGACCCACTAATTCGGGGTACTTTGTCGCAGTAAGTGGGCTTAGCACTATATAACCATATAGTGCGACCAAACCCCCGTATTTTTTGAATATGTTCAGGTGTTTTTAACTAGCCCTGCAGGAAACGTCATTCTTGAATGTGTGCGCTGTAATATGTTCGCTATTGCTTGTTGGTCTTATGGCAGCACCATCTTGAATTTAAACGCATTGGTGAGTGCTTCCCAAATATGTTTTTGTTTGTGACTTGAAGGACTATCGTCACGAGCAGGGAAAATATTGTTCTTACAAGTAGTGAAAAGCAGCAACGATGACAGGGGCAGTGCCTGTCATTCCAATCACAGTCCGGAGAGTAGCTACCTCTGGAGGAGAAACCTATAAAAGGTTGGGAAATCAGGTCAGGGTCCAAGTGTCCATAAGGATGGGTAATCGAATTGCTTCAAAGAGGGGGTCTGAATGGGGTAAACCCTATCAAATGACCCCAAGAGAAGAGATGATAGATAAACATGGGCCCTGGGTTGTAAAATATATTTGTGAATAGGATAGGTGGACAAAAACAAGTTTTTCTAAGAAAGGTACATTTAAACTTAAAGTATGGGAAAATCTGTACCGTGCTAACCACAAATAGATGACACGGCCATATGAAAAAGATACTTGGGCTATATGGATGCTTGAGTCAGTGAATAAGACGGAGGAAATTAATGTTTTGTACGGTGGGAGTTAAGGAGAAAACGCACCAAATGATGCTGCGAAGTAGGGACAGCCACTAGAACCACATCCCCAGAGTAGTGACAGTGATGAACAGGGGGACGATGAGGAATCGTCGGGATTGGGGCCTTATACAATCGCCCGGTCCTTGTTGGCGAGATACTCAGAAGCTGATAGGAATGGTCATCTATCAGCAGATGACAAAAAGGGGAAGCCACAACTGGCTGCCAAGTTTAACACCCCATTTAAAACCCCCAATTAATCACAGAACAACTCTTCCTGTGAAGCATTGAACCAAAAGGGAATGCTGGAATCAAGGGAGAGAAGTCTCCCCAGTTCCAGAGACCATATACAATTAATAGGGATACTTTCTTCCCCTCTGACGGAAGATCCTTCTGAATATAGTAACCCCCCATTTACTGGCTGTGAGCCAGCATTCTCCCCTAAAAGGCAGTCAACTAGCAATTCCACTGCTGTAAGCATTACGGGCAGTTCTGCTACAGAGTACATGACCTATGTACCTTTATACCCCCAAGTAACTAGCACCCCACAGCAAGGACCTTTGTGGAGTCAATCTAATGGTGAAAGGATATCACCCAATGTGGGCCCACCTGTGTACCATGGGACTGTTAATGCCACCCTTCAGGGCACTTTGCAGTTGGATAAAGTGCCCCCACCTGGCAGCAACAATCTTCCCCAGTCTTATTGGGATTCTGTGACAGAATCCCAAAAGACCAATCCACAACTGATATCTTTTTCAGACAACATATCTGTCTATCCTATAAGAGAACAGGGGGTTTATGATCACTGTGGGAGATCCACTGGACTCTCTCTGAGATGATGGAATTTCTGAGTGTTATCTCCCATCCAAGGACAGATCCGATTAAATTTGCTGCTGGACATCCAGGCAAGCTACAATGCAAACTGGGGTGATATGCTTCAAATAATGAAAAGGGGGGGCGTGGTTTCGGAATGGAAGTGTGAGGATGCATCTGCCTTAGGCTCCTGGTCCGCAGCCCTCCAGCGGCTCTATTAAGCAGAATTACCCCGCATTTTTGATTCCCTGATCCGTCTGAACGCCAGAGGAAGAGAACCCGCTGACTCGTGGTCTCTACCGGTCTAATGGAGAGGTTCCTGGTGCTAAAACAGCCGCCGGCTTCCACCCCAGACCCAGCCAAGATGGCGCCGACGCAAGCCACAGGAACGGAACCCAGTTCGCCTGCAGGAGGTGAGGGAGGACGTGAACTATGTAACGATATGCCTCCATTCTCCCCTCCCGGTGATCTCTCCCCCTGCTTCCCCTGCTCACTATCCCTGGCCTCGCTAGACAGTCCTGAGGAGGAACACCGTGGGCCGCACGAGGCACTCAGTCCTCTCAGAAATCCCTGTTAAATGTGCCACTATCCCCCATGCAGCAGTCACAGGCTATATTACATACCGCGCCAGCGATCATGCCAACACATGAGTCTCCCTCGGGGCTCCGCACAGACCAGGCTTTATGGTCTCTCCTGCAGAAGCTGCCAACAAGAGAGGACCTTGAATTAATGGCTGTCAGAATTGAAACAGCCCTCCGCAGCGAGATAACAGGGATCAAAAGTCTCCTCACTGGAAACTAGCACTTCAGCCCTCCGTCAGGATGTCTCAGAACTGCAGGCTACACAGGGGGATATTACAGAACAGATTGCTCAATTGCAATTGCTTATGGATGACCAGGAAAACAGCAGGCGCAATATCAGATTCCGCAGTTTGCCTGAGTCCACGAGTCAGGCAGATATTAAAATGACTGTTACCGCTATATTCAACAACTGTCTAGAGCGCCAGCCGGAAACCGATAGCAATTGACAGAGTCCATAGAACCCTGGGTCCAAGGAGTTCAGCAGAAGACAGACCCAGAGATGCCTTACGTTGTCTCCACAGTTACTCTATCAAGGAGGACATTCTCCAGGGAGCCTGGCACAGAGGGCATTTTGGCTTTGATGGCACCCAGATCACCCTCCTGCCTTATGTTTCCCGGAGGACCCTCCAGATGCGTCGCTGCATGAGGCCCCTGCTGGAGAAGTTCAATGAGCAGGGGATTACTTACAAGTGGGGACACCCATTCCACCTTATTGCTCAGAAAGGAGGCCGTTCATACACTCTCCGGCACCCCACAGAAGTTCCTGCATTTCTTGAATCCCTTGAATTACCACCGGTTGCAATACCTAACTGGCTGGCGTTTGCCCTTCCTGCGGCCAACGTGAACCCCTCATCAAACCCCTCAGCTAGACCTCAACGGTCCCGGCGTAACCGCCAGACCCAACGCAGAAGACCTCAGGCTCCTCAGGACAATGAACTGTAAGCCCGCCAAACCAAGTTCTGCACCGATGTACCTACGAGACTCCTATGCTTTTCACTTTAAGTAAGTGCCAAACAGTTCTGTCCCAATTGCCTCTTTTTTCACTAGCTCCCGTCATCTGTGACTCTCAACGACGGGACTTTTGGTCTCCCCTATTCTGGAAGTAATGAACCCCGGAAATCCTTAGACCAAGGGACCACTCCCCGAGGCCCCTAAACTGGAACAGTGCTACTTTAAGTAGAGGACACGCTCTATGCTCTCCTGATTCCTAAAGGGCCTTCTAACACAAACTGGAATTAGGGTATGGGGTGTAGCCGTACTTGGGGCTCTCCAGATACGAAGAGGTTTCCAATTAAATTTATTTCCTGTTATTGTGACATGTAATTTTGTCTCCTTCTGTTAGTCATCTTCTGGTGGGTGAAACCTACAGTGGCGGGCTGACTGCAAATGGAGAAATAGTTGGTAAACTCATGGAGAGGTGATTGCAGATCAGATAGACAGTAAAACGGGTGTTCATAGTGAGACTCTGCTTCCTGTCACCCAGGCGGATGATCAGTCCAAAATGACAGATTACCCGGTATGACTGGGAAGATATTTCAATTGGAAGATGTTCTTACTATGGTCCTAGTAAAAATGCATAACTCATAGAACTGTAAAGCATAAGCAGGGATCAACAACGTTACCTGGAGCCGCAAAATGGTACATCACTTCTCAAGTTACTTTGAGTGTTCTGGGAGAATAGATTAGCCCCGAATGGATTTTGTTAGTTTATCGAGTTACGTGTTACAGAGCAGCCGTTCTCGGCCAGGATCCTTTTGGAGGTTGTTGGGCAGTGGAGGTTTCATGTCACAACCGATGTCACCTGTATACCTAAAGGGCCAAGCACTCTGAAAAACGACATTCTTCCCACTGACCTTGTATATAATGATGCCCTTCATACTCTCACTAAATACCGGTATACTGGGGTATTTCCTTACGGGCCACCAATGTGTTGTAGGAGATGTCCATATAAGTGCTTGGCTAGGGCCCCCCTGAAACCTGTACTCAACCTCAGGAACACATCTGAAGTGGAACGGTCGGGAATGGCTCCCTTAGTGTTATAAATTCTGATATAGATACGAATGGGGAATGATGCATAAAGGGGCTCTGTCCTTAGGGAAATGCGCTGTTGCTAGAGTGGTGCTAGAATGTTAAATACATTGGCTTCTTCTCTGTTGTTACTTTAATTGTTGTTTTTTTTTTTTTTTAAGAGCAGTTAAGTGTTCTTTTTCAACCTGGTGTACTCTCTTTTACGAGCAACTTCATTATTGGAAAGCTCACATTAGCAATAGGGCTCCTTTGGAGACCTCCACTAGACAGGGAGCTGTCTGGGGGGTACTATACCAAAAGTGTCCGACCTCTAAAGTGCCTTACCCCTTCCCCAATTAGGCCATAACTGCCCAGATAGGCAGTAATCCTCCTATTGGAGACCTAGATTAACCCCTCCTTTCCTACTCTCCCCCTTCTCTTTTATTCCACTTCACTTTGGCCCTCTCTAGTCTCTTTCTTCTTTCCCCTTCTCAAACCTGCCTCCCCCTTCCCCTCCCCTCTCCCACGTTTGTTCTCCACTGGGGCTCTACCGGAGCTTGGCGTCCCAGCCCTACTCCTTCGATATGTCCCTAAAATTTGTATCCTGGAATGTAAAGGGCTTAAACGTTCCAGAAAAACAGTCCAGTTGCCTTGCTGAGCTCTGGAGGCAAAGACCCCATGTAGTCTTCTTTCAAGAGACCCACTTCCGAGCGGATAATATCCCTAAACTCTATAACAAACATTTCTCAGTGGCGTATCATAGTGCATCGCCCAACACCAAATCTAAGGGTACGTGCATCCTCCTAGCCAAAACGGTTACATGGCAGCTGATAGATCTCCACACTGATAAATAAGGTAGGTACCTCTTTGTCAAAGGCAAGCTCCACTCGCAGACCTTTACATTAGCAAACTTGTACATGGATCAACTCTCAGCACTTGACGCATGTTTGGATGCCCTGGCATCGTTCACGGAGGGTACATTGGTACTAGGGGGGACCTCAACTTCACCATCGACCCTCGCAAAGACTCCTCGACAGGCTCTTCTGCCTTGTCCTTAAGAACTCGATCCCAAATTAAGGAACTGCTGAACTCCCACCGTTTGATCGATATTTGGCGTATCCTCCATCCGCAGGAGAGGGATTACACCTTATTCTCTGCGGTGCATGGCTCATACTCGAGGATAGACCTCTTTCTGATCTCTCACAGTACGATCCCCTTGGTCACTGGTGCTCAGATAGGACACATAGCCCTGTCGGATCATGCCCCGATCTCCATGGTGCTAACCCTCCGACATGGGTTTCCTGGCACAGGCACCTGGAGATTAAACTAATCGTTTCTGCAGGACCCCGAAGTTAAAGCGGACGTCTTACGGGAACTAGAGCAATTCTTCAAGAGCAATAAAGATTCAGTTCCCAACCCTCTCTCGGTATGGGCCACACATAAATGCTTCGTTATAGGGATTCTTATCAAACACGGGCATAGACTCAAGGCAGCCAGGGCGAAAACATTGGCTGACCTTCTCTCAAAATTACATGAGTGTGAAAAACGCCATAAATCCCATCCAGATAGGGCTCTGGAGACAGAAGTGACGGACCTCCGCGAACAAGTTAGGGCTACACTCTCTATTTCAGTCTAAGATTAGACTTCTTCGGGTTCGTAGATCTTTCTACGAATACGGGAATAAGTGCAGTTGGTCACTAGCAAATGCCTTGCGAACTCAACGCAATGCGTCCTACATTCCGGCCCTATCCACTCCTACTCGGGCTAAAATTCATGACTCAGCAGAAATGGCGGAAGCCTTCCGGACTTTTTATGAAGCCCTCTATAACTTACATACCCACCCAGCGGGAGTTCAGCCCTGAGATAGATTGGAAGCAATGGAGTCCTACCTCACCGAAGTGAACCTGCCCTCTTTTAACGAGGAGGAAGTGGAGGCACTCTCGCAGCCTATAACTGCGGAGGAGTTCACGACTGCCCTAGCGGGGTCTCCTAGGGGGAAGGCACCTGGCCCAGATGGCTTCACAATCTCCTATTACAAGACATTCCAGGCCCAACTAGGGACCCATTTTATCACGGCTTTTAACGCAATATTAGACAATCACACTATACACCCTCCTGCAGGCCAGCATTTCGGTTATTCCCAAGCCTGAAAAAGAACTGCTTCTCTGCTCAAGTTACAGGCCCATCTCCTTACTTAATTGTGATCTCAAACTGTTTACAAAAATACTAGCTGAGAGACTCGGGCCCATCCTCCAACGTATAGTCTTTCAGCCCCTCTTGAAAATCTTTCCCTCAGATTTGGAGAGATGGGGGAATCTGGCGGTTTTGTGGTTTGGAAGATGCAACGTGCTGAAGATAAACGTCATGCCGAGGTTGCTTTACCTCTTACAAGCCCTACCTATTAGGATCCCACAGACTTTCTTTAGAGCACTGCGCACATCCTTCACTAAGTATACATGGCAGGGCAAGCCCCCGCGACTCGGAAGATCCCTATTACAGCGACCGAAACTTAGGGGAGGGGTTGGCCTCCCTGATCCAGCCCTCTACTATACAGCAGCCCACATTAACAGAGTAGTGGACTAATGCAAACCCCAGCCCTATAAACTATGGGTCCGCCTAGAGCGGGAATTGGCTCCATTCCCCATAGAGGGGCTGCCTTGGAGCGGAGTCAACTTCTCCAGACTTTCCCAACCGCATCCACTAATCGAGTCCACTTTACAGGAATTAAAAAGATATTTTAAACTGGCGGATACACCCAGCTTCCCCTCACCGCTAACCCCTATTATTGGCCACCCAAACTTCTTACCAGGTATCGCCGACAAATCATTTAGGCTCCAATAGGACCAGAATCTAATCAGAGCCTCTTCCTTTTTAGGTACCTCAGGGTGGGGTGACCCCTCAGGCGTATACCCTGAGCTTGGATCTACCGCCCTGGGTAGATGGAGGTTGTTGCAACTCACTCATTTCCTCAAATCCCTCCCTGAAGTTGGAGGTTTTCAGAGACAGCCGACAATGTTTGAGGGAATGTGCTTGGGAGAGGAACCTTTAGGGAAATCCCTATCCTATTCATATAGCATCCTGATTACTCATGCATCCCGCCACGATCCCTCATACCTGAAGAAATAGGAGAGGGACCTCAACATTACGCTTACTGAGAAGCAAAAGAACCACATACTTATCTTCGCTCATAAATCCTCTCTGTGTAGCAAGTACCAGGAGATCAATTATAAAATCTTGACACGCTGGTACAGGACACCCACAGTATTGGCCACCATATTTCCGGGACATAGCCCACTGTGTTGGAGATGTGGCACGCAAATTGGCACTCTGCTGCACATCTTTTGGGAGTGTCCTGTCCTGACCCCTTTTTGGAGACAAGTTCTTCAGATCATTTATATGTTCACTGACGTTGCTCTCCAGGACAACCCTGCAGCAGTGCTCTTAAATTTGACTCCCTTGTCGGGAAGGCGTTATCACAGGTCACTATTGAAACACCTTCTGAACATGGCCAGGGCATGTGTTCCCAGTGCATGGAAACAGCAGTCCCCACCGGCAGTATCTCAATGGTTTGTGAGAGTTTGCGATATACAGCAGATGGAGCAACTTACAGCTGCCCTGAGAGAGAGGGAGGAGGAACACAATGCCCTATGGATGCAATGGAGTGTCTTCCGTTATTCAGAGGAGTACAAGACTTACTTCTGAATCCCTTGTCCTGAGGTATACTAAGGGGTGGAGTCGCCGACCCTGCTGGAGCCCCACACCCCCTTCCCCATACCCTCCATTGCTTACCTCCCTTTCCCTTCCTTTCATTTCCTTTTCTCTTTTCATCTCTTCCTTTGATCCCCTTACACTGTCATTATCTCACAAAAATGAAAAATCCCTTACGGGCTGCGGGAAATTTCTTGTTATTGTTCCCACTTTTCCCTCCTCAGAATCTATGACCCACATATGGTGCGATGAGCGAAGTTAGCCCTATGGGGAGTGGAATACCCCCTTTTGGGCCTATCAGCTAGTTATATTTTGAATTGTGTTGATGACAATTGATTGTTCTACTACAATGTGATAATGGAAACTGTTACGCTGTCTCAGTCGTGTACAAAAACTGTATTATGGTCATTGGACTGGGTCTGATGCTGGGAGAAGTTGGTTAACATGTTGGTTTTATGTATTTTTGTATATCCTGCAATCCTTAAATAAAAAATTAAAAAATTAAAAAAATAATGAAAAGGGTTTGTGGAGATGGGGACTTGGATGAAATTGTCAGTAAAACTTATATTCCACGGACCCTGTATGTTGACTCCAGCCATCTAGGAGATATACTCACTAAGCAATTGGCGCAGTTGATTAAAACAGTCTATCCTCCCCAGTCTTGGACCAAGGTGTCAGGAGTGATCCAAGGTCCAAAGGAGTAGTGTATGACATACTACAATCACTTTAAACAAGCCGTGGAATCGGCTGGTGAGGACATTACTAACAGTGTCCTATCACCCGTATTGATACATAGCTTCATGACCGGGTTGAGAGGAAACATCAGAGAGAAATTGATGACTGCAAATCCAGACTGGAGAGATAAGCCCCTCTCCTCTTTGTTGTCACTTGCGACTGCTATTGAAAGGAATATAGCAGATTGGGAGTCACAGAAACCTCAAAGGATCTGCATTGTCACTGATCAGTTGAACAGTGCAGATCTCGGCCAAAAACCAAAAGGGAAACCGGTTTGCTTCAACTGCCACAGACCCGGACACTTAAAGAGTGGGTGTAAAACTCCAAGATAAAGTAGGCCACCATGACATGGAGAGGAAATGGCCATGCTGGCATTAAGGGAGGAAAGTCTCCAGGCAGAAGGGACACTTTCTGTCCCCCTGACGGGAGAGGATGTGAAATAAAATTTCACTGAAAGAAGATGTAGTAAGCGCAGGGGAAAAACGATTCTAATCTTTGAAGCCAGGTGGTTAGAAAAACAGTATAAACATTTAAAAGTGCAAATGACATCCCTAAAAGAAGTGCTAGAAATAACCAAAGGTAACATCCGTACTTTAGAAGCTTCTATGTCAAATTCTGAGGCTGTCCACCAGCAATTGGTACTAGAAAACCAAAGATTACAGGAAGACGTTCATCTGTTGGGAAAAAGACTGTTGGAGGATGCGGAAAGAGAAGTGAAACCATTATCTGTCAGCTGCCAGGAGCCGTTGGCTCCAGGGCCGGATTAACATAGGGGCTATTGGAGCTACAGGTCCAGGCCCCTTTCTCAAGATAGGCTCATTTGCCCAAAAAAAAAAAGATTGACTTTAAGGGTTGTAGCTCGGCGATCAGGAGTCAGAGACCCCACATTTGGGGGGTAGGTAGCTTAAGATATACTCCAGCACTGGTTAAATATATGGGGCTGCTATCATCTATAGTTCCGGAGATATGGGGCTGCTTGCGCAGCCTGTCAGAAGCTACATACAAAGCGGCCAGTATAAATACAAGCTGGCACACTCTGCAGCAGAATGAGAGGATGAGATCACAGTGCTTATAATAATTATTTGTATATTACTTATGATAATTAACCCCTTGCCACCTAGGCCAATTCTGACACTTCTCTCCTACATGTAAAAATCATCATTTTTTTGCTAGAAAATTACTCAGAACCCTCAAGCATAATATATATTATGTTTTAGCAGACACCCTATGGAATAAAATGGTGGTCTTTGCAACTTTTTATGTTACACGATATTTGCGCAGCAATTTTTCAAATTTTTTTTTGGAAAGACACTGTTTTATTCATCAAAAAAAAACCACTAAAGTTAGCACAATTTTTTTTGTGTACCAAGCGATGCTTTAAATTTTTTTTGCAGGTTACATGTTTAGAGTTAGAGGAGGTCTAGTGCTAGAATTATTGCTCTAACGATCGCGGCATATGTAACCTGTGTGTATCTGGCTCTGATATTAGCCAGTGCCTACCCAGCCACTGACTAGTATCTCTCCCCAGCCTGTCCCCACACACCCTCTCACCTGCTGACCTGTGGATGGGGTATCACTCCCGCAGTGTTATGTTCTACCAGTGAATATAATGATCAGTGTTGCTAACTATAGCTGGCAGCACTGATTGTTTTGGGGAAAACCTGACAGGTTGGTTGTACTCAAGTCGGTTAATAGGTTGACTTGTGTAAAACCAGCTAGCCCATACATAGATCGACTATGGCTGGTCTCTGCTTAATTGGTGTAATTTCAATCCATGTATGGCCCGCTTAACCACTACGCAGCCCCTAAACATCCTTCCACAAACCTTTTACATTTTTCATTCCCAGATTACTTCATCCTCCTCTCCTATACATAGTGCCCACTGTCATACTCTCCACACTTCTCTCCTGTACATACTGCTCACTGTCATACCCTCCACACGTCTCTCCTGTACATACTGTTCACTGTCATACCCCCAACACTTCTCTCCTATACATAGTGCCCAGTGCCCACTGTCATACCCTCCACACTCCTCTCCTGTACATACTACTCACTGTCATACCCTCCATACTTCTCTCCTATACATAGTGCCCACCATCATACACTCCTCTCCTGTAATTACTGCTTACTGTCCTACTCTACACACTTCTCTCCTGTACATAGTGCCCACTGTCATACCCCCCATACGTCTCTCCTGTACGAAGTGCCCACTGTCATACCCCCCACACTCCTCTCCTGCACATACTGCCGGCTGTCATACCCTTCACACTCCTCTGCTGTGCATACTGCCCACTGTCATACCCTTCACACTCCTCTCCTGTACATAGTGCCTTCTGCCATACCCTCCGCACTCCTCTCCTGTACATAGTGCCCACTGTCATACCCTCCACACTCCTCTCCGGTACATACTACCCTCTGTCATACCCCTACACTCCTCTCCTGTACATACTGTCCACTGTCATACCCTTCACACTCCTCTCCTGTACATACTGCCCACTTTCATACCCTCCACATTCCTCTCTGGTACAAACTACCCTTTGTCATACCCCCCACACTCCTCTGCTGTGCATACTGCCCACTGTCATACACTTCACACTCCTCTTCTGTACAAACTACTCACTGTCATACCCTCCACACTTGTCTCCTATACATAGTGCCCATTGTCATACCCTCCACACTCCTCTCCTGTAATTACTGCCTACTGTCCTACTCGTCACACTTCTCTCCTGTACATAGTGCCCACTGTCATACTCTCCACACTCCTCTCCTGTATACATTGCTCACTGTCATACCCTCCACACTCTTATCTTATACATAGTGCCATCTGTCATACCCTCTACACTCCTCGGCTGTGCATACTGCCCACTATCATACCCTTCACACTCCTCTCCTATACATAGTGTCTTCTGCCATACCCTCCGCACTCCTCTCCTGTACATAGTGCACACTGTCATACCCTCCACACTCCTCTCCGGTACATACTACCCTCTGTCATACCCCCACACTCCTCTCCTGTACATACTGCCCACTGTCATACCCTTCATACTCCTCTCCTGTACATACTGCCCACTGTCATACCCTCCAGACTCCTCTCCGGTACAAACTACCCTCTGTCTTACCCCCCACACTCCTCTCCTGTACATCTGTACATACTGTCCACTGGCATACCCTCCACACTTCTCTGCTTTGCATACTGCCCACTGTCATACCCTTCACACTCCTCTGCTGTGCATACTGCCCACTGTCATACCCTTTACACTCCTCTCCTGTACATAGTGCCTTCTGCCATACCCTCCACACTCCTCTCATGTACATAGTGCCCACTGTTAGACCCTCCACATTCCTCTCCCTCACCTGCACATACTTTCCACTTTTATACCATCCATACTCCTCCCCTATGCCTCTTACCCACAATAACAGTTCTTTAAAATTATACTGAATATTCTCAATGTTACCAGCTCTAGAATGGGCACACTTTTGTTAGTTCAACTAAAGGAAATCTCAGTTCTCATGTTTGTTCTGCCCCATTATTAGTACTTATTTAATTTTGTAATTACTATTGTGATGTATAGAGGAACATAGGGGATGTCAGCTACTCTAAATATAGCACTTGTAAAAAAAGTGTCCCTGAAAATATTTTTGAAATGTTGGCAACTATGCACTTAGGCACTGCCCAAGGGCCACAGGGTCAGTAGGGGGCCCCATGAGAGGCTCCTGTGATGTTAAAGCGGTAGTAAACCTTTCTAACATTACTACTTTTTAGAGGCCCTGAGGTAGGTTATGCCATAATGTACAAGTATGCACAGCATATTAGCACATTAGGGTACACTTAAATTGTCAGACTGACCCCTCCAGTGCTGTGCTGTGATCAATCCGGCGGGGCCTGGGCGCTTCCATCTTCACCCGGTCTTCCTTCCGGGTTCTGTGCCTTCTGTCACTTGCCTTGGCCGGGCTGCATTGATGTCATTCCCACGCATGCTCATGTGCATCCTCTTACTCTCATCCCCCCTTTACTCTCATCCTCCCTCCCTTACCCCTCACATCTCTTTCATCCCCTTTCTCTCTCTCTCATCCTCCCTCTCTCGCTTTAATTTAATTTGTTATAACAAAAAATTGTTTGCATTTTAATTTATTGTTTATAAAATGCCCCACCAAAATCCTCAGCACCAGGCCCATGATGTTCTTAATCTGGCCCTGGTTGGCTCAGTCTTCAGATAGAGAAGATAACAGGGTAACTGATTTGGGTAGGTCTGAATTCATGGGGACGTCCTCCACACCTGAGGTATGTACCAACAAGAATAAATCCCTGGAAGGTAAGAGCTGTTTAAAAATTGCCCCTATGTTTTGTAATCCGCAGGTAAAAACTACTAATCCAGAAAAAGCCATCTCACATTCTCAGTCGTCTAAAACAAAGCCTTTTATTAAGAGGTGTACCACTTTAAATAAGATAAAATGTCACGTATGTGGTTTATTTGGCCCCATCGCGAGATTCTGTTTATCCAGATCCAGTCATAAAGTCGGTAAACATAATCCATATAGGACCACAAGACGTGATCATGAAGTGTGCGCTTTGCAAAGGGGCCTAGGTGTAAGAAGTATGAACCACCTAGGTCATGGATCCCATTCCATACAGGCTTAGAAGGGGCTAATGAAATGGGATGGCTCTCTGAAAGAATTTCAACCTTACCAAACCGATGTTATGGGTTTAAGAAGTACAGGTTATGATAAAAAAACATGCTAAGTGTGTGTGTGTGTGTGGAGTATGCAATACAGATTGTGTCGTGTGAAGTTTGTTCTCAGCTGCTGACAAGCCCACCCAAATGACCCCCCTTCTTTCTTACCAGATCTGTGAGAATGCAAAGCGAACTGTATTGACATGCAAATGACCTGAGCCAAGATAATTATCTGTACTGAATTGAAAGGTGCATTTACTAAAATGTGTTTGTTTTCCAGAGACAGTTCTGCGAGAGGGTTTCTGGTGAGGTATTATGATTGGTTGAAAAATGGTACCGCTAAAAGTTTTATTGCGAGTTGCTAATTTTTTTCCTCACCATGGTGAATACATTATTTTTGGAGGGAATTATTGGTATACCATAAAACAAAAATCTACGTGGTATTAATATGTATAAGGTTATACATATTAATAATAAGTTGAGCTCAACAATTGTTGGTATTTTAAAAATTGCACTGTTTATGTAATGTATATTTGTTTCATGTGCTAATGTCTTGTTACAGGTATATAACCATAGTTTTTTTCAGGCGAAAAATTTAATGTTTATTACTAAATTTTATTGGTGTTTTATCCCTCAGATTCAATAATTGGGTTTCGTGGCTTTCAGAACAAAGAATATCACAGCCTCCATAGGCATTTTTTTCTTTCTCCTGGTTTTAGCACCATTATCTAGTTGGTGCTTCTATTTGTCAGCCCATTCGGCATGTGTGTGGTATGTTCTGATCCAATTGTAAAAAAAGTCAGTGGCTATGCTAACTTTTGTGTAAATTTGTTTAAGACTGATAATTCCCCCTGCTATTATTGTAATTAATTACATACCCAGCCAGTGCTTTCTTTGCAAGCGTGGCTCTTTGCCTTAGGCTAAGGTATGTTAATGTGCCTAGCTTTCTGTGTGTCCCCAAGTGTAGTTCACAACTGCTTCCTTCTGTGTCACCATGCAATCCTATTTTCTCCTAGAGTTTCCTGTTTGTCTGTTTTTATGTGGCTATTTGTTATCAATTACCTAATGAATATCTGTGTGTTTCAAGGCACACCGGTCAGCTCATGTACCCGCTACTGTTTAGTGATCCCGCCGCCTCAGTGCTGCAAGGTTTTTTTGTCTTTGCCTGTTGGCCAGTTGTGTCTGGTAGCAGCAGTTCCTCGAGCTGGATACACATTATGCAATTTTTATTTTCCAATTTCCTTTAGATTTACCTGCAGATGTGAAGTACGTGGACCTGCAAGATTGCATACAAGTTGAAAGTGTATAGGTCTGGCCTCGTATTGTATAGTTTTGGTTGAGTCTGGAGAAAAGTTGTGCAGGAAGATTGTATGGGGTGTTGCCAGCTCTTGGCTGTTCCAAGGCCCCTCACTTCCGATATATGTGTGAGCATGCCATATTCTCCTCAGTTAATACCTATAGGTGTCCTTCCTGTCCTAGTGTACCTTAACTAGTGGTCTGTGTCCTGCATGCCAGGAAGACCAGTGCCCCAGGGTTGCACTATGCCCCTGTCATTCATGTGAGTCCGGTCTGAATAGTGTAGACAGTTTATTTTGTATGAGTGAAGGATAACATGGTCTGATTACCAAATTGATAAAGGAGGGAGAAGGTGTGCAGCCTCTATAAAGAAACAAGTGTACCTGTTGGCAGGTGGTTTTCAATCCGGGTAATCAGACTATTTCCCATACTTAGGATAAAGAGAGGCTTAATGGAGACTGCCTTTGGAGCAGGACGTGAGGCACTGTGTACCTTAAAACACTATGGAGCTGGAGATACTCAGGACCACATCGGGAGGTCTTGTGCTACATATCAGGGAAGGGGTTAGGAAAACCAACTTGCTCTATCCAGCATCACATTGCAAGGACAGGCAGGTGGGGGTAGTATCCAGGTTGCCTATGAGTCATAATAGATTGGTGGATGACTCAGTTCCAGGATCGTCAAAATCTAACTTGCACTGTTCTCATCCCTAATGGCAGGGATGGAACATCTGGGTACTATCCTGGTTCTAAACAAAGTTAAAAATACTTGAGGCCAGGGTACTGGTATCACATGTCTAATGATGCACTGCATCAGCATCCGGGAGTCTATTGTACATCTCCTCTTGCCCTTGGCATTGATATAGCAAGAACACCGGGATGTACCCTAATCACCCCTGAAGAAAGGTTTTATAGCAAACCTGACATACCCTTACACCTACTGAAACTTCTGTGGGATTTGGGGAGGAGTTAAAAGTTTGGTAGTTGGGTAGTTTGGGCAACAGGATTTAGATAGTACCAACAGTCTGTACAGGGTGTGAATAGAAGGGCCCTGCTCAAGGGGTTTATGATCTAAGGAGGGGAGGGTGATACAAAAATAATAGCTGCTGGAAATTATCTGATATGGAGCTGGCTGAGGAAAAATTTTACGTGGTAGGCTTCCCTAAATACATTTTTTTTAGGGATCACCTAGGTGTGAAAAAGGTAGGGCCTGGCTGGACATATGGGTGTGGGGAGTTCCAGAGGTTCTGGAGCGGTCCTGATGTTGAGCATGGGAGGAGGTAACAAGGGAGCTGGAAATCAGGATGTCTTAGGAGGAGTGAATTGAACGATTTGGGTGATCTCAAGATCAACAGAGGTTAATCTAAATATCTCAAACTAAGGTTTCTTAATGGGAAAAGTTTATTCAGGTACCGTCTTAGGGCTACAACTTTAACCACTTGCCGACCGCCCCATGTAGATATACGTCAGCAGAATGGCACGTACAGGCAAAATCACGTACCTGTACGTGACATTCTTCCGGCGGGTGGGGTGTCCGATCGGAACCCCCTCCGCCGGCGGGGACGGTCGGCATCGCTTCAGGAGCAATCCGGGACGAGGGGACGGCCAGTGGTTTCTGGCCACCCCCTCGCGATCGCTCCTGGCGAATGAAAAGCTTCCCCTTCCTGTCTATTGTATAGACAGGAAGGCGGAAGTGATGTCACGCTCGGTGCGCCAGTCTATCTGACCGGGGACGCCGAGCTGTGAACGTGTAAAGGTTAGTGCACAACAGTACACTGACACCAGTACACATAGGCACATATTCCACCCCCCTGTCACCCCCTGATCACCCCCCAGATCACCCCCTGCCCCCCCAGTCACAGGGTCACTAATTGCAGTGATCATTTATTTACTGATCACTGCATTTAGTGTCAGTGTGACTGTAATAACTGTCAGGGCAGTTAGTTTTAGGCCCCTTTAGGTCTAAGGTAGCGCCCGACCGGCCCCCCCCCCCCCCCAATAAAGGTTTAACCCCCTGATTGCCCCTAGTTAACCCCTTCACCCCCTTTTGCCAGTGTCACTAAGCGATCGTTTTTCTGATCGCTGCATTAGTGTCACTGGTGTCGCTAGGTAGCCAGTTTTTTTTAGGTTAACCGCCATGTTTATATAGGTTCATAAATAGGTTTATAGGTCAGGTACCCCCATATTACAACCTAAATAAAGGTTTTAACCCCCTGATTGCCCCTAGAGTTAACCCTTTCACCAGTGATCACCGTATAAGTGTCACTGGTGACGCTGGTTAGCCAGTTAGTTATTTCGTTATTTAGGTTCCCCGTCAGGTTTTTATATAGCGTCAGGTACCCCCATATATTACCTAATAAAGGTTTAACCCCCTGATTGCCCCTAGTTAACCCTTTCACCCCCTTTTGCCAGTGTCACTAAGCGATCGTTTTTCTGATCGCTGCATTAGTGTCACTGGTGCCGCTAGGTAGCCAGTTTTTTTTTTTAGGTTAACCGCCAGGTTTATATAGGTTCATAAATAGGTTTATAGGTCAGGTACCCCCATATTACAACCTAAAGGATTTAACCCCCTGATTGCCCCTAGAGTTAACCCTTTCACCAGTGATCACCGTATAAGTGTCACTGGTGACGCTGGTTAGCCAGTTAGTTATTTCGTTATTTAGGTTCCCCGTCAGGTTTTTATATAGCGTCAGGTACCCCCATATATTACCTAATAAAGGTTTAACCCCCTGATTGCCCCTAGTTAACCCTTTCACCCCCTTTTGCCAGTGTCACTAAGCAATTGTTTTTCTGATCGCTGCATTAGTGTCACTGGTGCCACTAGGTAGCCAGTTTTTTTTTTTAGGTTAACCGCCAGGTGATCACCGTATTACTGTTACGGGTGACGCTGGTTAGTTAGCTTGTTTTTTATACTGTCAGGGCACCCGCCATTTATTTCCCAATAACAGTTTAACCCCCTGATCGCCCGGCGGGTGATATCAATTAGGTTTTAGGGTCAAATAAGGTCTGCGTCGCCCCAGGTTAGTGCCAGTACCGCAAACACCCACGCGCAAAGCATACACCTCCCTTAGTGGCACAGTATCTGAACAGATCAATATCTGATCTGATCTATACTAGCGTCCCAGCAGTTTAGGGTTCCAAAAAAAACGCATTGTTAGCGGGATCAGCCCAGATACCTGCTAGCACCTGCGTTTTCCCCCTCCGCCCAGCCCAGCCCACCCAAGTGCAGTATCGATCGATCACTGTCACTTACAAAACACTAAGCACACATAACTGCAGCGTTCGCAGAGTCAGGCCTGATCCCTGCGATCGCTAACATTTTTTTTGTGGTAGCGTTTTGATTCAGTCGCTAACAGTCAGGAGCTTTTTTACCTGTGAATCTCAAAAAAATAAAAAAAACAAAAATAGTTGTTGTTTTATTGTTCTCTCTCTCTCTATTCTCTCTCTATTGTTGCTCTTTTTTTACTCCATTCTATTCTGCAATGTTTTATTATGTTTTATCATGCTTGCTTTTCAGGTATGTAATTTTGTTTACTGTGTTTTAGTGTTAAGCATTTTTTTGTTTTCAGGTGCGCCATTCAGTTGCAGCGCGGATTTATTTATCTTGACAGCAACAGCGTTTGCTCCCACGATACATAAAGCCGCGACTCCAACGCTGTAGGAGGTGATTTCACCACCACAGTTAAAAAAAGAGCATATGTGCCGAAGCATGGGGGCAGCAGGGGGGGGGGAGGAGCGATTGGCTCCTAATGCCACGTACATACGGTCGAAATTCCGACCGTGTGTACACGGCATAACTTTTGCGGGAGGATGCCCCCATGCATCGGCATATATAAATGGTGCATGTATGCCCATCATTAGAAGTGGGTGGATGAAGGGAGGTATTCTAATGGTGGGCATACCCACCAATCAATCTCTTTTTTTCGTTCAGCCAAGAGGCTGCATGAAAAAAAAAGATTACAATATATGTCCAGTATGTTGCTGGACTTTGAATGGTTATACCAGAATGATGCCTGCAGGTTTAGGTATCATCTTGGTATCATTCTTTTCAGCCAGTGATCGGCTTTCATGTAAAAGCAATTCTAGCAGGTAATTAGTCTCTAGACTGCTTTTACAAGCAGTGGGAGGGAATGTCCCCCCTCCCGGATATAAACCGCGCCATTGGGAAATTGGGAAAGCATTTTATCACACCAATCTTGGTGTGGTCAGATGCTTTGAGGGCAGAGGAAAGATCTAGGGTCTAATAGACCCCAATTTTTTCAAAAAAAGAGTACCTGTCACTGCCTATTGCTATCATAGGGGATATTTACATTCCCTGAGATAACAATAAAAATCATAACAAAAAAAAAAATGGAAGGAACAGTTTAAAAATAAAATAAAAAAGCTAAATAAATAAAAATAAAAACGAAAAAAAAAATAAAAAAACACCCCTGCCCCCCTTCTCTTGCGCAAAGGCGTACACAAGCGTTGGTCTGGCGTCATATGTAAACAGCAATTGCACCATGCATGTGAGGTATCACCGCGAAGGTCAGATCGAGGGCAGTCATTTTAGCAGTAGACCTCCTCCGTGAATCCAATGTGGTATCATGTAAAGGCTTTTAAAGGCTTTTAAAAATGTATGTAGTTTGTCGCCACTGCGTGTTTGTGCGCAATTTTAAAGCATGTCGTGTTTGGTATCCATGTACTCGGCCTAAGATCATATTTTTTATTTCATCAAAAATTTGAGCAATATAGTGTGTTTTAGTGCATTAAAATAAAAAAAAGTGTATTTTTTCCACAAAAAATGCGTTTGAAAAATCGCTGCGCAAATACTGTGTGGAAAAAAAAAAATGCAACACCCACCATTTTAATCTGTAGGGCCTTTGCTTTAACAATATATATAGTGTTTGGGGGTTTAACGTAATTTTCTTGCAAAAAAAAAAATATGTTTTCATGTAAACAAAAAGTGTCAGAAAGGGCTTTGTCTTCAAGTGGTTAGAAGAGTGGGTGACGTGTGACATAGGCTTCTAAATGTTATGCATAAAATGCCAGGACAGTTCAAACCCCCCCCCCAAATGACCCCATTTTGGAAAGTAGACACCCCAAGCTATTTGCTGAGAGCAATGTTGAGCCCATTAAATATTTTTTTTTTTTGTCCCAAGAGATTGAATAATGAAGAAAAAAATATATATATATATTTTTTTTACAAAAAGTTGTCACTAAATGATATATTGCTCAAACATGTCATGGGCATATGTGGAAATACACCCCAAAATACATTCTGTTGCTTCTCCTGAGTACGGGGATACCACATGTGTGGGACTTTTTGGGAGCCTAGCTGCGTACGGAACCCCAAAAACCAAGCACCGCCTTCAGGCTTTCTAAGGGTGTAATTTTTTTATTTCACTTCTCACTGCCAATCACAGTTTCGGAGGCTATGGAATGCCCAGATGGCATAAAACCCCCCAAAATGACCCCATTTTGGAAAGTAGACACCCCAAGCTATTTGCTGAGAGGTATGGTGAGTATTTTGCAGATCTCGCTTTTTGTCACAAAGTTTTGAAAATTGAAAAAAGAAAAAAAAAATATGTTTTTTCTTTACTTTCTTCATTTTCAAAAACAAATGAGAGCTGTAAAATACTCACCATGCCTCTCAGCAAATAGCTTGGGGTGTCTACTTTCCAAAATGGGGTCATTTGGGGGGGTTTTGTGCTATTTTGGCATTTTATGGCCTTCGAAACTGTGATAGGTAGTGAGGAGTGAAATCAAAAATTTGCACCCTTAGAAATCCTGAAGGCGGTGCTTGGGTTTCGGGGCCCCGTACGCGGCTAGGCTCCCAAAAAGTCCCACACATGTGGTACCCCCATACTCAGGAGAAGCAGCAAAATGTATTTTGGGGTGCAATTCCACATATAACTATGGCATGTGTGAGCAATATATCATTTAGTGACAACTTTTTGAAAAAAAAAAAAAATATTTTATTTTTGTCTTTATTCAATCACTTGGGACTAAAAAAAAAAAATATTTCAATGGGCTCAACATGCCTCTCAGCAAATAGCTTGGGGTGTCTACTTTCCAAAATGTGGTCATTTGGGGGGGTTTGTACTTCCCTGCCATTTTAGCACCTCAAGAAATGAAATAGGCAGTCATAAATTAAAAGCGGTGTAAATTCCAGAAAATGTACTCTAGTTTGTAGACGCTATAACTTTTGCGCAAACCAATAAATATACGCTTATTGGCATTTTTTTTACTAAAGACATGTGGCTGAATACATTTTGGCCCAAATGTTTGACTAAAATTGAGTTTATTAGATTTTTCTTATAACAAAAATTAGAAAATCTCTTTTTTTTTCAAAATGTTCACTCTTTTTCCGTTTATATCGCAAAAAATAAAAATCACAGAGGCAATCAAATACCATCAAAAGAAAGCTCTATTTGTGGGAAGAAAAGGACGCAAATTTCGTTTGGTTACAAAATTGCATGGCCGCGCAATTACCAGTTAAAGTAGTGCAGTGCGAAATTGAAAAAAGACCTCTGGTCCTTAAGCTGACAATTGGTCCGGGGCTGAAGTGGTTAATAAACTCCACCCTGTTGCTGTCCTGATGTGGGTAGCTATTAAGAGACCGATGTAGAGTATTGTGCGCATTTAAAAGAGGACCCTAGAACTATATTTTTTTCTTTTTGTTATTTTGGGAAAAAGCCTCTAAAAAAATTTGAACAATAAAGTGCGGGTTAGACTAAATTCTAAAGGTTTTTGGCAACCATTGTTTTATTCTCTACTTTAAAAAAAATAAATAAAATTGTACCGGACTTGTACATTTTTAGTGACAGTGATCCTGTTCACCTGTTGATCACTAATATGGGAGAGGAGTTAACTAATTTTTATTTTTTTGTTCCTCTTTATTTTTTTTTCTAAGTTGATGCTGTAACGGCAGCAATGTATTATTTTTCAAGGCACTTTGTAATAATTTTTCAGGACAGTTATATATTGTTTGTTTGTTTTTATGAATGCAGATTCAATGTTCTTTGACTTCTGGGTTGAAGTAGCATTAAACCTGTATGTGTTTTTTTTTTTTTTTTGCTTATTTCATTTTTTTTCTCTTCTTTCTCGTTCCTACTTTCTTTATTTCATATTCTTATCTTTAATTACTTTAAGTGATGGTACCAGTCCATTAGCTGATAATGGTTTTCTATATCTTTAAAAGTAAATGTATTAGTCTTCTGGAACTTTTGTTTAAATATCAGAGATGAGCTGTGAATTGTAAGTGTAGCGGCCATAACCCCGAGGGGCGGCCTTATCTTTCTGGGCTTACCAATAACCTCCTCTTGGCTTGTCGGTTGTTGTCTAGGGGTTCCCAGGGTTAATACCCAGTGACTTCAAATGCTGACACATAATGTAAAGTCCTTTTCAAGGTTTTTATTTTGCAGGGGATAACATGAAAAAATAAAACAGTCTCTGGTGGGAATAGAGGGCACGGGTGATAAAACTCAGGCACTTTGAACTGCTGACATCCACTGAATGTCTCTAGTTAGCCCAGAGAGTAGTCACTCGCAGCTGGGTGCTTCACTGCCGGATAAACCTCTAGCCAGATATCTAGCAGCCAACATGTGATCCGGAAACTTTGCAAAGTCTCTGCCACAGACTAGATTGCAACTGAAGATAAGTAGGAACCTTTCTCACAGTACCTGGATCTCTCAGCCTTCTTGGCGATACTGTGTGAAGTGTGGATTCTTTAGTGTCCATACAACTCAGCTCCCAGGCTCTTTCTGAGCAGCCAGCTTGTTGGCCCTCCAAAGTGCCAGACCCGCCCACTGATTGGCTCCGGGAAAGATTGGTACCTAACACGTCCAACCAGGCCTGGTTCTTGGCCTGTCATGGGTGCCTCAGTGCACCTATGACCAGGCGAAACCTTAGTACAGCCCAGCCAGACTGATGCCAAAGTAAATCCTGTACAATTAACCCCCAGAACTCCATTACAGTTCTGAGAAAACCTAAATTTGCACTGATAGTGCACACTTAGTAAAGTGTGACCGCTATATAAGGCTTTACCGTTTCTGCCTGACTCAGTTTTTATGTCTTAATGTAATTCTACCTCCCCTAGTCTGCCTACTGCTTTAACCTGAGCCCAGTGATCAGTTGTGGTGAACCCAGGGACCTGGCAATAGCAGGCAGTGTTGACTATCCCTACTATCAAGGGCCATGGATGATACTGGCTGTTGCTCTGACTCTGTTCCCTGTGGGGAGCCCACTTTACTCGTCCACATTACACCCCTTATAAGTATTAAGTCTTAATGGCCAACCCGCTGCTCCTGTCTGGCATTCCTCCAATACCTGTACACTGACATTCTCCTTCTTTTTTTTATTCATGCATGACTATCCGGAGGCCTGCCCAACCACCACCCGAAGACAACCAAGTCTTTTCTTGAGACAAATTTGCAACAAATAAGACTATCCTGAACTTTCCTTCACCATGCTGAAAAGTGCTGACTTGCGGTCCGATCCAATCGGTGCAACCATCACACGATCTTACCAAGTTACAGCACTAGATATGCCAGGATCCCGCCATCAATGTTGGAGTTCCGCTCTCCCAAGGCAGAGGGGTGATGAAACATTGCAGTAAAGACACTTATGGTTTGGACGTGAAGTCTCAAAGGCACCAAGATTTATTTGCTGTCTCAAGCCTACCTTGAGGAGTTCCGGTGTGTTCAAGAAAGGAAGAGGAGGCCGTGGTGGTGGTGGGGAAGGGTCGGGACTTCTGGGCTGTTGTGGGTGGGTACAAAATCATTGAAGGAGGACATAAGTTCAAGAAAGAACTTCAGGGGGGACTGTGGTGGAAATTTTGAAATATAATATTTATAGCAAGGAGCTTCAAGGGAACCATTGTGAGGACTTTCTAATTAAATTTCCATGCCCCGTTTTATATATATATATATGTATATGTATGTTTTATAGGAATGTATGACTTAATATTTTTTGGTTTAATCATGAGAGGTGGGTTTAGTTACAGTAATCTGTATCTCAAAACACACCAACATCTTTTGGTGTGTTTTTTGCATAGTAAATAAGTTATTCTGTTGTTTTTTGGGACGAGGGGCACACATTGCGGCTCCCAAGTCTTTGAAATGCTCATTTCAGAATTGGTTATATTAAAGTGGGGTTGCGGTCAAAAAAAAAAAGGGGCTTAAAAATCATAAAAAAAAATAAAAAAAATAATTGGAAAAAAAAAATTTTTTTACTCACCTCCAAATGCCTGTTGCTAGGGGGTCCCTCGTAGTCTGCCACCTTCAGTTCCCGGGCTAAACGTCACTTCCCCCCCTCGGCGCCGCACAGTCATCTGGGACCTGTCACGTGTCCCAGATGACTGTGCGTCAAATCACGGCGCACGGCGCCGCTCGCGCATGTGCAGTGGGTGCCCGGCTGTGAAGACACAGCCGGGTTCCCACATTAGGAATGCCGGCGCCGCGAGCGGCTCGTGGAACGAGGGGGGGCCTCGTTCCCCCGCATCGCTGGACCCTGGGACAGGTATGTGTCCGATTTTTAAAAGTCAGCAGCTGCAGTATTTTTTCCCCAGGACGGAGCTCCGCTTTAAGATCAAAGAGAGCTAACTGTTTTAAGGCAGACACAGAGGCACCAAAGAGTAATGTTTAAGCATGATGTTTAACTGGGCTTGAAATTACAGCCAATCTGAATTCGAGGCAACTTTGAACCAATGAGGTGATTCTGAGTTCTGATTGGTAGGAGTGGGCTATTCTAACAACATAAAACCAAAAACCCTAGAGATGCTAGTTCTCTCTACCTCATGGACTGGACCCAATATGGCCACACGTAAGAATTTCCGTAACTTTTTCTATCCTAGGATTATACCTTAATATATTATTAATCTATTGATAGCATGTGTATGACCATTATAGCAATATTTTGTATCATTGGTAACATTGTTGTTTTTAAGGTTGTATCAGTTATGTTATAGTTGCTAACCTCAGATTAATACAAGTTTCCTTTCTGTGTTTGAATAAATTAGATTGGTATCCTTTTTTGGATAGGAATCATTTGTCCTTAATTTCATGGGTTGATTCATATATGGATAAAAGGTTTTAATCTCTTATGTATCATTAAGTATATAAGTGAGGTAGGTAAACTTAGCCTTATCAATTTCCCACCATGCGCGTGCCTGCCGACTGCCGAGAGCTCCATGACCATGCCCGCGGACTTAATGTCCGCCGGGTGCCCGCGATCGTGTCATGAATCTGAAGAACAGAGAGATGCCAGTGTAAACACAGCATCTCCCCATTCTGCCTAGTGAAACGACACTGATCATCTGCTCCCTCTCATTGGGAGCAGTGACCCAGGGCTGAGCCTGGGTCACTGCGGGGCTTCCCACCCAGGCGCTGCAGAGGGGGGACACCAGAGTGCTCCCCTCCCTCCTCCTCTCCTTGTGTGCAGTGGCGTCGCCAGGGATGCTGATAGGGGGGACCTGGACAGTGAAGCAGATCAGTGTGGTGTGACAAGTACAGGAACGATGCTGAATGCAGGAGAGAGACACACACAGGGCATGTTTCCTGTACTTGTCACACCACACTGATCTGCTTCACTGTCCAGGTCACATCCCCCTGTGTGTGCCTGGGCACTTTCATGTCCCTGTGGATGTGTCTGCAGTAAGAGGGGCTGTCTTAATATTCAGGCACCTCTAGGAACTGCCCAGGGGTCCTAGGTGCATGAAGGGGCCTTGAAGTTCCTCCCAGCAGTCACTCTACCACCAACAGTTCCCCTTGCTGTGGTCAGCTTTTTTCAATGTCAGGTCAGTCACCTTATCCGTCTCTCATATCTCCAGACTCAGTGCTCTCTCCCTCCCACCGCCTCGCCCACTATCGCGTCCTGTTTTCCTTTCATCCTCACACAAATCCATCCATCTCTGCCTGTCACACTTCTTACATTTCAGGTCCTTGTTACCCCTCGCTACCTTCTTCCAGCCAGCCGGTTTGCCAATATTTAGCAGCCATGCTAATTTATAGCCTCTTACCCAACTGACTGGAATTCTCTTCCTGACACCTTCCCAACAAAAGTTCTTCACTCTTTTTCCCCCTCCCATTCTTCTTCTCTGGAAGCACTTCACCTTCACACAGGTGTGTTTCTCCCTACACAAACATTGCAAATGGCCAGAATCCATCCCTCTCCAGCCCTTTGACCTCCATATATTTGCCTCTCCTCCCCCTTTCCCTTATGCCAGCACAAATCCTCCTCCTTTTGTATCCCTATACAGAGCAAAATCCCCCAGTTTCACTCCAGTTTGCCTCTACCCACCCTCCATCTCTTACCAACTTCCCCCTTTTGACCCACTCTTCGTTCTCCCCTACCCCATTGTTTCCAGCTGTCAGAGAGGTTACTTGGCTGGACGACTTGCTGGTTGCTTTGGCGCGCACCGGTGCGCACGTTGCCATGCCGGTATGGCAACACCGGTATGCACGCTCCTGTGGGCACTGGTGTGTATGTGCCGGCTGACCCTGGTGTGCGTGCTGGTGCGCGGACGTGTGCGTGTGTGCGCGATGGCGCGCATCTTCCAGTGGGCACTTGTCCGCGTGCTCCGTACTCCTGTGCTACCTGTCCTTTCTACCAGGGGCCACAAGTCGGATACGTAAGGGAGACCACCCTCTGCCCAAGTCGACTCACCGGTCAGGTATGTCGCAGTTTTATACCAGCCCCATCCCCCCATTTTTTCAGGGGTTAAGGAAGAACCCCGAGGTGAAGCATCTTATTACTGCTGCTGCTTGTGTGGGTGGGATGTGTACTGCACCAGTCCCTGCTGACCCTCCTCTCATATTCATCCCATGTGATCTATGTTTGCAGTCTCTGACCATCTCTTGTATCATGTCTGCAGTCTCTGACCATCTCTTGTATCATGTCTGCAGTCTCTGACCATCTCATGTATCATGTCTACAGTCTCTGACAATCTCCTGTATCATGTCTGCAGTCTCTGACCCTCTCTTGTATCATGTCCGAGGTCTCTGACCCTCTTTTGTATCATGTCTGCAGTCTCTAACCATCTCTTGTATCATCTCTGCAGTCTTTAACCATCTCCTGTATCATGTCTGCAGTCTCTGACCATCTCCTGTATCATGTCTGCAGTCTCTGACCATCTCCTGTATCATGTCTCCAGTCTCTGACCATTTCCTGTATCATGTTTGCAGTCTCTGACTGTCTCTGGTATCATGTCTGCAGTCTCTGACCATCTCTTGTATCATGTCTGCAGTCTCTGACCATCTCTTGTATCATGTCTGCAGTCTTTGACCATCTCTTGTATCATGTCTGCAGTAGTCTCTGACCATCTCTTGTATCATGTCTGCAGTCTCTGACCATCTCTTGTATCATGTCTGCCGTCTCTGACCATCTCTTGTATCATGTCTGCAGTCTCTGACCATCTCTTGTATCATGTCTGCCGTCTCTGACAATCTCCTGTAACATGTCTGCAGTCTCTGACAATCTCTTGTATCATGTCTGCAGTCTCTGACAATCTCTTGTATCATGTCTGCAGTCTCTGACAATCTCTTGTATCATGTCTGCAGTCTCTGACAATCTCTTGTATCATGTCTGCAGTCTCCGACTATCTGCTGTATCAGGTCTGCAGTCTCTGACAATCTCTTGTATAAAGTCTGCAGTCTCCGACCATCTATTGTATCATGCCTGCAGTCTCTAACCATCTCCTGTATCATGTCTGCAGTCTCTGACAATCTTCTGTATCATGTCTGCAGTCTCTGACCATCTCCTGTATCATGTCTGCAGTCTCTGACCATTTACTGTATCATGTCTGCAGTTCCTGACCATCTCTTGTATCATGTCTGCAGTATTGATAAGCCGGGTGTTCGAGTCGAACGCATGTTCCACTCGAACGCCGGATGTTTGCCCGTTAGGCGAAACCAGAACTTTATGAGCCGTGCACGCCACATTTGAGTGGCGCTCACGGCCCATAATGCACTGCGCCATCGCAGCGCATTGCTGGCTGATGATTGGCCAAGCATGCACTATGACCCGCATGCTTGGCCAATCACAGCGCCATCAGCGAGGAGAGCCATAATTGGCCACAGGCAGGATGCCTGTGGCCAATTATGGTTTAGGGGGTTTAGAAAACGCCCCACACTATATAAGGCCGCCTGCACGGTGGCCTTGCGCAGTGTGTTGCGGGCGGCTCATAGAGACAGACGCAGATACAGTGTCTTAATTTCCTTTGAACCTAGTGCAATTACAGTTGATGTATTGTGCCACTTGCTCATGTTGTTCTAGTCCTATACCACAGGCAGCTGCAGCAGTTACAGTCGGTGTATTGTGCCACCTGCACAGTGTACACCTGAAGCTACCCCAATTGCTTGTGTTGTTCTAGTCTTATACCACAGGCAGCTGCAGCAGTTACAGTCGGTGTATTGTGCCACCTGCACAGTGTACACCTGAAGTTACCCCAATTGCTGGTGTTCTGCTGATCCTATACCGCAGGCAGCTGCAGTAATTACATTCGGTGTACTGTTTTATCTGCTCAGTGTGCACCTAAAGCTACCCCAATTGCTGGTGTTCTCATCTCCCTGCAGGCAATTAGGATGTGTGGAAGGCCAAAAAGGAGAGGTAGACAGTCATGAGCCAATAAAAGAGGGCAAGCAGGCTCTGTGTCTAGAATCAACAGTGCTGGACGTGGACGAGGTGCATTGTCATCAGCACGTGGCCGTGGGACGCGCTGGTCCTTATTTTCGGCAGCTGGATGCATTGAGCCGCAACAGGCCGAAGACATGGTAGAGTGGATGACCAAGCCCTCCTCATCCTCCTCATCCTCTCTCACCCAGGCTACTGGCAAAGCAGCTGCCAACGCGGCCTCTTCCCTCGTCTCAATGGCATCAGTCACTCCTTCCCTAGCCCCACCATGTCCTCCTAAAGGAGTCCCCAGAACTGTTTGAGCACAGTGTTGGGTACATGCTCCAGGAGGATACCCAGCATTTTGAAGGCTCTGATGATATCCAGCTAGAGGAAGGCAGTAACATGAGCCCAGAGAGAGGGGATGCCCAAGAAGGACAGCAATCTGGCGGTCATGTTCCACCAGCTGCAGCATACTGCCAGGTTTGCTCCAGTGATGAGGAGGGAGGGGATGATGAGGTCACTGACTCCACGTGGGTGCCTGATAGGAGAGAGGAGGAGGAGGAGGCACATCTCCAATGAGGCAGGATGCCCTCCAGGGGCCAGCTTGAGGGCAGCACACCGACTAAATCACACCGCAGAGCTCCGCCTGTGCAGGGCGCTGCCTCTGAACGTTATTCCAAAAGTTCTTTGGTGTGGGCCTTTTTTGAGACGAGTGCATCAGATCGCACCGCTGCTATTTGCAACATATGTCTCAAGCGTATGTCGCGTTGCCAAAACATCAGCTGCTTGGGCACCACATGCTTGACCAGACATATGTTAACCTGCCATGCAGTTCGTTGGCAATCGTACATTAAAGACCCACACCAAAGAAAAAATCAGACCTCTCCTTGCTCCTCATCAGCTGGGATCTCCAACCCCACTATACCTTCAGTCCTCTCTGAAACCTGCACTGAGAGGAATGAAGGTGTAGAATTAGGAGTGTCACAGCCAAGTACTTGCGGGCCCTCTGCTAGCAGTACACCGACGTCCGATTTGTACCAGGCAAATTTCCCTGCCCCAGCTGCTGGACCGTTGAAAGAAGTGGTTGAATGCTAGCTTGGCTAAATTGCTAGCACTTCAACTTATGAATAATGTGAAAGGTCAAAAGGCATACAGAAGTTGAAATATGTGGAGGTGGTCAGCTTGTAAGTGCAGGCAGGAAATAGGGTCCGGACAGGGAAAAGAGCTCAGTTTTATTTTATAAATAGGAAGGTCCCGATGGTGGACTGGAGAATCTGCTTTAAGCAGAAAGGAGTAGGGGGCAAGGCGTGGCAGGGAAAGGCCGGACAGGGGGGACCCCCTAATAGATGGCACGTCTTGGGGAAAAGAGTGCTTGGGGGGAAGGGACATAAGGAAACAGGAAGTGGATTAGAATTCCCTAGAGAGAAGGAGACGATATTTAATGGCAAAATACTTCAAACAAAACAAAAGGGGTGGGAAAAAAATATATAGTGGATGGTTTTAGCAGACCAGTACTATTTAGAACAGGTGAAAGAAGTAAAAATGGGGGTAATAACAATCTCAGATCACGCGCCAGTAGTCATGAAGCTCCAACCAGTATCAGGAGGCCAAAGGGAATGGATATGGAGACTAAATGAGACATTATTAGATGATGAACAGATAGCAGGCGATATACAAAATAAAATAAGCTATTTTGAATTAAATAGAACGGGAGAAGTATCGGAAAAAATAGTATGGGAAGCCCATAAGGTGGTCATAAGAGGAGTATTAATAGCTCATGGCTCACAAGTGAAAAGAGAAAAAAGAAAGGAATTAGAGGTTTAACTAGAAAGTATTTCTGAGTTAGAAAGTAAGCACAAAAATAGCTTAAATCCCGAAGAGGCCAGACAGCTTGAGAAGCTCAGGGGAGAACACGCTACATATTTGGATAGGAAGACAAAAAATAAATATAGATTTTATGCACATAGATTCTATGAAAATGGGAACAAATGTGGCAAACTATTAGCCAACCAACTAAAAAAACAACAAGAATCTTCCCATGTTCATAGAATCCAATCTGGGGATAAAGTGATAGTTGACACCAAAGCTACAGCAAGGGAATTTGAAACATTTTACAAGAGCCTATATAATCAAAACATCAACGTCAGGAGCAAGCAGGGAGGGGTTTGTAAACGAGATTAGGGAATATATCAAGGAATCCTCACTTCCATCATTGCCTGTGGAGGCAGTAGAGAAGATGGAAAGTCAGATAACTGTGGACGAGATAAGGAAAGCAAAAGAAAATTTACCAAGAGGGAAGAGCCCAGGGCCAGGTGGGCTAACTAGTGCGTATTATAGCCGTTATGCGAGTACTTTAACCAGGTAACAGCAGCAAATCCCTTATCCCCAGAAGCATTATTAGCCTTTTTGACAGTAATTCCAAAACAAGGGAAAGACCCGAAATATTGTGCCAACTATAGGCCTACATCCCTTTTAAATACGGACACCAAGTTATTAGCTAAAATATTGGCTACAAGACTACAAGATAAAACACCATGGGTGGTACACACGGACCAGACAGGTTTCATGCTAGGGAGAGAAACGAAAGACAACACAATCAGAGCCCTAAATATGTTACACTGGATGCAGAAAAGACCTAGTAAGAAACCAAGAGTAATGATATCAATGGACGCCAAAAAGGCCTTTGATAGAGTGAATTGGGTATTTATGGTGGAGGTATTAAAGGAAATAGGCCTAGGGGAAAGGGTGATGGGATGGGTAACAGCACTATACGCAAGACCAAAGGCAAGGGTAAAAGTGAACGGGGCTCTATCAGGAGGATTTGACATACAGAACGGCACCAAGCAGGGCTGCCCACTATCCCCAATATTATTCTCATTAGTACTAGAACCATTCTTGTGCAGAATAAGAGAAAATAGGCAGGTAAAGGGAGTAAAAATCGGAGCCAGAGAATATAAAGTCTCAGCATATGCTGATGACTTGTTGTTTTCCCCTATCAAGTCCTCGAGACTCCCTGGAAGAAGTGATGAAAGAGGTAAAGAGATATGGGATATTGTCAAACTTTAAAATAAATATAGAGAAATCTATACTATTACCCATTCACATTCCTACAGAAATGCGTGAAGGATTAAAAAAAAAAAATTCTTTTATTTGGAATGAGAAGTCATTGTATTATTTAGGTGCTCATATATCGGAAGACGTAAAATCACTGTATGAGCAAAACTATGAGCCCTTATTAGCAAAAATAGAAGAAGACTTACAGAGATGGCGAGGCCAGATGTTAACACTAATGGGAAGGGTCAACACCCTAAAAATGAATATAATACCCAGACGACTGTATGTGTTATATACGGTACCTATACCACTCCTTAAAAGGTTTTTCAAAAAGACACGTAAAATGTTCCTGTCATTTATATGGGGCAACGGAAGAGCAAGAATTGCATACAATATTCTGTGCAGGGACAAGGGAGAAGGAGGAATTTGGCTGCCAGACTTGGTAAAATATTACAGAGCTATGGCACTGGTCCGAATATTGAACTGGTGCCATGACTCGGAAAAAAAAAGCCTGGGTAACAATTGAAAATAAAATGGCAGAAAGAAATCTAGTGGGAGCACCCTGGATACCGGTAAAAGACAGGGGATTATCCAAATGGACATCCCCGCTGACGCGGAACACACTGGCAGTGTGGGACAGATTAAACAAAAAGGGCAAATATGCTCCCAAAATATCTCCATTAGCTCCATTAGGAGGGTATCCATGGTTCCCCCCGGGGAAGGAGAAGGGGGCTTTGGGACCATGGGAATCAGAAGGGAACACAATGTGTCTTAGATATGCCCCGTGGGGGACCCTCTTATCACAAAGTGAGCTGGAATTAAAACAGGGAAGTATGAAAATGGCAGGCTGGCGGTATAATCAGATGACATTTTTTTTAAAGAAAATAGAACCGCAAGTTAGATCCCAGGACACCCTAACCATATTTGAAAAGTCGTGCAGGAAGTTATCAAAACCAAACCACTTACTATCCCAGATGTATAAAATGGTTATGAGTGAGGAGACGAATACAACACTTTAATTTATAAAGGAATGGGAAAGGGAATTATATTGTATATTTATGACAGCACAAATAAAAAAGCTAATAGAAGCAACACACTCCCTGTCAATAAGCTCATCTATTCAGGAGATGTCGTACACATTCCTGACTAGATGGTATAGAACACCGGTACGACTTGCACAGATGTATCCAACAGCAGAAAAGGGGTGCTGGAGAGGATGCAGAGAAGAGGGATCATATCTTCATATCTGGTCGACCTGCCCTGTAATTAGGAAATTCTGGGAGGACATAGCCCCTTGGATCGGGAATATGTCAGGAGGACAAATAGAGCTGAAGCCTGGGCATTGCTTGCTCTACGGGGCTATGGACTCCAGAAAGGCATATAAAAGTAGCATCACACTGCATTTATTAAATGCGGCAAAAAGATTGATACCAAGACGCTGGAAACAGGTAACAGGCCCAACACTGGAAGAATGGAAAAAGGAGGTGGATGAAATAAGAGAAGCAGAAAGATGGGTACAGGGGGTCCCAGAGTTACGAACTCGTTAGGGACTGCCCGCCTGTTCTGAAGTTGGAAATGTTCGTAAGTCGGCCGCGCATGCGCAGACCGACAAATATGGACATTTACGGACATTTCCGATGTTCCGTCTAATGCCGTTCTGCACATGCGCGGCAAATTACGGACATTTCCGATGTTTGCCGGCATTTTCCGAGGCTCCGTATGGCCGCGCATGCGCAGAACGGCCGGAATACGGAGGAAAATGGCGGAGGGTCCCCGCAGCACCCCGTTCGTAAGTAGGGGATGTTCGTAGGTCGGGCGTTCGTAAGTCGGGGACCCCCTGTATATAAGATCAGAAACAAACAAGATAAACACGACATAATATGGGCTGAATGGGGAAAATATGCACAGGAGATAGAGAAGGAAATAATTGCCAATAAATAGGAAAAGCTAGGAAGGATGAAAGGGACAAGGGAAAGAGTAAAAGAAAGAACCACAACCTGTAATCCTTATGTTTTAATGTTATTTAAATGATGTGATGGAAAAGTAATGAGGTTAACCACTTTCTTACCGGGCCTATTTTGGCCTATTTTCCTTCATGTAAACATCATCATTTTTTTGCTAGAAAATTACTCAGAACCCCCAAACATTATGTATGTTTTTTTTAGCAGACACCCTAGGGAATAAAATGGCGGTCATTGCAACTTTTTATCTCACACGGTATTTGCGCAATAATTTTTCAAACGCCTTTTTTTGGAAAAAAAACGGTTTCATGAATTAAAAAATAACAAAACAGTAAAGTTAGCCCAATTATTTCATATAATATGAAAGATGATGTTACGCCGAGTAAATAGATACCGAACATGTCACGCTTTAAAATTGCGCACAATCGTGGAATGGCGCCAAACTTCGGTACTTAATAATTTCCATAGGCGAAGCTTTAAAATTTTTTACAGGTTACCAGTTTAGAGTTACAGAGGAGGTCTAGTGCTAGAATTGTTGCACGCACTCTAACGCACGCGGCGATACCTCACATGTGTGGTTTGAGCGGAGTTTACATATGTGGGTGCGACTTGCGTGTGCGTTAGCTTCTGAGCGCGAGCTACAGGGGACAGGGGAGTTTTTAATTTTTTTTTTTTTTATTTATTTATTTTTATTTTACTTCATTTTTTTTTTTTTTTTTACACTTTTAAAAAAAAAATTTTTTTTTTGGATCACTTTTATTCCTATTACAAGGAATGTAAACATCCCTTGTAATAGGAATGTATGTGACAGGTCCTCTTTATGGAGAGATGTGGGGTCAATAAGACCCCACATCTCTCCTCCAGGCTGGAAAGCATGAGATCGGTAAAAAATTTTTTACCGATCTCATGCTGACAGCCGCGATCGCGGCTTTGTTTACTTCCGGGTACCGGAGAAGCACCGGATGGCGGCGGGAGGGGGGGGACGTCCCCTCCCGCTGCCTATAAGAACGATCAGGCGGCGGAACTGCCGCTATGATCATTCTTATGGTTCACAGAATCGCCGGCCGGAAAGAATGATATCTGAATGATGCCTATAGCGGCACGCATCATTCAGATATCCCCACTCAAAGTCAAGGACGTCATATGACGTCCTTGGTAAGCAAGTGGTTAAAATGTGATGACATGATATAACTAGATGAGGGAGGGAGGCTCCCCTTGCGACTGTAGTTTTCTTTTTTGTAAATTAGACACTCCCCTTTTTTTAGACTTTTTTTTTTTTTTGAGACGCTCTCACTCTCAAGCCCCTCGCCTCTCTCTCTCTCTCCTTACCTTATTGTGCGTTAAAGAACGCACAATAAGGAAGAGGGTAGTAAGGGGAATAGGAGCAGGATAATTAGAACACACACACTAGAGAAGAATAACTCAAAGAAAGGAAATACATTAAAAACTCACAAAATTAAGGTATAGGCAATAGAAGACACAAAAAGGAATGGGGGCACGAAAGGCACGGATAAGAGGAAACCATAGATAAAAACAGAAATGGAAATGCACTCACATAAACACATACGAAATGTAATTGGAAATAGACAGTGGAACTACACAAGGGGGGGAGGGAAGGGGATAAGATGAGGAAAGGAGGAGAGGGAGGGGAACATCAAAAGGGGAGGGGAGAGAGTGAGAGAAGGAAAATAAGATATTTTCCCCCCTTTTTTTTATACTCTCTATCACTCTACGCCCCCTCCCGATATCTCCCCCTAGAGGGGAAGAAAAGGGAGGTAGAGGGGAAGGAGAGCCGCTAGGGGAGCCAACCTTCAAATGGACGAATTTAGAAAGAGATAAGATATTTGTATGTCAAACACAAATGATGGGAATTACTTGTAAGATGAAAGAAAATGTTTAATAAAGTTTGAATTATAAAAAAAAAATAAAAATACAATTCTTGATATAATAGTTCACAGCAGGGTGCTCCAGCGCCCACCAAGAGTCACTTTGAGGGCTTACAGTGTTAACTTGTGGCAACACGGAACACCTTAGGGCCAAATTTCTGCAGAGCATATAGGACAGGCCCCTACTTTCAAACATCCAACTTACAAACGTCTCCTACTTGGAAATGGAAGGAGACAACAGGAAGTGAGATGAAAAAAGATAGACAACCAAAAAAATTATACAGGGGTTATAACCCTTCCCTATGTTTTCCAAAAAGCTTAAAAATAGATTTTTTGACTGGAGCTACACTTTAAAAATGTACCAGTTCAAAATTACAAACAGATTCTACTTAACACAACAAACCTACACAGTCCCTGTCTTGTTTGCACCACCTGTATACTGCTGTTCTGAGTATATAAGGCCTGGGGGCCCCACACCTTTCCTTTTTTCAATTTGGGTACGGGGTTCCCCTTAATAACCATACAACACCCAGAGGGGCTGGTAATGGGCAGGGGGGGCTACCCATGCCATTTTTCTCAATGATTTTCATCCATATTGCCGGAACCAGACATTACATTAAAACCGCAAGCAGTTTTAATTTTTTTTTTTCCATTAGAAATGTAATTTTGTGCAGGGACAGTTCTAAACACGGGAAACACATTCCACTTCACAGGCATACTATAGACACCCCCCAGGCACGATATTTAAAGGAATATTTCACTTTTTTGTTTAACTTTAAGCGTCATTAAAATCAGTGCTCTTGAAAAAACAGACATTTTTAAAACTTTTTTTGCATTGATCCATGTCCCCTGAGGCAGGACCCGGGTCCCCAAACCCTTTTTAAGTCAATAACTTGCATATTAGCCTTTAAAACGAGCACTTTTGATTTTGAACGTTTGAGTCCCATAGACTTTAATGGGGTTCTAAAGTTTGCGAGAATTTTCGGTCCATTCGCAGGTTCTGGTGCAAACCGAATACCATCTCTTGTATCATGTCTTCAGTCACTGACCATCTCCTGTATCATGTCTGCAGTCTCTGACAATCTCCTGCATCATGTCTGTAGTCAGAGACCATCTCTTATATCATGTCTGCAGTCTCTGACTATCTCCTGTACAATGTCTGCAGCCTCTGGCCATCTCTTGTATCATGTATGTAGTCTCTGACCATCTCTTGTATCATGTCTGCAGTCTCTGACAATCACCTGTATCATGTCGTAAAAAAACATTAGGTAGGGTCCCCTTGAAGAGACAAGAAAAACACCCCCCCCAAAAAAAGTTGGACGGCGGGAGATCTGCTGTTAGATTTTATATATCAATTTTATTAATATAAAAGAAAAATAAATTTAAACAAAAATACCACTACCCATTTCCTATAGCAAAAATTCAAGATCACACAGGAATTCCCAGAATTTTAAATTGACAACGTTGTCCGTTAAAACAAGGGGGTATTGACCACAAACCACAGCATTCATACACTAACATACATCCATATCAATAGTAATGGTTAGATATTTTCTCATATTAACAATTTTAACCAAATACTGCAGGTTCAACATCAACAGTTGATTTAAATCCAGATATGGGTATTTAGACCATGCGTTTTGAATACACCATTTAAAAAAAAAAAAGAATCTCAATTTAGGAGTGATTGAATTGTGTATATGTTCTCTACAGAACGCATAGTCCCGTGACGGGTATTCCGGATGAAAAAAGAATTAATTCATATAAGGCAGTTCAGTAGCAGCATATATTTTCAAGGAGCATATGTCATTTAAGACTTTCAAGCAGCATTAGGTCTTCTATAGTGTCCATATACAAGTTAACCAACAAGGTAGTTAGATGGCTAGAAGAAACCTCATACACAGTTCATGTTCAGCTGACAAGATCAGTCCCTTTTTTCAGGCATTATATTGCGGTTTAAAGCAGGGCAGCAAAGCAACATAGAGCAGAGGCACAAACAAATACCGTATATGCTCAAATATAAGCCGAGATTTTCAACCCTTTTTTTAGGGTTGAAAGTCCCCCCCTCGGCTTATATTCGAGTCACCGCCGTCTGCCTACATGAACAGCGTGTCATGCAGACAGACGGCAGTTTTCAAAAGCCGCGCCTCCTCCTCCTCCTCGTCCGTGATAGGAGGAACACTTTTTTCCCAGCAGTAAGTCAGTGTGCAGTGTTCCGCCTATCACGGACGTCCTGTCATTCTCATCTCATGGACGAGGATGAGAGGACGTCCGTGATAGGCGGAACACTGCACACTGACTGCTGGGAAAAAAGTGTTCCTCCTATCACGGACGAGGAGGAGGAGGAGGCGCAGTTTTTGTATCATTGGAATGGCACCTTACACGGGGGACAGAGCGGGACTGCAACTGCATCGGCTGCCAGATCGTACAGGGAGGGACCGAGCACACAGGACCGAGCACACTGGACCGAGGACACAGGACCGAGGACACAGGACCGAGGACCCAGAACCGGCGGACCGGCGGATCGGCGCAGGTAGGCTGTACAGGGGACACGGGGGTCTGTACAGGGGACACGGGGGTCTGTACAGGGGACATGCAGCTGCAGATGGGCATTGCTGACTCTTTTCCTCTTACAGTAGCTGCTGCATATTTCACCCTCGGCTTATACACGGGTCAATACGTTTTTCCCATTTTTTTGTGGTGAATTAGGGGCCTCGGCTTATACTCGGGACGGCCTATACTCCAGTATATACGGTAGCTTGATTCATAAATGAAAGCAAGGTGGCAGCATAGGGTGGAAAATAGCAGAGCCCAGCAGGGGGAATGCAAACTCACATAGATAGTTGATCACTACTCATAGAAACTCTGAATCTCAAACTTAAACTAGGTTTGGAGACAGGCCTTCTTTCTAGGAAAGAATTTGACTTTCTCAAGATAGACAGCCCAACCATCCCCACGTTTTATATCATCCCTAAGCTACATAAGTCCCTCAGCAATCCACCAGGGAGACCTATAGTCTCTGCTATCAATGGACCCTTGGAAAAAGTTGGGAAATATGTAGATGCTCTAATTAAAGAAATGGTATATGTGCTCCCCTCATATGTGAAAGACACAGGAGATGTTCTCCGGAAGCTAGCTGACTTCTGCTTTCCGGAGGGCTGTCTCCTGGTCGGCATTGACGTCGAAAGCCTGTACACGTCCATACCCCATATATGGGGATTAAAAGCGGTGATGTTTTTCCTTGAACTGAATTACCCATGTATGGGGGCACATAATGAGTTTATAGTTGAACTTTTGGAGTTCATGCTCAAGAATAACTGCTTTCAGTTCCTTGGGAGACATTACCAGCAACAAATAGGTACCTGTATGGGGGCCCCATGGGCACCGTCCTATGCATGCCTTCATTTGGGACTTTGGGAACATGACCTGATATACAAATCCTCTATGTACCTCAGCCACTGTCTTATGTGGCTGAGGTACATAGAGGATGTATTGATGGTCTGGCGGGGGACCACAGAGGAACTTCTGGAATTCATGTCAGAACTTAAAGCGGTTCTGCACACATTTCATTTAGTAAGTATCTTTGCCTTCCAAATCAGACAAAGAGTACTAAATGAAATGTGTTTTTTTTTTTTTTTTTTTTTCACTTACCTTGATAATCGCTGACTTCCTGTCCTCTGTCTCTGCGGCGGTGGGCGGGGTCTCTGCGTTGATCGTCGTCAGGCCGCACTGTCTCCTGGGATCTGGTGTCATTGTTCCCAGGAGTCAGTGCGGACATCTTCGAAATCTTGCGAGATTTCGGCCACATCTTGCGAAGTCTCGCGCGATTTCGGACACATCTTCCGAAATCTCGCGAGATTTCGGGCACATCTTCCGAAATCTCGCGAGATTTCGGGCACATCTTCCGAAATCTCGCGAGATGTCGGCAGATGTGCCGACATCTCGCGAGATTTCGGCAGATGTGCCGACATCTCGCGAGATTTCGGAGAACGTGAGCTGCACTTTGCCGTTACTGCGCACGCGCGAGCTCGGCACAGTAACGGCGGTGCATGCTGGGCCATCTAAAGTGCCTGTGGGGTTTCACATGCCCACAGGCAAGATGGCCCCCAGCAGAAAATAATTATATAAATAATTTTATTGGAGGAAAACCAGCTGCTATTGATTAAAAAGATGGAACACGTGAGTCCCCCAATTTACCTAGTAATGCCACAGCACACCCGTGATGTATGGCTAAATCCCTGCAGCTCGGAAAGCAGCTATTGGAGCGGTGAAAGCGGCAATTTTTAAATCACAAGCGGCACAAGCGGCCAGCGGTATACAACCAGAAAAGCGGCATCACACAAAGGAATTTAAACCTTCTGAGCAAACCTCATCAGCACGCCTGGGACGGATGGACTAAGAGCAGGAGTGGGTAAGCAGCCTGGAGAGGCTGGTGCATATGTATGCTTAAACACAACCTGCATTAGGAAGTGATCAACTATCTATGTGAGTTTGCATTCCCCCTGCTGAGCTCTGCTATTTTCCACCCTATGCTGCCACCTTGCTTTCATTTATGAATCAAGCTATTTGTTTGTGCCTCTGCTCTATGTTGCTTTGCTGCCCTGCTTTAAACCGCAATATAATGCCTGAAAAAAGGGACTGATCTTGTCAGCTGAACATGAACTGTGTATGAGGTTTCTTCTAGCCATCTAACTACCTTGTTGGTTAACTTGTATATGGACACTATAGAAGACCTAATGCTGCTTGAAAGTCTTAAATGACATATGCTCCTTGAAAATATATGCTGCTACTGAACTGCCTTATATGAATTAATTCTTTTTTCATCCGGAATACCCGTCACGGGACTATGCGTTCTGTAGAAAACATATACACAATTCAATCACTCCTAAATTGAGATTCATTTTTTTGAAAAAGTAGTGTATTCAAAACGCATGGTCTAAATACCCATATCTGGATTTAAATCAACTGTTGATGTTGAACCTGCAGTATTTGGTTAAAATTGTTAATATGAGAAAATATCTAACCATTACTATTGATATGGATGTATGTTAGTGTATGAATGCTGTGGTTTGTGGTCAATACCCCCTTGTTTTAACGGACAACGTTGTCAATTTTAAATTCTGGGAATTCCTGTGTGATCTTGAATTTTTGCTATAGGAAATGGGTAGTGGTATTTTTGTTTAAATTTATTTTTCTTTTATATTAATAAAATTGATATATAAAATCTAACAGCAGATCTCCCGCCGTCCAACTTTTTTTGGGGGGGTGTCTTTCTTGTCTCTTCAAAGGGACCCTACCTAATGTTTTTTACTTTATGCCCTAGGTACGGGGAAGGTCTAGATTCAAACTTGCTTTAGTTAAGAATCTATCTGAAGATTCACTCTATATATTATATACAAATATATATTAAACAAATATGGTAGATCCGGGCACCGCCAAAACTTTTTTTTCTCACCTGTATCATGTCTGCAGTCTCTGACCATCTCTTGTATCACGTCTGCAGTCTCTGACAATCTCCTGTATCATGTCTGCAGTCACCGACCATCTCTTTTATCATGTCTGCAGTCCCTGACCATCTCATGTATTATGTCTCCAGTCTCTGACCATCTCCTGTATAATTTCTCCACTCTGACCATCTCCTGTATCATGTCTGCAGTCTATGACCATCTCCTGTATCATGTCTGCAGTCTCTGACCATCTCTTGTATCATGTCTGCAGCCTCCGACCATCTCTTGTATCATCTCTGCAGTCTCTGACAATCTCTTGTATCCTGTCTGCATTCTCTGACCATCTCTTGTATCATGTCTGCAGTCTCTGATAATCTCCTGTATCATGTCTGTAGTCACATACCATCTCTTATATCATGTCTGCAGTCTCTGACTATCTCCTGTACAATGTCTGCAGCCTCTGACCATCTCTTGTATCATGTCTGTAGTCTCTGACCATCTCTTGTATCATGTCTGCAGTCTCTGACAATCTCCTCCTGCATCATGTCTGCAGTCACTGACCATCTCTTGTTTCATGTCTGCAGTCTCTGACCATCTCCTGTATCATGTCTCCAGTCTTTGTCCCTCTCTTGTATCATGTCTGCAGTCTCTGACCATCTCTTGTATCATGTCTGCAGTCTCTGACCATCTCTTGTATCATGTATGCAGTCTCTGACCATCTTCTGTATAATCTCTCCAGTCTCTGACCATCTTCTGTATCATGTCTGCGGTCTATGACCATCTCCTGTATCATGTCTGCAGTCTCTGACCATCTCCTGTATAATGTCTCCAGTCTCTGACAATCTCCTGTATCATGTCTGCATTCTCCAACCATCTCTTGTATCATGTCTGCAATCTCTGACCAACTCTTGTATCATGTATGCAGTGTCTGACCATCTTCTGTATAATGTCTCCAGTCTCTGACCATCTCCTGTATCATGTCTGCGGTCTATGACCATCTCCTGTATCATGTCTCCAGTCTCTGACCATCTCTTGTATCATGTCTGCAGTCTCCGACCATCTCTTGTATCATCTCTGCAGTCTCTGACAATCTCTTGTATCATGTCTGCATTCTCTGACCATCTCTTGTATCATGTCTGCAGTCTCGGACAATCTCCAGTATCATGTCTGTAGTCACAGACCATCTCTTATATCATGTCTGCAGTCTCTGACTATCTCCTGTATCATGTCTGCAGTCTCTGACAATCTCCTGTATCATGTCTGCATTCTCCGACCATCTCTTGAATCATGTTTGCAGTCTCTGACCATCTCCTCTATCATGTCTCCAGTCTTTGTCCATCTCTTGTATCATGTGTACAGTCTCTGACCATCTCAAGTATCATGTCTCCAGTCTCTGACCATCTCTTGTATCATGTCTCCAGTCTCTAACCATCACTTGTATCATGTCTGCAGTCTCCGACAATCTCCTGTATCATGTCTGCATGCTCCGACCATCTCTTGTATCATGTCTGCAGTCTCTGACCATCTCTTGTATCATGTATGCAGTCTCCGACCATCTCTTGTATCATATCTGCAGTCTCTGACAATCTCTTGTATAATTTCTGCATTCTCTGACCATCTCTTGTATCATGTCTGCAGTCTCTGACAATCTCCTGTATCATGTCTGTAGTCACACTCCATCTCTTGTATCATGTCTGTAGTCTCTGACCATCTCTTGTATCATGTCTGCAGTCTCTGACAATTTCCTCCTGTATCATGTCTGCAGCCACTGACCAACTCTTGTTTCATGTCTGCAGTCTCTGACCATCTCTTGTATCATGTATGCAGTTTCTGACCATCTCCTGTATAATGTCTCCACTCTGACCATCTCCTGTATCATGTCTGCAGTCTATGACCATCTCTTGTATCATGTATGCAGTCTCCGGCCAATCTTCTGTATAATGTCTTCAGTCTCTGACCATCTCCTGTATCATTTCTGCAGTCTCTGACCATCTCTTGTATCATTTCTGCAGTCTCCGACCATCTCTTGTATCATCTCTGCAGTCTCTGACAATCTCTTGTATCATCTCTGCATTCTCTGACCATCTCTTGTATCATGTCTGCAGTCTCTGACAATCTCCTGTATCATGTCTGTAGTCAAAGACCATCTCTTATATCATGTCAGCAGTCTCTGACTATCTCCTGTACAATGTCTGCAGCCTCTGACCATCTCTTGTATCATGTCTGTAGTCTCTGAGCATCTCTTGTATCATGTCTGCAGTCTCTGACAATCTTCTCCTGTATCATGTCTCCAGTCTTTGCCCCTCTCTTGTATCATGTCTGCAGTCTCTGACCATCTTTTGTATCATGTCTGCAGTCTTTGACAATCTCCTGTTTTAAGTCTGCAGTCTCCGACCAACTCATGTATCATGTATGCAGTCTCTGACCATCTCATGTATCATGTCTCCAGTCTCTGACCATCTGTTGTATCATGTCTGCAGTCTCTGACCTTCTCTTGTATCATGTCTGCAGTCTCTGAAAATCTCCTGTATCATATCTTCAGTCTCTGACCATCTTCTGTATCATGTCTCCAGTCTCTGACCATCTCCTGTATCATGTCTGCAGTCTCTGACCATCTCTTGTATCATGTCTGCAGTCTCTGACAATCTCCTGTATCATGTCTGCAGTCTCGGACAATCTCCAGTATCATGTCTGTAGTCACAGACCATCTCTTATATCATGTCTGCAGTCTCTGACTATCTCCTGTATCATGTCTGCAGTCTCTGACAATCTCCTGTATCATGTCTGCATTCTCCGACCATCTCTTGAATCATGTTTGCAGTCTCTGACCATCTCCTCTATCATCTCTCCAGTCTTTGTCCATCTCTTGTATCATGTGTACAGTCTCTGACCATCTCAAGTATCATGTCTCCAGTCTCTGACCATCTCTTGTATCATGTCTGCAGTCTCTAACCATCACTTGTATCATGTCTGCAGTCTCCGACAATCTCCTGTATCATGTCTGCATGCTCCGACCATCTCTTGTATCATGTCTGCAGTCTCTGACCATCTCTTGTATCATGTATGCAGTCTCCGACCATCTCTTGTATCATCTCTGCAGTCTCTGACAATCTCTTGTATAATGTCTGCATTCTCTGAACATCTCTTGTATCATGTCTGCAGTCTCTGACAATCTCCTGTATCATGTCTGTAGTCACACTCCATCTCTTGTATCATGTCTGTAGTCTCTGACCATCTCTTGTATCATGTCTGCAGTCTCTGACAATTTCCTCCTGTATCATGTCTGCAGTCACTGACCAACTCTTGTTTCATGTCTGCACTCTATGACCATCTCTTGTATCATGTATGCAGTTTCTGACCATCTCCTGTATAATGTCTCCACTCTGACCATCTCCTGTATTATGTCTGCAGTCTATGACCATCTCTTGTATCATGTATGCAGTCTCCGGCCAATCTTCTGTATAATGTCTTCAGTCTCTGACCATCTCCTGTATCATTTCTGCAGTCTCTGACCATCTCTTGTATCATCTCTGCAGTCTCTGACAATCTCTTGTATCATGTCTGCATTCTCTGACCATCTCTTGTATCATGTCTGCAGTCTCTGACAATCTCCTGTATCATGTCTGTAGTCAAAGACCATCTCTTATATCATGTCAGCAGTCTCTGACTATCTCCTGTACAATGTCTGCAGCCTCTGACCATCTCTTGTATCATGTCTGTAGTCTCTGAGCATCTCTTGTATCATGTCTGCAGTCTCTGACAATCTCCTCCTGTATAATGTCTCCAGTCTTTGTCCCTCTCTTGTATCATGTCTGCAGTCTCTGACCATCTTTTGTATCATGTCTGCAGTCTTTGACAATCTCCTGTTTTAAGTCTGCAGTCTCCGACCAACTCATGTATCATGTATGCAGTCTCTGACCATCTCATGTATCATGTCTCCAGTCTCTGACCATCTGTTGTATCATGTCTGCAGTCTCTGACCTTCTCTTGTATCATGTCTGCAGTCTCTGAAAATCTCCTGTATCATATCTTCAGTCTCTGACCATCTTCTGTATCATGTCTCCAGTCTCTGACCATCTCCTGTATCATGTCTGCAGTCTCCGACCATCTCCTGTATAATGTCTGTAGTCTCTGACCATCACTTGTATCATGTCTGCAGTCTCTGACAATCACCTGTATCATCTCTGCAGTTTCTGACCATCTCTTGTATCATGTCTGCAGTCTCTGACAATCTCCTGTATCATGTCTACAGTCTCTGATAATCTCCTGTATCATGTCTGCATTCTCCGACCATCTCTTGTATCATGTCTGCAGTCTCTGACCATCTCTTGTATCATGTATGCAGTCTCTGACCATCTTCTGTATAATCTCTCCTGTCTCTGACCATCTTCTGTATCATGTCTGCGGTCTATGACCATCTCCTGTATCATGTCTCCAGTCTCTGACCATCTGTTGTATCATGTCTGCAGTCTCCGACCATCTTTTGTATCATCTCTGCAGTCTCTGACAATCTCGTGTATCATGTCTGCATTCTCTGACCATCTCTTGTATCATGTCTGCATTCTCTGACCATCTCTTGTATCATGTCTGCAGTCTCTGACAATCTCCTGTATCATGTCTGCAGTATCGGACAATCTCCTGTATCATGTCTGTAGTCACAGACCATCTCTTATATCATGTCTGCAGTCTCTGACTTTCTCCTGTACAATGTCTGCTGCCTGTGGCCATCTCTTGTATCATGTCTGTAGTCTCTGACCATCACTTGTATCATGTCTGCAGTCTCTGACCATCTCTTGTATCATGTATGCAGTCTCTGACCATTTTCTGTATAATCTCTCCAGTCTGACCATCTTCTGTATCATGTCTGCGGTCTATGACCATCTCCTGTATCATGTCTCCAGTCTCTGACCATCTCTTGTATCATGTCTGCAGTCTCCGACCATCTCTTGTATCATCTCTGCAGTCTCTGACAATCTCAAGTATCATGTCTGCATTCTCTGACCATCTCTTGTATCATGTCTGCATTCTCTGACCATCTCTTGTATCTTGCCTGCAGTCTCTGACAATCTCCTGTATCATGTCTGCAGTCTCGGACAATATCCTGTATCATGTCTGTAGTCACAGACCATCTCTTATATCATGTCTGCAGTCTCTGACTATCTCCTGTACAATGTCTGCTGCCTCTGGCCATCTCTTGTATCATGTCTGTAGTCTCTGACCATCACTTGTATCATGTCTGCAGTCTCTGACAATCTCCTGTATCATGTCTGCAGTTTCTGACCATCTCTTGTATCATGTCTGCAGTCTCTGACAATCTCCTGTATCATGTCTGCAGTCTCTGATAATCTCCTGTATCATGTCTGCATTCTCCGACAATCTCTTGTATCATGTTTGCAGTCTCTGACCATCTCCTCTATCATGTCTCCAGTCTTTGTCCATCTCTTGTATCATGTGTACAGTCTCTGACCATCTCTTGTATCATGTATGCAGTCTCCGACCATCTCTTGTATCATCTCTGCAGTCTCTGACAATCTCTTGTATCATGTCTGCATTCTCTGACCATCTCTTGTATCATGTCTGCAGTCTCTGACAATCTCCTGTATCATGTCTGTAGTCACATACCATTTCTTGTATCATGTCTGTAATCTCTGACCATCTCTTGTATCATGTCTGCAGTCTCTGACAATCTCCTCCTGTATCATGTCTGCAGTCACTGACCATCTCTTGTTTCATGTCTGCAGTCTCTGACCATCTCCTGTATCATGTCTCCAGTCTTTGTCCCTCTCTTGTATCATGTCTGCAGTCTCTGACCATCTTTTGTATCATGTCTGCAGTCTCTGACAATCTCCTGTATCAAGTCGGCAGTCTCCGATCAACTCATGTATCATGTATGCAGTCTCTGACCATCTCCTGTATAATGTCTCCAGTCTCTGACAATCTCCTGTATCATTTCTGCATTCTCCGACCATCTCTTGTATCATGTCTGCAGTCTCTGACCATCTCTTGTATCATGTATGCAGTCTCTGACCATCTTCTGTATAATATGTGCAAAGTGAGTACTAAAGCGCTGATAGGAGAATTAAAAATATATATTTTTTTGAAAACCAAATAAAATAGATAAGATGACCAAATGATATGCTGCACCATTAAAGTGTGTCCTACACTTAAAAGAATATGCAAATAAATACTAGAGTATAAATAGTGCGCAATATCAACCTTAGTCTATTTAGATCAGCAGGTGAGGTTAAAAGACAAATGTCGTGGTGTAGTAAAATATATAAGTGCTTGCGTGACAATCCCAGGTGCACAAAAGTATATATAAACTTCAAGTTACAATGAGGTTGTAACCAATTTAATAAATAAATAAATACACGATGTGTTAAAAGTAGATACAATGTGTTTTAAATAAATAAAGTGCTTCAAAATGTGAGTAAAAACAAGTATGTGTTATAATGTGTCAAAGAAAGGAAATATCCAGTTTATGCCAGTGATGCATATGGGGATATATAAATTCCAAAAGCCAATACTGGCTAAACCTGATGGATTACCCAATTAATTGATGAATTAATGGGTAAATGGCCGCCAATTAAATATTATATTAATCCCATAGGTGATAACAGTCCATTAAATTAGTTAGATAATTAATGAAATAACTCTTCACATCCACTAATGATATCCGGGACACAATTAGAAAAGCTAGAACTGAAAAAAAAAAAGAGAGAAAAAAAAAAACTTCCCTTTATGCTGGGAATGTGCAGCTTTTTTCCTTTTGGTTCCTCCTGATATCTTGATCCGGTATGATATAAAAGAGAAAAAGACACGAACAAAAAAACATTGCGCAGCGCTCTTTTTAACCATCAAACAAAGAAGATCTTTTAGGGGGTTGCCTACAGCTATACAACTCAATCATTTGATTGCTATATATTCCTCCACATGCTGTCACAGGGCTATTCCCTTGAGAAAGTCATGTGACCTGTGATGATACGCGTCGGGAGGAGGAGCCCAAGTGACAGTGCTAAGCACAGCACAGCACAGTGAGGAGGAAAGGGCTGACAGCCCCCTATCTGAGCCTGACCATTAGCAGGATTTGAATGCGCAAACACCTACTGGGTACATGTAAGTTGTATAGCTGTAGGCAACCCCCTAAAAGATCTTCTTTGTTTGATGTTTGAATAGAGCGCTGCGCAATGGTTTTTTGTTTGTGTCTTTTTCTCTTTTATATCATACCGGAGCAAGATATCAGGAGGAACCAAAAGGAAAAAAGCCGCACATTCCCAGCATAAAGGGAAGTTTTTTTTTTTCTCTCTTTTTTTTTTTTTTTTCAGTTCTAGCATTTCTAATTGTGTCCCGGATATCATTAGTGGATGTGAAGAGTTATTTCATTAATTATCTAACTAATTTAATGGACTGTTATCACCTATGGGATTAATATAATATTTAATTGGCAGCCGTTTACCCATTAATTCATCAATTAATTGGGTAATCCATCAGGTTTAGCCTGTATTGGCTTTTGGAATTTATATATCCCCATATGCATCACTGGCATAAACTGGATATTTCCTTTCTTTGACACATTATAACACATACTTGTTTTTACTCACATTTTGAAGCACTTTATTTAAAACACATTGTATCTACTTTTAACACATTGTGTATTTATTTATTTATTAAATTGGTTACAACCTCATTGTAACTTGAAGTTTATATATACTTTTGTGCACCTGGGATTGTCACGCAAGCACTTACATATTTTACTACACCACGACATTTGTCTTTTAACCTCACCTGCTGATCTAAATAGACTAAGGTTGATATTGCGCACTATTTATACTCTAGTATTTATTTGCATCTTCTGTATAATGTCTCCAGTCTCTGACCATCTCCTGTATCATGTCTGCGGTCTATGACCATCTCCTGTATCATGTCTCCAGTCTCTGACCATCTGTTGTATCATGTCCGCAGTCTCCGACCATCTCTTGTATCATCTCTGCAGTCTCTGACAATCTCTTGTATCATGTCTGCAGTCTCTGACAATCTCCTGTATCATGTCTGCAGTCTCGGACAATCTCCTGTATCATGTCTGTAGTCACAGACCATTAGGGTTGAGCGAACCCGAACTATTGGCTGTAAGTTCGGCTTCGGGTCCGGTGTTCGGCGATGTATTGGCACCTTTTTAACAGCTGCAGGGCAGCCAATCGATGCTAGTTTCACTAGTGTGCCCTTAGAATCCATCACAGCCATGCCTACTAATGGCATGGCTGTGATTGGCCAGTGCAGCATGTGACCCAGCCTCTATATATAGTCCAGACACACAGCACACAGCGTCATTCTGCTATAGACAGGTTCATGTGCTGCTGAGAGAGAGGATTTTTAGGAGTTAGTGTGATAAAGTCAGTCAGTCAGTCCACATTCCTTTAATTTTCTTCTAATTAGTTAGATCAGTGAGCGATCTAGATAGCTAGAGTAGAGTAGGGAGTTTCTTTATTAAGCAAAAGAAAGAGGCAGAGAGAATTATTGAAGAGATTCCTAAATCAATTGTACCCTGGCTGGGGTGCAGGGCACAGTCTTTTAACAGTGCCATGAGGCCAGTGCCAGACAAAATATAAAAGTTTTACCTGCAAGCTCAGTGCACCATTAGGACCAACACTGCATATAGGAAGAGATACACCATAGTCTGTGTGTATTCTGCTATTGGAAAAACATTGCAAACAATTTTAATTTTGCTGTGTTTTTTTTTCCCCAATAGCATTTTCTGCGTGTTCATACACGCTTTAGATACTGTCCGTGTATTCTGATATTGGAAAAACATTGCAAAAAATTTTAATTTTGCTGTGTTTTTTTTTCCCAATAGCATTTTCTGCGTGTTCATACATACACGCTGTAGACACTATCCGTGTATTGTGATATTGGAAAAACACTGCAAAAAATTTTAATTTTGCTGTGTTTTTTTTTCCCAATAGCATTTTCTGCGTGTTCATACATACACGCTGTAGACACTATCCGTGTATTCTGATATTGGAAAAACATTGCAAAAAAATTTAATTTTGCAGTGTTTTTTTTTTTCCCAATAGCATTTTCTGCGTTTTCATAAACGCTTTAGATACTGTCCATGTATTCTGATATTGGAAAAACATTGCAAAAAAATTTAATTTTGCTGTGTTTTTTTTTTCCCCAATAGCATTTTCTGCGTGTTCATACATACCCGCTGTAGACACTATCTGTGTATTCTGATATTGGAAAAACATTGCAAAAAAATTTAATTTTGCTGTGTTTTTTTTTTTTCCCAATAGCGTTTTCTGCGTGTTCATATATACACGCTGTAGACACTATCCGTGTATTCTGATATTGGAAAAACATTGCAAAAAAATTTAATTTTGCTGTTTTTTTTTCCCAATAGCATTTTCTGCGTGTTCATACATACACGCTGTAGACACTATCTGTGTATTCTGATATTGGAAAAACATTGCAAAAAAATTTAATTTTGCTGTGTTTTTTTTTTCCCAATAGCGTTTTCTGCGTGTTCATATATACACGCTGTAGACACTATCCGTGTATTCTGATATTGGAAAAACATTGCAAAAAAATTTAATTTTGCTGTTTTTTTTTTCCCAATAGCATTTTCTGCGTGTTCATACATACACGCTGTAGACACTATCCGTGTATTCTGATATTGGAAAAACATTGCAAAAAATTTTTATTTTGCTGTGTTTTTTTTTCCCAATAGCATTTTCTGTGTTTTCATAAACGCTTTAGATACTGTCCGTGTATTCTGATATTGGAAAAACATTGCAAAAAAATTTAATTTTGCTGTGTTTTTTTTCTTCCCAATAGCATTTTCTGCGTGTTCATACATACACGCTGTAGACACTATCCGTGTATTCTGATATTGGAAAAACATTGCAAAAAAATGTAATTTTGCTGTGTTTTTTTTTTCCCAATAGCATTTTCTGCACGTTCATAAACGCTTTAGACACTGTACGTGTATTATGCTATAGACAAAAACACCCATTTAGGGCGAGATCATACATTTTGAAAATATGAGGAGATCATCAAAAAGGGGACGTGGCCCGGGTCGTGGTGCTACTGGTGGCGCTCCTGTTGCAGGGAGAGGATGTGGTCGATCTGTGCCAGCTACATGCACTAGTGAAACACCTTCCTCAGGTGCGAGTAGGCGACAGAGCCTGCAGCGGTATTTCGGCGCGCCTAATGAGGCTGTACGAATGTAGAGGCCAGGACAAGTACAGGCGATAGTAGATTGGGTTGCTGACAGTGCCTCCGGTTCCTTCACATTGTCTCCCACCCAGTCTCCTGATGAAAGTTCAGAGTTGGCACCTGCAGCCGATGTCCATCAGTCTTTCACCTCACCCCCTTGCAAATCAGCCAATCAGTCTGAGCCCCAAATCATGCAGCAGTCTCTTCTGCTTTTTGATGCCTCTGTTAGCAGGGTTTCCCAGGGCCATCCACCTAGCCCTGCCCCAGAAGTGGAAGAGATTGTGTGCACCGATGCCCAACCACTTATGTTTCATGATGAGTACATGGGAGGACCATCGCAGCACGTCTCGGATGATGACGAAACACAGGTGCCAACTGCTGCTGCTTTCGCCATTGTGCAGACCGACAAGGAGGGCAGGGGTGATGACTGGGTGGAAGATGATGTGGAGGACGATGAGGTCCTTGACCCCACATGGAATCAACGTCATGCAGGTGACCAGTGTAGTTCAGAGGAAGAGGTGGTGGTCGCACAGAGCCACCAGCACAGCAGAAGAGGGAGCAGGGTGCAAAAGCGGAGCGTCCGTCCCCTAGACAGTACGTCTGCTACTGCCCAACGCAGCAAGGGACCGAGCACACCAAAGCCAGGTCCAAGGAGTTCCCTAGCATGGCAGTTCTTCAGACAATGTGCTGATGACAAGACACGAGTGGGCGAAATCTCGTAGCAGCTCTGGGCCTTGCCGGTTTGACGCACATCCCTTGCCTGGCACATGTGCTGAACTTGGTGGTCCAGAGGTTCCTTAAGAATTACCCCGATATGCCAGAGCTGCTGCAGAAAGTGCGGGCCGTCTGTGCGCACTTTCGGCGTTCTCACCCTGCTGCTGCTCGCCTGTCAGCGCTGCTGCGTAACTTCGGCCTTCCCGCTCACCGTCTCATATGTGACCTGCCCACAAGGTGGAACTCCACCTTGCACATGCTTGCCAGACTGTGCGAGCAGCAGCAGGCGAAAGTGGAGCTTCAGCTGCAGCACGCACGCGTGAGTCGCTCTGCGGAACAGCACCACTTTACCGCCAATAACTGGGCCTCCATGCGAGACCTGTGTGCCTTGTTGCGCTGTTTCGAGTACTCCACCAACATGGCCAGTGCCGATGACGCCGTTCTCAGCGTTACTATCCCAGTTCTATGCCTCCTTGAAAAAACTCTTCAGGCGATGATTGAAGAGGATGTGGCACAGGATGAGGAGGAGGAGGAGGAGGAGGAGGAAGAGGGTTCATTTCCAAGGCTTTCAGGGCAGTCATTTACAAGTGGCTACGAGGGTGGGTTCCTGCACCAACAAGCGCCAGGTACACAATTGTCTGGCAGCAAGGGCACAGTTCTGGAGGAGGACGAGGTGGAGGATGAGGAGGAGATGGAGGAGGAGGAACCATGTTCACAGCAGGGTGGCACCCAGACCAGCTCATGTCCATCACTGGTGCGTGGCTGGGGGGATACAGAGGACACAGACGATACACCTCCCACAGAGGACAGCTTTTCCTTGCCTCTGGGCAGCCTGGCACACATGAGTGATTACATGCTGCAGTGTCTCCGCAACGACCGCCGAGTTGCCCACATTTTAACTGGTGCTGATTATTGGGTGGCCACCCTGCTGGATCCCCGTTACAAGGACAACGTGCCGTCCTTAATTACCTCACTGGAGCGTGATCGTAAGATGCGCGAGTACAAGCGCACGCTGGTAGACGCGCTGCTGGTGGCATTCCCACTTGGAAGCAGGGGTACGGTGGAAGCACAAGGCGAAGGCAGAGGAGGAGGAAGAGGTCGCCAACACAGCCGGGGCACCGCCAGCACCTCGGAAGGCAGGGTTAGCATGGCCGGAATGTGGAAAAGCTTTGTCAGCACGCCACAACAACCAGCACCACCAGCTGAGATGGAACTTCTTAGCAGGAGGCAGAATTTCACCAACATGGTGGAGCAGTATGTGTGCACACGCCTACACGTACTGCATGACGGGTCTGCCCCCTTCAACTTCTGGGTCTCCAAATTGGGCACATGGCCTGAGCTTGCCCTTTACGCCTTGGAGGTGCTGGCCTGCCCTGCCGCCAGTGTATTATCTGAACGTGTATTTAGCACAGCAGGGGGCGTTATCACAGACAAGCGCAGCCACCTGTCCAGACATGGATCCCACAGGACTTGGCCGTACCTTGTGCAGAATAGACACATATACCGGTGTTCTGACGAAAACTGTCTTGCTATCGGATAGTGTCCGGCCACTTACTGTGCAGGTTCAGTGCTTACGCAGTACGGAGGACAAGGAGATTCACAAAATCACCAAAGATGAACGTCGCCTGCGCAGTGAGTGCAGGTTCAAGCCCGACCATCCAAGTGGACATACGGTAGCACATAGTAACAGGGCCCCTCACGGGCTCGCTTGGCTAGGCTTCAACCTTGGATGATGTGGCTTGAACCTGGAGTCACCGCGCATTGTCTTCGGAGAGTTTCAAAATCCCCTTGTCCTACGTACTGAGCAAGCGCAGTACAGGGCGGACACTATGCGACGGGGGGACAGAATTCGACACATCATTCACCACTAGCCTTACCCAGCCATTGTTGTATTTTTTAACCAGTGTTGGCTACCTCGTCCTCCTCCACCGCCGCTTCCACCTACACCGCCACATCCACCGCCACCTCAACCTCCTACTCCATTTGAATTCCGTCCTCCTAGGTCAAGATTATAATTTTTTCATTTTTTTTAATTTCCAAGTATTTTATTTTCCCACTATCTTATCCATTAAATTGAATATTTTTTTCCAGAAAGTGCGTATTCTGGGGTATTCCCACCATATGTGCGGCATCGTGCCGTTGAGTTTCTGAGGTTCTTAATGACTTCCTGTACCTCTTCTGCTGAGAAGGGGGCCTCCAGCATTTTATTTTTATTTTTTATTTTTGTATGTTATTTTAAGTTATTTCCCTATCCACATTTGTTTGCAGATCACTTGCCATGCAGGTGTTCCAACCTGAAAAACTGACCAGAGCTAGAGCTGCCACAATCCAGGCCAGAAGGCCAGGGACTCGACCCTTCAGCGCCAACCCAGTGGTTCTCCATCCCCATCAGAAGGCTTTCCTTTCGGCTACGAACCGCTCCAGGTCACCTTTACGCCAGCAGGCTTTTGCATAGCAACCGCCACCCCTGCTCCACCTCGCCGTAGAACAGGGACGGAAGCAAGCGCCACCTCCTGGCAACTGATAAGATCAGATACTACACTTGATCTTAGCCAAAAGGCCGAGAAGCACTAGTGAAACACCTTCCTCAGGTGCGAGTAGGCGACAGAGCCTGCATCGGTATTTTGACGCTCCTAATGAGGCTGTACGAATGTTGAGGCCAGGACAAGTACAGGCGATAGTAGATTGGGTTGCTGACAGTGCCTCCGGTTCCTTCACATTGTCTCCCACCCAGTCTCCTGATGAAAGTTAATAATTTTTTCCAGAAAGTGCGTATTCTGGGGTATTCCCACCATATGTGCGGCATCGTGCCGTTGAGTTTCTGAGGTTCTTAATGACTTCCTGTTCCTCTTCTGCTGAGAAGGGGGCCTCCAGCATTTTATTTTTTATTTTTTTATGTTATTTTAAGTTATTTCCCTATCCACATTTGTTTGCAGATCACTTGCCATGCTCTTAACAACATGTTGTTGCCATTTGCAGCCCTCTAGCCCTTTCCATTACTTTTTTACAGCCATTTTAGTGTTCAAAAGTCCGGGTCCCATTGACTTCAATGGGGTTCGGAGTTCGGAGTCAAGTTCGGGTCAAGTTCGGTCCCGAACCCAGACTTTTTTCCGAAGTTCGGCCGAACCCGCCGAACCCGAACATCCAGGTGTCCGCTCAACTCTATTCATGATACTTTTTTTATTTTTTTTATTGATGACATCATCCTCCCCCACCTTCCTCCAGTCTATAGATTTACCTCTGTCTCATCTCACTTGCTGATAGCTTTATTACCATTGCCATACACATTGATTTGTATGTGTTTGTTTTTCTTTTTCCTTTCCCTCAGATTTTTTTGTTTTGTTTTAACATTTTACCTTCTGTTAAAACTTTTGTGAATCAGTACTGCTTGGACCTTGAACAAGGGGACACACCTCAAAAGCTTGTCTATGAAAAACTATATGTTCTCTGTCACAATTGCACTAATACGGCTACAATCACCTCAAGTATTATTTAATCACAAAATATATGTATAGTTTATACTACAAAAAATAATTTGCTGTGCGCTGCTAAAGTCTTGTGTTTGCCTTGAAGAAAAGGTGGCAGCCCTACCCAAGATGTCAAGAAGGGGTGCTGCTGCAGGACCATGATCAAGGGTCCCGCGTGGGAAAAAAGAACTCCAGGATCATTGGAAAGGGCCCCAGGACCAGAGGTCAGGGGGGCTCTTCATGGTTCCTTGCACGGGGCCTTGCAGGTTCTAGTTATGCCTCTGGTCTTACCTCTGTGCTTGCCAACAAATATCTCTCCACCAAGTACTAAGTCATGTTTTTCTTGGGATCAAATACTTGTTTTAATCACTGAACTGCAACTTAATTTATAACATTTGTATCATGTATTTGTTTTCTGGATTTTTGGTTGATATTCCGTCTCTATCATTTAAAATACACCTATGATAAAAATGATAAACCCTTAATTTCTTTATAAGTGGGCAAATTTACATTATCTGTATCAGGGGATCAAATAATTATTTTCCTCACTGTAATCATAAAAACGTCATTATTATTATTATGAATATTGTTATTATATTATTATCATTAACCACTACGCGCCCGCGCTATAGCCGCTCTCTGCTGGGAGGACGTCCCTGGACGTCCTTCTGTTTACTTCCCTAATGCGCGCTCCTGAGAGCGCGCATCGGGGAAGTTCTGTGCTGGCCGTGTCCGTCGGACACAGCCGGTCACAGATCGCTGTAAACGGCCAATCACAGCGGCCGTTTACAGCGAGATCTGGCTGTCCAATGAGAGATGATCTCATATGTTTGCATATGCAAACATATGAGATCATCTGTCAGCGCTGCTCTGCCTCCTCACACAGACAGCGTGTGAGGAGGGAGAGAGGAACGTTGCCGGCGCCGTAAGTAAAAAGAAAAAAAGAAATAAATAAATAAAGTGATCTGTCCCGCTGCCACCTGTCATCAGTACCACCTGTCCCCAGAGTGCCATCCGTGCCACCTGTCCCCAGTACCACATGTCCCCAGTACCACCTGTCCCCAGAGTGCCATCCGTGCCATCTGCCAGTGCCACCTATCCCCAGTACCACCTGTCCCCAGTACCACCTGTCCCCAGTGCCATCCGTGCCATCTGCCAGTGCCACCTGTCCCCAGTGCCACCTGTCCCCAGTGCCACATCAGTGCCACGTCAGTGCCATCTGTCATCAGTGCCAAATCAGTGCCACGTCAGTGCCATCTGTCATCAGTGCCACGTCAGTGCCATCTGTCAGTGCCATATCAATGCCACGTGTCATCAGTGCCACGTCAGTGCCATCTGTCATCGGTGCCACGTATCAGTGCCATCTGTCAAAAGTGCCACCTGTCAGTGTACGTGCCATCTGTTATCAGTGGCACGTGTCATCAATGCCACGTATCAGTGCCATCTGTCATCAGTGTCACGTGTCATCAGTGCCACGTATCGGTGCCATCTGTCATCAGTGCCACGTATTAGTGCCATCTCTCATCAGTGCCACGTATTAGTGCCACATGATATCAGTGCCACGTATAAGTTCCATCTGTCAGCAGTGCCACATATTAGTGCCATCTGTCAGTGTCACGTGTCATCAGTGCCCCGTATGAGTGCCATCTGTCATCAGTGCCACATCAGTGTCACGTGTCATCAGTGCCACCTGTCATCAGTGCCACGTCAGTGTCACGTGTCATTGTCCTGGTGCTCCAGGGCCTTCAAAAGTGTAATAGGTAGTCAACAATTTAGATGTGTAATTTATGCTCCTAGAACACGTGATGGCGCTCCCTGCATGTTGGGCCTCTCTAAGTGGCCAGGCTGTGGAAAAGTCCCACACATGTGGTATCGTAATACTCAGGAGGAGTAGCAGAATTTATTTTGGGGTGTCATTTGTGGTATACACATGCCATGTGAGAGAAATAACCTATTACAATGACAATTTTGTGGAAAAAAATAAAAAAATAATTCATTTTGCAAAGAATTGTGGGAAAAAAATGACAACATCAAAAAGCTCACCATGCCTCTTACGAAATACCTTGGAATGTCTACTTTCAAAAAAGGGGTCATTTGGGGGGTATTTGTACTTTCCTGGCTTGTTCGGGTCACAAGAAATGAGATAGGCCACCAGTACATCAGATGTGATCAATTTTGTATAATTTGCACCACAGTTTGTAGAGTCTGTAACTTTCACAAAGACCAAATAATTTCCACTAATTTGGGTTATTTTTACCAAAGATATGTAGCAGTATACAGTGGTGTGAAAAAGTGTTTGCCCCCTTCCTCATTTCCTGTTCCTTTGCATGTTTGTCACACTTAAGTGTTTCGGAACATCAAACCAATTTAAACAATAGTCAAGGACAACACAAGTAAACACAAAATGCAATTTGTAAATGAAGGTGTTTATTATTAAAGGTGAAAAAAAATCCAAACCATCATGGCCCTGTGTGAAAAAGTGATTGCCCCCTAAACCTAATAACTGGTTGGGCCACCCTTAGCAGCAACAACTGCAACCAAGCGTTTGCGATAACGTGCAATGAGGCTTTTACAGCGTCCTGGAGGAATTTTGGCCTACTCATCTTTGCAGAATTGTCCTAATTCAGTTACATTAGAGGGTTTTCGAGCATGAACGGCCTTTTTAAGGTCATACCACAACATCTCAATAGGATTCAGGTCAGGACTTTGGCTAGGCCACTCCAAAGTCTTCATTTTGTTTTTCTTCAGCCATTCGGTGGTGGACTTGCTGGTATGTTTAGGTTCATTGTCCTGCTGCAGAACCCAAGTTCGTTTCAGCTTGAGTACACAAACAGATGGTCGGACATTCTCCTTCAGGATCTCTTGGTAGACAGCAGAATTCATAGTTCCTTTTATCACGGCAAGTCTTCCAGGTCCTGAAGCAGCAAAACAGCCCCAGACCATCACACTACCACCACCATATTTTACTGTTGGTATAATGTTCTTTTTCTGAAATGCAGTGTTCCTTCTACGCCAGATATACTTGGACACACACCTTCCAAAGAGTTCCACTTTTGTCTCATCGGTCCACAGAATGTTGTCCCAAAAGTCTTGGGGATCATCAAGATGTGTTGTGGAGAAATTGAGACGAGCTTTGATGTTCTTTTTGCTCAGCAGTGGTTTTCTCCTTGGAACTCTGCCATGCAGGCCATTTTTGCCCAGTCTTTTCCTGATGGTGGAGGCATGAACGCTGACCTTAACTGAGGCAAGTGAGGCCTGCAGTTCCTTGGACGTTGTTGTGGGGTCTTTTGTGACCTCTTGGATGAGTCGTCGCTGCGCTCTTGGGGTAATTTTGGGCGGCCGGCCACTCCTGGGAAGGTTCACCACTGTTCCATGTCTTCGCCATTTGTGGATAATGGCTCTCACTGTGGTTCGCTGGATTCCCAAAGCTTTGGAAATGGCTTTATAACCCTTTCCAGACTGATAGATCTCAATTACTTTCTTTCTCAATTGTTCCTGAATTTCTTTGGGTCTCGGCATGATGTGTAGCTTTTAAGGATCTTCTGGTGGACCTTACTGTGTCAAGCAGCTCCTATTTAAGTGATGCCTTGATTGTGAACAGGTGTGGCAATAATCAGGCCTGGGTGTGGCTAGAGAAATTGAACTCAGGTGTGGACAACCACAGTTATAGTATGTTTTAACAAGGGGGGCAATCACTTTTTCACACATGGCCATGATGGTTTGGATTTTTTTTCACCTTTAATAATAAACACCTTCATTTACAAATTGCATTTTGTGTTTACTTGTGTTGTCCTTGACTATTGTTTAAATTGGTTTGATGTTCCGAAACACTTAAGTGTGACAAACATGCAAAGGAACAGGAAATGAGGAAGGGGGCAAACACTTTTTCACACCACTGTAAATTGTGGCCAAAATTTATGAAGAAAAATTAATAATTTGCTAAATTTTATCACAGAAACAAAGAAAAATGTGTTTTTTTTTTCAAAATTTTCGGTCTTTTTTCATTTATAGCGCAAAAAAATAAAAAACCCAGAGATAATCAAATACCACCAAAAGAAAGCTCTATTTGTGGGAAAAAAAGGACAAAAAATTCATTTGGGTTCAGTGTTGCATGACTGAGTAATTGTCATTCAAAGTGTGAGAGCACCGAAAGCTGAAAATTGGTCTGGGCAGGAAGGGGGTTTAAGTGCCCAGTAAGCAAGTGGTTAATGGTTCCACATTGTTTTTTTATTTTATTTACTACTATATCACCTTTTTGCTTTCTCTTTGCACTTACAGTAATAGAGATGGAGTATAATGAGGGACTGCACAAAAAATGGTGAGGGGTTCCACCTAAAAATAGATACCAGGCCGTTCTCCTTAATAAAGGTCTGGTATGGATTTTAAGGGCACCCCATGCAAAAAAATGTTGTGGGGGTCCCCCAAATCTATACCAGACCCCTATCTGAGTATGCAGCTTGACTGTTCAGGAAAGGAAGGGAAGTAGTGAGCGTACAGCTCCTCTTCCTTAAACCATACCAGGCCACATGCCCTCAACATGGGAAGGGAACCCTGTCAGGGGGTGCCCCTGGTTAAGCACTGGCCCAGTGGTTGTGGGGATCTTCAAGTGGGGAGCTTATTGAAATACAAAAGCCCCTTTAAAATAAGAAGGCCACTAGATATCTGGCTCCATCCCTATAACAATGAGTAAGAGAAACACAATGCCCTTTTACACACAAAACATTTTACAAAGTCTTTTATGTCAAAAAAGTCCCACAGTGCAAGTCCATCAACAAGCCTAACCGAAAAACTCCCAGTTAGCAACCCCTCCACCCTCTCCTGTTGCTAGGATGTGAAAACCAAGGTAGGGTGTGTAGGTCGCTAACTGGGAGTTTTTCTTCACACAATTGAAAAAAATATACTATTTTTTTCTTTTACATTAGTGTGATGTTGTGGGCAAAGAAATACCAGCCAGCCTGCGCTGGAACTATTTTGGCAAACACCAGGTCTCAGTCTATAGCCATGACACCAAACAACAGCTACCTTTTTATTTTGTTGTCTACCAAAATGTTAGCATCTTTAAACTAGAAAAAATAAGGTGTAAGCAAAAAAAGGCAATAAAACCAAGTTCATTATTTGCATCAACAACAAAAAAAAGATAAGTATCAGACAATGCAAACCAAACATATTTTTTTACTGGGAAAGGGACAGGCATATTTACCTGGAGCGTCCCCATGCAAATTTTTTTCATCATCATTTGGCAGATCCTCATTGTCTACTAAACCCTCAGCATCGTCTGCTTCTGCTGAATCCTCAGCATCGTCTGTTTCTGATGAATTCTCAGCATGGTCTGTTTCTGCTGAATCCTCATCATATTCTGTTTCTGCTGAATCCTCAGCATTGTCTGTTTCTGCTGAATCCTCATCATCTTCTCGTATTTCTGAATTCCCACGGTTTTCTGGTTCTGGTAAATCCTGAGAAGTTCTGAATGCAGCTGACTCGCCGGAGACTTCTAACTGTTTATTTTCCACTGCTTGGCTCTTCTCTTCATTAATACCTCCATTATTACAGTCCTGTTCATTAGCTTCATGAATAGATTTACTAAATTCTTGTTCCGGGTTAAAAAGCGACTCTAAAAAATCTGAGTGATAGATAAATGAAGCAATGTTTTAGCACACAAGTAAATATGCTGATTTATTCAAATTAGCTTTCATTCAATTCTCCTTTCCTATTTTCTTCCATCACATGACTGCTGATCGCTCAGTTGTCGGTCTTCAGTGAACGGAGAGACGATGACTGTCAGTCACCAGCTCTGTACTCTGCCGCTCCAGCATTTACTGGCACTTGGCGGGGGAGGCAGAAGTGCATGAATTCGTTTTCAGTATTCTGCAAAATACCTGATTAATCCTGCAGTCAGGGCTGGATTAACATAGGGGCTATTGGAGCTGCAGCTCCAGGCCCCTTTCTCAAGATAGGCCCATTTGCCCAAAAAAAAGATTGACTTCAAGGGTTGTAGCTCGGCGATCAGCAGTCAGAAACCCCACATTTGGGGGGTAGGTAGCTTAAGATATACTCCAGCACTGGTTAAATATATGGGGCTGCTATCATCTATAGTTCCGGAGATATGGGGCTGCTTGCACAGCCTGTCAGAAGCTACATGCAGAGCGGCCAGTATAAATACAAGCTGGCACACTCTGCAGCAGAATGAGAGGATGAGATCACAGTGCTTATAATAATTATTTGTATATTACTTATGATAATTAACCCCTTGCCACCCAGGCCAATTCTGACACTTCTCTCCTACATGTAAAAATCATCATTTTTTTTGCTAGAAAATTACCCAGAACCCTCAAGCATAATATATATTATGTTTTAGCAGACACCCTATGGAATAAAATGGTGGTCTTATGTTACACGATATTTGCGCAGCAATTTTTCCAATTTTTTTTTTTGGAGAGAAACTGTTTCATTCATCAAAAAAACCCACTAAAGTTAGCACAATTTTTTTTGTGTACCAAGCGATGCTTTAAATTTTTTTTGCAGGTTACATGTTTAGAGTTACAGAGGAGGTCTAGTGCTAGAATTATTGCTCTAACGATCGCGGCATATGTAACCTGTGTGTATCTGGCTCTGATACTAACCAGTGCCTACCCAGCCACTGACTAGTATCTCTCCCCAGCCTGTCCCCACACACCCTCTCACCTGCTGACCTGTGGATGGGGGTATCACTCCTGCAGTGTTATTATGTTCTACCAGTAAATACAATGATCTATAGCTGGCAGCACTGATTGTTTTGGGGAAAACCTGACAGGCTGGTTGTACTCAAGTCGGTTAATAGGTTGACTTGTGTAAAACCAGCTAGCCCATACATAGATCGACTATGGCTGGTCTCTGCTTAATTGGTGTAATTTCAATCCATGTATGGCCCGCTTAACCACTACGCAGTCCCTAAACATCCTTACACAAACCTTTACATTTTTCATTCCCAGATTACTTCATCCTCCTCTCCTATACATAGTGCCCACTGTCATATTCTCCACACTTCTCTCCTGTACATGCTGCTCACTGTCATATCCTCCACACTTCTCTCCTATACATAGCGCCCGCTGTCATATCCTACACACTCCTCTCCTGTACATAGTGCTCGCTGTCATACACTTCTCTCCTGTACATAGTGCCCACTGTCGTACCCTCCTCACTCCTCTCCTGTACATATTGCTCACTGTCATACCCTCCACACTCCTCTCCTATACATAGTGCCCACCGTCATACCCTCCACACTCCTCTCCTCTACATACTGTTCACTGTCATACCCTCCACACTCCTCTCCTATACATAGTGCCCACTGTCATACCCCCAACACTTCTCTCCTATACATAGTGCCCACTGTCATACCCTCCACACTCCTCTCCTGTACATACTACTCACTGTCATACCCTCCATACTCCTCTCCTATACATAGTTTCCACCGTCATACAGCTAAGCAACACACCGCAGCTGTCATCAGCAGCATTCGTCTGGTCCAGGATCCCTCGCGACAAGCAGAGGCAGCCGGAACAGCCAGGAACCTACCACCCAACCAAGCCAAGTCCTCACACACAGGGCTCCACACAATCAACTTGCTGGCTTTAGTCTACGCGGCGGCAAGTTTGATGCCCGGACTGATAACAGGACAAACCCGGATCAGGATCAGCATCTTCACACATAGGGCACCACACGATCAACTTGCTGGCTTTAGTCTATGCGGCGGCAAGTCTGATACCTAGACTGATAACAGGACTGACCCGGATCCGGATCATCAGCTCAGTCATCCCAGGACCATCAGCTTCATCCTCTGGCCATGTGCTACCTTAAATATTCAGCAGAAGCCCTCCACAGACTAAGAAATTCCACCGCAACATTGCCAGCTCCCATTCAAAAAATTCTACGAAAAGAATGTCTATTAAAGACCGACCTACAATCAACCAGCAAAAACAGGAAGATACCAACCCAACCACAACAATTAACATGCGCCATGATCAACACCAGATCTGCAGCCAAACACAGACTAGAAGTACACGACTTCATCACCGAAAACAATATAGACTGCCTCTTCATCACGGAAAGCTGGCTAACCCCCGACTGCAACACCATCCTCACCGAATTGGTACCGGAGAACTACAGGATCCTAACCGAACATCGGATAGGAAAAAAAGGAGGAGGCCTAGCAGTGATTTTTAAATCGCACCTGGCGCTCACCAAACCAATCTCACAGAACCCAGTGCCTTTTATGGAAACATTGACCCTACATCTTCAATCAACACCCCATGACACCACCCACATTCTACTTTGCTACAGACCACCAGGACCAAAGACCAAGCTGCTTACACCCCTCACGGAGTTTATCTCAATACACACACTGAAATCCAAAAACCTCCTGGTACTTGGAGACTTCAACCTCTGGGCAAACTCTACCCAAGACCCTATCGCGACCGCCTGCATCAGCCAACTGGAAGAACTGGGTCTCCAGCAACTGATAAAGACCCCCACACACGGATCAGGACACACTCTGGACCTCATCTTCAAACAAAATCTGGACATCAACACAGTAGACAACATACCACTACCATGGACGGATCACCACGCCATCAAATTCAAAATCTCCACCAACATCACCCACCACAACCAGAAACCTGCAACAACGACGCATTGGACCAGATCGCAGAAAAAACTGCACTCCGATTCCTTCAAAACCACCTTATCAAACAAAGTAGCAACTCTGAATTTAACCCTCTCATCGGAGCAAACTCTCAGCTCCCTAAACAATGTATTACGACAATCAGCAGACTCAGTGGCTCCAAAACGCAGAACACTCATCAAGAGGAAAAACGCAGGATGGTTCAACAGCTCGCTCACGCTACTCAAGCAAGAACGCAGAAGAGCCGAAAGAGCATGGAGAATAAATCCCACCAAGGGAAATCACACTAAATACAAAGGGCTGACACAGAATTATCAGAAAGCAATCTTCAAAGCAAAAAAAGATTATTTCTCAAATACCATCTCAGCGGCCTTAAATCGGCCCCGGGAACTTTTTAAAATAGTTGCTCAGTCGATGAACCCGGCATGCTTAGAGCCCCCCGCTAATGAAACCCAAGATTTCTGCAATGAATTATCAGACTTTTTCATCAATAAAATCGTCAACATTAGGAAAACAATTGATCAGAAAAAGACATCGGACGGCAGGCAACCAGAGCAAAAAGTCGATATCGACACAAACATCTCACAACCACCAAAGTTTTCTCTGATCCCAATCACCACGGATACCACTAAAAACATCATCAAAAATCTCAGAGACAGCACATCGTCTATTGACATCATCCCCACAAAACTCCTGAAAGAATGCTCCGACATCCTGGCTCCCACCATAACGCACCTCATAAATCAATCGTTCAAAGAAGGGATTGTTCCAGGCGCCCTCAAACAAGGCATTATCAAACCCCTGCTAAAAAAACCCAACCTCGACCCCCGGGACCCCAACCATCGCAGACCGATAACAAGCTTGAACAACATTTCCAAGATTTTGGAGAAAGCGGTAGTACAACAGATACAACGCCACCTGGACACACACACACTCCTGGATCCGTTACAATCAGGATTCCGCCCAGGCCATGGGACAGAAACCGCACTCCTGAAAATTTGGGATGATGCCCTCGAAGCAGCGGATGACGGAGAATCGTGTCTCCTGATACTGTTGGACCTCAGTGCAGCCTTTGATACTGTGGACCACAATACGCTACTCATCCGCCTTACAGAAGTAGCAGGAGTCACCGGCTCAGATCTACAATGGTTCGGATCCTTCTTAGGAAATCGCTCTCAGACGGTGAAACTAGGACCCTTCACATCTGAAACCCGGGCAATCTCCTGTGGAGTCCCTCAAGGATCACCCCTGTCGCCGGTGCTCTTCAACATCTACATTCGCCCACTCCTCAACATCATCAGAAGATCAGACTTGTGCTTCCACTCGTACGCCGACGACACTCAATTATATTTTCGTATCACCGGACAAAAAGACCATCATCAGCAATTAGGAAAATGCCTCACGATGATAGACGACTGGATGACTACTAGCTCCCTCAAACTAAATGAATCAAAAACAGAACTTCTTATTCTACATGCAAATCATAACCCCCGAACCAAGATCCCTTGGACACCTCCTACCATCTTTGGACGGACCATCACCACTAGGACCAAGGCCAAGAGTCTCGGAGTAATTTTTGACTCAGAAATGTCAATGGATGCCCAAATAGGAGCAGTAGTCAGTGGATCACACTATCTGCTCCGCCTGCTACGCAGACTCATCCCCTTCATTCCAAAGGAGGACAAAGCAGTGGTAGTTGGAACAGTCATCAATTCTCGACTGGATTACGCTAACTCCCTTTACATAGGATTACCCCAATATCAACTTGCGCGCTTACAACTTATCCAAAACACGGCGGCAAGACTGATAACAGGGAAAAAACCCTGGGAATCCATCTCCCCATCCCTGAGGAACCTACATTGGCTAACCGTAAAGAATCGGGTCGCATTCAAGACCCTCTGCCTCACCCACAAATGCACACATGGAAACGCTCCGCAATACCTTTGCGAGAAAATAAAACACTACACACCGAATCGCAGTCTTCGATCGGCTAATCAAAATCTGCTCCTCATTCCTAAATCCCGCTACAAATCAAAGGGGGAACGGAGATTCGCTGTCCAGGGACCTCGGCTATGGAACGCTCTACCAACCGACATCCGCATGGAAGAAAACCATCTCGCCTTCAGGAAGAAACTCAAGACCTACCTCTTCTAGAAGCTTGATAACCAATCGCCAATACAGCGCCTTGAGGCGATTCAGTTCGCATTGTAGCGCTATACAAGTTATTCATTCATTCATTCATTCATACACTCCTCTCCTGTAATTACTGCTTACTGTCCTACTCTACACACTTCTCTCCTGTACATAGTGCCCACTTTCATACCCCCCACACTTCTCTCCTGTACATAGTGCCCACTGTCATACCCCCACACTCCTCTCCTGTACATACTGCTGGCTGTCATACCCTTCACACTCCTCTGCTGTGCATACTGCCCACTGTCATACCCTTCACACTCCTCTCCTGTACATAGTGCCTTCTGCCATACCATCTGCACTCCTCTCCTGTACATAGTGCCCACTGTCATACCCTCCCCACTCCTCTCTGGTACATACTACCCTCTGTCATACCCCCCACACTCCTCTCCTGTACATACTGCCCACTGGCATACCCTCCACACTCCTCTGCTGTGCATACTGCCCACTGTCATACCCTTCACACTCCTCTGCTGTACATAGTGCCTACTGTCATACCCTCCACACTTGTCTCCTATACATAGTGCCCACTGTCATACCCTCCGCACTCCTCTCCTGTAATTACTGCCTACTGTCCTACTCGTCACACTTCTCTCCTGTATATAGTGCCCACTGTCATACTCCCCACACTCCTCTCCTGTATATAGTGCCCACTGTCATACTCTCCACACTCCTCTCCTGTATATATTGCTCACTGTCATACCCTCCACACTCTTCTCTTATACATAGTGCCCACTGTCATACCCTCTACACTCCTCGGCTGTGCATACTGCCCACTATCATACCCTTCACACTCCTCTCCTGTACATAGTGTCTTCTGCCATACCGTCCGCACTCCTCTCCTGTACATAGTGCACACTGTCATACCCCCCACACTCCTCTCCTGTACATCTGTACATACTGCCCACTGGCATACCATCCACACTCCTCTGCTGTGCATACTGCCCACTGTCATACCCTTCACACTCCTCTGCTGTGCATACTGCCCACTGTCATACCCTTCACACTCCTCTCCTGTACATAGTGCCTTCTGCCATACCCTCCACACTCCTCTCATTTACATAGTGCCCACTGTTAGACCCTCCACATTCCTCTCCATCACCTGCACATACTTCCCACTTTTATACCATCCATACTCCTCCCCTATGCCTCTTACCCACAAAAACAGTTCTTTAAAATTATACGGAATATTCTCAATGTTACCAGCTCTAAAATGGGCACACTTTTTTTAGTTCAACTAAAGGAAATCTAAGTCCTAATATTTGTTCTGCCCCATTATTAGTACTTATTTACATTTGTAATTACTATTGTGATGTATAGAGGAACATAGGGGACGTCAGCTACTCTAAATATAGCACTTGTAAAAAAAGTGTCCCTGAAAATATTTTTGAAATGTTGACAACTATGCACGTAGGCACTGCCCAGGGGCCACAGGGTCAGTAGGGGGCCCCATGAGAGGCTCCTGTGATATTAAAGCGGTAGTAAACCTTTCTAACATTACTACTTTTTAGAGGCCCTGAGGTAGGTTATGCCATAATGTACACGTATGCACAGCATATTAGCACATTAGGGTACACTTAAATTGTCAGACTGACCCCTCCAGTGCTGTGCTGTGATCAATCGGGCGGGGCCCGGGCACTTCCATCTTCACCCGGTCTTCCTTCCGGGTTCTGTGCCTATGATCGTGTGTACACAATTCCGAAACAAAGTGCCACGCATGCTCAGAATCAAGCAGAAGAGCAGCACTGGCTAACTTCATTTTTCTTGGCTCGTCATACTTGTTGTACGTCACCGCGTTCTTGACGTTCAGAATTTCTGACCAACTTTGTGTGACCGTGTGTATGCAAGACAAGTTTGAGCCAACATCCGCTGGAAAAAAATCCAATGGATTTTGTTGTCGGAATGTGCGATCGTGTGTACAGGGCATTAGCAGATACAAGCAACAAACACAGGCTAAAGGAGTGAGAAACATGCTGTGATTGGCAGAACCTCCCCCTATGTAGCCCACGCCCTATTTTTGCACACAGATAAAGATTTGAATTCATATTTGTATGATGATTTGAATCATTTGTTTGATAGTAATTCGGTATATCTCCTTGTATTCTGAAAGCTATTTTATTTTTTTGAACATGTGACCGGCAGCAGAGGACTAGAAGACAGACTTGGAAAGAGCTGGGTCATGTGACACAAGTGATTATAAAAAAAGGTAATTTGGTGTTTTTTTTTAAATTAAAATAAATACAGTGCATATTGCATAAATAGAAGGGATCATGCAAATTAAATATTATGTGTTTAGTATCATTATTGTGGGCAAGTGCGAGGGGGTGGGCAGTAAGGCTGGGTTCACACTGGTACAACATATGCTCCGACTTTGGGAGCAAATGTCTCATGACATGTGTAGATCAATGATTCCCTATGAGAGCCATTTAAATAGGAGAGAGTATGTTTGGAAAGGAATTTTTTATCAACCTAACCATAGTGGCATAGAAGTGTCATCACATTAACCAATGCACTAATCCTCAGTGGGCGTCTACACGTTTTGTGGTTGTCCCACTTCTTCAGGACCTCTTAGATGTAGTGCAGCAGAAGACATTTTTTTACAAATAAAGGCAATCCCAAAGGGGAACAGGGGGAAAGTTAACCACTTACCGACCGCTCACTGTATATATACGTCATTTTTTTGAAGAGGGATATCTCGGTAACGGCAGCAGCTGCTGCCACAACCGAGGTATCCCTCTTCACAGTGAGCGGTCCCCTTTCCGATAATGGTGGTCATCGTGGCGAATCGCTGCGAGATCACTGCTATCTCCCTCTCCCGCCGCTCTCTTCCGTGCCTTCCGCCGCTTACCGGAGCCGTCGGCAGCGGCGGAGGCGATCGGGTCCTTTTCCTGCCTGTGTGTAGAGATGAGTGAGGCTAAGATGGCCCCCACTCATCTCTATACCATAGGAGGGCGGAAGCGACGTCAAAACGTCACTTCCGCCCATATGTCTTAAAGGGGAATTTCCAAATGTCATTTTTTTAAATTACATTTTTTTTTTTTTCTTTGCATTTATGTCCAAATATGAGATCTGAGGACTTTTTGACCCCAGATCTAATATTTAAGAGGACCTGTCATGCTTTTTTCTATTACAAGGGATGTTTACATTGTAAAAAATAATAAAATTAAGTAAAATAAATAAGAAAAACCCCCAAAAAATTGTTTAAAACACCCCGTCCCGACAAGCTCACGCGCAGAAGCGAACGCATACGTGAGCAGCGCCCGCATATGAAAACGGTAGTCAAACCACACATGTGATGTATCGCCGTGAGCGGTAGAGCGAGAGCAATAATTCTAGCCATAGACCTCCTCTGTAAATCAAAAAATGCAACCTGTAGAATTTTTAAATGTCGCTTATGGAGATTTTTGAGGGTAAAAAGTTTGACGCCATTCCACGAGCGGGCGCAATTTTAAAGCAGGACATGTTGGGTATCAATTTACTCAGCGTAACATTATCTTTCACAATCCAAAATAAAATTGGGCTAATTTTACTGTTGTCTTATTTTTTTATTCAAAAAAGTGACTTTTTTCCAAAAAAAGTGCGCTTGTAAGACCGCTGCGCAAATACGGTGTGAAAAAAAGTATTGCAATGACTGCCATGTTATTCTCTAGGGTGTTAGAAAAAAAACAATATATAATGTTTGGGGGTTCTAAGTCATTTTCTAGCAAAAAAAACTGTTTTAAACATGTAAACACCTAAAATCCAAAATGAGGCTGGTCTGGAAGTGGTTAATGCAGTGTGATAAAAGAGGAAGAGTCATTGGTCCAAACAGTAGCCTGCCAGTCTATGGGAGAATGGCACTGCAGGGGTAAAGATGGTGCATGGTCAATTTTGGTAAAGCAAAAGAGGAGGAGCTCCAAAAAGGAAGAAGGAGGAACCCCTTAAAATAAATCTGTTCAACTAGGACTATTGATAAGCGATATATATTAATATCAAAGTCAGCCAGATACCTGGATAGAAAAAGAAAGGGCCAAGTATCCCTAAGGATGGATTTCTAGGGTATATAGTATACAGTGCAATACAAGGATAGGAGGCCTGACAGTGAGGCAGGGCCGGTGCTACCCCTAGGCAAACTAGGCAAACTAGGGTGCCCTGCTGCCTAGGGCGCTCCGCCACTTGTGTTCATACTACCTTCTATCCAGCGGAGGACTGGAGAGGCCGCATTTGATGGGTGCTGGTGAGGCCGCATTTGATGGGTGCTGGTGAGGCTGCATTTGATGGGCGCTGGTGAGCTGCACTTTATGGGCGCTTCATTAAAATGGTAGGGTTTACATGGGCAGGGAAAAGGGGGTGGAGTCAGGGGTGCGGCCAGGGGGGGGGGGCGGTAAAATTAGGTTTCGCCTGGGGTGTCAAAAATCCTTGCACCAGCCCTGCAGTGAGGTGCATTTTGTCAGAAAAACAACCTGTCTCAGCCAGGAAGATGCATCTTTTGCATAGACCAATGAGTCACCAGATAGTATGTCTCCCCCCTTTTCTATGCTTTGAAGGGGGGGAGACATACCATCTGGTGACTCGTCGGTCCACATGGGGACAAGGTGTTTTGGGGGGGGACACAGGGCCCCCTTGGCCCAAATCACCCACCCCCCCATGTTGAGGGCATATGGCCTGCTATGGTCGAGGAGGGGTTTTGTTTGTTCGTCCCCCCTTTTCCTGACCTGTCAGGCTGCATGCTCAGATAAGTGTCTGGTATGGATTTTGGGGGGGACCCCATGCCATTTTTTTTTTTTGGCGTGGGGGTTCCTCTTAAAGTCCATACCAGACTGAGCAGGATAGGATTCCCCTCGCAAGGCCATACCAGACCGAGGGGTATGGGATTTCTCCTCAAGAAAGAGCCTGGTATTGTCAGGATCAAAGTTGGATCCCATTCATTGGAGTTGGATGGAAGTCGGACGTGAAGTCGCAGGGCGAAGTCGGATTCACAGTCGTATGACTGTCGTGTCGTATCAGTGTAAACCCAATCTAAAAGGCAGAAGGATAATATTTATGACTTACACCTTTTATCCTTTGATAACATTTTCTTGTGTACCTGTAGTAAATCTAGTGTCCACAACTGATTAATAAATAAATTGCCCTGCAGTTAAAAAAAAGTAAAAAAAAAAAATGCTTTTCCTGAACTGTCACTTGCAGAAGGTCTGCCTCTGCTTTTCTCGTTTGAATGATGCCCACCAGTCCATAATTTGCAGATGCTACAGCCTTAGACTCTGCAATGATAGAAAGCTGCATTTTTCATTGTATCCACAGTAAAATACAGCTTTGTATAGTGTATGTGCAGTGTAGTGAAGCTTCTGTTTTTTGCTTTGGATAGAGTAGGGAAAGGTTAAAAACACCCATAAGTTTTATTTTATGCTCTCTGTGTCTCAATTAAAAGATTCCCCTTCACTTCTTGTCCAGTAAATGCCACAAGAAGTGAGAAAATGCCCCCTTATGCCTTTGTACACACGGTCAGAATTTCCGATGGAACTTGTGCGATTGGATCATGTTGTCGGAGAATCCGACCGTGTGTGGGCTCCATTGGACTTTTTCCGTCGGAATTTCCGACGCACAAAATTTGAGAGCTGGATCTCAAATTTTCCGACAACATGATCCGATCGCGTCAATTCTGATCATGTGTAGCCTAGTCCGATGGACAAAGTGCCACACATGCTCAGAATAAATTCTGAGATGGAATCGCTCGGTCAGGTAAAACTAGCATTCGTAATGTATATAGCACATTTGTCATGCTGCAATGTTAAAAAAAATTTAATGCAGCGCATTCTCTTTTTTTTATAATGCTAGAAGAATAAAGTTGTTTTGCTGCTCATATTCACACAGACTTCTCCAAAACATATTTCTTTATTCTTGTTCCTGATTTCATGAATAGAATATTTTTATTCGTCAGATCTCCTAAATCATTTTGGATTTTAATTTTTTTGGGAAATTTTGTGGTTGCTTTTTTAATCAAGATCTCTTTTTTTCTTTTTTTTTTTTACATTTTGCTCATCTTCGTAATTTTTTTGGTGTGTTTTGTGTGTCAACTTACCACAACATCATTATCTTTTTATTTTATTGTTTTATTTTTTCTCTTTCAATCTGTTTTTATTATTATAAGAAGTCAGAGACAAACATGAAAACTGAATAATGTACATATTGCAGACGGTAAGGCCTCCTGCGGTTAGAAATACATTACATGGTCTACAATTACTGCATACAACAGTATAAACTTATCTGAGACTCAGCGGGTAGAAATCTGAACGAGAGCCATGGAAAGATATATGAATCCTACAAATTGAACACAAAATAAACTGGCGGGACCGCTACAGGGTAGAAGAGGTTCCCTCCCTCCCGACACCCCTAACGGGATCAGACTGTGTCAGAAGAGAAGGAAGACCCCCACAACCCCTGGGTAGTACCCGAATTTGCTAAAACTGAAAGGTAGAAGGATACAGGCTCACTTCGCAGGAGCCAGATGTACACTTAGTAGATGTTGAATAAAAACAGTCACCTAATTTGCATCTTATGCAATAAGAGAGACAGATAGAGAAGAGAAAGGACAGGAAGAAGAGAAACCGAGAAGAGGGGGAGAGAAAGGAGTTACAGAAGGACAAGGATGAGTGGTGTGGAGAAAGGAGATGTGCCGGTCGGTATGTGGAAAGGAATATATTAGGTTATATGGTCAAGAGGAAGAGTGGTCTTGTACTCCCAGTATGAGGGAAACTCCCACATATCGGGCCCAAGGCTTCCAGACCCTTTGGAATCTAGCTTAGGTATCCGTCAAGATACTGGAAAGTTTTTCCTGGGACATGATCCAAGAAATCTTCCTCTTGACCGCATGAAATGAGGGCATCGGTTTTTTCCAAGCAGTAGCAATTGAGATTTTAGCACCCAAAAGCATGAAGTGAATTAACCTCTGAGCTGCTTTGGGTAGGTTCGGGATTTGTGAATTTAATAAAGCAACCTCTGGAGATCTGGGTAACTGGCAATCCGTTACCTTGTATATCATGATGAAGATTTTTCTCCAAAAGGAGCGGATCCTAGGACATTCCCACCAAATGTGGGCCATAGATCCCAATAGCTGGCATCCCCTAAAGCACAGTGGGTTCGCAGATGGGTAGATAGAAGCCAGTTTGGTAGGGGTGAGATACCATCTGGTCATTAGTTTAACACTGGCCTCTATGAGGGAAGTATTTTGAATGCCCTGAAATGATTTGGTGAAAGCCGTTTGCCAGGTCTCCAGACTGAGGTTGAATTTGAAATCTGCCTCCCAAGCTGTCATGTAAGAGGATTTATCCATTGGGTAAGTGAGGGCTGAGTATATTAGCGAAATGCCTCCCCTCTGTTCCATAGCTTGTCCGCACCACAATTCATATCCTGTAAATTTGGGAGGAAGTGGTTTTTCCTTCCATATTGAGTTAAGAAAATGGGAGATTTGATGGAAGTGAAATCTTTCATGGTCAGGGAGATCCAGATGTTGTTTGCAGTAGTGAAGGGAGAGTGGACCCTTGGAAGTAAAATAGTGCCCTATCCGGTATAACCCCTTATTAAGCCACCATTGGAAGGCTGAGATGTCCAGACCGGGAGGGAAATCAGGATTATGAAAGAGGTGTGCCAGAGGGCGACCCGCGGAGACTAATGTCGATAATAGGCGAAGGGTATCCCAGAGAGAACACGAATGAGACAAAGTGGGAGAAAGGATGGGGGGCCTAGTTTTGGGGGGGCACCAAAGTAAGAAATCTAAAGTGAACGTGGGGGTGGCCTGACGTTCTATTGCTATCCAATCCGGTTTTTCATATCTGGAATATATTGTGGATAGCTGGGCCAGTCTAGCTGCTAGATAGTATTTATGTAAGTTTGGCAGGCCTAAACCACCTCTGCGTCTATGTAGAAAGAGTGTGTTTTGTGGGATGCGGTAGCCCTTATTACCCCATACAAACTTCAGGATGCTACTTTGGAGCGAGCGTAGGTTATCCTTTCTGACAGGGATATGGAGCGAGCGGAAGAAGTAGAGTATTCTGGGGAGAAGGGTCATTTTTACGGAATTGATTCGTCCAAGCCAGGATAATTCATGTTTGGACCATAGCCTAAGATCAGCCTCCAGTTTCTTAAAGAGTTTGGGATAATTATGTGCGTATAGGGCTTCCGACTTGGCTGTCAAGGAGATACCCAGATAACTAATGGAGGTGTCGCTCCATATAAATGGAAAAGAATGTTGGAGGGAAGAAACAATGTGGGGAGGCAGGGATATATTGAGGGCATAAGATTTGGAAAAATTAACTTTGAGCCCCGAGATTTTGGCAAAATCTTCTAGTACTCGGTAGAGGTTGGGAAGTGTAGTGATGGGGGAAGTTAGGAAGAGTAGAATATCATTGGCAAAAAGCCCGCATTTATGTGTTTGGTCACCACATTTTACTCCTTTGATATCGGGATTATGGCGTATGGCGATCGCTAGGGTTTCGATGACTATAGCGAAGATGAGGGGAGATAAAGGGCACCCTTGTCTGGTGCCCCGTGTGATGGCTATGGGTTGTGAGTAAAAGCCTTGGAGGCAGAGAAGGGCCTTAGGTTGAGAATAAAGCGCATGTAGAAGACCAAGGAAGCGAGCCCCAAAGCCCCAATGTTCAAAAAGTTGGAAGATGTATTGCCAGGAGACCGTATCGAAGGCCTTCTGAATGTCTAGGGATAGGAGAAAACCAGATTGTTTAGGGCCCCCCTCCCAGTTAGATTGTAGGATTGAGATGATATCAATTGCCCGTCTGATTTGATCGAGACCCTGCCTTCCGGGTATGAAACCAACTTGATCTTTTTGGACGTATTGGCCAATGAAAGAAGCCAGCCTGTTGGCCATAATTTTGGTTAGGATTTTTATATCATTGTTGAGAAGTGAGATTGGCCTGTAATTACTTACATCTTCCAAGTTTTTGTCAGGTTTGGGTAAAACTGTGATGAAAGCCGTATTGAGATGGGGGTCTAGGGGGGCACCATTGGTCTTAAAGTTGCAAAAGCTAGTTAAATGTGGAGCTAGGGTATTCGAGAATGTTTTGTAATATGGTATCGATAAACCATCAGGGCCCGGGGCTGAGCCCTTTTTGAGATCCTTGATGACCTCCAAGACCTCCTCCACCGATATGGGTGTTTCCATCTTTTGTTTATGGGTATCAGACAGAGAAGGTATTGGGAGGCCCTTCAAGAATTGCAGAATGAAGTTATCGTTGGGAGTAGGTGGACTGCTATATAAAGAGGAGTAAAAACTCTGAAAAGCACCAAGGACTTTAGTAGGATTAGTAGTGGGCGGTTGACCTGAGATTCTGATTTTGGGCAATGTATGAAGTCTGACTCTGGGGGAAAGTCTAGTGGCTAAAAGGGGGCCTATTTTGTTCGCCTGAGTGTAAAATTTAAGTCCAGACCAGCGGATAGATTTTTCAGCTTTGGTGGTTAGGGCTAGGTTGAGTTCCAATCTGGTCTTGTCGAGAAGGGCGGTGGTAACTCTGGTGGGATCTCTCTTGTGCAAAGCCTTAAGGTGGGAGTATTCCTTGTCTAGCTTGAAAATTTCTGCTTGTCTTTCCCGTTTGATGCGTGAGGCTACCTGAATGATCTTGCCCCTAATAAAAGCTTTGTGCGCTGCCCAAAGCATTTCTGGGGAGATATCCACCAATGTATTAAGAGTAAAGTACTCTTGTAATGCCTTCTCAATTTCCCAGACTACAGTAGGATCTGAGAGCAAAGACTCATTAAGCCTCCAATGTCTGACAGGGCCTCCCATAGTTGTCGTGAGGATTGTCACGACCACCAGGGAGTGGTCGGAAATGACTGTGTCTTTGATGTATGCCTTAGAGATATGAGGTAGGAGAGATGCCGGGGTTAGGATATGATCGATCCTTGCGTATGATTGGTGAGGTGGGGAGAAGTGGGTGAAGTCCCTTTTCGAGGGGTTGAGTTCCCTCCAAGCATCAGCCAGGCCATATGTGTGTAGCAATTTAGCTATTCTAATGCCGCGTACACATGTGCGGACTTTTGCCGGCGAACCTAGTCCAGCGGACAATCCCGCCGGACTTTCCAGCTGGGTCCGCCGGACTTTCCGAGCGTGTGGACTTGCCCACACACGCACGGACTTCTCCGGCCAAAAGTCCGCGGGACTTTTGAAAATGAACGGACTTGCCCACACACGGAGCAGTCCGTTCATTTAGAACGTAACTTCAGGTTACGTAGCTAGCGTAGGCAGTAAATGCCGCCACGCTAGCTCTGTGACCTGGCATGGATTTAAAGGGACTCCCCACGCCGAAAAAACGGCGTGGGGGTTCCCCCCAAATCCATGTCAGACCCTCATCCGAGCACGCAGCCTGGCAGGCCAGGAAAGGGGTGGGGACGAACGAGCGCCCCCCCCCTCCTGAGCCGTACCAGGCCGCGTGCCCTCAACATGGGGGGTGCCCTGGGGAAAGGGGGGCCGTGCGCCCCCCCCCACCCCAAAGCACCTTGTCCCCATGTTGATGAGGACAAGGGCCTCTTCCCGACAACCCTGGCCGTTGGTTGTCGGGGTCTGCGGGCGGGGGCTTATCGGAATCTGAGAGCCCCCTTTTATAAGGGGGCCCTCAGATCCCGGCCCCCCACCCTATGTGAATGAGTATGGGGTACGATGTACCCCTACCCATTCACCTAAGGTGTAAAATGTAAAGTAAAAAAAACACCCACACTTTTGAAAAAATAGTTTATTGCACTGCTCCGGGGTCTTCTTCCATCTTGGGGGTCTTCTCGCCGGACTGCCCCGCCATTTACCAAGCTCTTTTACCGAGCGGGGGAAGTCTGGCTACCTTCTTCGTCGTCGCCGCCGTCGTCTGGGGGTCTCGATCCGCCTTCGGGGGTCTTCCGGGGGTCTCTTCTGTTCTTGCGGCGGTCGTCGTCTTCCGCGCCGTCGGCGCCGCCTTCTTCTTCTTGTCCTTCTTCTTCTTCCGATGTTGACCCGATGCTCTCTCTGCCCGGAATGCCTGTGCCGCGCTGTGCTGGGACTTATATAGGGGCATGGGGACAGGGTCACATGCTCATGTCACATGGTGACCCCGCCCCCTTGCGATGTCACAGTCCCAGCATCCTCCGGGACTGTGACAACACAAGGGGGCGGGGTCACCATGTGACATGAGCATGTGACCCTGTCCCCATGCCCCTATATAAGTCCCCGCACAGCGCGGCACAGGCATTCCGGGCAGAGAGAGCATCGGGTCAACATCGGAAGAAGAAGAAGGACAAGAAGAAGAAGGCGGCGCCGGCGGCGCGGAAGACGACGACCGCCGCAAGAACAGAAGAGACCCCCGGAAGACCCCGGAAGACCCCCGAAGGCGGATCGAGACCCCCAGACGACGGCGGCGACGACGAAGAAGATAGCCGGACTTTCCCCGCTCGGTAAAAGAGCTTGGTAAATGGCGGGGGAGTCCGGCGAGAAGACCTCCAAGACGGAAGAAGACCCCCGAAGCAGTGCAATAAACTATTTTTTCAAAAGTGTGGGTGTTTTTTTTACTTTACATTTTACACCTTAGGTGAATGGGTAGGGGTACATCGTACCCCATACTCATTCACATAGGGTGGGGGGCCGGGATCTGAGGGCCCACTTATAAAAGGGGGCTCTCAGATTCCGATAAGCCCCCGCCCGCAGACCCCGACAACCAACGGCCAGGGTTGTCGGGAAGAGGCCCTTGTCCTCATCAACATGGGGACAAGGTGCTTTGGGGTGGGGGGGCCGCACGGCCCCCCTTTCCCCAGGGCACCCCCCATGTTGAGGGCACGCGGCCTGGTACGGCTCAGGAGGGGGGCGCTCGTTCGTCCCCACCCCTTTCCTGGCCTGCCAGGCTGCGTGCTCGGATAAGGGTCTGACATGGATTTGGGGGGAACCCCCACGTCGTTTTTCGGCGTGGGGTGTCCCTTTAAATCCATGCCAGTTTACGGAGCTAGCGCGGCGGCATTTACTGCCTATGCTAGCTACGTAACCTGAAGTCACATGCTAAATGAATGGACTTGCCGATGAGCGGCAAGTCCGTTCATTTCAAAAGTCCCGCGGACTTGCCTACTAACGGCGGGATTGTCCGCCGGACTGCCAAGTCCAGCGGATAATTTTAAAACCAAACTTAAAACTTTGGCGCCAAAAAGTCCGCCGGCGCCTACACACGAGGGGATTATCCGCTGGACTTCAGTCCAGAGGATAATCCCGCGGGATTGTCCCTTCGTGTGTACGCGGCCTAAGACTTTCTTTAGTAGGTCGCGTAAGACGGGACTGCAGGGGTTTGGATTTGTCTAGGCCCTGATCAAAGGCCACATTGGAGTCACCTCCAATAATGACCGTCCCTTCTAGATGAGGGGTAATGGTGCGTAAGAGGGATTCAAAGAATTTGGTTTGCCCCTTGTTCGGAGCATAGTAGGAGACCAGGGAGTAGAGGTGGTCCCCAACCATGCCCTTCACCAGAAGAAACCTTCCATCTGGGTCTATAAGGTCCGAGATCTTAATAAATTTGCAGGTCTTTGCGATCGCAATTGCTACTATTGTTTTATTTTTTAATCTCAAGGAGGTTGTTTGGTGTTGGTGTCCCTTGATAATTTGACTTTGTATTTTTGAAATGTACCTGCCCACTCACAAATAAACTGTCCTTTTTGAAGTAAAACACATAAGCAAGTATTTCTTTAACCAAAAAAAAAAAAACCTTTTATTAGGTGTCATAAGCAAATAAAGAGGGAGGAAAAGCTGGAGAAACTGGTGAAATTGGCGAAGCCTTTGGCCCCCAGGGCACGCATCAATTATTTAAAGGCAAAAATGGGTGGCCTGAGGAGTCCATATCTAAGGGAGAACAGTCTGGTCCAGAAGTCCAAGAGATCAGGAACAGCAGCAGATGAAATCTATGTCCCCAGGCTGTGGTCATACAAGAGCCTGCATCTTCTGTCAGACCAGACTGAACCCAGGTCATCACACTCTGGTCTTCCTTCCATGCTTCCTTCCAAGCTGTGGCTGTGGTGTTGGAGGTGTGGCAGAAGGAGGAGGAAGAAGAGTATGGTCCAAATCACACAGGTGTGTTTGGAAAATGATTTCCTCACACATGAGGCGTTGCCCCTCCTCCAATTCATGCAATTTGCAGGCAGCCAAGGTGGCAAAGGCCTCTTGATGAGTAGGGGTGGCTTTGAGGGCCACAGAAGCCTCCTGAATCAGCCTGAGCGCTGACTACTCCACATCCCCCCCCCTTTCTGGCCCTTTTGGTTGGAAGGCGGAGGGAAGGGACCTAGCATTCTGTCAGGCTCCTAGGCCTGCCCACATCCTGGCTGCCACTAACCCCTGCCTCCTCCTGGCTGCCACATTCCACAGCCATCTCCTGGCTGCCAAATTCCACGGCCTCCTCCTGGCTGAGGTCTTCCTGTGTATGAAAAAGGGACATAGTTTTAGTTTTTGGTTCATCAAGCACACACAATTTTCAGCTCTTGACTGTTGCAAATTGTTAACAAATAGAAAAGACTATCATTCTAAAACCAGCATTTTTCATTCTTGTCCCAAATATTTTGGCCACTACTGTCTATTGATATGTAAAACACTTTATAAAATCAGCAATTAGTGAGCAAAAATCAAGTTAACATCATTCATTTTTACTCCAAAAAATATGTAGAACAATACTATACCTGGCTCAAGCTGGGCTCCTCCACACCTTCCTGGCTGGAAGGCTCAGGTTGGGCGTTGGAAGCCTCAGCAGGGGTGGAACGAAGTGTAGAAGGAAGTGTGGAAGGAAGAGTGGAGAGTGATTCCTTGACCTCAGTCTGGTCTGACAGAAAATGCAGCCTCTCATAGTACCACAGCCTGGGGACATAAACATCATCTGCTGCAGCTCCAGATCTCATGGACTCCTGGACCTTCTTGCGCTCCCTCAGATATGTACTTGTCAGACCACCAATTTTCGCTTTTAAATAGGTGATTTCTGCCCTGGGGACCACCAGCTTTACCAACTCCAGCAGTTTCTCCATCGCTGCCTGCCTCCTTAATTTGTTGCTGTAATGTGGGTGTTTTGTTTGCCATAGACAGGGCAGCTCTCTGTACTTGTCTATGAATAGGGGGAGGAAACGATGGTTGTTGAACCCATCCATATTCTCTGCAAGACACAACACAAGACAAACCCTAATGTCAGGCTAAATTCTCCTAATCTTGTCCCAATATAAGCCTCAATCTAGAAGCAGTTTAGGCTAGTGATGTACCAAGTTAAAATTGTACCTTTGTTCAAACGATCAGCGCTTCAGTTCCTCCTTCCTCCGCTCACAGATCGTACGTACGACGCACGCATGTTACGTTTTATATACAGTGCGCATGCGTGAAACTCCGCCCGCCCTTGCTGTTCTTTCTGGTCTATTCCACGCCCCTTCTCTTTTGGCGCAGTGGGGAGAGCACATGGCAGAGACATAGCAGGTGCACACTAATTATTCCACTACCACTAATGAGGAGGTGGATGAGGAAAGCCCGGAGCCAGAAATGTCCCCATCCCGGAGGAGAAGATTTAAGGCCTCAAATATGTCTTTTGGAGAGATGTTGGGGATGGTGGACATATTGAAGACTACGATGGAAAGTATGGACCTCACTGTCAGGGAAATTCCCGGAATGGATCCAATGATGGGCACCCTGGGGTGTGCCGGCGAAGCGCTGGCGCCGTTGCGGGTGCGCGCCTGTGCGCACTATCATGCGGGCTTGCGTTAGTGCGCGTGTGCGCAACCTGTACCTGGGTGCGCGTGTGCGTCGGCGTGTGCATGGCGCTTGGCGCCAATCAGCCTACTTAGCATCCTCATGCACTGTGTTCGGTGCTGTCCGATCTGCAGTACCCAGTACCCGAGCACCCGTTGCCTTGTCTGAAACTCCTGATTACCCCTGACTACCCGGCTTGCCCTTGGATTACCCTGTCTTCTGCCTGCATCCGACCTCGGCTTGTCTTTGACCTTGAACCCGCCTGCTCCTCTGTACTACGTTGCCCGCCTGTTGCCGACCCTGCTTGTGAACTGGACTCTGCACCTGTCTGCTCCTCTGTACCATGCTGCCCGCCTGCTGCCGACCCTGCTTGTGACCTGGACTCTGCACCTGTCTGCTCCTCTGTACCATGCTGCCCGCCTGCTGCCAACCCTGCTTGTGACCCAGACTGTGAACTTGCCTGCTCCTCGGTACTGCACCGCCCACCTTTTGCCGACTGTGCCTGTGTGTGGACTTGTCTGCTTAGCTCCTGCCCTGCATCCGCTGCCAGTATCCAGCTGCCCAGTGGTCACCACTCCACCTGCACCGGGATATTTGGGCCTCTCCACCTGCAGTTACCCGCCAGGCCCTCATACCACTCTGTGCTCCCGTGCCTCCTGTCTATACTACCAGGGGCCGTGAACCAGACACGTAAGGGAGGCTTTACCCTGCTATATCGGGTTCATCAGTTAGGTACGTGAAGTCTGACAGTATCGGACAGCCATGTCCGAGCCCGAGCAGGGAACCTCCCCCATGGAGGAACTGTGTAGACACCTGGCGGGTCTCACACAAGCCGTGAAGAGCCTTCAAGAAGGCTATACAAGGTTAGAAGGACAAGTCCAGGTTCTGTCTTCTCCAGCACACCCTCAAGGTGCCTCCGCTGCCAGACCCTCTTCCGCACCCTCAGTAGTAATGCTACCGCCTAAGCCTCGGGTACCTATACCTGAAAGATTTTATGAAGATAGGAGCAAATACCGGTCATTTCGCAATGCCTGCGAACTTTACTTTGCTTTGCAGCCCTGTATATTTTCTTTGGAGGCGACTAAGGTGGGCTTTGTGATTTCCCTCTTGTCCGGTGAACCATAGACCTGGGCCCACCGCCTTATGGAGCAGAAGTCTGCATTCCTCGATAATCTGGATACCTTCTTTGCTGCCATGTCCCAGCTATATGAGGATCCCCAGTTAAACGCGACCACTGAGGCCGCCTTGCATGCCCTACAACAGGGGCGTAGGGCAGTGGAGGATTTTGTGGTGGAATTCAGAAGGTGGAGTTCCGACACTGAATGGAATGACGCTGCCTTGCGTTACCAATTCCGTATGGGACTATCTGATCCACTTAAGCACGAGCTGGGACGGGTCGGAATACCTCAATCCCTGGAGGAGCTTATCAATCTGTCGATCCAAATCGACTGAAGCCTTAGGGAACTCCGCTCTGAGAGGTCCACCAGTCAGATTTGCCCCACCTGGGTGCTTCCCAAGGTCCCTAGTGCTACCAACTCTCTCGGACAGACCCCCCATGCACCTCCTTCTCTGGTCCTTGACACCTCCAAACCAATGCAGCTTGGTCTCCTCCGTCGATCCCCGAAGAGACAACAATCTGTGTATGTATTGTGGTGAACCCGGCAACTACGTGAGATCTTGTCCCAACAAGACACGCAAGTCTCTCTCAACATTTCCACAGCATGCATCTGCCTTACCTAAACCTGCTTCTGACCTTGCTCTCTCTGTTGTCCTACAGCTTCCCGAAAAGGATATACCAGTTCCAGTTATAATTGATTCCGGAGCATGCAGTTGCTTTATTGACCTAACGTTTGCTACCAACCACCGCATTTCCCTCCAACCAAAACCACAGGAACTTGCTGTACATCTTGCTGATGGCTCCACTCTCAGTTCCGGTCCTGTCACGCAGGAGACTGTCCCTTTGCTGGCCACTAGGGATGAGCCAAACACCCCCGGGTTCGGTTCGCACCAGAACCTGTGAACGGACCGAAAGTTTGTGCGAACATTCGAACCCTATTAATTACAATGGATGCGAACGTTCAAAATCTAAAATGCTAATTATAATGGGCAATATGCATGTAAATGCCATAAAACAGGTTTGGGGACCCGGGTCCTGCCCCAGGGGACATGTATCAATGCAAAAAGAAGTTTTAAAAACTGACGTTTTTTCGGGAGCAGTCATTTTAATGATGCATAAAGTGAAAAAAAAAAAAGTGAAATATTCCTTTAAATATGGTACCTGTGGGGTGTATAAAGTATGCCTGTGAAGTGGCATGTGTTTCCCGTGTTTAGAACTGTCCCTGCAAAAAATGACATTTGTAAAGGAAAAAACAAGCCATTTAAAACTGCTTGCGGCTTTAATGTCATGTCTTGTCCTGGCAATATGGATGAAAATCTTTGAGAAAAATGGCATTGCTACCCCATCACCCCCCCCCCCCCCCACCCCAGCCCATTACCAGCCCCTTTGGGTCTTGTATGGATATTAAGGGGAACCCCGCACCCAAAATAAAACCCTATACCTACTACAACCCTATATACTCTGAACAGCAGTATACTGGCGGTGCAAACAAGACAGGGACTGTAGGTTTGTTCTTAAGTAGAATCTGTTTGTCATTTTGAACAGGTAAACTTTTAAGTGTAGCTCCATCCAAAAAAATCTATTTTTACGCTTTTTAGAGAACATAGGGAAGGGTTATCACCCCTGTAACATTTGTTTTGCTCTCTGTGCACCTGTTCAGAATATTTCACCTCACTTTCCGTCCCAATGACAAATGTTTTTGGAAAAGTGGCGTTTTTATTGAAGCAAGGATTAGTGATAAAGCATCAGTAGAGAGGAGATACCTTTTTCCCAAATTAAATCTAACAGGATAGAATTTTACTTCCATGGGGTAGATTTCCTCTCACTTCCTGTTTTCTCCTTCCGTTGGCAAGTAGGAGTCGTTTCTAAGTTGGATGTTTGAAAGTAGGGGCCTGCCGTATATACTCTGCAGAAATTTGCCCCATTAGATGTTGGTGTTGCCACAACACTGTAAGCCCACAGTTACTCTTGGTGGGCACAGGAATGGGCCCTGCTGTGAATTATTAGATTAAGATTTGTAATTGCATGCACCTGTTAAATAGGGGCTGAAAAATTGTGCCTTAGGCACTAGTGCTGGTGCCACAACACTGCAACCCCTCACAGATACTGTACTTGGAGCACAGCAATCAGACCTGTTGCAAAGCATTGCATAAAAAATTGTAATTACATGCCCCTGTTAAACAGGGGCTGAAAAATTGGGCCTTAGCCACTGGTGGTAGCACCCAGAAACAAAAATGTTCTTCCAAGCTATCATCAGGATCATTGAGGAGGAAGAGGATAGTCAGTCAACATAACAGGACAGTCACTCAGCATCAGCATAGGCAGTCTTGAAGGGATGTAACATTTCAAAATAAATTATTCTGTTATATCAGCTTCAGGTGCCTGGTGGTGGTGATCCAAGACTGATTCATCTTTATGAAGGTCAGTCGATCAACCGAGTCGGTGGACAGGCGCACCCTGTGATCGGTGACAGCCTCCAGCAGTACTGAATGTGCGTTCAGAAAAAAACGCTGGATGCAGGACAGGCCAGTAGCTCAATTGCATACTGTGCAAGCTCTGGCCAGTAATTCATCCTCAAGACCCAGTAAGCCAGAGGATTTTCGTTGGGAAAGGTGTCCAAGTCTGACCTTGCCCCTAGGTATTCCTGCACCATGTATATCAGACGCTGGCGATGGTTGCTGCAACTGATCATACCTTGGGGCTGCGGGCTAAAAAATTGTCTGAATGCATCGGTCAGACGTCCACCTTCCCCACCGCTCCTTCTGCTACTGACCGAAGCCTCAGCAACTCGTCGTCCAGGACCAGGAGTTTGTAACCTCCCAGTCTCTGGGAACGCGTTGCACAGACCTTTCTGCAAGGCCTCCCAGAGATGTCTCATCCTCTGCTCTCTCTGCGACGGCAAGATAAGGTTCGCAACCTTACCCTTGTACCGTGGATCAAGGAGAGTGGCCAGCCAGTAATGGTCCCTCTCCTTGATCCGAAGAATATGAGGATCCTTCCGCAGGCTTTGCAGGATCAGGGAGGCCATACAACGTAGGTTCTGGGTCTCTGAGGACGACATTATCCGCAGCCACCTCCTTTCAGCCACATACAAGTCCACTGGTTTCTTGGGACTGTAAATCATCCCTAAAAGACTGCCGATGCTGAGTGCCAGGCTCCACCTCCATGCTGACACAATCCTCCTCCTCCTCCTCTTCCTGTGTGATAGGTGGGAGAGAAGGAACACTGTCTGGATAAATGAGGCCTTGAGAGGCAAGGAAGTCCTCCTCTTCCTGCCTCTGTTCTGCCTCAAGTGCCCTGTCCATTATTCCACGCAGCGTATGTTCCAACAGGTGGACAAGAGGTACAGTGTCACTGATGCATGCACTGTCACTGCTCACCATCCTCGTGGCCTCCTCAAATGGTGACAGGACAGTGCATGTATGATCATGCTCCACTGGCGTGGGGAAAAAATCCAAGCTCCCCTGACCCTGTCCTGGTGCCGTAGTCGCACAGGTACTCATTGATGGCCCTCTGCTACATGTGCAGTCGCTGCAGCATGGCCAACGTTGAGTTCCACCTGGTGGGCATGTCACATATAAGGCGGTTCTTGGGCAGGTTCAACTCCTTTTGCAGCTCAGCCAGCCGAGCACTGGCCTTATATGATCGGTGGAAATGCACACAGACTTTCCTGGCCTGCCTCAGGACATCCTGTAAGCCTGGGTACCTGCCCAAGAACCGCTGCACCACCAGGTTAAGGACGTGAGCCATACAGGGCACATGGGCCAGCTGTCCCTGTCGCAGAGCGGAGAGGAGGTTGGTGCCATTGTCATAAACCACCATTCCTGGCTTAAGCTGGTGTGGTGTCAACCACCTCTCGGCCTGCCCCTACAGAGCTGACAGAACCTCTGCCCCAGTGTGGCTCATGTCCCCCAAACACACCACTGCAAGCACAGCATGGAATCTTTTTGCCTGCGTACTTGCATAGCCCCTTGGACGCCTACGGAGCACCGCTGGTTCCGTGGACAGAGCACTCGAAGAGGCCATGGAGGAAGAAGAAGAAGAAGAGGGGTGGAGGAAAGAGGTGTGTCACAACCAGTAGTAGCATTTTGGAGGCGTGGTGGCGGAACAACCTCCAACACTACTGCACCTTGTCCTGCATCCTTTCCAGCTGCCAAAAGAGTGACCCAATGGGCCATGAAAGAAAGACAGGTAACGTCCCTATCCATGCCTGCTGGACCATGAGTCAGCGGTAATATGCACCTTACCGCTGACCGCCCAGTCCAGCGAGGCATGGACACTGCCTTCCACATGCCGGTAGAGAGCCGGAATCGCCTTCCGTGAGAAAAAGTGGCGTTTTGGAACCTGCCACTGAGGAACCGCACATTGAACAAACTCACGGAAGGGGGCTGAGTCTACCAACTGAAAAGGCAGCAGTTGAAGTGCTAGCAATTTAGCCAAGCTAGCATTCAACCGCTGGGCATGTGGATGGCTGGGAGTAAACTTCTTTTGACGGTCCTGCAGCTGGGGCAGGGAAATTTGCCTGGTACAATCGGACGTTGGCGTACTGCTAGCAGAGTGCCCGCAAGTACTTGGCTGTGACGCACCTAATTCTACACCTTCATTCCTCTCAGTGCAGCTTTCAGAGAGGACTGAAGGTATAGTGGGGTTGGAGATCCCAGCTGTCGAGGAGCAAGGAGAGGTCCGCTTTGTTCTTTGGTGTGGGTATTTAATGTGCGCTTGCCAACGAGCTGCATGGCAGGTCAACATATGTCTGGTCATGCTTGTGGTGCCCAAGCAGCTGATGTTTTGGCCACGCGAGATACGCTTGAGACATATGTTGCAAATAGCAGTGGTGCGATCTGATGCACTCGTCTCAAAAAAGGCCCACACCAAAGAACTTTTGTAATAACGTGCAGAGGCAGCGCCCTGCACAGGCGGAGCTCTGCGGTGTGATTCAGGTGGTGTGCTGGCCTCAAGCTGGCCCCCGGAGGGCATCCTGCCTTGTTGGAGATGTGCCTCCTCCTCCTCCTCTCTCCATTCAGGCACCCACATGGAGTCAGTGACCTCATCATCCCCTCCCTCTTCACCACTGGAGCAAACCTGGCAGTAAGCTGCAGCTGTTGGAACATGACTGCCAGATTGCTGTACTTGAGCATCCCCTCTCTCTGTGCTCACGCTACTGTCCTCCTCTAGCTGGGTATCATCATCCGAGCCTTCAAAACGCTGGGCATCCTCCTGGAGCATGTACCCAACACTGTGCTTAAACAGTTCGGGGGACTCCTCAGGAGGACATGGTGGGTCTAGGGAAGGGGTGCCTGATGACATTGAGTACGCGTTGGCAGCTGCTTTGCCAGTACCCTGAGCCTGGGTGAGAGAGGATGAGGAGGATGAGGAGGGCTTGGTCATCCACTCTACCAAGCCTTCGGCATGATGCGGCTCAACATGTCCAGCTGCCGAAAAGAAGGACAAGCGTGTCCCATGGCCACGTGCTGATGACGATGCACCACGTCCACGACCAGCACTGTTGTCTCTAGACACAGAACCTGCTTGCCCTGTTTTCTTGGCTCAGGACTGTCTGCCTCTCCTTGTCGGTCTTCCAGACATTGTAATGGGTAGTGTATATTGTGCTGGAGTCACACAGCACACACACTAACTCCTGCAGATGGCTGTCTTAGATTGCAACAGGGCAGAAGGGCAGATACAGGGTGAGGTGGTTTAGTGTGCTGTGCTATACTCACACAGCACACACACACTAACTCCTGCAGATGGCTGCCTTAGATGACAACAGGGCAGAAGGGCAGATACAGGGTAGGGTGGTTTAGTGTGCTGTGCTATAGTCACACAGCACACACACACACACTAACTCCTGCAGATGGCTGCCTTAGATGACAACAGGCCAGAAGGGTAAAGGTGGTTTAATGTGCTACTGCAGTGCTATACTAACACAGCACACACACTAACTACTCCTGCAGATGGCTGGATTGGTAGAGATTGAGAACAGCACTGAGAAGAATAAACTTTCCTGCCTATTTTTCCTCTTTCCTTACACTAATCCCCAGAATCCACAAGCAGATAATGCAGATGAATCATAAGCAGATAATGCAGATGAATCACAAGCAGATAATGCACAAGCAGACACTGTACAGTACAGTCTGTCACTGTTCCTAACGCCGGAACACACTACATGAGTTATATAGTGTGTGGCGTGTTGTAAACCCCCTGAGCTATAATTGGCCACAGGCATCCTGCCTGTGGCCAATTATTGCTTTCCTCGCCGCTGGCTCTATTATTGGCCAAGCATGCGGGGTCACAGTGCATGCTTGGCCAATCATCAGCCAGCAATGCACTGCGACTGGCGCAGTGCATTGTGGACCGTTTGCATCACACGAATTTGATGCGAACGGTCCTGAGAGTTCTGGTTTCGACGAGCGGTCGAACGGCCGATGTTCGATTCGAGCATGGGTTCGAATCAAACACCGGGCCCATCCCTACACAAGATAAACTGGGAAACTGCCCTCAAAAAGACTTTCACAGAAGATCAATGGAGTAATGCATGCACCCTCGCACACAAATGCTCCATCAGCACCAGCACTCTGGAAACTTCCTACAAAGTACTAACCAGTTGGTACTTCACCCTGGCCAGACTGCATGCATGGTACCCAGAGGCATCAGAGAACTGCTGGAGATGTGGCACTGACAAAGGTACCATGCTGCACATCTGGTGGGAATGCCCAATGCTACGTAGGTTCTGGGACGAGGTCTGCATCCAGATACTTGCCATCACAGAAACCGAACTAAGTCTCACTCCTGAGTGCTGCCTGCTGCACATATCGAACTACTCACTGACCAGGTACAAAAAGACTGTGGTTCGCCACATGTTGAATGCTGCAAAACCGATTATTCCTAGACACTGGAAGTCCACACATACACCCAGGATCAGAGAATGGGTGTCTGAGGTGGACACACTGTACAAAATGGAAGAAACTATGGCAATAGCATCAGAAAAGACTGACAACTTCCATAAAATATGGAAACCATGGTTTGCATTTAACTACTCTGACGCTTTTGCAAAACTACAAAGCGGCTGAAAACACAACATGAGTATATTACCTAAAAATATTACATCTCAACTGGAGAGATCAAGGACTGTTGAAGTGAAGCATCTTATGTAAGGCTTGAAGGGCCCACAACAGCTGTACATGAATGTACTAATCTATCAAACCTAAAAATTTGGGGGTTCCCCTCCCCCTCCACACCTCCTTTACCCCCTTACCCTCATGCTCCTTTCTCTTCCCTTTTTTCCTTTTCTTTCTTTTCTCTGGGCTTAGGCCTGTTAAGACACTCTGAATAACAGGCCCCCTGGTCCTGTGCCTAGATTTTGCGGAGGGCACAGGGGGCCTAAATAAGTTGAACTATTCAATATGCATAGTTTTATCGACATTGATAACACTGCACATTAAACCATCTGCAAATTTCCTATGCAAAGACCTAATGTGTAAATTGTACGATACTTTATGTGAATGTATTATTATTAAACACATGTTAAGACAAATCTTTTTTGCACAATAAAAATCTTTATTGAAAAAAAAGGAGGGGCTGGCCAAAGTTGAACACATTATTTATGCATTCAGCTCTCAATGAAGTGGAAAGGGTTACCTGTCCAAAACACCCCCCCCCCCTTTTTTACAATGGGCCATCAGAGAGGGTGAGGAATCTGATAAGGTACTTTATATATTTGTCTTTAAATACTCCTTCAAATAAAGGTTAATACTGATGTTGGCCAAGAATGTTTGTATCTAATCTGCTTGCAATGTTTATGTGCAAAATTGCTAATTTTTATTTTCTTGTTTGACTCCACAGTTTCCTTCAATGCCACAGGAATGGCAGACTGCGGCATCCCAATTTGCCCAGCGGTGGGACATTCCCAACTGCAGGGGGGCGATTGATGGGAAACACGTCCACATAGTCCCACCCCCAACTCGGGGTCATACTATTACATCTAAAGGGGTTTAATAGTATTGTGATGTTGGTGGTGGTGAATATGAGTTTCTTTATGTATACGTGGGGAAAAATGGCCGGATGTCGCCCAGACCGAGTTCTACAGACGGCTCCAGAATGGTGGCTTGGGATTGCCACCTGCTGAAGATAATGTGGAAGGACTCCCTTTTGTCTTTGTCGCTGATGAAGCGTTTGGGCTGGGTGAACACCTGATGTGGCCATTCCCGATGAGGACCCTCCCCCCGGACCAGAGGGTTTTTAACTACCGGCTGGTCAGAGCCAGAAGAGTGGTGGAGAATGCTTTTGGGATAATGGCAAGCCAGTTCCGCCTATTCCTTACGACAATCAACATGGCGCAATATAAACTTACCCATATAATCCTTGCATGCTGCATTCTCCATAACTATTTAAGGAGAAATTTATTGAACAATGTGGCCTCAGTTGGGCCTGAGGGCAGACTTCAAAAAGAAACTCTGGCCATCCTGGCTTGCCCCCCCAAAGTGCCCACAAGGTCCGTATTAAATATATGGAGTACTTTTCGGGTAGGGGGGCAACTGATATGCCAGAAAATGCTTAAGAAACATTTTTAATTAAAATCTTTTGTTAAACTGAAATAAGATTTCCTTTGATTTACTGCTTGTGTTTCTTTTAGCTGTCTCCTAGGTTATCGAATGGGCTTTTCTTTTTGCCCATTTTTTTCAATAGTGCAAACATAATTTATTTGATACATGAGATGACAATCTTCAGCGAACTATTATGTTGTGGGTCTGCTACACACACACCTTGTTTTTGTTGTTAATGTATGTAATGCATTACTGATAAAAATATTCATCATTTCCAGCACCATGTATTCATTTTTGTGAGTCACGAAAATGGTCTGATTGTGGCTAATTAAAATGCACTGTGGGAGTTATTTACTTAATGAAAATCCACTTTGCACTCCAAGTGCACCGCAAAACTGCACTTGAAACTGCACTGAAAGTGCACTAAAAGTGCATTTGTAGTGCAAAGTTTTGATTTTGACAGTGCAAATAGCCTTTTTGGTGTTAAACAGGCATGTTTAAAACCATAAAACAATACACAACTTAGGAACTTACAAAGTGAAGGCAATATCAGACATTAGTATGTCCAAACTGTGTTGATTTTGCCTTCATCAGATGGGGTGATGTCACCCCTGTCAAAGCCAAATTTTGAAGATGCACACAAATTGAGAGTCAAAATGGGGATTTCCCTCCTGATCCCACGCCTAATGTCAACATGTGCTAGCTCCCATCATGGGAGATCAATGGATCAATGGACTACTTGAGTTGTGAGGAAGGGGTTGCACCCACAAAACGCGTACATTGATATCCCGTGATGGTAGATAGCACATGTGGACACACTGTGTGCATCTTCAAAATTTGGCTTTCAATATACTTATATACTAATAGGCCTGAACAAATGTAGGTAACCTGGATCTGCCAAAATCATTGTATTAGTGGGTGAATGAACGATGTTTACTACGAACGATTACTGTGCCCACGAACCAGAAAGTTGCCATTTTAAACTGAACAACAGTAAAGAAAAACACATAGAGCAGCATGCAAGTAATAATAATAGAAACACAGGACAAATACTTACTTTTTAGAAGCAGTTTCCTGATCCTTCTGTACTGATCCTGCTCCCTCAATTTCAGGTCTGACCAGCGTTTCCTCAATTGATCCTTGGATCGTCGTACCCCAAAATTCCTGTGCAGACTTCTCACAACTTTAGCCATGATCTTGGCCTTTCTCACATTTGGGTTTGGGTACGATCCATACTTCCCATCATAGTCAGCCTTCTTCAAGATGTCCACCATCTCCACCATCTCTACAAAGGAAATTTTTGAGGCCTTAAATCTCCTCCTGGATCGGGATGTTCATGGCTCCAGCCTTTTGTCCTTGCTGCTGTCTGCATGAATTTGTTCTTTCTACACCATGTGCTCTCCCACTGCGCCGAAAGAGAAGGGGTGGGGAATATACTAGATAGAAGGTCAGGGGCGGGCGGAGTTTCATGCATGCACATTGTATAAAAAGCGTAACGTGCGTGTGCCGTACGTACGATTTGAGCGGAGGAAGGAGTATCGGAATCGCCGATCGTGATAAAGAAGGTACAATTTAAACTTGGTGCATCAGTGGCCTATACTGCTTATAGATTGAGGCCTATATTGGGACAAGATTAGAAGAGTTTAGCCTGACCTTAGGGTTTGTCTTGTGTTGTGTCTTGCAGAGAAAATGGATCCATTCAATGATAGGGAATTTCTACCAATATTCATTGACATGTTCAGGGAGCTGCCCTGTCTGTGGCAGGTGAACCACCCATTTTTTAATAAGCTAAGAAAGAGGAAGGCAGCGCTGGAGAAACTGCTTGAATTTGTGAAGCCAATGATCCCCAGAGCAGACATCACCTATTTGAAGCCCAAAATTGATGGCATGAGGAGTACTTACCTTAGGGAGCGAAAGAAGGTCTAGAATTCCCAGAGATCAGGAGCAGCAGATGACGTTTATGTCCCCAGGCTGTGGTACTGACAGACTGTGATTTCTGTCAGACCAGAGTGAACCCAGGCAATCACTCTTCACTCTTCCTTCAAGGCTTACTTCCACCTCAGCTGAGGCTTCCGATGTCCAACCTGGGCCTCCCAGGCAGGAAGATGTGGAGGAGCCCAGCTTGAGCCAGGTATAGCATTGTTCAACAGATTTCTTGTCGTAAAATGAATGATGTTAACTAGATGTTATTATTGATGACTAATTTCTGATTTAACAAAGTGGTTTATTTATCAATAGACAGTAGTGGCCAAAAAGGATTGGGACAAGACTTAAAAATGCTGGGGTCAGAATGATAGTCTTTTCTATTTGTTAACATTCAATTTGCAACAGTCATGAGCTGAAAATTGGGTGTGATTGATGAACCAAAATATAAAATGATGTCCCTTTTTCATACACAGGAAAGCCTCAGCCAGGAAGTGGCAGGGGTAAGTTGCAGCCAGGAGTTCGACCATCATCCTCCTCCCCTACCTCCTACCACAACTCCAAAACCAGAGCCACAGCCTGGAAGAAAGCGTCTAAGGAAGAGAAGAGTGTGATGGCCTGGGTTCAGTCTGGTCTGGCAAAAGATGCAGGCTGTTGTATGAGCACAGCCTGGGGACGTAGATGTCATCTGTTGCTGTTCATGATCTCTTGGAGTCCTGGACCGGATTGTGCTCACTATTATATGGACTCCTCAGGCCACCAATTTTGGCTGTAAAATAGCTGATATGTGCCCTGAGGTACAAAAGCTTCACCAATTTCACCAGTTTCTCCAGCGTTGCCTTCCTCTTTATTTTCTTATGATTCACAAATACTTGCCTATGTGTTTTACTTCAAAAAGGACAGTTTGTTTGTGAGTAGGCATGTACATTTCAAAAATACAATGTCAAATTAACAAGGGACACCAAACAACCTCCTTGAGGTTAAAAAATACAAGATAATAATGGTGTTGTGGTAACTGGACACACAAAACAAAAAAATATATTATGGAGATCACTAGAAAAAAAAAAAACAGGAGATTTTGATAAAAAATAAATAAAAAATCACTATAAAAATAAATATAAAACATTATTATGGAGATCTGACGAAAAAAATTACTAATATTAATCAGGAGATCACGAAAAATAATAAAGAAATCAGTTTGTCAGAACTCTGTGTGAATATCAGCAGCAAAACAACTTTAATTATTCTAGCATTTTAAAGAAGAGAATGCGCTGCATTAAAAGATTTTAAAATTTGCAGCGTGACGAATGTGCCATCTCCATTATGAACGCTAGTTTTACCAGAACTAGCACTTTCGTCTCGTACTTGATTCAGAGCATGCATGGAATTTTTTGTGTCGGAATTGTTTACACATGCTCGGAATTTACCAGAACGGATTTTGTTGTCGGAAAAGTTGATATCCAGATCCCAAATTTTGGTTGAGGGAAATTCCGACGGAAAATGCCCGATGGAGCCTACACAAGGTCAGAATTTCCGACAACAAGATCTTATCGAACATTTTTTTGTTGTAAATTCCGATCATGTGTACGCGGCATTACTGTGAGGGGTTACAGTGTTCTGGCACCACCAACACCTAGGGCCCAATGTTTCTGCCCCTGTTTAACAGAGACATGTAATTAAAATTTTTGAAAATGTTGCCCCCAACAAGAGTAACTGTGAGAGGTTATTGTGTTCTGCCACCACCAACACCTAAGGCCCAATTTTAAAGCAGAGTATTCAGTCCGTATAGTATATATACTTCAGTTCAGAGTATATAGTGCAGTCAGTGGAGTATATAATACAGTGCAGGGTATATAGTGCAGTGCACAATATACAGTATCTCACAAAAGTGAGTACACCCCTCCCATTTTTGCAAATATTTTATATCTTTTCATGTGACAACACTGAAGAAATTACACTTTGTTACATTGTAAAGTAGTGAGTGTACAGCTTGTATAACAGTGTAAATTTCCCGTCCTCTCAAAATAACTCAACACACAGACATTAATGTCTAAACCACTGCCAACAAAAGTGAGTACACACCTAAGTGAAAATGTCCAAATTGGGCCTAAAGTGTCAATATTTTGTGTGGCCACCATTATTTTCCAGCACTGCCTTAACCCTCTTAGGCTTGGGTTCATCAGAGCTTTACAGGTTGCCACTGGAGTCCTCTTCCCCTCCTCCATGATGACATCACAGAGCTGGTGGATGTTAGAGACCTTGCGATACTTCACTTTCCATTTGAGAATGCCCCACAGATGCTCAATAGGGTTTAGGTCTGGAGACATGCTTAGCCAGTCCATCACCTTTACCTCAACTTCTTTAGCAAGGCAGTGGTTGTCTAGGGTCATTATCATGTTGAAATACTGCCCTGCAGCCCAGTCTCCGAAGGGAGGGGATCATGCTCTGCTTCAGTATATCACAGTACATGTTGGCATTCATGGTTCCCTCATTGAATTGTAGCTCACCAGTACTGGCAGCACTCATGCAGCCCCAGACCATGACACTCCCACCACCATGCTTCACTGAAGGCAGGACACACTTGTCTTTGTACTCCTCACCTGGTTGCCGCCACACATGCTTTATCATCTGAACCAAATTATTTTATCTTGGTCTCATCAGACCACAGGACATGGTTCCAGTAATCTATGTCCTTAGTCTGTAAAGTGATTTTAAATGAATAAAACAGCAGCGCTAATAATCACAGTGTCTGTGAATAAACTAAATATTTAACCTGTGTAGACAATACTGAAAAATAATCACCCTGTATAAACAGTGCTAAAAAACAACAACACAATTAATCACCTATATACATAAAGTGAAAAATTAAAGTGAAGTGTGATTATATATTTCTTGCAGGTGTCCAAATAAGGAAAACAAATCTAAATAAAAGTCCATAAACTGTTACTTGTAGTGATAATGTTTCAAAAAGTTCGATTCGAACATGGGTTCGAATCGAACACCGGGCCCATCCCTAGTCATGAGGTGCCATGTTGAACGTTCAGTGACCAGTATGAGAAAGTGAGAGCTATAACACCAAATTTAACACACCTGCTCCCCATTCACACCTAAGACCTTGTAACACTAACGAGTCACATGACACCGGGGTGGGAAAATGGCTGATTGGGCCCAATTTGGACATTTTCACTTAGGGGTGTACTCACTTTTGTTCCAGCGGTTTAGACATTAATGGCTGTGTGTTGAGTTATTTTGAGGGGACAGCAAAGTTATACTGTTATACAAGCTGTACACTCACTACTTTACATTGTAGCCAAGTGTAATTTCTTCAGTGTTGCCACATGAAAAGATATAATAAAATATTTACAAAAATGTGAGGGGTGTACTCACTTTTGTGAGATACTGTATAATATAGTGCATTGAAGTGGTTAAGGGGAGCCCTATGACAGAATTAAGAAAAAAACGGCATGGTATACCAGGTCCTTTGGGTCTTGGGGACCCCCACGCCATTTTTTTTTTTTTACATTTTGGCATGGAGTTCCCCTTAATATCCATACCAGTCCCTTTGGCAGATTACAGTGAATTCAGGTTATGAGTGAATTTGTTTTCTCAGCCAATCGGCAGGAGTTTCTTTGGTCGCTGAGGCTGCTGGAACAGACTGTTTATTCAGAGAGAGTCAGGTGGTCAGGGCTCTTTCCATCCAGGCTGCAGCCTGGGTGGGTGTGTGTGGAGCAGCAGCAGAGGTGTGGGCCTGAAGTCTGAGTCCTAACCATGTGTAAAGGGGCTCGGCCCGAGGGATGCCTGATCATTGCCAGGAGGCAGGCTGGGGGAAGTGAATTCATCAACCTGTATTTCGTAAGGGTAGTGGATAAAATCTTACGACTGGATTCAAATCCTATGGCAGGTAAAATAATTTTGAAACAGGTCATTTCAACAAGCTATGTGTATGGAGTTTCTGCTTTAGTGTAAATACTATATATATATATATATATATATATATATATATATATATATATATATATATATATATACTGTGAATCTTCTTAGGTATAGTTGTAATTACTTTTACATTAGAGATATACAGAAATTTACTTTTAGACTATTTCTGGGTTACATGTACATGAGAAATCAGTATTTACAACTGTGTTTTTAAAGAACGTAACTTACCGTCTGATAAATAGGAAGCCATGACTTCTTTTTCAGAGCTCTGAAATAAACATAAGTAGAATAATTATTCAGTTTACCTCTTCTAATTCAGCTTTAAATGCGCAATTCTGCAATATTTCTAGTGGGCATATTCCTATCCCTTCGCACATAAATGTACATGAAAATGCTCAAAAAATGGATGTGCATTTTCTTTCATTGGCATGAATTTTTATGCACGTTAAATTACTATGGGTTCTTTTAAGGGACAGAAACATTTAAAGTGTTTTTTTCTCAATAGATTTGCATTGATGTGCTTTTACATAAATTTTGATGTAAATTTACGCATTGCACATGACACCAGCGACTCAGGGCTCAGTCCTGGAATGCTCGTGGCATGTGTAGGCATCTTGGTTCCCACATGCTGCAAGCAACACTTTGCATTGCACCTAGCATCACTTCCCAGGTGCTTCTGACACACACAGTGCACTGCAGAGCGGAGCACACTGAACATGCCCCTCCTCCTGCTGTGATCAGGGCTGGGACACTTGCCCTGGGCACAGTCTTTTGAGTTTGGAGGGGGGCACCAGATTGTGAGCTGCGCTTACATGCAGGAAACTCTAAGTGGCCTGTGTCCCGACTCTGCTGCCAGAGGTGTAGATAGAGCGAGCTTCCATCTCCCACCACCAGAAGCTACTAAACACACGCCTTTGTCCTTGCAGCAATACTTCAGCAACAGCGCCGGCTGCACAGCAAACACTGCTATTAGTGGAAGTATGCCAGCAGACAGAATTCCCACCATCCACTGCTGCTTCCCACTGCCTGCCAGTGATGGTGGTTGTTTGCTTGGACCACGACGGTGTCAAAGCAACCAATAACATGTTTGCCTTACGCTCTGGGTTTCAGAGGACAAGGGGAACGGAACTTTCTCTCACAAACCCGACCAGTCCCCATACCTCAGCTTCCACCTGCAAGTCCTGTAATAGAAGAGAAGTAACAGGCCATGATGTACAATATGTGAAATCTGTGGAGACCATGATCTAATGGGGAGCACTGGGGACCCTGATGTAACAGGGACTTTGGGGACCCAGATACAAGGGGAAAGCTCTTGGGTCCCTAATGTGAGGAGGGGGGCTATGGGTACCCTAATATAAGATGGGGAATCTGGGGGCCATGATATAAGGGAGGGAAATTTGGTGACCCTAATAAAAGGGGGGACTCTAATGTAACAGGATGACTCTGGGGACCTTAAAGCAAGGAGGGGGGCCCTGATATAAGGGAGGAATTCTGATGTAAGGTAGGAACTCTGGGGACCCTGTTGAAAGGATGGAACTCTTGGAAACCATATTTAAGGAGGGGGGACTCTGGGGACCCTGACATAAGGGGGGTGACATGCGGACCCTGATATAAGGAAGGGGAACTGGGGGACACTAAAGTGGGGGAACCTAAGGTGTCCTGATATGAGGGGGAAGGGGAACTTTGGGGACCCTAGTGAAAGGGGGGTGAAACTGGGGATCCTGATGTAAGGAAGAGGGACTCTGATATAAGGAGGGACTCTTGGGTCCCTGATGTGAGGGGGAGGGACATTTGGGGATCCTAGTGAAAAGGGGGGGGCTCTGATATAAGTAAGGAACTCTGTGTATCCTGATAAAAGGGGAGTCTCTGGGGATCCTAATGAAAGGCAGGACTCTGATGTAAGAGGGAGGGACTCTGAAGACCCTGGTTTATGATAGGATGCTTGGGACCCTTATGTAAGATGGGGGAGACTCTGGGACCCTGATCTAAGAGGGGATTCTGGGGCTCCAATGTATGGGGGGATTTATGGGGGAAGGAACTCTGGAGATCCTGATGTAAGGGGGGGGGGGAAACGCTGGGTAGCTTGATTTAAGGGGTGACACCGTGGACCCTGCTGTCGGGGGGACTTAGGCTGCTTTCACACTGGGGCGGTTTGCAGGCGCTATTGCGCTAAAAATAGCGCCTGCAAACCGACCTGAAACAGCTGCTGCTGTGTCTCCAGTGTGAAAGCCCTGAGGGCTTTCACACTGGAGCGGTGCGCTAGCAGGACGGTAAAAAAAGTCCTGCTAGCAGCATCTTTGGAGTGGTGAAGGAGCGGTGCATTCACCGCTCCTACCCATTGAAATCAATGGGACACTGCCGGGACACCGCGGTAATACTGCCGGCAAAGCGACTGCTAGGGGGGTTAAAACCACCCCGCCAGCGGCCGCATACCGCGGCTAAAACGACGGTAAAGCAGCGCTAAATATAGCGCTGCTTTACCGCCGCCGCCCGCACCGCTCCGGTGTGAAACCAGCCTTACACTCTGCACTCTGTTATGTATCCTAAACGCGATATATTGACTTCAGAAATCCCCAACCCCTGTGCTCTGCATAACACACTCCTGCTCTATATACACAATATTGTACATAATATACCTCTCACCAAAGTCTTAATTTTCTCAACAGTTGCTGGTTGCTACGCAGTCCCTAACTATTTTTGCTATGTTAATTTACCCCCAAAATCTTGAGTTATAAAGGAAACCTTAAGAAAAGGAAAGTAGAGTGTACACCGCTCAAAGGCTGTCTGGAAATCAAAGATCTCTTGATACTACTGTGGCAACAAGACTGGGTCCGCAAATCTGGAAAATCCATGCAAGAGAAAAAGCGGCACATCCAGAGATGAAGAAAAATGTGTTTGTTTATTGTAGAGTCAAAGGTTTAAAAAACATGACACACAAGGGATCCACAATGTTTCACACAAAGTGCCTAATCATTGCTGACTATCAGCAGGTATGCATACTCCATTATAGACCAAAGTGTGTGGCTGGAACCAATCACCTGTCCAAATAGAAATAATCAACACACCATGTGCAAATAGGATGATCTGTCAAAGGAGACATGCAACTTGGACAAAACAAATACACATGCATGTATAATACAAATGTCAAAATGTCAAAGAAGATAGTTAATCGCATACCAATGTAAAATAGCATAAACATTGAAAAACATGTATAAAGGAGTTAAAACAGTATACATAAAAAAAATAAGAATGTATATGTATACTTACAAAAATACAAACACAGACCAGCAAAGATAGTGATAAAATCATGATAGGAGGATCTCATGTGTAAAAATATATGACACATACATGCATACATGAAAGATCCCCACATGGACCAGAATTTACCAGTAGCCTAATACAGTATATATAAAAATATAAAAATCAAAAAAGAAAATGCATGTAAGCATTTGTACATACTTATATTTGTATTTGTAATTAAAAGGCACAAAAGTAAATAAAAGGTCCCATGAAAATACCACTATGCTGACACCATTAAAATAAAAAAAAAAATAACTTACATTTACAAAAAACCAACACATTTTCAAAAAACAGGAACAGAATGGTCCTCAAACAAAGAAAGTATTTATGTTTCATGTAAAACAAATATGTGTGCACATACCTGAGCCCATAAAGATTAATACTAGCTGGAAAAAAGAATCGAGAAAATCAGGCAAACGATGAAAAAAATTGCATCAAAAAATTCAATTTTTTGGGGGTAATATAATAAGAAGGACCAAAAATATATATGAAGCACATTAGAATTGCTCAAAATAGTGGGAAACATCTCATTCATAGTTCAAGCCAGAGGGAAATGTCTTGGATCTCATGGAACACTGAAGAGACTTTCGGGTTTGAGCCAAGCATATGGATGAGGACCACTTGATCCGGGAAGAAAGTCAGGAATGGTTCCTCATGACCCAAGGACCCAATTTCAGAAACCCTTTTAGCCGAAGTGATCACTACTAGGAAAGCGACCCTTGCAGAATGGTCTTTAATAGAAAGTGGGGGAAATCCAGGTGCTTAGTCCAGACAGTGAGTCGAGAACAAGGGGAAGATCCCATTTGGGGAATCTTGGTCTTCTTTGGGGCCTGAGTCTTGCTGCCCCACGGAAAAAATTGCAGAGTTAGAGGGTGAACAGCCCATGATGTTCCAGGAAAACACCAACAAGCAGAGACTTGGACTGATGGACAGAGACAGATCTAGGCCCGATTGAAGAAAGCTGATATCCTGTAATCCTGGATTCCTGAATGATCTGCCTGTAGAGGATGAGAATTCGTGCTCGCCCTTCTCGAGCCCAAGAGGGTGGAAATTACTCCTGAAGTGCACCCAAGAGATTCCAGGCTCTTCCTCTCAAGAACCAGACCATCAGTCTCAATAATTCTGAGAGGAAGAGGCATCAGGTCCCGGAAGCTGAGCTGGGTCAGGAGGGAAAACCATGGCCTGTTCGGCCAGTAAGGCGCTATCACCACCACCTCGACCGCTTCCACTTGAAGCCTCCATAAGAACCTGAGGATGATCGGGAGCGGGGGAAAGGCGTATGCCCTGTTGAAGCTCCACTAATCTGTCAGGGCATCTATTCGGAAGGTCTGGCTGCAATGGCCCTGAGGGTAAAAATTATTGAAGTTGCAGGGGGATGCAAATAGATCTACTTTAGGATTGACTCCCAAGGACAGGATCCACTCGAACGTCTGCACATAAAGTGACCACTTGTTGTCCAGCTGTGTGTGAGACAGGAAGTCCACTTGGACGTTCTCGATTTCGGGGATGAAGACCGCTGAAATATTGGCCAGATTTTTCTGAGCCCAGGACATGATGGGCTTGACCTCTTGGAGCAGAATAGAGCTCTGAGCGCCCCCTTGCCTCTTCACATAGGAGAACACTGTGATAATGTCCGTCTTCAGTAAAACTGACTCCCCCTTCAGGAGAGGAGAGAAAGATTGGGGGGCGCACCAGGCTGCCCGTAATTCCAGGACGTTCGAGCCTGGGTTGTGAAGTTGGGCATCCCACTTGCCTTGAGCAAGTTCTGACCTGCAAAGGGTTCCCCAACCAGCACTGCTGGCATCTGATGTGACTTCGACCCACGAGGCGGGGGCGATGGAATGGCAGGTGAGATAATTTCTGTGCTAGAGCCACCAGAAGAGGCTGTTCCTCATCACTGAAGTTATGCGAATGTACTGATTGTCGTCCCCCGAATGCCATTGTTGAAGAAACCCTGTCTGAAAACGGCGTAACCTCCACAGAGACCACTTGACCATGGGGGTCGTAGAGACCATTGTGCTGATCACCTTTAAGCATTACGAGGCCTTTAGGTGTGAGGAGCTCAGAGCTCGTTAAAATCTCCCTCAAATGACTGGGATCTTCTCCACTGGGAGAGAGATGATACTTTCTACCATGTCGAATCTGGGCTCCTAAGTATATTAGGCACTAGACTGGTTCCAGATGGCTTTTTTCCAGGTTTAGAAGCCACCCGAATTTGATCAGTGTGGAGATATCCAGCTCCCTGTGGACTAACAGATGCTCCTTGTCTTGAGACAGTAAAAGGAGGTCGTCAAGATAATGGTACAAGCGTATCCCTTTTGTTCTGATGAGGGCCACCACGGCCAGAAGAACTTTCAAAAAGACTTGAGGTGAGGTTGTCAGCCCTAACGGGAGGCAGGTGAACTGTAAATGTTTTCGTCTGACTTGATAACTGAGGTATTTGTGTATCTGCCACAGGTATGCGGAAGTAAGCATCTTTTAAGTCGATTGAGATTAGCCAATCGCCTGGCTGCACAGCTTGTTGGATGGTGGACAGTAGAGTCTCCATTTTGAATTTATCGTATTTTATAAACTTGTTTAAGAACGTTAGATCTATCATGGGGCGCCATGAACCGTTTTTCTTCTGCACAAGGAAGAGAGGGGAGTATACCCTCTGGAACTCTTCGCCTTCCGGGACAGGCACCACAGCCTTCTGTGCTATCAGTGACTCCATGTAGGACAGTAACACCTGTTTATTTTCTTTTTACTGTGGAAGCAGAGTGGAAATAAATCTGGGGGGAGGAATACTGGTGAAGGACCATGTATAGCCTGTGGAGACCGTCTTGATGGTCCAGTAGTCTGAGATTGATGCCACCCAGACGTGTTGGAAGAGAAGCAGATGAGCCCCCACCCGATACGCCTGGGCGGACCCAATCTCAAAATGTCTTAGCCGGCTCTCATCCACTGGACGCCTGGATCTTAGCGGGCTTCTGGAAGGATGCCTGTCTTCTGCTCCAATTCCTTCTAAAGTCTCGTCCAAGCCTGTAAGAGCGTGCTTCTCTTGAATGCTCAATTACTATGTCTTCTGTACTGAGGCCTCTTCTGACTGAACAGACGCCTATCCTGAGGCAGGAAACCTGACTTACCACCCGTGGCCTGGGCTATGGCGCTATCCAGCTTGTCACCAAACAGCGAGGACCCTTCAAAGGGGATCCTACACCAGGCCTGCTTGGATGCTGGGTCAGCGAGCCAGGCCTGCTTGGCCATGACCAACAGGTGGATAAGGTTGATTGAAGCCTCCCCCAGGAAGGCCACTGCCAGCTTCAGCTGCTGGATTACCAAGCCTCTGGCCAATTCTTCTGAGACTCCTCTGAGCATGGAGTCTACGTTCTCTGTCCAGATCTCCATGGCCTTGGACATGGCCACAAGGACCAAAGCGCGTTTGCAGGCCATCCCGGCTGACTCGTAAATCCTTTTAAGGTCTTTGTCTATTCTTCTCTCAACCCCATCTTTGAAGGATACCGCATCTTCCAGTGGAAGAGTGACATGCTTAGCAAGTTGCATCAAAGCTGCATCTACGAGGGGAGCCTTTTTCCAGATATTTCACTTCCTCAGCCTTGAAGAGGTATAATCTGGTGGTTTTATTTGACATAGAGGTCTTCTTATCTACCTTGCTCCATTCCTCATCAATAATATCCTTTAATTCAGAAAGTGGAAAATTGGAATGTTCTTTCCCCAGTCGTTTAAAGAATTTCTTCTGCTTAGCCTGGTGGGAGTAGAAGAATCTTCTCACTTAAGGGCCTATTTGACCGCTTTAATTAGTGGGGAAACCAGGGTGAAGTTGAAGCCTCTGACAAACTCATCTCCCTCCATCTCGCTGTGCGAGGAATTAAGGGGGGAATCATAAGGCTGGGATGGGTCCGGATCCTCCTGGGCCTCATCAGCCAGGGAGCCAGATAGTGTGTTGGACTGGCTCTGCGTGTGAGATGTACCCCACTCCTTGAGGGATTGTTGCCCCACCCTCTTGACTAGCAACTTCATATGCCGTCTTTCAGCTTCTTTTTCCACAACCGCCTTGGCATAACAAGGGTCACATAAGGACTTGCCTTCCGGGACTCAGGTCCCACAACCGCAGCAGGTTCTGCAATCAGATCGGCTGTTGTGGTGGTGGGTGTGGTGTTTGGAGGAGGAATGGAAACATCTCCTCTGTTGGGAGAAGGAATGGGAACATCTCCTCTGTTGTTGGGTCTTAGACGGAGAATCATGTCTGGACCTGGATGAGGAAGATGGGCGTTGCGGCCTGGCAAGGTCCCTGTCGTCTTGGACAGTAAGCTGATGGTCAAACCTGGAAGGGCTTAAAAGGGAGAAGGGCAAAACATGACGTTAGGGAATAAGTCCATTTCCACGTGGACCTGGTCCCTCCCTTCTCATGCCCCACATACCTAGAGCGTGAGGGCTGGCTGCAAGCAGGCGGTGATCTGTCCATGGCACCCTGGCAGACGAATAGGTGACGATCCTGCAGCTTTGTAGGAGCACTTAAACATCCTAGAATAAAGGAGTACAGATGGCAGTGCAGTTTCTACTTTAACCGGTTCCCGACCGGCGCACAATGATGTACGTCGGCAGAATGGCACGGACAGGCAAAAGGGCATACAGGTACGTCCCCTTTAATATTGCTGCCGTGCCATCGCGTGCGCGCGCCGGTCGGGACCCCCGTGAGTCTGGTTGTGGGTCCCGCGGACTTGATCGCCGCAGGGATACCCGCGATCGTCTCACGGGAAGGCTGAACGGGGAAATGCAGAAGTAAACAGCATCTCCCCATTCTGCCTAGCAACTAGTGACACTGTGATTGGAGCAGAGATCAGTGTTCACTAAATCACAGCCACGCCCCCCCACAGTTAGTAACACGCCCCTAGGTACACTTAACCCCTACACTGCCACCTAGTGGTTAACCCCTTCACTGCCTGTGTCGTTTACACAGGAATCAGTGCATTTAAATAGCACTGATTGCTGTATAAATGACAATGGTCCCAAAAATGTGTCAAAAATGTCCGATGTGTCCGCCATAATGTCGCAGTCACAATAAAAATCCCTGATCGCTGCCATTACTGGTAAAAAAAAAATATTAATAAAAATTCTATAAAACTATCCCCTATTTTGTAAACGCTATAACTTCTGCGCAAACCAATCAATAATCGCTTATTGCGATTTTTTTACCAAAAATATGTAGAAGAATACGTATCGGCCTAAACTGAGGGAAAAAAATTTTTTTATATATTTTTGGGGGATATTTATTATAGCAAAAAGTAAAAAATAATGTGTTTTTTTTCAAAATTTACGTATTTTTTTTTTGTTTTTATAGCACAAAAAATAAAAAAACGCAGGGGCGATCAAATACCACCAAAAGAAAGATCTATTTCTGGGGGAAAAAAAAGATGTCAATTTTGTTTGGGAGCCACGTCGCAGGACCGTGCAATTGTCAGTTAAAGTGACGCAGTGCCGAATCGCAAAAAGTGGTCTGGTCTTAAGCCAGCAAAATGGTCCGGTCTGAAAGTGGTTAAGAGGCCTTTTAGCCCCACCATAGCCCCAGGCAGAATCTTACCTTGACCTGGGAGCCCGGAGCTTGGAGGAGCTGATGCAAGCTGCCCACAGTAATCCTCGGCATGACAGGGCTCACAGGGATTCAAATATCCCCGCCGGAATGATGTCACCGCCATACCCGGACTGTGCAATGGCGATCTGCCATAGAACGCCTGCGCGGCCTCCGGGTCCCCGGCCGCACCGTGCATGTGCGAAACCAAGCCTTGCACATGCACAGTAGCAAGCCAGAGTCGCGACCCGGAAGAGGGAGCCAAATCCTGGAACGCAGGTGCGTTCCAGGTGCCATAAAGGGCAAAAAAGAAAGAAGGAAAGGAAGGCACATGAGGGGAGACAGACAGGGGAATCTCTACATACAAAAACTGCTGCCATGGAGGATCTTCAGACGTGCCAGCCGATCCACCATGCCTGGGCATACGAAGGCCGTCCCCACCACAGGACACAGGGGCCTGGAGCCACACACCCACCCATGGCTGGGCCCTGGGCTATCTTGATACTGCTAGAAGGTATGCCCGGCATCAACCTCAATCCATTTGGACATCCGTAAACGTAAGCTTTGTAGGTCCAAATGAGGTGGATGAAAAAGGAACACAGTCTCTAGTGGTGAGCTCAAATTTATGGGAGTGGGGTCCTATAGCATTGGAGTGGAGGCGGGGTTAACCCCACACATAGTCTGCCATGGAGTCTATCAGGAAATAAAAGATCTCTTGATACTACTGTGTGCCTGCTGAGGTCCGCAACCTGGAAAATCCATGCAACAAAGAGAAAAAGTGGCACATCCAGAGATGAAGAAAAATTTGTTTGTTTATTGTAGAGTCAAAGGTTTAAAAACATGACACACAAGGGATCCACACTGTTCAGCAGACATGTTTCACACAAAGTGCTTAATCATTGCTGCTGAGTATCAGCAGGTATGCATACTCCTTTAGAGACCAAAGTGTGTGGCTGGAACCAATCACCTGTCCAAATAGAAATAATCAACACACCATGTGCAAATAGGATGATCTGTCAAAGAAGACATGCACACCTGGACAAAACAAATATACATGCATGTATAATACAAATGTCAAAAAAGATAGTTAATCACATACCAATGTAAATTAGTATAAACATTGAAAAATATGTCTAAAGGAGTTAAAACAGTATACATAAAAAAATAAGAATGTTTATGTATACTTACAAAAATACAAACACAGACCAGAAAAGATAGTGATGAAATCATGATAGGAGGAATCTCATGTGTAAAAATGTATGACACATGCATACATGAAAGATCCCCACATGTACCAGAATTTACCAGTAGCCTAATACAGTATATACAAAAATATAAAAAGAAAAAAAGAAAGATTAATATAAGCATTTGAATATAATTATATTTCCTGACACAAAGCATGACAGCATACACGAATGGGAGAGGCTCCGCCTCTCGCCCAATCAAGACTGGTTATACTATATTTAAATAAGTCGCCTCCCACTAGGCGGCATTCTCTTTTATCCCCCTCAAATGGTTATAACTGTGAATCAATGAAGATTTTTATTTCTGCGCTCACCTGCCCGATTCATCTGGCCAGCCGTACAGGTTCAGCCTCTTTCCTGTGACGAAGCCCCTCTGTTCGGTTGTAAAACTTCCATACGAAGGAGGCCCCCCCAGGTCCAGATACTGGGGGGCTGGGATACTGGTCTCTGGCTGCAGGTAAAACAGTCCTGTCTTGTGGTTGATTGGGACTGATCCAGTCTCTCCTCCCTGGTGAGTTGTGGCCCCACACACACATTTTGTTAGTTTGGTTTTGGATATGTTGGTTTCCCTTGCAAAGATGCTGGAAGTTTTTTTTTGTGGTCAGGGCTGCCCCCTTCTAAGATGGCTCCTTGTCTGTTTCCTGTGGCTGGATGCGGCTTTCAGTCGGCAGGGAGCAGTGAGAGGATATTGGGATAATTTTTGTCCCACTGTAGCAGTGGCCGGGAGCTCCAGGGTCAGGGCTGCCTGGGAATGGATTGGTGTCCACCTGTCAGGCATGGAGCCTTCTCACCCCCCCCCCCCCTTAGAGCCAGTCAGGGAAGGGTGTTGCACAGGACAGGTAATCTTTCCATGGGCTGTCATGGTGTGTCTGAATCAGTATGGATGCCACTGCTATGCATTGTGTTGCTGCTATGCGTTGTAAGGTCTGCTTTTGGGTGCAATGTGTTTAATGATTGCTATGCATTAACCTATTTGTTATGTCTAAATGCAAGCATAAAAAATAAATACATTTCAGTGTTCTGCTTAAGGAATTGGTTTAGTACACTCTCTGTAATTGCTTCTGTCAAAGGGTTTAACCCCTGCTCACCGCATATAGATCCATTTTCTGCTTCAATGTCTGCAAATGGGTGTGTGGATGGCCACTGATATTGTATTAAGGCTATTTCCTAGCCAGTACTTCCAGGTATTTATTATGACCACAAACCTGCAGCTCATATCTTGAGCAATAAGCTTACCCAGAGACCAGCCACGATCAATAAGGTGAGGATCAGGTAGATATGCTTTCATATATAAAAAGCGTGGGCAGTATGGATTGTAAAACTCTCCAGCCCTTAAATACCAGCACTCCCCAAACGAAAAGTGGCAACTTGTTCTTCCAAAAGTGACAGGTCCTGTTTGGCTCTAGAAACTGCTATACATTTAAAGTGCTACCAGAAGGGGCAGGCTAAAATAAATCCTAATAAGGACCATCCTGGGCAGAATGGGAGAAAAAACAAGAAAGAGAGGCGCCTCTGGGTGCAGACTGTAAAACAGTTTCTAATTCTGTGCAGTACACAACAGTAAAAGCACTCACATTTTGGTAGGTAAGTGTAGGCATATAAGATATCCTGTACAGGTGGTGTCGATCACTGGGGCTGGATCTGTGAGGTGGTTCCTGGTCCTCCTGTGATGGTAAAACTTCGTCCGACCGACCGAGGTGAATGGGTGGCCAAAACAAAGCTTGAGGCTCAGAACAGAGATCCAGGCGCAGCAGTGATGACGTCACAGCGTGCGACGCGTTTCCTGAGCTGGCAGGCCGTGGGTCACGTGACGGCCTCGCTCCTTTATCAAGCTAGATTGACAGGACATCTAGGTCAGGGCTAAATAGGAGTGGGCCGGGACGGGGAGGAGTTTTGGCGGGACAACATAGGCTGTTCGGTGTAAAAACAACAGCATTTGTAAGACAAGGGAGGGGGTGTGATGGTGCTTAATAAAAACTGAGAAAATGCATTTGAAAAAGGTCAATAATGGGATAATTGTTAAAACCATTAAGGCATACTATAGACACCCCCAGGTATGAAATTTAAAGGAATATTACACTTTTATTGTTTCACGTTAAGCATTATTAAAATCACTGCTCCTGAAAAAACGGCCATTTTTTAAAACTTTTTTTTGCATTGACAATACCATGCATAAAAGCCTTTAAAATTTGCACTTTTCTCCCATATACTTTTTTAAAGGGTGTTCCGCGGCTTTCAAATTTGCCGCGAACACCCAAAATTGTTCGCTGTTCGGGGAACAGCCAATGTTCGCGTCGAACATGAGTTTGACTCGAACTAAAAGCTCATCCCTGTTGGCCAAGCCAAGTAATCTTCATCAGACCAGCCAGAAGTGCCAGTCTGCAAGTGAAGGATGCAATAGCCTTCGCAGAGACATGGAAACAGCAATATAGATTTGGAAATAAAGATTGATACTACCATTTAAGGAGTATTGGAGAGCCTGTGGAGGCTATTTGATTCTCAGCAGACAAGTTTGAGGGCAAACCTGGCCAATAATACGCCCACTGATGGCGTATACCTCTTCTAAGTCGATTGGAATATGATTAAAGATGGAATCGGGGACTAATCCCTTAGGCTAGCCACCTAGGCCCAGAAAAAAGAGTTGGTGACAGGGCCTGAGAAGAGCTAGAGAAAAGATTGGAAGATCCATAATGGTCTTTAATCGCCTAAGCTCAAGTCTGCTCCTCTCAAGGAGCAGCAAAGTTCCTTTTCACTCAAATGTTCCCAGTAGGTGTTATATTGCAGAAATTTAATGAAAAATTTGACAGGAGACTCAGAATCAGTGGAGCCTGTGCAGCACTTGTCTTTGTGTTGTTATATGTCTGCAACAGAACCTTGGGACAACAACAGAAGATTCCAGGTGTGCTGGCGAGTTGTACTTTGTGCAGTAAGGAAGTCAATAGAATTTCTTCCCACTCTTCCAACTCCTCTAATTCCCACTATGATTCTTTAGAGCAATCAAGGCTTTAAGCAAATGTTACCAAATCTTGTCCAACAGGAACAATTGGTCCGTTGTTGTCAATTGGAAAGCAGATTCAGGCAAGATGTGTAACAAAGGACCAAGATCCAAAACGTCATATGGAGTCATTGAGAACAATCACTTAAACTATCAGATAAAACAGCTACAGTTTCTCTAGATCCAGCTGATGTGTACATCTTGCAGAAGCAAGGGATTCAGGTTCCTTATGTGGACAACAGATGCGGGTGGCTCAAAATCCTCCAGGTTCTGGCAAACCCTGACTCAGAGGGAAGGCCAATTAATCTCATTATAAAAATGACATTTTAGACGTTCAGGAGAATACGGTAGAGTTGCCCACACGGAAGGTGACAGTATTAGGACTTATGTGGAGGCAAGTCCTAGCTCTATCCCATCTGTTTGTATCCCATGGTCTCAAATGGTCAAGAAGATTGAGAACATCATAAACTGGCCTTCTGAGGTAATGAAAGATTTTGCTTCCTATTCCAGGGAAGATTACCCCACATGAGACTAGTCCCGTTGATGGTGGCTAAGGATAGTTAATCTTATCAACTTTCATAAACTTACGGACGTAACAATCATTAAAGTCTATTCACCTCGGTGACCTCCTAGCTCAAGTCAATGACATAGGCCAGTGGAAGGCAAAGTGTTTAACAGCAGGGGTACAGTGATTCCCAAGTGGGGAAGTCGTTTTGGCAACACAGCCTAGGAGGCCTCAGGTATGCTCCAAATAGACAGCTATAGGTAATCTCCGATCGTCATGGCAAGAGGCATCTCCTATTAAGGTTTGCCAATGGTAAAACCTGTCTCGTCTCATCGCTCTGTGTTCTGGTGTCCCAGAACTTCCTGTCAGATACGGTAAAATACGAAGCCTTGGATATCAAGGGTAAGTCCCTAGACCAAAAAGCAGTTCAATGAATCTCAACTTGACAGTAAACTCAATGGTCAGGAATGGAAGTCATTCCTGCAAGAGGAGCTTCCCAGAAGTGGAAGCAGTGGATCTACTAACATCCAGTTGGATCAGCAGGTTAGCCTGTATAGCCACCAGATTGTGATCTCTAAGCTCCTCATCAGGATCATAGTGCATGGTTGGGCAGGTTGGAAAAAGGACACAAGTCTGTCTAGTTCAACCAGGATCCGTAGTCATAAAGCTTGGATAAGGGCAATGATCTGATGGCCTTACAGGACATGGTGTCCTCAAAGTACAGTCTTTGGCCCAAGTTCCTCCTATTTTATTCTTCCTGAGATCTCAGACCTTACACAGCGGAGCCAAGTGTATCCAAATTCAGCCACGTTACATCTAGCAACTGGGAGACCAAGTTAGAAAGGCTCAGTGCGGGATCTCACCTTTATTATTGGAAGCCAGGGGAACCTGCGGCAAAATCCAGGTATACTAAAACATGGAAAATCTTGCAGAATTTCGGGATGAATCCTCTGCTTATGACTGCAACTAGGGTCATTCTTCTGAACAAGACTACCTCAACAGGTTCAGTGATACTAAAGTCCTATTTCTTAAGGATATCACGTCTTTGAGAATCCTTTCAGAGATTCAAGCGTCAAGCAGTAAGCTACCTTATTGCTACCATAATCAAACAAAATGGCTCTGGTTTCTTCTTCACCAGCACCAGATGAGGGTCTGCATCTTTGCTTCTGGGTCAAGACATCTCCCTTCCGGCATGTCCAAACTATAAAATGTCAGCGTCGTCACAAGCTGGAGTAATGGACTCTATGTGGAAGAAATACATGGAAGTGGTCCTTCTCTAGAAGGTCAGACAGTGGCCTCTTCAGGCCTGGCAGTATCAGAAGACGACTTGCACTGCCCGCTAAGACAATAGCATTATCTTGGGTCAGAGTAGCCTAATGCCTTGTACACACGGTCGGACATTCCGACCACAAAATCTGTCGGAAACTTGTGTTACATACACACCGTCGGACAAAGTTGTCGGAATTTCCGATCGTCAAGAACATGGTGATAAAAAACGCATACGATGGGACTATAAAAGGGAAGTTCAGCACCTTTTGGGCTCCTTCTGCTGATCGCGTGTTAGTAGAAGTTTGGTTAGACACGATTTGTGCTTTTCAGACTTGTGATTCAGATCGTTACTGCTCTACAGTTTGTGCTTGTTGGTGCGTATTTGCTTATCAGTGCGTGTAGTCAGTTTGCATTTGTTTGTCATTGTGGCCTCTATTTATATAGTACGCTTTGATTTTCAGTGCTTATTGTCCGCTCATTTCTGGTTTTCAGTTCGTTCTTTCAGGCCTTGCTGTTTTATCGGTGCTTTCTGTTAGTCCATTCTGACCAGCCGACCGCTTTGAAGCCATGTTACTTGTACGTACTCGTCATAGAGTTAGTGCTGTGCAGGAGCTTGGTGTTGGGCTTTTAGCTTTGACACAAGCCCAGTGCATGAACAGGGCGAGGAGGAGTTTATGGAGCAAGAATTGGTTGCTCCAGCGTGACCAATTCTCGCACATGCCTTTGCTTCGTAAGATCCGGGAGAATAATCCTGATGATTTCAGGAATTATCTCAGGATGACGGACCCCATTTTTCACCGTCTGTTGGCTTTGCTGACCCCTTATATCAGCAGGCAGGATACCTGCATGAGTCAAGCAATCACCCCCCAGAGCAGAGGCTGGTTGCCCCATTGCGGTACTTGGCGACATGAAGAAGCCTTCAGGACCTCAAGTTCTCTACAGGCATCTCCCCCCGGGCTCTGGGGATTATTATTCCAGAGACCTGTTCTGCCATCATTCAAGTCCTGCAGAAGGACTATTTTAAGGTAAGATTTCTCCTTTAACATCATCAACATATGTATTTAATGTTTGCTAATGTATTGTATTTCTTTCATCGTTCCATAATTACCATAATTGGAATATGCTGTAATATGCTGTGCCCCTTTGTCCTCATGCATGCTGGAAGCTTTTAAATTTTATTTTTTGTCCTTCATGCATATTTGCCTTCCCTAACCTCCCCAGCATGCTCTTCTGGGCCCATAAACACCTCTAGCCTAGTCACTTAGCAATGTATTTTGTCAGCTCTATAAAAGTGCTTTCCCCTAAACCCCCCTAAAATGTGTACACATGTTATGTGTGTCCTTAAATTCATGCAGAGTGCCAGAGGCTTTTTTTTTTTGGTGGGCCAAACTCATTAGGAACCCCCCTCCCCCCAACTGCTAAGTCAGCTGATACCAATCCTCTATCTGCTGACTTTGCCAATCCATACACACTATACCTACCTCTTTTGTGGTCAGATTTATGTATGAATTCACCAAAGCATGTAGTCCAAGGGCCTGCCTCAATACTTTCAAATGCTACTGTTTAAAGTTTATTATTATCTTGATAGCAGAATGTAAAAATGTGCTTCCATTTGTTCATTGTTTTATTTTTTTGTATCATGACACTTCTTACCTGTCCAGTGGGCTGCCAATAGTGTAAGTAAGGAGGGGCTGGCTAAAGTATCACACATTATTTATGCATTCAGCTCTCAATGAAGTGGAGAGGGTTACCTGTCTAAAACATCTCCCCCCCCTAATTTTTTGCAATGCGCCATTAGATGGGGTGAGGAATCTGATAAGGGGACTTTATAATTTTGGCTTTAAATACTAATTTCCAAAAAATGTTATACTGATCTTGGCCAAAAATGTTTGTGTCTAATCTGCTTGCAATGTTGATGTGCAAAATGACAGATTTTTTTTTTCTTGTTGGACTCCAGTTTCCTTCAGCGCCACAGGAATGGCAGACTGTGGCCTCCCACTTTGCCACCCGTTGATATTTTCTCAAATGTGGAGAGGCAATTGATGGGCAACACGTCCGCATCGTCCCACCCCCCAAGTCGGGGTCTTACTATTATAACTACAAGGGGTATAATAGTATTGTGATGTTGGCGACATACGACTTCCTGTATGTAGACGTGGGGAAAAATGGCCGGATGGTGGAGTCATCGCGCAGATGGAGTTCTACTGGCGTCTCCAGAGTGGCAGTTTGGGCTTGCCACCTCCAGAGGAGAATTTGGAAGGACTCCCCTTCGTCTTCGACGCGGATGAAGTGTTTACACTTGGGGAACATCTTATGCGGCCATTCCCGATGAGGACCCTCACCCCGCACCAGAGGGTTTTTACTTACCGGCTGGCCAGAACCAGAAGAGTAGTGGAGAATACTTTTGGGATAATGGCCAGCTGGTTCTGCCTATTTTTGACACCCATTCACATGGCGGAGTATAAACTGAACCATATAGTGCTTTCCTGATGCATTCTGCACAATTTTTGGAGTAAAAATGAATGATGTTAACTTGATTTTGCTCACTAATTGCTGATTTTATAAAGTGTTTTACATATCAATAGACAGTAGTGGCCAAAATATTTGGGGCAAGAATGAAAAATGCTGGGCTCAGAATGATAGTCTTTTTTCTATTTGTTAACAATTTGCAACAGTCAAGAGTTGAAAATTGTGTGTGATTGATGAACCAAAAACTAAAAGTATGTCCCTTTTTCATACACAGGAAGACCTCAGCCAGGAGGAGGACGTGGAATGTGGCAGCAAGGAGGTGGCTGTGGAATGTGGCAGCCAGGAGGAAGCAGGGGTTTGTGGCATCCAGGATGTGGGCAGGCCTAGGAGCCTGACAGAATCCCAGGTCCCTCCCCTCTGCCTTCCAACCAAAAGGGCCAGAAAGGGGGGGAACGTGGAGGAGTCAGCGCTCAGGCTGATTCAGGAGGCTTCTGTGGCCTTCAATCCACCCCCACTCATCAAGAGGCCTTTGCCGCCTTGGCTGCCTGCAAACTGCATGAAATGGAGGAGGGGAAATGCCTCATGTGTGAGGAAATCCTTTTCCAAACACTAAACAAGGGGGTGAAGTGCCAAATCACACCAAAAACACACCTGTGTGATTTGGTCCATAGTCCTCCTCCTCCTCCTTCTGCCGCACATCCAACACCAAAGCCACAGCCTGGAAGAAAGCATGGAAGGAAGACCAGAGTGTGATGACCTGGGTTCAGTCTGGTCTGACAGAAGATGCAGGCTCTTGAATGACCACAGCCTGGGGATATAGATGTCATCTGCTGCTGTTCCTGATCTCTTGGACTTCTGGACCAGACTGTACTCCCTTAGATATGGACTCCTCAGGCCACCCATTTTTGCCTTTAAATAATTGATGTGTGCCCTGGGGGCTAAAGGCTTCACCAATTTTACCAGTTTCTCCAGCGTTGCCTCCCTCTTTATTTGCTTATGACACCTAATAAAGGTTTTTTTTGGTTAAAGAAATACTTGCCTATGTGTTTTACTTCAAAAAGGACAGTTTATTTGTGAGTAGGCAGATACATATCAAATTAACAAGGGGCACCAACACCAAACAACCTCCTCGAGATTAAAAAATAAACTGTAGCAGCCTAACCCCTGTGCAGGGCAGCCATGTATTTTTCTGGGCTTACCGATTACCTCCTTTCTGTAGCTCGTCATTCGTTGTCTAGGGGTTCCCAGGGTTCGTACCCAGTAATTTTTGAGACTGGCACTCCAAGTCCTTTTGAGGATTTTTATTTGCAAAAAAACGTTGAAACATAAAACAGTCTCTCATTTGGGAATAGAGGGTATGGGTGATAAAGCTCAGGCACTGTAGAACTGCTGACATCCAAATAAATGTCTCTCTAGTTAGCCCAGGAAGTAGCCACCCGCAAATGGACTCTTCACTGTTGGATAAACCCTTGTTTTGTAGATCTAGCAGCCAACAAGTGATTCAGAATATACAAAGTCTCTGCCACAGACTAGGTTGTGAAACTTCAAGTGAACAATGTAAATGTCTCTGCCACAGACTATGTTGTAACCGAAGGACGGGTTAGGAACTTCTCCTATGGTACCTGTATCTTTCAGCCGTTTCGGCGATACCGTAGGAAATGCGGATTCAGCTAGTGTCCATACATCTCGGCTCCCAGGCTCTTATCGAGCAGCCAGCTTCATGGCCCTCCTCTGGTCCCGCGGCCGGGGTCACGGAGCTCCCGACCGGGTCGCGAGCGCGGCGCTGGCGGCGCGCGCGTGCGACCCACAGGCAGGCATTTAAAGGGCCACGTACAGGTACGTGATTTTGCCTGCCCGTGCCATTCTGCTCACGTATATCTGCGTGAGGCGGTCGGGAAGTGGTTAAAGGCACAAAAGTAAATAAAAGGTCGCATGCTGACACCATTAAAAAACACCCATACATTTACAAAAAACGAGAACGGTATGGTCCTCAAACAAAGAAGTTATGTATGTTTCATGTAAAACAAATATAAGTGCACATACCTGAGCCAATAAAGATAAATACTAGCTGGAAAAAAATTGAGAAAACCAGGCAAGGGTTGTGGGGATGAGGGCCTTGTCCCCATCAACATTTTGCTGTGGCACTGTTATGTGTATACATTGCACAGATGGAGCACTTTACATGCAGACTAAGGAGACCCCCCCCAGGCACAATATTTAAAGGAATATTTAATTTTTATTGTTTCACTTTAAAGAGAAAAAAAAACGGAACCTGCAAGGCAAAGGCATAATGAGCTAGTATGCATAGCATACTAGCTCATTATGAATAACTTACCTGAGAACGAAGCCCCCGAAGCGGTCCTCATCCACGACCTTCTCTGGCGCCATAAAGTGGTTTGTAAGGGTTTACAACCACTTTAAGCATTATTAAAATCACTGCTCCGGAAGAAATGGCAGTTTTAAACTTTTTTTTTTGCATTGATACATTTCCCATCCCAAAGAGCTTTCCAATATCCACAATAGGGGTGTCCCAGAAACAATCGATCAAAACCCAATAGAGAAAACTGCTTCAACCATCTTTAATGATCTGTTAGACAGACCTCCAGACTCCCCTATAGAGTTTGAAAGAATTCACAGAGCACTTGGACAAAAAGGATAGAACACAGATCCCCCAGGGACATTATATGTTGCTTTGTAAATTTCCCCTAAAAGAGGCCATATTAAAAAAATCTAGAGTAAAAATTGTGTGCTTTTAAATGAAAATGAAATCAAACTCTACCAAGACCTTTCAAATATAATGCTTCAACACAGAGCACTGCGACCATTACTGGAACAATTGAGAACCAGGGGCATACCATATTAATGGACATTTCCATTCTGCCTATCTACCACGTGAAGAGGCCATACTGCTCTGCTACTCACTCCGGATGATCTGCAAGTATTCTGTGAAACACTGAATATACCAACTATTGATGTGCTTGAATGGTATAATTCATTCCCGATCGATGACACATGAATAGAAGTCACCAAAAACTACACTCCGGGAGCCCAAAGAAACCACGACCGCCATCATAGATCTCCATCAGCTCAGCATAACAGAAGAGAAGGACAAGGAAGCCCTGGATTATCCCCTCCTCGACAAAAGACCGCACGGATCGCCTGGATCATATGGATACCTGATTTTCTTTCTATACCAAAGTTATCCTAACCTAAAAAATTCACGTAAAGATAACTGGAAATATCTTCTATATTTTTCCAGTATATACTCACAACACAAACTTGGACAATGCATATCCAGAAAGACAGGAAAAGGAGGTTATCTGAACATACAAAAAATGTCTGTGAGTACTACTAATACACGATTGCAATTTGTAATTCTACTCGCAAAAAAGGAACAATTACTCCGGTCCCATGTTCTTTTTTCTGTTTGTAAAACATTCTCTAACTGTCCACAATGGAACTACCCCCCACCCCAAAGGGAAAAAAAAAAAAGAGAGAATATATAGCATGAGGCAAATGTACATTCATGTTGATATTCATATTTCTAATATCAAATGCTGTTCACAATAACCGTATGCAGTGGCGGCTGGTGCTCCAAATTTTTTTGGGGGGGGGGCGCAAACAAACTGAAAAAAAAAAACATAAAACGCAGCCACTGTGCCCATGAAACGCAGCCACTGTACTCATAAATTGCAGCCACTGTGCCCATGAAACGCAGCCACTGTACTCATAAATTGCAGCTACTGTGCCCATAAATTTCCGCTACTGTGCCCATCAATTTTTTCCAGTGTGCTCATCGGTTGCCGCTACTGTGCCCATCAATTGCTGCCAGGGTGCCCATCAATTGCTGCCAGGGTGCCTATCAATTGCCACTACTGTGCCCATCAAATGCTGCCAGTGTGCATCCCCGCCCGGATCTTACCTTGTCTCGGTGGAGCAGCGGTATCCTCCACGCTCCTCGATGTCTTCTTTTGTTGTCTCTTCCCATCCTCTGCTATGATTGGACGCCTGGCGTCCAATCTCAGCGCCTGTTGTTTCAGCTAATCGGGTGACAGGTTACAGACCCGAGCACCTGATTGGCCGAGAGGTGGTTCAGTGTTAGGAAAGCGAATGAATAGTCACTTTCCTAACACAAAGCTAAGTGAACTGCGAACGCCCAGCATGTCGCTCGCTGTTCACCTTTTTGGACGCATATTAGAGCCTATGGCTCTAATCAGGTTCTTCCAAAAAATACCTGCTACTGTAATTTAGGTGCCCGGACCCTTTTTGGGCTCCGGGCACCTAAATTACAGTAGCGGGTATTTAAGGGGGGGCAGAGGCGACCATAGATACATGCGTTGCATGAATCTATCTATGGTGATAGAGGGGGGGCAGGAGAGAGGGGGCGGCATACATTAACAAATGTTAATGTACGTATTGCTGCTCCACAATTCCAGGACTCCATTTAAAGTGAATTCACTAGACCACAAACTCACACAGAGGGTGTTATCTTTTTATACCCCCTCTGAACAACCCGGGCTCCTTTTTTCATTCCGGCACTAAGGCTGGATTCACACCTATGCATTTTTAGTGCATTTGTCTGGGGGATGGACTGTGTGTGACGTGGACACTGATTGCTGCTCCAGATGACAGGGAGCAGATGATCAGTGTCCTGTCATTAGGCAGAACGGGAAGAGGCTGTTTACATCGGCATCTCCCTGTACTTGAGCTCCATGACACAATCACGGGTATCGGGTCCCGTGGGCACAGTCACGCGCGCACGCAGCGGGAATTTCAAAGTAACGTACGGGTACATTACTTTGCCCAGCCGTGCCATTCTGCTGACGTATATGTGCCGACAGCGGTCTGCAAGTGGTTAAATGCCTGACAAACATTCTTATGTTCACAGCCTATACTCTTTATGGACTAACGAGTTCTCTAGGGATACATCACTACACCCATGCCATGCCTGCTCTCCGTGTGACCCCTGTTGGGGTCCCATCTGACTCCGCCCCCTCAGGTCCCTGGTGAGGCACCTGCTGCCATCGTCTTGGAGCTGCACACCTGTAGCCATGGTCAAGCTCAGTGGTGAGTATGGGGACTCATAACCCCTCCTACCCTGTGCCTTTTATAATTAATACTGTGCCATATTGCCAAATATATACTTTTTCATCCTAGGTACATTGTTGCACACATCCACCCCTGAAGAGCGATCTGGATCTCACGAAACACGTCGGGTAGTATGATGCCCCTGTACTATGACTGCTATTACATTTATGTACCAATATTCCTTATTTATGTATCTTTTTTTTTTATTTTTTTTATATCTTTTATTTATTTCAAGAAACACCAAAACACAACACATATCTTCTCTAGGTATGTCAAAGTAAGAAAATAATAACAATTCAAATATATCAAACTAACATCACTCATCTAAATCATAGCATTTCAAAATATCAATATATATATATATATATATATCAATATATATATATATATATATATATATATTACATGGTGACCATATCTACCATCTACTATTTCTCTATACCTCTGTGTCTATTCCGTCATGTTATAACCTATTGTCGTATGTGTACCTATGCTTCTCACCTCACATTTTCTCAAGCTTAATATATATATAAATATAAAAAGAAACTCTCTAAAAAGGAAAGGAAAAAAAGAGAAAAAAAAAAAGTGGGGGAGAAATTATAATTTAGATAGGGGGAGGGGGGTATATAGAGGAGATGGAGGAGGTCAACGCGCTCCCCTCAAGTTATTACTCAGTCCAGAAAGATCCGTTTATGTCCCGACTTTCTTCTAATTAGCCCCATGATTTTACATTTATTTAGTCTACCATATCACTTTCAAACAGGGCTCGTCCCTTATCCGAAAAAATATACAGATTCCAAGAGGTCCATGTCTTAGTATAACATTCCTTTTGGTGATGTTTAGTGAGAATTAAATCCTCCATTTTCTTAATTTCTTCTACCTTTTTGAACCACATACCTATGGATGGCTCTTTTGTAGATTTCCAACATAAAGGAATGCATGCCTTTGCTGCATCAAGAAGATGGAGAAGGACTGACTTTTTATACATTTTATTTGGGATATTAGATGCGTGGAGCAGAAAAAAAGCTGAATCATTAGGAATTCTACTTGCCGTAAATTTTTGGGTTACTTGTTGAATCGTCTTCCAATAATCTTCTAGTTTTGTACATAGCCAGAAGACATGGAGAATTGTATCCTCCAGGCATCTCCAACATCGATCCGATAAAGAGGGGTATATCTTTTGCAGTTTTCCCGGGGTTTGGTACCATCTAGTAACAACTTTATAGTTTGTCTCCTGTATCTTAGTGCATATAGAAGACCCCTGTGTAAAGCTAAGAATATTTTGCCGTTGACATGCCGTAAACTTGTATCCGATATCTGTCTCCCATGCACTAAGGCATGGAAGCTGATAATCATCAGCTGGCCTAGTCAGTAACTGATATGTAGCCAACAAGGCAGGAGGCAGGGGACCCTCCTCTGAACAATATGTCTCATACCTGGTGAGATTCTGACTAAAACTGTCCGGAGGAGGTAGCGAGCGAAAAAAGTGAGTCAGTTGGAAGGCTCTCCAATGATCCAATCTAAAGACCTGTTATGTCCATTAATTCTGACATCGTCGGCCACTTGTCAGTCAGAAAGTGCGATACCTGAAGGCTACCATTTTGCCTTAATGAATAAAATACTGGGTCCTGGATTCCTGGGGGGAATGCGGGGTTCCCCAATATCGGATACAGATAAGAGTAAATTGATGTAAGAGAGTACTTAGTAAAAAGTAATGAGCATATTCGCACCGTCAACCCCACAATCGGGTGATTCTTTATATCGTTTGGCATTAACCAGTTATACCAAGGTGCCCTAGTAAGTAAAATATTACTTTAAGCTTGTTCCAATCTTGGCCATAGTTTAGTTGTTTGATGGCGGTTCCAATCAATAAGCCTAGTTAGATGTATCGCCTGTTTGTATTTCCGTATATCGGGTACTCCCAATCCACCATAGGTTTTTGGAAGTGAGAGTTGTTGTCTATTCAATCTCAGTTGTTTATGGGACCAGATAAACTCAGAAAACATTGTTGCCACTTGATCAAAATATTTAGAGGGAATGTATATCGGTAGTGCCTGAAGAAGATGCAAGAATTTGGCAAGAATGCACATCTTAAGGATGTTGCACCTCCCAAACCAGGAATGCATTCCCATATGCCATTTGTTAAGTAAAACCCTTATGTCTTTTAACAAAGGTGGAAAGTTTAGGTCAAATATTTGGGATATATTGGGGGGAATAAGTGTCCCTAAATATCTCAGAGCTGTTGTTGTCCACGTAAACTTAAAACTAGTCTGAAGTTTTACAAGCTGGGAGTGACTTATGCCCACCCCCATCGCCTCCGACATATTAAAATTGATCTTCAAATTTGACAGTATACCATATCTATAAAATTAACGAAGAAGGATCAGGAGGGAGATCATAGGATTTGTAAGTGAGAACATCCTATCGTCCGCATATGCAGATACTTTCTGTTGGATGTCCCCTATCTTCACTCCACCTATATCCGGATTTAACCGGACCATACAGAGAGGGCTCTAGTGACAAAGCAAATAGGAGTGGCGATAGGGGGCAGCCTTGTCTTGTGCTGTTCTTAATCGTAAAAGGCTCCGATAGCACCCCATTGGCTCTTACCCTGGCTGAGGGTTCCGAGTATAGTGTACATATACGGTTGAACATGATGTCTCCGATCCCCACATATCTCAGAACCGCCGTCATGAACTGCCAGTCAACCCTATCGAAAGCCTTTTCCGCGTCAGTTTCTAAAAATATACAGGGGATATGCTTCTTATTTACCACATGTAGAAGGTTTAACACTTTAATTGTGTTATCCCTAGCTTCACGAGTAGGCACAAATCCAACCTGATCCAAATGGATCAAAGTTGGAATGTGCTCTTGAATTCTGGTGGCTATAATTTTTCATAAATATTTTAAGATCGGTGTTGAGCAACGAAATCAGCCTATAACTGCCACATGCGGTAGGATCTTTTCCCTCCTTGGGTATTACTGCAATAAATGCCATAAGTTTATCATGAGGGGAATGTTGTATCAAGTCCCAGGCCATTAAAAAAATGGGATGTTAATAAGGTCTTATAGTATGCGATGGTAAAGCCATCTGGGCCTGGGGCCTTCCCTATTTTGAAGGATCCATTCGCCTTTTGAATCTCCTCCAGTGTAAAAGGTTCATCTAATAATTTACTTACCTCCAGTGATAATTTAGGCATTTGAGAGTTAACTAGATATTGTTCTGTCAAAGGGGGAGAGTCCTTCTGGAGATTGTATAGAGATGTGTAATATCTTTGAAATTCCCTTGTGATATCCTTAGGGAGGGAGCATTTTTGTCCATTTGGCGAAATTATGAGGTATATATGCCCCAGGACTTGTTCTCTCAGGGTTATGGCCAAGACTTTTCCACATTTATTGCCAGACCCATAGGATATTCTCCTGCAGATCTGTATTTGTGCCTTTTGCTTTAACCGCTTCCCGACCGCCTCATGTAGATATACGTCAACAGAATGGCACGGGCAGGCAAAAGCACGTACCTGTACGTCCCCTTTAATTTGCCTGCCCGGGGGCGCGCGCGCGACCCGGTCGGGAGCTCCGTGACCACGGCCGCGGGACCAGCGGACCCGATCGCCGCTGGTATCCCGCGATCGGGTTACGGAGCTGAAGAACGGGGAGAGGTTTGTGTAAACAAAACCTCTCCCCGCGCTTCCTCAACTGACTGTCAGTGATCGGCGGTTCCCTGTCATCGGGAACGCCGATCAATGACATCAGACGTACAGCCACGCCCCCCTACTGTAAAAAAAAACACAACATGTCACACTGACTCCTCCCCGCCCCCTAGTGGTTAACCCCTTCACTACAACTGTCATTTACATAGGAATCAGTGCTATTTAAATAGCAGTGATTGCTGTATAAATGACAAATGTCCCAAAAATGTGTCAAAAATGTCCGATGTGTCCGCCAAAATGTCGCAGTCACAATAAAAATCGCTGATCGCCGCCATTACTAATAAAAAAAAAAATATTAATAAAAATGCTATAAAACTATCCCCTATTTTGTAAACGCTATAACTTTTGTGCAAACTAATCAATAATCGCTAATTGCGATTTTTTTTTTTTACCAAAAATATGTAGAAGAATACTTATCGGCCTAAACTGAGGAAAAAAAAATTTTTTTATATATTTTTTGGGGATATTTATTATAGCAAAAAGTAAAAAATATTGCAATATTGTCGCTCTATTTTTGTTTATAGCGCAAAAAATAAAAACCGCAGGGGCGATCAAATACCACCAAAAGAAAGCTCTATTTGTGGGAAAAAAAGGACGCCAATTTTGTTTGGGAGCCACGTCGCACGACCGCGCAATTGTCAGTTAAAGCGACGCAGTGCCGAATCGCAAAAAGGGGCCTGGTCCTTTGGCTGCCAATTGGTCCGGGGCTGAAGTGGTTAAATAGCATTAGATCTGCATTTTTTTTTTTTTTTTTTTTTACGTACAATTAGGAGTTCAGTCTCTAGGGAGGGAGTTTGGGTGTGTTTATGTCCTCTGCTATATTTAATTCCTTTAACAAGGATTTTTAGTAATGAAAAGCTCTTGATGAGAGTTAGGTGCGTATATACTTGCTAAAGTTTCTTTGATATCACCAATCCTACCCCTTAAACAAAGGTATCGCCCCCCCGATTCTGATTTTACGTCCGTACATGTCCAGGGTACCTTAGATGAGATAATTTATAGAAACGCTGCATGTTTTGGAAAAATCTACTTTTCAGAACTGGCAGCCTACCATCCTTAAAGTGGTGTTTCCCCCAAAATTACAACTTTTTTTATATCTGCATCACATCTGATAATAAACAAGAATTGGATAAAAAAAAAAAATGTCACTTACCTATTTCTCCCTGTTGCTAGGTGGTCCCACAAAATCTGCCTCTTCCATAGCCCGGGCTAGAAACGCCACTTCCCTCGGCGGCCCGGCTCGCTAAGGCTCCTAGGAGATGTTTGTCACCATTTCCCAGGAGTCTTTGAGCAGCGCCGAGGGCTAGAATCGCGTTACTTCCAAACCGGAAGTGACGTGATTCTATGTGTATTTTGGTGCCATATTTGATTTGGGAATCCCTTTGTTTACAAAGGGATTGCTAGCAGAGGCAGAGCGACGAGTATAGGAGACGAAGGTGCGTCGAGGGGATCCAGCGACTTGGTTCTTCCATCGATTGTTCTGCAGCAGTAATCTTCCACATACAAAAGGTAAGTAATAACTGTTTTATTTTTTGTTGTAATTGGGTATTTAAATAATAGATTTTTTTTTTCTTTTTTTTTTTGGTGTTCACAATATTTTTTTATTTTGGACTACTAATTGCATCCCATTTACATGCCTTTGTATTTTAATAAATTATTCTTTATATAATAATTTCCTGTTAATTTTTAGCAAATGTAATTTGAAAAAAAAAAAAATGTGTTATTTTTTTTTTTTCCATTTTTTTTTTTATTGAATTAATTTTTTTTTATTTTATATAATTTTATTTTTATTGCCATCTAATAATAATCTAATTTCAAATATCATTTTCTTATTGTTAGTAATTTTATATTTCAGAATTCATTTCTTTTGTGTTGTCTTCTCTGAAGAACTAATTTTTGGAGAAAAAGAAAGAAGAAATTGCAGGTATTTTAATGTAAATGTGTGTAATTTTGTTATAGTATATATTTTTATTTTTGGGGTGTTTTTATTTTTATTTTTTTACTGTACAGATTTTTTATCTTGTCTGCTCTATTCAACCATTTCTCACTCCATCCCTCCCACCATCCTGCCCACTCCCAACCACCAGCCTGCCCACTCCCTCCCACCATCCGGCCGATACCCTGCCAGCATCCTGCTCACTCCACGCACACTTCCTGCCAGCATCCTTCCCACTCCCTCTCACCAGCCTGCCCACTCCCTCTCACCAGCCTGCCCACTCCCTCTCACCAGCCTGCCCACTCCCAACCATTAGCCTGCCCATTCCCTCCCACCATCCTACCCACTCCCAACCATCAGCCTGCCCACTCCCTCCCACCATCCTGCGCACACTCCCAACCACCATCCTGCCCACTCCCAACCACCATCCTGCCCACTCCCTCCCACCATCCTGCCTACTCCCTCTCACCAGCCTGCCCACTCGCTCTCACCAGCCTGCCCACTCGCTCTCACCAGCTTGCCCACTCCCTCTCACCAGCCTGCCCACTCTCTCCCACCAGCCTGCCCACTCTCTCCCACCAGCCTGCCCACTCTCTCCCACCAGCCTGCCCACTCGCTCCCACCAGCCTGCCAACTCGCTCTCACCAGCCTGCCCACTCCCACCCACCCCAATACACACTACCACCCACCTCACCTTTAATATCAACAAGATCCCTGCTCACTACAATACAATTCCTTGTTCACTAACTCCAACAAGGCAGCTTTATCACTGGCAGCCTCAATATTTTCTTGTCAAAAGTATTTTATTTAAGTACAAGGAATGTATACAAGTAACATAGAAAGATTACAACACATTCAGCATAGGGAAGCTCATTTGCTAGTGTTCAGATATACAATCATATACAGTGAAATGGGACAATTTAAATAACTATAAGCAATAAAGCATGTGAAATGATGAGAGAAAAAAGGGAAGAATATAATAGTATATTTGTTCAAAAATAAAAAATATAAAGCAGCCTCAATATTTTTAACAACAATAAGGCTGCATTCACACCTGAGTGTAGCGTTTTCAGGCAGAAAATTGCGCGAATTGCGGCGTTTTTTGCAGCGATTTTGTGCAGAGCAAAAGGTCACAAATGTAAAAAGAAGAAAAACGCCCAAATCTGCCCGATTCGAGCATCAAAAAAGGGTCCGGAACTTGTTTGAGCTTCAGGCATAGGGCTTCAGGCGTTTTGGAGTGGAGATGTGAACCATCTCCATAGAGAATAATGTATTTTTTCCCTTCTAGCGTTTTGTAGCTTCAGGCTTCAGGCGACAAAACGCTCAGGTGTAAATGCAGCCTATGAGATGTGTTAGTGCTTCTCTTCATCCTTAAAAATGAAATATTAATCATCATTACCATGTCTCTCATGTTAACACAAGTGAAAAGTTCATTTTGTTTTAAGTCTAATACACAAAATACATTTTATTTTTTTTAGGTAATACTGATCAAAATCATCTATAATTATCAGTCGTTGACTACTTTGATTCACTTTATATTGCAGGTAGGTAGCCATGATATTTCTCTCTGTTAACATATATTTAAGATTATTTTCTAAAAATTTATTTGGTTTATAATATTTATATATATATTTTTTTTTTATCTCCTATTATCTAGATTGAAGAGACAATTGGATTTGATTTTTTTTCAAAACCAAGCTAATCTGAATTTTATATTATATGTATATGTATATATATATATTTCCTGACAGACTCCATGGCAGCCTACGTATGGGTTAATCCCGCCCCTCCTACCTCATAGGACCCCACTCCCATAAATCTTTGCTCCTAGTCAGGTACCGTGTTCCTTTTTTGTCCTCCTCCTTAGGACTAAAGAGGTAGTTCTTACCTTAAGGAGTAGTTGATCCAGTCCTGGCGTTTCCTCTTGCGCTGGCGATGAAGGGATGGCGGTGTTGGAGTCCAGTTACCCAGCTATTAGCAGGGTGGACACGGGTGATGTTGCGGTGCCCTGAATAGCTTACTATCCAGTCATTGACTGGCAAGCGGCAGTTTGGCCAATCGTCCTTGCTATTAGCAGGAGGCCTCCCATATGATACCCGGTCGTTTTCGCCTGTGGTGTGCGCTTGGAGGGTCAGGTCGGATCGTTGTCGTGCTGGATGGGTATTGTATACACTTTTTTTTCCATGGCAGCCTGTGTTTATTCTGTATTGTTTGCCTGTTTGTATGTATGTCCTTCCTGTAGGGCGGCTGGAGCGCATCTGCGTTCCAGTCCGCCGCTGCTCGTCCCTACTGCGCGTGCGCACGGCCTCGATTCAGATCGAGGCTTGGTTCGCGCCTGCGCGGTTCGGACGGGACATCGTAGAGCGGCGCACGACGACGCTCGGAGCGCCGTGACGTCATCCTCGGCGGCAGATTTAAATAGCTGTCAGATACAGCTATGCCCTGGCTTACATCTGACACTGCAGACACCGGTTCTTATCTCTGGCGGCAATACTCGTGGAAGGTAGGCTGGGCCCTTTTATGTAGCAATGGATGTCTGTTTTGCTATCAGGTGCTTATGGCTTGTATCTTACCTGCAGTCTCTGCTGATCCTGTTGCCATGGATGTGTCGTCGCCTCCTTGTGGCCAGCCCTTATGCCGCAGGTAGGATGGAATGTTTTTCCCTCTGCCTGTTTTGCATGGGTTGGTAGGGTCGTTTGGGGAATTAAATGTATTTTGTTTCCTGTTATTTTCTCAGCCCTTCTAGGTCTGAACATCGTTCGTCAGCACGTGAAGAAAAATCTAGGTCACAGCGTGACCAATCAAAATCAAGTTCTAGACGCCCTAGGTCATCTTCAAGACATCACACGGATAGGTCAAGGTCCGGATCTAAACACTATTCCCACCGCCACTCCGGTCGCTCGGAGAAAAAATTCTGCTGGGGATGTAGAGCTCATGTCCCAGAGGGCAAATCTCTCTGTGAATTATGCTATTCCAGGGCTGTGAAGGAGAGAGGTGCAGGAGACCAGGAGGTAATAGCACTGGTCAGAAAAGTTGTGCAAGAATCCCTGAGCAGAACGGATTCAGCCCACATAGCCATTCCTCCTTCAGTACCTGCCTCAACCGCGGACGTGGTCGAACTTGAAGTTCCAGGTCCCTCTCACGACAATTTTTCGTCAAATGGATCTTCTGATAGTGAAGGTGAAGTGGATGAATATGGAGCAGGGTTCGATTTCTCCCAGGTTCCTCATTTGGTCAGGGCAGTTAAGGATGCGCTGAGATGGGAAGATCCAGTAGAGGTTCCCTCTAAACAGAAAAAGTATTTCAAGCATCTGAAAAAAGAGCGCCCAAATTTTCCTTTCTTGGGCGAACTCGGCGAAATCATCTCTGATGAATGGGGAAAGGTTGAAAGAAAGAACTCTCTAATCTCCAAAGTGGCGAAGATGTACCCATTCAGGAGCGAAGAGGTGAAATACCTAGATTCAGCCCCCCTCATTGATGCGGCGCTGATGAGATTAGTGAGACATGTCACGCTTCCACTGGAGGACACAGTGTCATTCAAAGATGGTCTGGAAAGAAAGATCGATACCGATCTTAAACGAATATATATTACTGCAGGTATGGCTTGTAAACCAGCCCTAGCTCTTGCGGCTTTGTCAAAAGCCATGGAATCCTGGACGGATGATGTGGGTGCAACTTTGGGAAGTATATCCGAAGATGTGGTCAAAAATTCCCCAGTGCATGAATTGAAGATGGCGTCTGCTTTTCTGGGCGAGGCATCCCTGGACATTATCCGGTTAGTGTCGCGTTTTATGCTATCCTCGGTCACAGCTAAACGTGCCCTATGGTTACGACCATGGGTAGCGGATCCTGCCTCTAAACAGGCATGGTGTAAAATTCCCTTTGAGGGTTCTTCCCTCTTTGGGAATAAGCTTGACTCGGCCATCACGCGCGCTACTGGGGGTAAGTCGGGCTTCCTACCCCAGGATCGTCGTCTCTTGAATCAGAGAAGAACTCAGCCAAGACAAGATCAGGAGCGTGCTAGGGACGCACGTCGCTACAGGCCTGGTAGGGAATTCAGGAAAAACTGGAAAAGAAACCTTCAGGACAGAAATCCACGAAGACTACTTCTTCTGGAGGTCGTGATGCGACAAAATCTTTTTGATATGGAGCCTGTCCAGGTAGAGCAGGTAGGAGCACGATTACTCTGTTTCCAGCACGTCTGGGCAGCCTCGATCCAAGATTATTGGACAATCAAAAACATTTCTTCAGGACACACCTGGATTTTCACCAACCCACCTACACATCGCTTCATTCCTACAATTCTACCACAATCAGAAGAAAAAAGAGAGATTCTTTTATCCTACACGGACTCCCTGATATCCCAGGAGGCCGTCATTCCGGTACCAGTGGAGGAGAAATTTCAGGGAGTGTATTCCCCCCTCTTCATGGTCCTCAAAAAGAACGGGTCATGGAGGCCGGTCATCGACCTAACATATTTGAACTCTTTCATCCAGAAGGAAAAGTTCAAGATGGAGACTCTATTGACCATACGACAAACAATCCAGCCAGGCGATTGGATGGTCTCAATAGACTTGAAGGACGCGTATTTTCATGTGCCAATCGCAAAAAATTTTCTGAGATATCTCAGGTTCGCAGTGGAGCAGAGACATCTCCAATTTACTTGTCTTCCATTCGGGCTGACAACATCGCCTCGAGTATTCTCAAAACTCCTACTGGCGGTGGTAGCTTTGATCAGGGTCAAAGGTATCCGGTTACACCATTACCTGGACGACCTACTCCTGCTCTCGCAGAACGAAGATCAGCTTCTGTCACATCGGGACAAAGTCATCTCTGTCCTGACGGAGTTCGGTTGGTTGCTGAACAGGGAGAAAAGTCATTTGGATCCAACCCAGTCCCTGATATTCCTAGGGGCACAGTTCGACACGGTGGAGAGTACCATTTCCTTACCCCTGGAAAAGATTCCAGTAATCCAAGACAGAATCCGCCTCGCCCTTGTCATTTCCTCACCTCAGGGCATCACATTGTCTCAGGGTAATCGGCACCATGGTAGCCACAGCCCCTATGGTGAAATGGGCACAGTGGAAGATGCGGCCCTTCCAAAAGGGTTTCCTTCAACAATGGAACCCAGAGTCACAAGATCACTTTATCCGGATAACCCCGTCCATGAGGGAGAGTCTTCCGTGGTGTCTTCAGCAAGAGAACCTCCTCAAGTGCCATTCCATAGCACCAGTTTCTTGGATCACAGTGACGACGAATGCCAGCAACAGCGGCTGGGGAGCTCTCTGTCTGTCGGAGGTAGCCCAGGGGAAATGGGATTTTCCATCCCAGGGTATAGTGTCAAATGTCTTGGAACTCCGTGCTGCCTTCCGAGCCCTTCAAGCCTTCCGTCACCTGATATCAGGAGCCTCAGTTCTGTTGAGGTTGGACAACACGACTGCAGTATCGTATATCAAGAGGCAAGGGGGCACACGCAGTCTATCCTTACTAAGAGAAGTCAGTCCGATTATGGCCTGGGCCCAGGCGAACTTGTCGAACCTAACGGTGGTTTATCTCCCCGGAGTTCAGAATGTCCAGGCGGACTTCCTTTCGAGGGTCTCCCTGGACAACAACGAGTGGTCCCTCCACACAGAAGTTTTCAATTGGATCCTGTCTCTAGGAGTGACACCGGAGGTAGACCTATTCGCATTACCCTGCAATGCGAAACTCAAGAAGTATTTCACGAGGTGTCGTTGTCCCCAGGCTTTCGGAGTAGACGCTTTGACGGACCAGTGGAGGTTTCACAAGGCGTATGCCTTTCCCCCGGTTCCGGTCATTCTCCGGTTTCTGTCAAGACTCCATTGGGAAGAAGCCGAGATAATAGCAGTAATTCCGTACTGGCCCAACAGGCCATGGTTTCCTCTCCTGACACAGCTCAGTTGCCGGGACCCAGTTCCTCTCCCTTCCAGGCCAGATCTCCTGTTACAGGGAGCGTCTCTTCACCCATGTCCATCCCATCTCCATCTGATGGTTTGGTGGTTGAAAGGGAAAGGTTAACAGCTTTAGGGTGTCCAAACACAGCAATAGCGACCCTGATGAGTGCCAGGAGAGAGGGTACTAACAGAGTATACCAAAGAATCTGGTCAAGATTTGTGAATTTCATCTCCTCTGTTGGAAGTTCGTTTAAAGATCCAAAAATATCGGACGTTCTAGGTTTTCTTCAGACAGGCTTGGAGTTGCCCTTATCCGTCACCTCTCTTCGAGTGCAAGTCTCTGCGATTTCTGCATTTACAGGTGTTTCTTGGGCAAAACATCCTCTCATCAGGCAATTCTTCAAGGGAGCAACAAGACTTATACCTCAGAGGAGGCAGAGATTCTCCAAATGGGATCTTGCCCTTGTTTTGGACTTCTTTTCAGGGGAAGAATTTCGACAAATGGATCAATTGTCCATCAAAGACCTTTTCCTCAAGACAGTATTTCTGGTGGCCATAACATCTGCCAAAAGGGTATCTGAGATCAGCTCTCTGGGTGTCAAGGAACCCTTTATCACTTTCTTCCCTGATCGAGTGGTCTTGATCCCCATGTTAGGATCAAACCCCAAAGTGACGTCCATTTTTCATGAGAACCAGGAAATCGTCCTCCCGACCTTTCATTCATCTGATAATTCAAGCATCCATCCCCTCGATGTCGGAGAAATCTTAAGATTCTATTTGGAAACGACAGCTCCCTTCCGGAAATCGGATTATCTCTTTATCTACTTCCAGGGGAAGAACAGAAGAGGATTACGTGCTTCCTCCAGATCCATCGCAGCCTGGATTGTCCAGGCTATCCAAAGGGCATATACAGCTAAGGGTCTAGTCCCTCCAGAGGCAGTGACGGCGCACTCGACCAGGAGTGTCTCTACGTCTTGGGCGGCTTCCCGACACGTGTCTGCAGAAGTGATTTGCAAAGCAGCATCATGGTCATCGATAAATACGTTTATGACGCACTATTGTGTAGAGCCAGCGGCTCTTTCCTCAGTTAATTTTGGTTTGAATGTCTTATCTGCTGACGGTGCCAATTAAACCTTTTTTCTTTAAACCAGCAATATTTCCCACCCGGGAGTGTATGGCTAGTTATTTCCCATACGTAGGCTGCCATGGAGTCTGTCAGGAAAACGGAAAATTTATATCAAATACTTACCGTAATTTTCCTTTCCTGATGGACTCCATGGCAGCAGGAGTTCCCTCCCATTGCTGGAGTAGGCTAAGTTATGGAACACGGTACCTGACTAGGAGCAAAGATTTATGGGAGTGGGGTCCTATGAGGTAGGAGAGGCGGGATTAACCCATACGTAGGCTGCCATGGAGTCCATCAGGAAAGGAAAATTACGGTAAGTATTTGATATAAATTTTCAATTATATATAGTTGACTATACTTGGAATATGTTATGTTTTCTTGTAATTTTTTTTTTTTATAGCTTGTATTATCAATTGTTTGTATATCCATCACTGTTGTCTTTCTTTCTCTTTTTCTCTATTCTCCTTTTTTTTTTTTTTTTTCTTTATCTTTCTTCTCTCCTTTGCTGGTTTATTTGTGCAATTAGCTATCTTTTTTTAGACTTTTTTTTTAAATTTATATTTTTTATAAATTGCTCTGTATTTATTTAATTTATTTTATCTCATGCATTCTTCTCTTTATCATTATTATTATTTATTTTTTGCACTAGTGCCATTTTATTTTGTCGGTCACTTTTTTTAATTCAGATGTTTGACATTTTTTATATATTGTATAGATTCTATTTTTTTTTTTCTTTTAAGTTTATTAAAATATTAATTAAGTGATCAAATCTTGTCTTTGTTTGTTTGTATTTTTCTATGTATTTTTATGTTTATAATAAAATGATCAATTTAAACATTTTTTTTTTTGTTTTATTATTCTTATTTTACATAATGCTGTTGTTTATAAAGCTTTTAGATTAAATTACACATAAATAAATATTATCTATTTAAATCACAAATATAATTTCAGAAATATACACATTAATTTAAAATTATACATATTGTTAGCAGTATTAATTTATATAAAATAAAAATGGTGATTTTTTTAATAAAATAAAAACAAAAATCCATTTAATAATAAAGTTTCTTTTTAATAATTATAATTTGTCATGGTTATCTAAAAGCATACTAATTATATTTATATTTATTCAAATATTGACATCGCAAGGTAATATAAAATGTTTTAATTTATGCGTTTGTTTTTGGTGTGTGTGTGTGTGTGTGTGTGATTTTAAAAATTAATGTGATGGATAACACATAATATGTATTTAAATCATTTTATTTATGAAACTTTTCTATTCATAGAAATGCCGAGCTGCTTTGTACAACATTGCAGCCATGTCAGTGGCATCAAAATATCGAGTCCTGCAAATACAACATTGTTTCGATTCCCAAAGGATTGCCATGAAATCAAAATTTGGTTGGAAAACGCAGGCATGGAGCATTCGATGATTGAGTAATTCACTAAGCTGATAATGGCAGACAAGTAGAATTTTATTAGATCGAGTGATTATCGTTCAGTTACTGAAATGTGATCACTTGGTAAGGGGCCATGATGACCCGAGTTTCAGTGAAACGGTCATAAATACAAATTTTGTAAGGTTTAGTTAACCACTTCTTGCCCACATTATAGACAAAATAAGTTGACCACGTGGAAGGCAATTGCCGGGAGGGCATCCCTGGACTTCCGGTTTACTTTGCCTCTGCACACCACCAATGGCGCGCCTTTGGTGAAGTTCTTAGTTGTCCGTGTCCCTTGGACACAGCCAATCCCAGATCGTGCTAAATGCAAAATCTCAGTGGACATTTAGCACTCGATCAGCGTGTCGAATGAGAGGTGATCTCATATGTAAACATATGAAATCATCTCTCATTGCAGGCTCTCCCACACAGAGACAGCCTGTGAGGAGGGAGAGCTTCCGTCATTGGTGCCACGTACTAGTGCCATCTGTCAGTGTCACGTCCCATCGGTGCCAGGTATCAGTGAGAATTGTAATCGTCCTGGTGCTCAAGGGCCTTCAAAAGTTTAATAGTTAGTCGACAAGTTTACTGTGTAATTTATGCTCCTAGAACACGTGATGGTGCTCCCTGCATGTTTGGCCTCTCTAAGTGGCTGGGCTGTTGAAAAGTCCCACACGTGGTATCCTCATACTCAGAAAGAGTAGCATATTGTATTCTGTGGCATTCAATGTTGTATACACATGCCAGGAGAGAGAAATAACCTATTACAATGACTATTTTTATTTGCAAATTATAAGTAAATAAATATTATTTTTGGAAAAGATTCTGTGAAAAAATTACAACCTCAAAAACCTCACCATGCCTATTACTAAATACCTTGTAATGTCTACTTTATATAAAAGGTTAATTTGGCAGGTATTTGTACTTTCATGGCTTGTTAGGATCACAAGAAATGAGATAGGCCAATGCTCCATTTGTATGAAATAATGACCAAAAAATCATTTGGGTACAGTATTACATGACTGAGTAATTGTCATTAACCACTTGCCGACCGCCTCCTGTACATATACGTCAGCAGAATGGCACGTACAGGCACATTCACGTACCTGTGCATGCCTGCCTTCCAGCGGAGACGGTCGGTTTCGCTTCAGGAGCGATCCGAGATGAGGGGGCGGCAATTGATCTCTGGCCACCCCTCGCGATCTCTGGCCACCCCCTGGCGAATGAGAAGCTTCCCCTGCCTGTGAACTGTAAACACAGGCAGGAGGAAGTGATGTCACACTCCTCGTGGCGGTCTTTCTGACCGGGACGCCTAGGAGTGAAGACACACAAGTAAGTGCACCAACAGAACACTGACACCAGGCACACATAGGCCCACTTTTCACCCCCCGATTACCCCCCAGATCACCCCCTGCCCCCCCAGTCACAGTGTCACTGATTGCAGTGGTCATTTATTTACTGATCACTGCATTTAGTGTCATTTGTGACTGTAAAAAGTGTCAGGGCAGTTAGCTTTAGGCCCCTTTAGGTCCAAGGTAGCCCCCTACCCCCCTAATAAAGATTTAACCCCTTGATTGCCCCCCCAGGTAACCCTTTCACCCCCTTTTGCCAGTGTCACTAAGCAATCGTTTTTCTGATCGCTGCATTAGTGTTACTGGTGCCGCTAAGTAGCCAGTTATTTTTTTAGGTTAATCGCCAGGTTTATATAGGTTTATAAATAGGTTTATAGGTGAGGTACCCCCATATATTACCTAATAAAGGTTTTAACCCCCAGATTGCCCCTAGATAACCCTTTTACCTGTGATCACCATATAACTGTTACGGGTGACGCTGGTTAGTTAGTTTGTTTTTTATATTGTCAGGGCACCCGCCATTTATTACCCAATAAAGGTTTAACCCCCAGATCGCCCGGCGGGTGATATCAATTAGGTTTTCTGGTCAGATAAGGTCTGCGTCGCCTCAGGTTAGTGCCCGTACCGCAAACACCCACACGCAAAGCATACACCTCCCTTAGTGGTATAGTATCTGAACAGATCAATATCTGATCTGATCAGATCTATACTAGCGTCCAAGCAGTTTAGGGTTCCAAAAAACGCATTGTTAGCGGGATCAGCCCAGATACCTGCTAGCACCTGCGTTTTCCCCCTCCGCCCAGCCCAGCCCAGCCCAGCCCACCCAAGTGCAGTATCGATCGATCACTGTCACTTACAAAGCACTAAACACATAACTGCAGCGTTCGCAGAGTCAGGCCTGATCCCTGCGATCGCTAACAGTTTTTTTGGTAGCGTTTTGATACAGTCGCTGACAGCCTAGGAGCTTTTTTACCTGTGAGTCTCACTAGTGTACCACTAAATTTAGAGCCCAAAATGGCAAATCGAATGTACACTAGTGAAGAGGCCTACACGTTTCTGAGCATGACAGATAGTGAAGAGGAGGTCACTCATCTGTCAGAATCAGGCTCAGAATACGATCCTGTAGAGGACAGCGGCTCCATGACAGATAGCTCTGACGACAGAGGTGAGGTCCCTGCTAAGGTCAGGCGTACCCGATCCCGATCTTCTGCTGTTGTTGAGATGCAAGAACCGCAGGTCCCTCATATGGAGCAGAGAAGTACTAGCGCCGCTATTCCCGCTATTCCTTCTGGTGAACTGGCAAGCACCAGCGGCCTAGTACACCCTGGACGTACATCCAGCACTGGAGTAACACTTGGTGATGTGGCGAGTCCCATAAGTGCAGTTCAAGCTTGCGAGGTAGCAAGCACAAGTAGTGTCCCGCTGCCACCAAGAAGAAGACAAAGGCAGGCCCGTCGTGCCCATAGTGTCCTTCCTGCAGAATTCACCAATCCTGATTGGGTGCCCACCACTTCTGCAGAACCCATACTACCCCCATTCACTGGCCAACCCGGTATTCAGGTGGAAACAGCTGATTTTAAGCCACTTGATTTTTATTCGCTGTTTTTCACGGAAGATCTCTATAGATATATTGTGGACAAAAGTAATTTATATGCTGGTCATCACATCGCCACTAATCCCCAGTTGCCTTCCCTTGCCACAGATTGGAAACCAATTACGGTTTCCAAATTTAAGACCTTTCTGGGCCTTTCCCTCAACATGGGCACACATAAATTCACGACGCTGCAGACTTATTGGTCCACCCGCCCAGTCGACCATATGCCTGTGTTCTCTGCCTCCATGTCCAGGAAATGATATGAGCAGATCTTGCGGTTCATGCACTTCAACGACAATGAACTTTGTCGTACTCGTGGAGACCCTGCATACGATCGGCTCTGCAAAATTCGGCCCCTCATAAACCATTTCAACCAACGTTTTGCAGCCTTGTTTACTCGCAATCAAGTTGTCTGCGTTGATGAGTCCCTGATTACATTTTCTGGCTGCTTGTCTTTCAAACAGTACCTTCCCAGCAAGCGTGCCAGATACGGGGTCAAGCTCTGTAAGCTCTGTGACAGGGCAACAGGCTATACATGGAGCTTTTCGGTTTATGAGGGAAAAGATAGTTGCGTAGAGCCGGAGAACTGCCCAGATTACATAGGGAGCGCTGGCAAGATAGTGTGGAACTTGGTGTCACCCTTATTCGGAAAGGGGTACCACTTGTACGTGGACAATTATTACACTAGTGTGCCACTGTTTAGTCATTTGTTTGGTCAGCAGATTGGAGCATGTGGCACCATGCGACCTAATCGCCAGAGCTTTCCCCATCGGCTTGTAGAGTCCCGTCTTAGGCTGGGGGAGAGAGCCTGCTTGCAGTGTAATAACTTGCTCGCTATGAAGTGGAGGGATAATAAGAATGTTTTAGTTCTTACCTCCCTTCATGCAGACACGACAGTCCAAATTCGTACAGCGGCTGGTGTTGTGGAGAAACCCCTCTGTGCCCACGAATATAACCAAAATATTGGAGGGGTGGACCTCAATGACCAGTTGTTGGCGCCATATCTAGTTGCCCCTAAGGCCAGACGCTGGTACAAAAAAGTGTCTGTTTACTTATTCTAATTGGCTTTGCTGAACGATCATGTGCTATACAGAGCTTCAGGCGGGACTTTATCCTTCCTTGAATTCCAGGAAGAGATCGTCACAGACCTTCTGTATCCAGATGGTTCTGGACCTCACCATTCCCAACCAAATGCAGTTAGCCGGCTGCATGAGAGGCATTTTCCTTATGCCCTCCCGAGTACCCCTACCCAACGAGCCCCCCAAAAAAGATGTGGTGTCTGTAGCAAGCGCGGATCTAGGCGTGACACACGTTATTATTGTCCACGCTGTCCTGACAATTCTGGTCTTTGCATTGGTGAATGTTTTGAACGCTACCACACACTAGTGAAGTTTTAGCGTAGGGTACAGCATTTCACAGGCTAGGATACACTTACACACGGTCTCCCAAGATGCCATCGCATTTTGAGACATAAACAAACGTACAAAAAAAAAAAAAAAATATATAAAAAAAAAAATAGTTGTTGTTTTATTGTTCTCTCTCTCTCTATTCTCTCTCTATTGTTGCTCTTTTTTACTGTATTCTATTCTGCAATGTTTTATTATGTTTTATCATGCTTGCTTTTCAGGTATGTAATTTTTTTATACTTTACTGTTTACTGTGTTTTATTGTTAACCATTTTTTTTGTTTCAGGTGCGCCATTCAGCTGCAGCATGGATTTATTTATCTTGACAGCAACAGCGTTTGCTCCCACGATACATAAAGCCGCGACTCCAGTGCTGTAGGAGGTGATTTCACCACCACAGTTTAAAAAAAGAGCATAAATGCCGAACCATGGGGGCAGCAGGGGCGGAGGAGCGATTTGCTCCTAATGCCACGTACATACAGTCAAAATTCCGACTGAGGCTTGCCCGTGGAAAAGTCAGACCGTGTGTACGCGGCATAACTTTTTTGCGGGAGGATGCCCCCATGCTTTGGCATATATATATATATTTTAGGCACAGGTTGCGTTAAAATTTTTTTTTATTTTTTACTATGTTTTTTTTTGGTATTTGCTTTGCAGGTATGGTAAGTCTTACTGTTCTACTGTAATGTTACTTTGTTTTAATGTTAACCATAATTTGCTTAGCAGGTACGCCATTCAGTTGCAGCGCAGATTTATTTATCTTGACAGCAACAGCATTTGCTCCCACGATACATAAAGCCGTGACTCCAACGCTGTAGGAGGTGATTTCACCACCACAGTTAAAAAAAAAAAGCATATATGCCGAAGCATGGGGGCAGCAGGGGTGGAGGAGCGATTGGCTCCTAATGCTGCGTACATACGGTCGAAATTCCGACGGAGGCTTGCCCGTGGAAAAGTCAGACCGTGTGTACGCAGCATAACTTTTTTGCGGGAGGATGCCCCCATGCTTCGGCATATATAAATGGTGCATGTATGCCCATCATTAGAAGTGGGTGGATGAAGGGAGGTATTCTAATGGTGGGCACACCCACCGATCAATCTCTTTTTTTCGTTCAGCCAAGAGGCTGCATGAAAAAAAAAAGATTACAATATATGTCCAGTATGTTTCTGGACTTTGAATGGTTATACCAGAATGATGCCTGCAGGTTTAGGTATCATCTTGGTATCATTCTTTTCAGCCAGTGATCGGCTTTCATGCAAAAGCAATTCTAGTGGCTAATTAGCCTCTAGACTGCTTTTACAAGCAGTGGGAAGGAATGTTCCCCCTCCCGGATATAAACAGCGCCATTGGGAAATTGGGAAAGCATTTTAGCACACCGATCTTCGTGTGGTCAGATGCTTTGAGGGCAGAGGAAAGATCTAGGGTCTAATAGACCCCAGTTTTTAAAAAAAATAAGTACCTGTCACTAACTATTGCTATCATAGGGGATATTTACATTCCCTGAGATAACAATAAAAATGATAACAAAAAAAATGGAAGGAACAAAAAGCACCCCTGTCCCCCCTTCTCTTGCGCAAAGCACAAGCGTTGGTCTGGTGTCATATGTAAACAGCAATTGCACCATGCATGTGAGGTATCACCGTGAAGGTCAGATCGAGGGCAGTAATCTTAGCAGTAGACCTCCTCCGTAAATCTAATGTGGTAACCTGTAAAGGCTTTTAAAGGCTTTTAAAAATGTATGTAGTTTGTCGCCACTGCGCGTTTGTGCGCAATTTTAAAGCATGTCAGGTTTGGTATTCATGTACTCGGCCTAAGATCATCTTTTTTATTTCATCAAAAATTTGGGCAATATAGTGTGTTTTAATGCGTTAAAATAAAAAAAAGTGTATTTTTTCCCCAAAAAATGCGTTTGAAAAATCGCTGCGCAAATACTGTGTGGAAAAAAAAAATGCAACACCCACCATTTTAATCTGTAGGGCCTTTGCTTTAACAAAATATATAGTGTTTGGGGGTTCAACGTAATTTTCTTGCAAAAAAAATATGTTTTTATGTAAACAAAAAGTGTCAGAAAGGGCTTTTGTCTTCAAGTGGTTAGAAGAGTGGGTGATGTGTGACATAAGCTTCTAAATGTTGTGCATAAAATGCCAGGACAGTTCAAACCCCCTCCAAATGACCCCATTTTGGAAAGTAGACACCCCAAGCTATTTGCTGAGAGGCATGTTGAGCCCATTGAATATTTTTGTTTTGTTTGTCCCAAGAGATTGAATAATGACAAAAAAAAAATGATATATTGCTCAAACATGCCATGGGCATATGTGGAATTACATCCTAAAATACATTCTATTTAGAGTTGAGCGGACACCTGGATGTTCGGGTTCGGCCGGTTCGGCCGAACTTCGGAAAAAAGTCCAGGTTCGGAACCGAACTTGACCCGAACTTGACCCGAACTTGACCCCGAACTCCGAACCCCATTGAAGTCAATGGGGACCCGAACTTTTGAAGACTAAAATGGCTGTAAAAAGACATGGAAAGGGCTAGAGGGCTGCAAATGGCAACAAAATGTTGTTAAGAAAATGGCAAATGCTCTGCAAACAAATGTGGATAGGGAAATAACTTAAAATAACATAAAAAAAAATTAAAATTAAAATAATATGCTGGAGGCCCCCTTCTCAGCAGAAGAGGTACAGGAAGTCATTAAGAACCTCAGAAACTCAACGGCACGATGCCGCACATATGGTGGGAATGCCCAAGTATACGCACTTTCTGGAAAAAAATTATTCAATTTAATGGATAAGATAGTGGGAAAATAAAATACTTGGAAATTAAAAAAATTAAAAAATTATAATCTTGACCTAGGAGGAAGAGGTCCATATGGAGTAGGAGGTTGAGGCGGCTGTGGATGTGGCGGTGTAGGTGGAAGCGGCTGTGGAGGAGGACGAGGTAGCCAACACTGGTTCAAAAATACAACAATGGCTGGGTAAGGCTAGTGGTGATGTGTCGAATTCTGTCCCCCGTCGCATAGTGTCCGCCCTGTACTGCGCTTGCTCAGTACGTAGGACAAGGGGATTTCGAAACTCTCCGAAGACTATGCGCGGTGACTCCAGGTTCAAGCCACATCATCCGAGGTTGAAGCCTAGCCAAGCGAGCCCGTGAGGGGCCCTGTTACTATGTGCTACCGTATGTCCACTTGGATGGTGGGGCTTGAACCTGCACTCACTGCGTAGGCGCCGTTCATCTTTGGAGATTTTGTGAATCTCCTTGTCCTCCGTACTGCGCAAGCACTGCGCCTGTAGTAAGTGGCCGGACACTATCCGATGGCCAGACAGTTTTTGTCAGAACACAGGTATACGTGTCTATTCTGCACAAGGTACGGACAAGTCCTGTGGGATCCATGCCTGGTTCCTTTTAATGAACGTGAGCTTGTCCACATTGGCTCTGGACAGGCGGCTGCGCTTGTCTGTGATAACGCCCCCTGCCGTGCTAAATACACGTTCAGATAATACACTGGCTGCAGGGCAGGCCAGCACCTCCAAGGCATAAAGGGCAAGCTCAGGCCATGTGCCCAATTTGGAGACCCAGAAGTTGAAGGGGGCAGACCCATCATTCAGTACGTGTAGGCGTGTGCACACATACTGCTCCACCATGTTGGTGAAATGCTGCCTCCTGCTAAGACGTTCCATCTCAGCTGGTGGTGCTGGTTGTTGTGGCGTGCTGACAAAGCTTTTCCACATTTCGGCCATGCTACCCCTGCCTTCCGAGGTGCTGGCGGTGCCCCGGCTGCGTTGGCGACCTCTTCCTCCTCCTCTGCCTTCGCCTTGTGCTTCCACCGTACCCCTGCTGTCAAGTGGGAATGCCATCAGCAGCGCGTCTACCAGCGTGCGCTTGTACTCGTGCATCTTACAATCACGCTCCAGTGAGGTAATTAAGGACGGCACGTTGTCCTTGTAACAGGGATCCAGCAGGGTGGCCACTCATTATTCAGCACCAGTTAAAATGTGGGCAACTTGGTGGTCGTTGCGGAGACACTGCAGCATGTAATCGCTCATGTTTGCCAGGCTGCCCAGAGGCAACAAAAAGCTGTCCTCTGTGGGAGGTGTATCGTTTGTGTCCTCTGTATCCCCCCAGCCACGCACCAGTGATGGACATGAGCTGGTTTGGGTGCCACCCTGCTGTGAACATGGTTCCTCCTCCTCCATCTCCTCCTCATCCTCCACCTCGTCATCCTCCAGAACTGTGCCCTTGCTGCCGGACAATTGTGTACCTGGCGCTTGTTGGTGCAGGAACCCACCCTCTTAGACACTTGTGAATGACTGCCCTGAAAGCCTTGGAAATGATCCCTATTCCTCCTCCTCCTCCTCCTCCTGTGCCACATCCTCTTCCATCATCGCCTGAAGCGTTTTTTCAAGGAGGCATAGAACTGGGATAGTAACGCTGAGAACGGCGTCATCGGCACTGGCCATGTTGTTGGAGTACTCGAAACAGCACAACAAGGCACACAGGTCTCACATGGAGGCCCAGTTATTGGTGGTGAAGTGGTGCTGTTCCGCAGAGTGACTCACGCGTGCGTGCTGCAGCTGAAACTCCACTATCTCCTGCTGCTGCTCGCACGGTCTGGCCAGCATGTGCAAGGTGGAGTTCCACCTTGTGGGCACGTCACATATGAGACGGTGAGCGGGAATGCCGAAGTTACGCTGCAGTGCTGACAGGCGAGCAGCAGCAGGGTGAGAACGCCGAAAGTGAGGACAGACGGCCCGCACTTTCTGCAACAGCTCTGGCATATCGGGGTAATTCTTAAGGAACCTCTGGACCACCAAGTTCAGCACATGCGCCAGGCAAGGGATGTGCGTTAAACCGGCTAGGCCGAGAGCTGCTACGAGATTTTGCCCATTATCGCACACCACTAGGCTGGGCTTGAGGCTCACTGCCACCAACCACTTATTGGTCTGTTGTTCCATGTCCCTCCACAACTCCTGCACGGAGTGGGGTTTTTCCCCCAAACAGGAAAGTTTTAAAACTGCCTGCTGTCGTTTAGCCCTGGCTGTGCTGAAGTTGGTGGTGAAGGTGTTACGCTGACCGGATGAGGAAGCAGTAGAGGATGAGGAGGCAGAGTAGGAGGAGTTAGCAACAGGAGGCAAACTGAAGCACCCTGCAATCCTCGTGGTGGAAGGACATGCGCCAAACTGCTATCCGTCTCAGGCCCAGACACCACTACATTTACCCAGTGTGCTGTTAGGGAGATATAACGTCCCTGACCATGCTTACTGGTCCACGCATCCGTAGTTAGGTGGACCTTGCCACAGATGGCGTTGTGCAGTGCACACCTGATTTTGTCCCCCACTTGGTTGTGCAGGGAATGGATAGCTCGCCTGGAAATGTAGTGTCGGCTGGGCATGACGTACTGTGGGACAGCCAATGACATCAGCCTTTTAAAACTCTGCGTCTCCACCAGACGAAATGACAGCATTTCAAAGGCGAGGAATTTTGAAATGCTGGCATTCAGGGCCAGGGATCGCGGGTGGCTAGGGCGGTACTTCCTCTTCCGATCCAGTGTTTGGGAGATAGAGAGCTGAACGCTTCCATGGGACATTGTGGAGATGGTTGGTGACCCAGGTGGTAGTGTTGCTGGCAGATCCTCTGTTTGCGGGTTGGCAGGTGCCACTGTCACTACAGAGGTGGATGAAGAGGCCGAGACTGCAGCAGAAGAGGAAGCAGGAGGAGCCAGAGACCTTTCTTGGTTTTTAAGGTGTCTACTCCACTGCATCTCGTGCTTTGCACTTAGATGCCTGGTCATGCAGGTTGTGCTCAGGTTGAGAACGTTTATGCCTCGATTCAGGCTCTGATCGCACAGCGTGCAAACCACTCGTGTCTTGTCATCAGCACATTGTCTGAAGAACTGCCATGCTAGGGAACTCCTTGGACCTGGCTTTGGTGTGCTCGGTTCCTTGCTGCGTTGGGCAGTAGCAGACTTACTGTCTAGGGGACGGACGCTCCGCTTTGGCACCCTGCTCCCTCTTCTGCTGTGCTGGTGGCTCTGTGCGACCACCGCCTCTTCCTCCGAACTACACTGGTCACCTGCATGATGTTGATTCCATGTGGGGTCAAGGACCTCATCATCCTCCACATCATCTTCCACCCAGTCTTCACCCCTGCCCTCCTTGTTGGTCTGCACAATGGCGAAAGCAGCAGCAGTTGGACCCTGTGTTTCGTCATCATCCGAGACGTGCTGCGATGGTTCTGCCATGTACTCATCATGAAACATAAGTGGTTGGGCATCGGTGCACACAATCTCTTCCACTTCTGGGGCAGGGCTAGGTGGATGACCCTGGGAAACCCTGCTAACAGAGTCATCAAAAAGCAGAAGAGACTGTTGCATGATTTGGGGCTCAGACTGATTGGCTGATTTGCAAGAGGGTGAGGTGAAAGACTGATGGACATCGGCTGCAGGTGCCAACTCTGAACTTTCATCAAGAGACTGGGTGGGAGACAATGTGAAGGAACCGGAGGCACTGTCAGCAACCCAATCTACTATCGCCTGTACTTGTCCTAGCCTCAACATTCATACAGCCTCATTAGGCGCGCCGAAATACCGCTGCAGGCTCTGTCGCCTACTCGCACCTGAGGAAGGTGTTTCACTAGTGCGTGTAGCTGGCACAGATCGACCACGTCCTCTCCCTGCAACAGGAGCTCCACCAGCAGCACCATGACCGGGGCCACGTCCCATTTTTGACGATCTCACATTTTCAAAATTTATGATCTCGCCCTAAATGGGTGTTTTTGCAATAGCAGAATACACCCACAGTATGTAAAGCGTGTATCTCAAAAACTGCTAAACTGCAGAAAATGCTATGGAAAAAAAAATTTTCACTACAATTTTTTTTTTTGGGATAGCACAATAGAAGAAATATCGATCAATTGTATGTCACACTCCTGCACACATGCAGAAAACACAGCAAAATGTATTTTTTTTGCAATAGCAGAATACACCCAGAGTATGGTGTATCTCTTAGTAAAATATGCAGTGATGGTGCACTGAGCTTGCAGATAAAAGTTATATTTTGTCTGGCACTGGCCTCATTTCACTGTTAAAAGACAGCCAGGGTACACTGTTTAGGAATTTTGGTGAATAATTCTCTCTCCCTCTTTCCCTCAATAAAGACACTCTCTAGTCTCTACTAGCTATGTAGATCGCTCACTGACTATTACTAATTTGAAGATATTTTAGGAATGTGGACTGACTGACTCCTATCAGACTAACTGCTATAATGAAATTCTCTCTTAGCAGCCAGGAACCTGTCTACAGCAGAGTGACGCGCTGTGCTGTGTGCCTGTACCTTATATAGAGGCTGGGTCACATGCTGCACTGGCCAATCACAGCCATGCCATTAGTAGGCATGGCTGTGATGGCTTCTAAGGGCACACTAGTGAAACTAACGTGGATTGGCTGCCCTGCAGCTTTTTAAAGGCGCCAGTACATCGCCGAACACCGGACCCGAACCCGAACATACAAGCAATACAACATACAAGCACCCAAAAGTCCAGTACGGACCCGAACTTTACAGTTCGGGTTCGCTCAACCCTAATTCTGTTGCTTCTCCTGAGTACGGGGATACCACACGTGTGAGACTTTTTGGGAGCCTAGCTGCGTACGGGACCCCAAAAACCAAGCACCGCCTTCAGGCTTTCTAAGGGTGTAATTGTTTTATTTCACTCCTCACTGCCAATAACAGTTTCGGAGGCCATGGAATGCCCAGATGGCACAACCCCCCCCCCCCCCAAATGACCCCATTTTGGAAAGTAGACACCCCAAGCTATTTTCTGAGAGGTATGGTGAGTATTTTGCAGATCTCGCTTTTTGTCACAAAGTTTGAAAATTGAAAAAAAGAAAAAAAAAATGTTTTTTTCTTTACTTTCTTCATTTTCAAAAACAAATGAGAGCTGTAAAATACTCACCATGCCTCTCAGCAAATACCTTGGGGTGTCTACTTTCCAAAATGGGGTCATTTTGGGGAGTTTTGTGCTATCTTGGCATTTTATGGCCTTCGAAACTGTGATAGGTAGTGAGGAGTGAAATCAAAAATTTGCGCCCTTAGAAATCCTGAAGGCGGTGATTGATTTTCGGGGCCTCCGCACGCAGCTAGGCTCCCAAAAAGTACCACACATGTGGTATCACCATACTCAGGAGAAGCAGCTAAATGTATTTTGGGGTGAAATTCCACATATAACCATGACATGTGTGAGCAATATATCATTTGGTGACAACTTTTTGTAAAATTATTATTATTTTTTTTGTCATTATTCAATCACTTGGGACAAAAAAAAATATTCAATGGGCTCAAACTGCCTCTCAGCAAATAGCTAGGGGTGTCTACTTTCCAAAATGGGGTAAGTTAGGGGGGTTTTGTGCCATCTTGGCATTTTATTGCCTTCAAAACTGTGATAGGTAGTGATAGGTAGTGAGGAGTGAAATCAAAAATGTATGCTCTTAGAAATCTTGAAGGCGGTGCTTGGTTTTCGGGGTCCCGTACGCGGCTAGGCTCCCAAAAAGTCCCACACATGTGGTATCCCCGTACTCAGGAGAAGCAACAGAATGTATTTTGGGGTGTAATTCCACATATGCCCATTGCATGTGTGAGCAATATATCATTTAGTGACAACTTTGGGCAAAAAAAAAAAAAGTTTGTAATTTTCCCGCAACTTGTGGCAAAATATAAAATATTCCATGGACTCAACATGCCTCTCAACAACCGTATTTGTTGCATGTTTGTGATATATGTATGTCAGTGTTTGTTATGTGTTTATTGTGTAGACATTAGGGATATCTAAATGTGTATTTTGGGAGTGAATACGGGTATATGGCATGGTTTTCTATGCCTGGTCTAACCTTTTAAAACACATATGTTTTGTAACTTAATAAACCAATTTTGATATTTGATATACATCTCTGGTAAATCTTATTTGTCGATGATATCAATAGTAGCCATCTTTTCTCTTTTTCATATCGGAGTGCCGCTTTTCTCATGGTACTCCCTATGGAAAGGTGATTTTTCTTATATGCCTACTATTGGCTATGATATCAGCCTCTATAATATTTAGGAGGTATGACATAAAGTATTATGGTTGAATCTATTATTAAGTCTTTGCCTCTAATGCTAGGGACAAAAATATAAACACGGTCAGTAATTTATAATCTTTAGAATTATGTTTAACGGATCCTAGTTGATCCTTTCTGAGACCAAACGTTAGACCCTTTTTAGTTACAAATAGCAAAATACCCGAACTAAACACAATAATAAATAAAATTAGTGTCACTATTGGTGATAATTCCCTAGTGTTTTTACACTTATATGAACTGTAAGTTTTAAAGATTAAAAATGGCTTTCGTCTTAGGAGAGGATATAGACAAGGAAATAAAGGAAGCTTTTGAGGGTGAAACAGTACAGTTACAGGACAAGGATGAGGAAATTAGAAGTGGGTTTAAGGAACACAAAAAATTGCTAATAAAACACCTGAATAGGAAATGGGATGTTTCCTTTTTGGAAACTTATATCCAACACAAAATAGTCCCTCGGGGACTAAGGGATAGAACAATCCCTGCAGAACATCTACATAATGACAGATTCCTGCCTAAATGGAAGGAACTGTGCATTAACCACGGGATAGCAGCTATGGCCCTTATAGTAGAGGAGGAAAAAATTCAGATGACAGAATTCAGGGAACAAATAGCGGAAAGCGCAAAAGGGTTAGACTTATTGAAGGAAAATGAGGAATTTTTGAAACAAAATTACCTACTAAAAAAGGAAATTGAAAAAGTACAACTAAACCTCAAAACTACAAAACAATCCAAATATAGAAGGGATACACTAGATTTCGAAACTGATCACGTATTTGATTTAAATAAAAGAAGAGGAAGAATTGGCTCATTTAAAAGAGGAAATAGATCTCAGTCAAGAAATAGACATAATAGATCACCAAATTATGTAGAGGAAGACAACCATCAAAAAACGGTTACTTTTTTGGAGAAAGAGGGGGTGGAGGAGGGAGTCTCCTGCGCCCCCGCTGGACCAAATATGCCTACACAAAAGAGCGACAAAAGACAATGGAAGGAAAAGGCCCCAGAACGTCAGGTGAAAGGCTCTCGCACGAGAAGCCAAAATCGCTAGATATGGTATTAAGCGAATCAACAAATAAACAAGACATGACGGTAATTAACCTATCATCATTTTCCATTCAGGAACAACACATTCAATTGTTGAAACGTGGAATGTCCTTTTCCCCGGCTTCCAACATGGATGAGTTTACAGTCTATAAAGACATAGCTTTGTTTCTGAGAAAAGCATTTTCAGATCACTATATGGATATAACAGACAAACCGCCATTGGATACTGATGACCAACAGGCATTAGATATCCTCAATTCTCTATTAGAGGAAAATGAGCATACTGATACCAATGATTCACAAACAAGAAGATCACCAGTACTAAAAATGAAATCCAAAAAAATGCCCGCACTTAATAAGAACAGATGGTTGAACATGTTCCTAGAGATGGTTCAATCAGATATGAGAGAAATCTCCTGGAATCATATAGGAGAGGATAACTTGAATAAACAGGAACGCCAAGCATTAAGGGAACTAAAATATCTGAAAGGAGTTACCATCAAAATAAGCGATAAAGGGGGAATGTGGTCCTGATGGACGACACAACCTATGAAGCAGAGGTTAATCGCCTTCTAAGCGACCCCAGTACCTATCGCAAATTAGATAGTAACCCCTTTTTGAGAGTTGTAAGCTATTTAAACAGTAGACTAGATGATGCTTTAGAAGCAGAACTCATCACGAAACGTGAATTTGAATATTTAAAAGTCAATGACTTTAATATTCCTACTTTTTACTGTATCCCCAAAGTGCACAAATCCCTTGAGAAACCCCCAGGCAGACCCATTGTCTCAGCAATTCATGGCCCCCTTGATAGAATAGGCAGTTACTTGGATTCTCTCCTTAAGGAGATGGTGAATGGTCTAAAATCATATGTCCAGGATACTCGCCATGTTTTGTCCAAGATAGCAGATTTGAGGATTGAAGGGGAAGCATGGTTATTGAGCATAGACGTAGAGTCCCTTTTAAGTCAATACCACATGATTGTGGTGTTTTGGCGGTCAAGAGATTCTTGGATAAATGTTATCCCTCTTTGGGAGCTCAAAATGAATTCCTGATAGAGCTGTTACAATTTGCTCTCAGCAATAACTACTTTCAATTTGCCTCTAACTTCTTCCAGCAGATTCGGGGCACTTCCATGGGGGCAGCATGGGCACCTGCATATGCCTGCCTCCACCTGGGTAGCTGGGAGGAGAAGGAGGTTTTCAACGATCTAATGTACCTCAGCCACGTGCACACGTGGCTGAGGTACATTGATGACGTGTTGATTATCTGGACTGGTGACCCCCAAATCATACCTGAATTTGTTGAAAAACTAAATAACAACAAACGTAATATACACCTTACATATGTCTACGACAAATGTGATCTGTCCTTCCTTGATCTAAAAATTGGATTAAATGAGGGTAAAATCAGAACATGTACATTTTGCAAAGAAACTGCAGCGAACACGCTATTACAAGCAGGCAGTTTTCACCCACCATGGCAGAAAACGGGATCCCGATCGGGGAATTCATACGTATAAAAAGAAACTGCTCTGATCCGGTGGATCTAAGAAGGGAGTCCAAAGACTTGTATGACATATTCAGGGAACGGGGGTATTCCCACAAACAGATTCGTAATGCTAAACGAAAAGCAGCGACCCGTAGTCGAAAGAGCCTCCTTAACAAAAAGGTAAACCCTAATAACTGTAAAAAAGATGAACCAGATCCGACAAGACTAATTACAACATATGGGTCCCAATGGGGACCAGTTCGTAAGGTTTTGGAAAAACATTGGGGAATTCTTAGAAACAGCAAAGAATTGGCCAAGGTAGTAGGTAAGGGTCCTAAGATGGTGGCACGAAGACCTAAAAACTTGGGAGATATTCTGATTCATTCCGAGTATGTACGTAACCAACACACTAACTGGCTTTCAGAATACCCACGATGTAAAGGGATGGTCCCTTGTTCCAAATGTCAAATTTGCCCATTTGTTGAGAGGACTACTACATTTAACCAGTTGAATACCCGGCCATAGTCATATGACGCCCACAAGGTGGATCTACCATCCTGGGTGGGCGTCATATGACGTCCTCGGATTCCCGGCCGCCTGGGGGGCACGCGCGCGCCGCCGGCGGCGCGCGCGCCCGCGGCATCGCTCGGGACCCGGTGCGAGTGCCCGGCGGCCGCGATGTCCGCCGGGCACCCGCGATTGCCCGTTAAAACAACGGGACCGGGCGGGACCGTGGAGCTGTGTGTGTAAACACACAGCCCCACGTCCTGTCAGCGGGGAGGAGACCGATCATGTGATCCCAGTACAGAGGATCACATGATCGGTCTCCTCCCCTTAAGTCCCCTCCCCCTACAGTTAGAATCACTCCTATTAGGGACACACATTAACCCCTCCAGCGCCCTCTAGTGTTAACCCCTTCCCTGACAGTCACATTTACACAGTAATCATTGCAATTTTATAGCAACGATCGCTGTGTAAATGTGAATGGTTCCAAAAATGTGTCAAAAGTGTCCGAAGTGTCCGCCGCAATGTCGCAGTCACGAAAAAAAAATCGCAAATCGCCGCCATTACTAGTAAAAAAAAAAAAAAATTCAATAAATCTATCCCTATTTTGTAGACGCTATAACTTTTGCGCAAACCGATCAATATACGCTTATTGCGATTTTTTTTACCAAAAATATGTAGAAGAATACGTATCGGCCTAAACTGAGGAAAAAAATTGTTTTTTTTTTTAAAAATGGGATATTTATTATAGCAAAAAGTAAAAAAGATTGTGTTTTTTTTCAAAATTGTCGCTCTTCTTTTGTTTATAGCGCAAAAAATAAAAACCGCAGGGGCGATCAAATACCACCAAAAGAAAGCTCTATTTGTGGGAAAAAAAGGACGTCAATTTTGTTTGGGTGTAACGTCGCACGACCGCACAATTGTTAGTTAAAGCGACGCAGTGCCGAATCGCAAAAAGTGCTCTGGTAAGGAAGGGTGTTTAAAAGCCCTGTATTGAAGCGGTTAAGGACTCAGATGGCAAAAAACAGTATGAAATAAAGAATCTAATCAATTGCTCTACCACCAAGGTAATCTATATGATTACATGTCCCTGTCCCAAATTATACATAGGGAAAACGAAAAGAGCCCTCAAGATACGTATAGGGGAACACCTAAGGGATATAAAAAAGGAAAGGGAAAGACAGGAGAAGATTGAGGAGAAGAGGGAGGAGAGACCAGTAGCCAAACACTTTGCCCAACATCATGAGGGCAAGGTAGAGGGACGTAAGTTAAAGGAATATACCACCTAGAAGAGGGGACTTTGACCGTATATTACTACAGAAGGAAAAATGGTGGATCTTCACTTTACGGACTCTCGTTCCGAAAGGAATGAACACCGAATTGAATTTACAGTGTTTCCTTGATTAATAGTAGATTGGATTTAGATGTCAAGAGTATGACAGGGTCTCTTCCCCTTCTCCTTCCCATTCCCCTTCCCTTTGAATCAGGAACAATGTTATCTAACAATGCAGTATAGGATATTATAAGGATGTTGTACCAGATGTACCAAACATGGTCTTAAATAGTACACATCTACTGTATATAATATCTTATAACTAAAGAAATTTCCTCATAAAGAAAATTGAATCAAATGATACTCTTAAAATTGAGATACCTATAAAGTTGGAAATAAATTTGCAAATGTTTGATTCCTTAATTTTTATTTTTACTTATTTTTATATTTTTTCATTTTTATTTCTATCTCTCATCTACCCATTAATTTTCTTTCAATGATGTGATCATGGAGACATGAATGGGAAATAAAAATGAACACACAAATATATATCTTCTTCTGTCCTTCCTATCTCCGGGTCCTGTCTTATTATTACTATAATAAGAAACTCTCGGTAAGCCTCATGATGGGAACACTTCTTCTTATGACTGATTGATAAGAATATAAACCCTCTATCTTGAACCAACTACTTGGTCGCAATCCAATACTAGGATTAGGACCATTGAGCTGGTGTTGGGGCTTTAGAAGGGGTTTCCCTATTTAAGGTTTGTTTTGTCTTGTCTGTGTCTTGTCCCTTAACGTTTAGAGACTTAAATAGATGCATACATAATTAAACCCCTTTTTTTTAAAAAGAACCTTTTTAGGTTCTTTCTATATATTTTTTGGTAAAGGGTTTTTATGTTTAAAATAAGCCTACCTATAAAATGTCTTGCTCTGTGTGAACAATATAGGAAACTTCCGGGATCCACACATCACATTCAAAAGGACAATTTAGCGCTAAACACATAGCTTATCCTAATTAAAAACACATGCAAAGAACACCTCTATGGGAGGAAACAAGACATAACATAGGATTATAAAGGAGTGACGAACTTGAGGATCCTTTACGCCCAGTTGAAGCTACGCAACGCTGCGTTGCGAAACGCGTTGGCGGAGGTGCGGGGAGCGGGCCCTCATAGGGTCATTCTAAAACACCGAGGTGGAGATCAAAGATTGTCAGCAACGGACGTTATCAAAGGCGGACCGCTAACAACACCTGCTACGTGACAAATATAGTCCGGCTCATATTATAGGCAGAGGCATATGCGGTATATGCAAGAACTGAAAAAGTTGATATATTTTTGGACTGCTTAACGGAGCATTTGGAATCTCATTACCAGACTACCTTGACGGCAACAGGAGAGAAACACGGAAGATATCCTCCCTTTATGTGCCAGAAAACAAATACACTAACACAAGCGTCTGCTTGAAGAAACTGAAAGGAGTGGTAATGTAAAAATCTTTTTTCCAATTTGCAGCCATTTATCTTCTTATAAGTGCCTACCGTATGATATATAGCACGTTATAGCAAGTTTCAGTATAGAATTTCAGCTGAATGTTTACCAAAATGGTAAAGTTACAAAAACATAAAGAAAATCCTGACTTGTTCCTGGATAAATACTATGTTGCATTGTGAAACTTAACTTCATCTACAGTGGTGTGAAAAAGTGTTTGCCCCCTTCCTCATTTCCTGTTCCTTTGCATGTTTGTCACACTTAAGTGTTTCGGAACATCAAACAATTTAAACAATAGTCAAGGACAACACAAGTAAACACAAAATGCAATTTGTAAATGAAGGTGTTTATTATTAAAGGTGAAAAAAAATCCAAACCATCATGGCCCTGTGTGAAAAAGTGATTGCCCCCTAAACCTAATAACTGGTTGGGCCACCCTTAGCAGCAACAACTGCAACCAAGCGTTTGCGATAACGTGCAATGAGGCTTTTACAGCATCCTGGAGGAATTTTGGCCCACTCATCTTTGCAGAATTGTCCTAATTCAGTTACATTAGAGGGTTTTAGAGCATGAACAGCCTTTTTAAGGTCATACCACAACATCTCAATAGGATTCAGGTCAGGACTTTGGCTAGGCCACTCCAAAGTCTTCATTTTGTTTTTCTTCAGCCATTCGGTGGTGGACTTGCTGGTGTGTTTAGGATCATTGTCCTGCTGCAGAACCCAAGTTCGTTTCAGCTTGAGTACACGAACAGATGGTCGGACATTCTCCTTCAGGATCTCTTGGTAGACAGCAGAATTCATAGTTCCTTTTATCACGGCAAGTCTTCCAGGTCCTGAAGCAGCAAAACAGCCCCAGACCATCACACTACCACCACCATATTTTACTGTTGGTATAATGTTCTTTTTCTGAAATGCAGTGTTCCTTCTACGCCAGATATACTTGGACACACACCTTCCAAAGAGTTCCACTTTTGTCTCATCGGTTCACAGAATGTTGTCCCAAAAGTCTTGGGGATCATCAAGATGTGTTGTGGAGAAATTGAGACGAGCTTTGATGTTCTTTTTGCTCAGCAGTGGTTTTCTCCTTGGAACTCTGCCATGCAGGCCATTTTTGCCCAGTCTTTTCCTGATGGTGGAGGCATGAACGCTGACCTTAACTGAGGCAAGTAAGGCCTGCAGTTCCTTGGACGTTGTTGTGGGGTCTTTTGTGACCTCTTGGATGAGTCGTCGCTGCGCTCTTGGGGTAATTTTGGGCGGCCGGCCACTCCTGGGAAGGTTCACCACTGTTCCATGTCTTCGCCATTTGTGGATAATGGCTCTCACTGTGGTTCGCTGGATTCCCAAAGCTTTGGAAATGGCTTTATAACCCTTTCCAGACTGATAGATCTCAATTACTTTCTTTCTCAATTGTTCCTGAATTTCTTTGGGTCTCGGCATGATGTGTAGCTTTTAAGGATCTTCTGGTGGACCTTACTGTGTCAAGCAGCTCCTATTTAAGTGATGCCTTGATTGTGAACAGGTGTGGCAATAATCAGGCCTGGGTGTGGCTAGAGAAATTGAACTTAGGTGTGGACAACCACAGTTATAGTATGTTTTAACAAGGGGGGCAATCACTTTTTCACACAGGGCCATGATGGTTTGGATTTTTTTTCACCTTTAATAATAAACACCTTCATTTACAAATTGCATTTTGTGTTTACTTGTGTTGTCCTTGACTATTGTTTAAATTGGTTTGATGTTCCGAAACACTTAAGTGTGACAAACATGCAAAGGAACAGGAAATGAGGAAGGGGGCAAACACTTTTTCACACCACTGTATCTAAAGGATGAAATGCTCTTATGGAAAGAAGTCTCTACATAAGTAACCAAGAAAAGATTTCTTTTCAGGATATATGCTGGTATATGGTTATCAGACAAACAATAAGGAGCATCTCTATACAGCAACATTAGGATGTTTGTGCTATCAATCTATAAACATTTTATATATATGTCTTGCAACTGCCTATGATTTATCTGCTGATTATAAACAACGATAAAGTATTTTAGAAAAGAAAACACAGACTATCATCCCCTGGTAAAAGTAGCAATTTATAGTAGCCGAGAAACTGGATTGCATGAACTGCCATACATTTATTATCGGGCTTCTCATAACTTAATTGGACTGTCAACTAGCTAGTTAACCAGGGAATGAAATTTACTTTGATAGAAGTCATCTTTGTGATTTATTTATCTCCATCACCCTAGGGACCACACACATGCCATTTGGCATGTAGGTGGTAACAGAGGCGCCTCAACCGTATTTGTTGCATGTTTGTGATATATGTATGTCAGTGTTTGTTATTTGTTTATTGTGTAGACATTAGGGATTAGGGATGGGCCCGGTGCTCGATGCGAACCCATGTTCGCATCGAGCACCGGGCGTTCGCTCGATCGGCGAGCCCAGAACTATTTTGGCCGCTCGCATCACATTCGTGTGATGCGAGCGGCCCCGCAATGCATTGCGGCCGGCGCGGCGGCGCAGTGCATTGCTGGCTGATGATTGGCCAAGCATGCACTGTGACCCCGCATGCTTGGCCAATCACAGTGCCGGAAACTCGGAGAGCAATAATTGGCTACAGGCAGGACGCCTGTAGCCAATTAAAGCTCAGGGGCTTTAGTACACGCCCCACCATTTAAAAGGCCGCCACGCCGTCGGCGCCGGTCACATGAGTTCCGGCTTTAGGAGAGATCAGGCTGATTCTGTGTCTTTGCTTGATTCATTGCTACAGAAAGATTTGTTCTTCTTTGCTAAACCATCGCCTATTTCCTTGCTAAACCATTACTACCTGTCATTGATTGTTCATTGCTGCTGGTTAGTGTGTTATTAGCTGCTGCTGGGGATTAGTCTGGTACGTGTCTTACTGTTAGTACAGTATTTCAGTAGTACCAACCGCAGTGCTGTTAGCACAGCATTGCACCCCAAAAGCACCCATAGGACTTCTAGTGTGTTAGTGGCAGCAAACAGAGCTCCTATATTTTCTTCCCAGAAGCACCCATAGGACTTCAATTGTGTGTTAGTGCCATCACACAGAGCTCCTATATTTTCTTCCCAGAAGCACCCATAGGACTTGTCACTGCCATCACACAGAGCTCCTATATTTTCTTCCCAGAAGCACCCATAGGACTTGTAGTGTGTTAGTGCCATCACACAGAGCTCCTATATTTTCTTCCCAGAAGCACCCATAGGACTTCAATTGTGTGTTAGTGCCATCACACAGAGCTCCTATATTTTCTTCCCAGAAGCACCCATAGGACTTGTAGTGTGTTAGTGCCATCACACAGAGCTCCTATATTTTCTTCCCAGAAGCACCCATAGGACTTCAATTGTGTGTTAGTGCCATCACACAGAGCTCCTATATTTTCTTCCCAGAAGCACCCATAGGACTTGTAGTGTGTTAGTGCCATCACACAGAGCTCCTATATTTTCTTCCCAGAAGCACCCATAGGACTTGTAGTGTGTTAGTGCCATCACACAGAGCTCCTATATTTTCTTCCCAGAAGCACCCATAGGACTTGTAGTGTGTTTGTGTCATCACACAGAGCTCCTATATTTTCTTCCCAGAAGCACCCATAGGACTTGTAGTGTGTTAGTGCCATCACACAGAGCTCCTATATTTTCTTCCCAGAAGCACCCATAGGACTTCAATTGTGTGTTTGTGTCATCACACAGAGCTCCTATATTTTCTTCCCAGAAGCACCCATAGGACTTGTAGTGTGTTAGTGCCATCACACAGAGCTCCTATATTTTCTTCCCAGAAGCACCCATAGGACTTCAATTGTGTGTTAGTGGCATCACACAGAGCTCCTATATTTTCTTCCCAGAAGCACCCATAGGACTTGTAGTGTGTTAGTGCCATCACACAGAGCTCCTATATTTTCTTCCCAGAAGCACCCATAGGACTTCAATTGTGTGTTAGTGGCATCACACAGAGCTCCTATATTTTCTTTGCAGAAGCACCCATAGGACTTCTAGTGTGTTAGTGGCATCACACAGAGCTCCTATATTTTCTTCTCAGCAGCACCCACAGGACTTCTAGTGTGTTAGTGGCATCACACAGAGCTCCTATATTTTCTTCCCAGAAGCACCCATAGGACTTCAATTGTGTGTTAGTGGAATCACACAGAGCTCCTATATTTTCTTCCAGAAGCACCCATAGGACTTCAATTGTGTGTTAGTGCCATCACACAGAGCTCCTATATTTTCTTCCCAGAAGCACCCATAGGACTTCAATTGTGTGTTAGTGCCATCACACAGAGCTCCTATATTTTCTTCCCAGAAGCACCCATAGGACTTGTAGTGTGTTAGTGCCATCACACAGAGCTCCTATATTTTCTTCCCAGAAGCACCCATAGGACTTCAATTGTGTGTTAGTGCCATCACACAGAGCTCCTATATTTTATTTGCAGAAGCACCCATAGGACTTCTAGTGTGTTAGTGGCATCACACAGAGCTCCTATATTTTCTTCCCAGAAGCACCCATGGGACTTCAATTGTGTGTTAGTGGCATCACACAGAGCTCCTATATTTTCTTCCCAGAAGCACCCATAGGACTTCTAGTGTGTTAGTGGCATCACACAGAGCTCCCAGATTTTCTTTCCAGAAGCACCCATAGGACTTCAATTGTGTGTTAGTGGCATCACACAGAGCTCCTATATTTTCTTCCCAGAAGCACCCATAGGACTTCAATTGTGTGTTAGTGGCATCACACAGAGCTCCTATATTTTCTTCTCAGCAGCACCCACAGGACTTCTAGTGTGTTAGTGGCATCACACAGAGCTCCTATATTTTCTTCCCAGCAGCACCCACAGGACTTCTAGTGTGTTAGTGGCATCACACAGAGCTCCTATATTTTCTTCCCAGAAGCACCCATAGGACTTCAATTGTTTGTTAGTGCCATCACACAGAGCTCCTATATTTTCTTCCCAGAAGCACCTATAGGACTTGTAGTGTGTTAGTGCCATCACACAGAGCTCCTATATTTTCTTCCCAGAAGCACCCATAGGACTTGTAGTGTGTTAGTGCCATCACACAGAGCTCCTATATTTTCTTCCCAGAAGCACCCATAGGACTTGTAGTGTGTTTGTGTCATCACACAGAGCTCCTATATTTTCTTCCCAGAAGCACCCATAGGACTTGAAGTGTGTTAGTGCCATCACACAGAGCTCCTATATTTTCTTCCCAGAAGCACCCATAGGACTTCAATTGTGTGTTAGTGGCATCACACAGAGCTCCTATATTTTCTTCCCAGAAGCACCCATAGGACTTGTAGTGTGTTAGTCCCATCACACAGAGCTCCTATATTTTCTTCCCAGAAGCACCTATAGGACTTCAATTGTGTGTTAGTGGCATCACACAGAGCTCCTATATTTTCTTCCCAGAAGCACCCATAGGACTTGTAGTGTGTTAGTGCCATCACACAGAGCTCCTATATTTTCTTCCCAGAAGCACCCATAGGACTTCAATTGTGTGTTAGTGGCATCACACAGAGCTCCTATATTTTCTTTGCAGAAGCACCCATAGGACTTCTAGTGTGTTAGTGGCATCACACAGAGCTCCTATATTTTCTTCTCAGCAGCACCCACAGGACTTCTAGTGTGTTAGTGGCATCACACAGAGCTCCTATATTTTCTTCCCAGAAGCACCCATAGGACTTCAATTGTGTGTTAGTGGAATCACACAGAGCTCCTATATTTTCTTCCCAGAAGCACCCATAGGACTTCAATTGTGTGTTAGTGCCATCACACAGAGCTCCTATATTTTCTTCCCAGAAGCACCCATAGGACTTCAATTGTGTGTTAGTGCCATCACACAGAGCTCCTATATTTTCTTCCCAGAAGCACCCATAGGACTTGTAGTGTGTTAGTGCCATCACACAGAGCTCCTATATTTTCTTCCCAGAAGCACCCATAGGACTTCAATTGTGTGTTAGTGCCATCACACAGAGCTCCTATATTTTATTTGCAGAAGCACCCATAGGACTTCTAGTGTGTTAGTGGCATCACACAGAGCTCCTATATTTTCTTCCCAGAAGCACCCATGGGACTTCAATTGTGTGTTAGTGGCATCACACAGAGCTCCTATATTTTCTTCCCAGAAGCACCCATAGGACTTCTAGTGTGTTAGTGGCATCACACATAGCTCCTATATTTTCTTTCCAGAAGCACCCATAGGACTTCAATTGTGTGTTAGTGGCATCACACAGAGCTCCTATATTTTTTCCCAGAAGCACCCATAGGACTTCAATTGTGTGTTAGTGGCATCACACAGAGCTCCTATATTTTCTTCTCAGCAGCACCCACAGGACTTCTAGTGTGTTAGTGGCATCACACAGAGCTCCTATATTTTCTTTGCAGAAGCACCCATAGGACTTCTAGTGTGTTAGTGGCATCACACAGAGCTCCTATATTTTCTTCTCAGCAGCACCCACAGGACTTCTAGTGTGTTAGTGGCATCACACAGAGCTCCTATATTTTCTTCCAGAAGCACCCATAGGACTTCAATTGTGTGTTAGTGGCATCACACAGAGCTCCTATATTTTCTTCTCAGCAGCACCCACAGGACTTCTAGTGTGTTAGTGGCATCACACAGAGCTCCTATATTTTCTTTGCAGAAGCACCCATAGGACTTCTAGTGTGTTAGTGGCATCACACAGAGCTCCTATATTTTCTTCCCAGAAGCACCCATAGGACTTCAATTGTGTGTTAGTGGCATCACACAGAGCTCCTATATTTTCTTCCAGAAGCACCCATAGGACTTCTAGTGTGTTAGTGGCATCACACAGAGCTTCTATATTTTCTTCTCAGCAGCACCCACAGGACTTCTAGTGTGTTAGTGGCATCACACAGAGCTCCTATATTTTCTTTGCAGAAGCACCCATAGGACTTCTAGTGTGTTAGTGGCATCACACAGAGCTCCTATATTTTCTTCTCAGCAGCACCCACAGGACTACCGACTACAATGGCTGGAAGACCGTCAAGGGGAGGCAGAGCGTGCAGAGGCAAGAACACAGGGCAGGCAGGCTCTGTTTCTAGTGGACGTGGTCGTGCATCGTCATCAGCACGTGGCCATGGGACACGTGCGTCTTTGTTTTCGGCAGCTGGACATGTGGAGCCGCATCATGCTGAAGGCTTGGTAGAATGGATGACCAAGCCCTCCTCATCCTCCTCATCCTCCTCATCCTCTCTCACCCAGGCTCAGGGTACTGGCAGAGCAGCTGCCAACGCGTACTCAATGGCATCATCAGCCACCCCTTCCCTAGACCCACCATGTCCTCCTGAGGAGTCCCCCGAACTCTTTGAGCACAGTGTTGGGTACATGCTCCAGGAGGATGCCCAACGATTCGAAGGCTCGGATGATGATACCCAGCTTGAGGAAGTCAGTAGTGTGCGCGCAGAGAGAGGGGATGCTGAAGGACAGCAATCTGGCAGTACTGTTCCACCAGCTGCAGCTTACTGCCAGGTTTGCTCTAGTGGTGAAGAGGGAGGGGATAATGAGGTCACTGACTCCACGTGGGTGCCTGAAGGGAGAGAGGATGAGGAGGAGGACGAGGAGGAGGAGGATGCAGCGTCACATGTCCAACGAGGCAGGATGACCCCTGGAGGCCAGCTAGAGGCCAGCACAGCAACTGTACAACACCGCAGAGCTCCGCCTGTGCAGGGCGCTGCCTCTGCACGTTATCAGAAAAGTTCTTTGGTGTGGGCCTTTTTTGAGACGAGTGCATCAGATCGCACCACTGCTATTTGCAATATTTGTCTCAAGCGTATCTCGCGTGGCCAAAACATCAGCCGCTTGGGCACCACAAGCATGAGCAGACATATGTCGACCTGCCATGCAGCTCGTTGGCAGGCACACATAAAAGACCCACACCAAAGAACTAAGCGGACCTCTCCTTGCTCCTCATCAGCTGGGATCTCCATCCCCACTACATCTTCAGTCCTCTCTGAAAGCTGCTCTGAGAGGACTGAAGGTGTAGAATTAGGTGTGTCACAACCAAGTACTTGCAGTACACAGACGTCCGATTGTAGCAGGCAAATTTCCCTGCCCCAGCTGCTGGACCGTCGAAAGAAGTACACTCCCAGCCATCCACATGCCCAGCGGTTGAATGCTAGCTTGGCTAAATTGCTAGCACTTCAACTGCTGCCTTTTCAGTTGGTAGACTCGGCCCCCTTCCGTGAGTTTGTTCAATGTGCGGTTCCTCAGTGGCAGGTTCCCAAACGCCACTTTTTCTCACGGAAGGCGATTCCGTCTCTCTACCGGCATGTGGAAGGCAATGTCCATGCCTCGCTGGACAGGGCGGTCAGCGGTAAGGTGCATATTACCGCTGACTCATGGTCCAGCAGGCATGGACAGGGACGTTACCTTTCTTTCACGGCCCATTGGGTCACTCTATTGGCAGCTGGGAGGGATGCAGGACAAGGTGCAGTAGTGTTGGAGGTTGTTCCGCCACCACGCCTCCAAAACGCTACTACTGCTACTGGTTGTGACACACCTCTCTCCTCCACCCCCTCCTCTTCTTCTTCCTCCAGTGCTCTGTCCTCGGAACCAGCGGTGCTCCGTAGGCGTACAAGGGGCTACGCAAGTACGCAGGCAAAAAGATGCCATGCCGTGCTTGCGCTGGTGTGTTTGGGGGACAGGAGCCACACTGGGCCAGAGGTTCTGGCAGCTCTGCAGGGGCAGGCCGAGAGGTGGTTGACGCCACGCCAGCTTAAGCCAGGAATGGTCGTTTCTGACAATGGCACCAACCTCCTCTCCGCCCTGCGACAGGGGCAGCTCACCCATGTGCCCTGTATGGCTCACGTCCTCAACCTGGTGGTGCAGCGGTTCTTGGGCAGGTTCCCAGGCTTACAGGATGTCCTGAGGTAGGCCAGGAAAGTCTGTGTGCATTTCCGACGATCTTATAATGCCAGTGCTCGTCTGACTGAGCTGCAAAAGGAGCTGAACTTGCCCAAGAACCGCCTAATCTGTGACATGCCCACCAGGTGGAACTCAACGTTGGCCATGCTGCAGCGACTGCACACGCAGCAGAGGGCCATCAATGAGTACCTTTGCGACTACGGCACCAGGACAGGGTCAGGGGAGCTTGGCTTTTTTTCCCCACGCCAGTGGAGCATGATCAGGGATGCATGCACTGTCCTCTCACCATTTGAGGAGGCCACGGGGATGGTGAGCAGTGACAGTGCATGCATCAGTGACACTGTACCTCTTGTCCACCTGTTGGAGCATACACTGCGTGGGATAATGGACAGGGCACTTGAGGCAGAACAGAGGCAGGAAGAGGGAGGACTTCCTTGCCTCTCAAGGCCCCCTTTATCCGGACAGTGTTCCTTCTGTCCCACACATCACACAGGAAGAGGATGAGGAGGAGGAGGAGGATTGTGTGAGCATGGAGGTGGAGCCTGGCACTCAGCATCAGCAGCAGCAGTCTTTTAGGGATGATGTACAGTCCCAACAAACCAGTGGACTTGTACGTGGCTGGGAGGAGGTGGCTGGCGATCATGTCATCCTCAGTGACCCAGAAGACTCCGGACCGAATGCCTCAGCTAACCTACGCTGCATGGCCTCCCTGATCCTGCAAAGCCTGCGGAAGGATCCTCGGGTTCTTCGGATCAAGGAGAGGGACCATTACTGGCTGGCCACTCTCCTTGATCCACGGTACAAGGGTAAGGTTGCGGACCTTATCTTGCCGTCGCAGAGGGAGCAGAGGATGAGACATCTCAGGGAGGCCTTGCAGAAAGGTCTGTGCAACGCGTTCCAGAAACTGGGAGGTTACCTACGCTGCATGGCCTCCCTGATCCTGCAAAGCCTGCGGAAGGATCCTCGTGTTCTTCGGATCAAGGAGAGGGACCATTACTGGCTGGCCACTCTCCTTGATCCACGGTACAAGGGTAAGGTTGCGGACCTTATCTTGCCGTCGCAGAGGGAGCAGAGGATGAGACATCTCAGGGAGGCCTTGCAGAAAGGTCTGTGCAACGCGTTCCCAGAAACTGGGAGGTTACAAACTCCTGGTCCTGGGCGACGAGTTGCTGAGGCTTCGGTCAGTAGCAGAAGGAGCGGTGGAGAAGGTGGACGTCTGACCGATGCGTTCAGACAATTTTTTAGTCCGCAGCCCCAAGATATGATCGGTTCCAGCAACCATCGCCAGCGTCTGATATACATGGTGCAGGAATACCTGGGGGCAAGGTCAGACTTGGACACCTTTCCCACCGAAAATCCTCTGGCTTACTGGGTCCTGAGGATGGATCACTGGCCAGAGCTTGCACAGTATGCAATTGAGCTACTGGCCTGTCCTGCCTCCAGCGTTCTTTCCGAACGCACATTCAGTGCTGCTGGAGGATTTGTCACCGATCATAGGGTGCGCCTGTCCACCGACTCGGTTGATCGACTGACCTTCATAAAAATGAATCAGTCTTGGATCACCACCATCTACCAGGCACCTGAAGCGGATATAACGGAATAATTTATGTCACATCCCTTCAAGACTGCCTATGCTGATGCTGAGTGACTGTCCTGTTATGTTCACTGACTATCCTCTTCCTCCTCCTCAATGATCCATGCCACCACACCAGTGCCTAAGGCACAATTTTTCAGCCCCTGTATAACAGGGGCGTGTACTTCCAATTTTTTAAAAAAATGCTTCGCAACACGTGTGACTGCTGTGCTCCAAGTACAGTATCTGTGAGGGGTTGCAGTGTTGTGGCACCAGTGCCTAAGGCACAATTTTTCAGCCCCTGTATAACAGGGGCGTGTACTTGAATTTTTTTTAAAAAAATGCTTCGCAGCAGGTGTGACTGCTGTGCTCCAAGTACAGTATCTGTGAGGGGTTGCAGTGTTGTGGCACCAGCACCAGTGCCTAAGGCACAATTTTTCAGCCCCTGTTAACAGGGGCGTGTACTTCCAATTTTTTAAAAAAATGCTTTGCAACACGTGTGACTGCTGTGCTCCAAGTACAGTATCTGTGAGGGGTTGCAGTGTTGTGGCACCAGCACCAGTGCCTAAGGCACAATTTTTCAGCCCCTGTATAACAGGGGCGTGTACTTAAATTTTTTTTAAAAAAATGCTTCGCAGCAGGTGTGACTGCTGTGCTCCAAGTACAGTATCTGTGAGGGGTTGCAGTGTTGTGGCACCAGCACCAGTGCCTAAGGCACAATTTTTCAGCCCCTGTATAACAGGGGCGTGTACTTCCAATTTTTTAAAAAAATGCTTCGCAACAGGTGTGACTGCTGTGCTCCAAGTACAGTATCTGTGAGGGGTTGCAGTGTTGTGGCACCAGCACCAGTGCCTAAGGCACAATTTTTTCAGCCCCTGTTGGGGCGTGTAATTACAATTTTTTTAGGCAATGCTTTGCAACAGGTCTCATTGCTGTGCTAAGAGTACAGTGTCTGTGAGGGGTTGCAGTGCACCAGCACCAATGCCTAAGGCACAATTTTTCAGCCCCTGTTTAACAGGGCGTGTAATTACAAATCTTGATCTAATAGTTCACAGCAGGGCCCATTCCTGCGCCCACCAAGAGTAACTATGAGGGCCTACAGTCTTGTGGCAACACCTTCCACCACCACCACCGCCAAAGGCCCAATTTTTCTGCCCTGTTCAACAGGAGCATGCAATTACAAATCTTGATCTAATAACTCACAGCAGGGCCCATTCCTGCGCCCACCAAGAGTAACTGTGAGGCTTACAGTCTTGTGGCAACACCGTCCACCACCACCACCACCACCAAAGGCCCAATTTTTCTGCCCGGTTGAACAGGTGCATGCAAGTACAAATCTTGATCTATTAACTCACAGCAGGGCCCATTCCTGTGCCCACCAGTCTTGTGGCTACACCAACATCTAATAGGGCAAATTTCTGCAGAGTATATACGGCAGGCCCTACTTTCAAACATCCAACTTACAAACGACTCCTACTTGCAAACGGAAAGAGAAAACAGGAAGTGAGAGAAAATCTACCCTAGGAAGGGAAATTCTATCCTGTTAGATTTAATTTGGGAAAAAGGTATCTCCTCTCTACTGATGCTTTATCACCAATCCTTGTTTCAATTAAAACCCCACTTTTCCAAAAACATTTGTCATTGGGACGGAAAGTGAGGTGACATGTTCTGAACAGATGTGCAAAGACAGCAAATGTTACAGGGGTGATAACCCCTCCCTATGTTCTCCAAAAAGCTTAAAAATAGATTTTTTTGGGATGGAGCTACACTTCATAATGTACCTGTTCAGATTCTACTTAAGAACAAACCTACAGTCCGTGTCTTGTTTGCACCACCTATATACTGCTGTTCAGAGTATATAGGGTTGTATGTATAGGGTTTTATTTTGGGTGCGGGGTCCCCTTAATATCCATACAAGACCCAAAGGGGCTGGGGTGGGGGGGGGGTGATGGGGTAGCCATGACATTTTTCTCAAGGATTTTCAGCCATATGGCGGCCAGGACAAGACATGACATTAAAGCCGCAAGTGGTTTTAAATGGCTTCTTTTTTTCCTTTACAAATGTCATTTTGTGCAAGGACAGTTCTAAACACGGGAAACACATGCCACTTCACAGGCATACTTTAGACACCCCCCAGGTACCATATTTAGAGGAAAATTTCACTTTTTTTTTTTCACTTTATGCATCATTAAAATGACTGCTCCCGAAAAAAACGTTAGTTTTTAAAAGTTCTTTTTGCATTGATATATGTCCCCTGGGGCAGGACCCGGGTCCCCAAACCTGTTTTATGACATTAACATGCATATTGGCCGTTGTAATTAGCACTTTTGATTTCGAACGTTCGCGTCCATTATAACGTATAGGGTTCGAAAATTCGTGCAAACTTTCGGTCCGTTCGAAGGTTCTGGTTCGAACCGAACCCGGGGGTGTTCGGCTCATCCCTATTAGGGATATCTAAATGTGTAATTTGGGAGTGAATACGGGTATAAGGCATGGTTTTCTATGCCTGGTCTAACCTTTTAAAACACATATGTTTTGTAACTTAATAAACCAATTTTGATATTTGATATACATCTCTGGTAAATCTTATTTGTCGATGGTATCAATAGTAGCCATCTTTTCTCTTTTTCATATCGGAGTGCCGCTTTTCTCATGGTACTCCCTATGGAAAGGTGATTTTTCTTAAATAGCTTGGGGTGTCTACTTTCCAAATTGGGTCATTTGGGGGGGGGGGGGGGGGGGGTTGTGCTATTTTGGCATTTTTATGGCCTTCGAAACTGTGATAGGTAGTGAGGAGTGAAATCAAAAATTTGCACCCTTAGAAATCCTGAAGGCGGTGATTGGTTTTCAGGGCCCCGTACATGGCTAGGCTCCCAAAAAGTCCCACACATGTGGTATCCCCGTACTCAGTAGAAGCAGCAAAATGTATTTTGGGGTGCAATTCCACATATAACCATGGCATGTGTGAGCAATATATCATTTATTTTTATTTTTTGTCTTTATTCACTCACTTGGGACAAAAAAAAAATATTCAATGGGCTCAACATGCCTCTCAGCAAATAGCTTGGGGTGTCTACTTTCCAAATGGGGTCATTTGGGGGGGGGGGGGGGGTTACTGCCCTGCTATTTTAGCACCTCAAGAAATTAGATAGGCAGTCATAAATTAAAAGCTGTGTAAATTCCAGAAAATGTACCCTAGTTTGTAGACGCTATAACTTTTGCGCAAACCAATAAATATCTG